>CP126893.1:162476044-163092830 GCA_030440675.1 Furcifer pardalis | reverse complement strand
TCCCACCACTGATAAGCAGAGATGAACACTAAACCCTAGAGTCGGATATGGCTGGCTAATGAGCAAGGGGAACCTTTACCTTCTCACAGGAAAGCACAGTAAGGAATCAAACTCCCAACCTCTGGCTCCACATAATCAATAAGCTCAGTGAAAAACATCATGAAAAACATCATTGCAATTCTTTTAATTAGGCTGCAGCCTCAGTTAAATCCCTCTGGCTAATGGGTGCCTCCTGTAATGCAGGGGTGCCCAAACTATGGCTCATGTGCCGGATTCGGCACCCAGTGCCAATTCATCCAGCCCACACTGCCCTTGCCACTCCTGGAAACGGAAGTAAAATGTGCATGTGTGGGTCCGTAACGTACCCACACATGTGAGTTTTGCTTGCACTTCCAGTGGGAGGAACCATGTGGCTGTTACACTTAACCATGTGACCAGCCTGCGGCCTGAAAAGTTTGGGCAACCCTGGCTTAGTGGTTCTTTGGCTGTCTGCAACATATATGTATTGTTAGCATGTTGTATGTGTTAACAGTGAATAGTGATACCAATTACTGTACTAAATCTTACATGGACACTAACTGTGCACAACAGGAAGGGATGAACAGGCTTGGGGAAACTGAATTTTTATGTTTTATTTTGCTTATATTAAACCTAATGTGTCATTTCTAAGTTAGATCCCCTTCTTTGCTCACATTCTGTGGCCACAGAAAAGGTCTGGATGAGGCCCTTGTGGGAAAGGCTGTTTCCCTGCTTTAGAATGAGCATTTCTATTCAAGGCATATCACACTTCACATTCAATGCATTCGTATTAAAACAATTAATCTTTTAATTAACAGGAGAAGGAGCAGACGGATGTATCTAAGAGACAAATGTTTGGAAAGCAGTGTTTTTTAAACATTTTAACCATTACTTCCGAAGCGTCATTTTAGAACGTTTAGATTAATTCCTTCTGTTTCACACAAAGGAAGGGTTTTTTGCTTTGATGTGCGAAATTAAACATCTTATTTCCAAAGCGGTGTAATGGAGTGCCCTGGAAGAAGGCCCAATGCCTGGCTGGAATCCTAACAGAAGACCTCCCCATCCAAGCCTTTTGTTGATAGCACAACTTGTGCATTTTGGAAAGGATCTTGTTTTCAGATCATGTGTCACAGGAGTACACAGAAGGAGCCTCCTCTAAGATTGTGGTACTGTATTTTTGAATCACAATCAGCCATACCCTGCTAACAGCAACCTTGTTGTTGTTGTCGTTGTCGTTGTTAGACTTGTATGCCGCCCCACTCGCAAAGCGACTCTGGGCAGCTAACAAAGATCCAAAATATACATTTACAATTATAAGGTACCACATTATCATAATACAAAAACATTTCAACCAGTGGTGGGATGTCAACATTTTTACTACTCCACCGTGATGTCATTACAGTGTGGGCGGAGCAAACATAATGACGTTGTGGGTGGGACCAAAGAAAAAATAAATAATAAAAATAATTTAAAAATAAGCACCCACACCCACACACCCCTCAACCCACCCACTCACCTACCCACAACACAAACCCGTAAAATAAATAAATAAATAAATAAAACAATACATTAAAATACACCCAAACACCCACCCCAAACACAAATCAACCAGAGCTTTTAAACCAGAGCTTAAAGCTTATTCTGGCTAATCTTTCTCACACTAGGTCAGATAGAAGGAACTACAGAATGAACTCACCACAAGATGGTTTCATTTTGACACTTTTCAACTTTCAACAGTTAAAGAAGTTAGGTACTAAGTCTTTGCCTAACCAATTCTCTAGGATAATATGCCTTAATGTAAATGTAAAACAGCTGTACCTCCTTAAGGGTTCTCCAATTGGAACAGCACAGGTGTAGCTTATTGATGAGGTAACTCCAAGACTTTGCTTAAAAACCCCAAGCCAGGCCACCAGGCCTTTTTAGGAACTGTGGTAGTACCTCAATATGAATAAAGGTATTAAATACACATTAAAATACACACAGACACACCACATCCAAAGATGAGTCATTTACCCTGGCTATAAAGAGCTTCAGGCTAGCAGCTTCTCTTCCTCCTCCCCGCTTGGGAGGATAGCAAGGAGGCCGTGCATACGCGCCAAGCACTGTAGGCGTGCATGCACACCAAGTGCTTATTTATTTATTTATTTATTTATTTATTGCTCACATTTGGTATCCTGCTCCAATTGGGTAGACCCGACTCTGGGCGGCTTACAGCGTAAATTACCGTCATGGATAAACTATAATCATATCAATATCTAAAACCTTAAAAGTTCATTAAAAAAAAATTTAAAACATTAAAACAGCAAAGCAGATAAAAACAGATACAGATACAAGGTGAGTGGGTGGCTGCCCTTAAATCAGCCGTCCTACGTGGGAACCTGCGTTCCTGGGACCCCACACTTGCCCCACCAGCCAGGTCTTTAAGCCCTCCCGAAAGGGCAGGAGCTCTGTCTGCAGGCGTAGCTCTATCGTAAGGAGGCTCCAGAGGGCCGGGGCGAACACAGAGAAAGCCCTCTTCCTCGTACTAGTGAGGCGAGCCTCCCTAGCCGATGGGATAACAAGAGAACCCCTCCGACCCGCTCTGGTGGGACGGGCCGACGTTCTTAGAGTGACGCGGTCTCTTAGGTATCCTGGCCCACTACCATATAGGGCTTTAAAGGTAATGACCAGCACCTTGGCGTGCATGCCCAGTGAAAAGGTAAGCCCCGAAGGTGGTTCCCCCAAAAAGCTGCTATCGGTTCTCCAGGACCCTGGGGAAAGTTACTGCCGGTTCTGGCGAACTGGTGCGAACCTGTTACATCCCATCACTGATTTCAACATATCATCATCACAAATCACAGTATCAAAAATATCAGTATCACAATATCAAAAGCATATTCGAATCTTTCTCATACTAGTTCAGGCGAAACGAACTGCAGAATGAACTCACCAAAAGGTGCCTTCATTTTGACAGTTTCACATCTTGCCTAGAAGAATAACTCCAGAAGGAGGGCCTTTTCTGTGTCCGCTCCGGCACTATGGAACCTTCTGCCAACCAAGCTGCGTCTTCAGACCGAGTTGCTGGCCTTCAGAAAGGGTGTGAAGACCTGGCTGGTGGGGCAGGTGTGGGGTATGGGCCAGTCAGTCACCCTGGCCTGCTGGCTCACCTGACCATTCCCCCTCTCCCTTGTAATTTTAATTGGCGAACTTTTAAATCTTTGATCTCTTTTTTAATCTTTAAATTTTAACTTTCTTGAGATGGGTGGGTATTTTATTGTTGGGTTTATTGTTGATTGTGTTTTTAACTGTTGTTAGCCGCCCTGAGTCATTCGTGAGGAGGGCGGCATAGAAGTGCAACTAAATAAATAAATAAAATAAATAAATAACAGTCATGTTTTACAGCATGAGTTCTAAACCAGTGGTTCCCAAACTAAGGCCTGTGGGTTGGATCTGGCCCACGGTGACATTTTGTGTGGTCCCGCACCCCTCCAAGGGTATTCGAGAAACGAAATGGCTACCCTCTTTGAAGCTGTTGGGACAAAATGGCCATCCCACCATGCAGGCAGGGCTTTCACACATCCCTTGATTCATTTGTCTTAAAAGCAGATCCCTCGCTTAGGGCAAATGCATGTTTTGGATCATAGCTTTGGTGGAGAGTTTAAGCTTCCTCTCCATGCCTTCTTTCCAGTTTGAATTACACCTAAAAGGTAAAGTTCTCCCAAGCTGAAAAACTAGTCATGACCTACTCTATGGGGCGAGGCTCATCTACAGAAAAAAAAGCCAGCAATGTTTGCATCTGCAGACATTTCCGTGGTCATGTGGCAGCCATTAGTAGACGCTGGAGTGCACGTAATGTGGTTACCTTTCCCGCTAAAGCAGTACCTATTTATCTACTTTCAATTTCTTGCTTTCGAACTGCTAGGTTGGCAGGAGCTGGGACAGAGACGGGAGCTCACTGTCGTGCAGCACTCAGGTCTCGAACTGCTGGCCTTCTGGTCATGAAGTTCAGCGTCATAACCGCAGAGCCACTGCTGTCCCTACATAGCTGGAATTGGAGTAAGTAGATTATAACTATTCATGGTTGTAAAAGATAGTAATGGGTTGCAGACAAGGACTCCATGAGGTCACAGCAGCTAAGCCAGGGGTTCCCAACCTAAGACCCATGGGCCGGATCTGGCTCACAACACCATTTAATGTGGCCCCCATCACACTCCAAGGGCATTCAAGAAACAAAATGATCAACCCTTTGAAGCCGATGGGACAAAATGGCCACACACACCCCATTGCGCAGGCAGGGCAAAATGGCCATCCAGCCATCGAAGTTCACTGAGAGAATGTGACCTGACCCTCAGCTTGAAAAGGCTGGGAACCCCTGAGCTAAACTGTATCGGGGAATGCTGGAACAGAGCACCAATTGACCTATATAAGTTGGGAGGCAAAAAGCAGATGGATGGCCCAGGTAGTGTCAATGCTACCTTCTTAAGATCTACATGTGTGATATAAACAGTGGTCTGGACCCTCGTGGATCCATGCACTGTAAGCCTACACCAGAAGTTCCCAACCTTTTCAAGCTGGGGGCCAGGTCACTCTCTCTCAGTCAACTTCGAGGGCTCTGCCTGCATGATGGGGCCAGCCATTTTGTCTAAACAGCTTCAAAGGGACAGCCATTTTGTTTCTTGAATGCCCTTGGAGGGGTGGAAGAACACATGAAATGGCACAGTGAGCCTTAGGTTGGGAACCCCTGGTCGACATGAACACAAGCAAGCCTACAAGCTTCCTCAATCCAGTTTGCTCACTCGATTGCACAACAGCTGGTAAACTGGAAGGGAAAAGTTGCTCTCTAAATGCCCATGTTGGTGCATAGTTTTGCACTGGATGTATAATAAATCCCGTAGGATTTTGATGTTTGTTTTCTTTTACTTCTTTCAAGGAACCTCTGTTGTGATCACTTCTCTACAGCGGCCTCTAGGATGCTATAGTCAGCCAGTAAAGATCAAATTATCCTAACATTGCTAAATTACTTTTCAGAGAACTAGTCCCAGATCTCCCAAGCCAGAATAGCCACCAGCGTGGGGGTTCTGGAATTTGTAGTCCCCCTAAAAAAAAAACAACACAACTTCTCCAAACACTGAGTGAGCTCCGTTCCCTTAAACTGGTGAATACAGCCCTAAAACCCTTTAAAAAACAAGCTCAGTTCTCCAAGAGCTTCATGCTAGATCCTAATGATGATAATAATTTACTTTTATACTCCAGCTGTGTAATGGAGTATGTGTGTGCCAAATTCCTATTCTTCAAATGACTGGAGAATATCCTCCTGATCTGAAAAATAGATTTATGAACTGATAGCTTACGTCTGTTTGTTTTATTGTCAAAGCCGTATTGAAACGCGCAGCCCTGATTTCTACATGGTGGGCTGGATTTCTTGTTGAATCCTTTCCCCTTGAAGGACAAAGACAGAGGAGACTTGGGCCTTCATCAGGCAGGAGTTCAACAGGAAGAGTCTCCTAGAAGATTGTGGTATTTTTGAACCACGATCGGGCATACCGTGGTAATGGCAACTTTGTGTTGCCGGCTAATCTTTCTTGCACCAGACTGGTGGTTTCCCCTGATGTAAACACTGTCATATAACATGCCCACGGTTGTCGTAAATGTAAACGTCCATGTACATGTATATGGCAGTCACAAACACATAAATGTACATTTATATGGCAGTTGCAAACACGTTTAGGATAACCACAGGTGCATTTACAGTTGTCGTAAATGCGTTTACAACAGCCGCAGGCGAATTTACAGCTATCATAAATGTGTTTGTTTCCGGTGCAGCTGCAGCAACAACAGTGATGCAGGCCACATGAAATGGTGCCACAGGCTGGGTCCAGCCCATGGGCCATAGGTTGGGGACCCCTAGTGTACATCTTACCCTTCTCCCCCTCAAAAGCAGAGCTTGGATCACAATTGCGAGACGGCCAGAGAAGTTTTGAGGAATTGCCATCCCCGAAAGTAACTTTTTCCAAGCTTCAGAGTCCAGGTTGTCTGAGTTGCGCTTCAGGCTGAATCTCTTCTCTGTTTGCCTTCATTCCTCAAATCCTTCCCCACCCTGTCTATGCCCTGATTACCAAAGTCCTTGGGAATCCTCTTTTGAATTCTTCCTTAATGGTTTTTTCTTTCTTTCACGCAGCACCATTTCTGAAGCACATGGAATTTGTCTATGCTGTTCGAGAAACAACAAACAAGTAAGGAGATGAACGCAAGGAGGAGCTGGCCAAAGGCTGACTCATATAAGCAAGTTCCCTCTCCACGGCTCTCCACCTCGGCCTCTTATATGACCATCTCCACTGAAGGTCACAAGGCAGAAAGGCAGGACAGGCCGTTCTTCCAAGGCCAGGCTTTCTCCATTCGGGGAAAACCACCTGAACATCTCCTGGGGGAAAAGAAGGAGCAGAAGGAGAAAACCAGTCCTGTGGAACTTGCTTATTTAGTACAAAAGATTTTCTATATTAGAATAGATACTGCATATACTGTACTTGAGTATAAGCTGACCTGAATATGCCGATGTACCTGATTTTGACCTGAAAACCCAGGGAAGTAGATTGACCAGAGAATAAGCCGAGGGTGGGAAATGCAGCAGCTGCTAGTGAGTTTCAATAATCAAAATCCATGCAAATATGGTAAAATTAATTAAATCGTTGGCACATCTCAATCCAGTGCGGTCTTGGGACCCTTGTGGTCATTGACCCGAGTATAAGCAATGTCCTCTTTTTGAGTCTCACTTTTGGGGCTAAAAAACTTGGCTTATACAGTTGTACCTCGCTTAAAGAGCATAATGCGTTCCACAGGATTGTTTTTAAGCGAGTTTGCTCTTTAAGCGAAACACCATTGTAAATGACCAATTGTGGGGGGAATTGAGAACCCCGATTTATTTGTTAAGCGAGTTTTTGGTTGGTTTTATTTGTTAAATGAAGCGAACATGCAAATAAAATTCTGCTCTTTAAGCGAGTTACTCTTTAAGTGAAGCACTCTTTATGCGAGGTTTGACTGTACTGTACTTGAATATATACAGTAACTAAGAGAAGTAGCAAGTGATTTGAGCTGGAAGGGAGAGCAACAGACAGACAGACAGATGTGTTTTCCACCTTTCTAGACCTACATATAGATTGGTACTCTAACGTTTCCTACATTCCTACTTCTCTCTCTCTATGAGGTCACTCCCTGTGTCTTCTTGCTTCCCCATTTTATTTAGAGCAGGGGTGCCCAAACTACAGCCCGTGGGCAGGATCTGACCTGCAGTGCCAAATCATCCAGCCCTTGCCACTCCCAGAAGCAGAAGTAAAATGTGCACGTGTATTTTACTTCCGCTTCCGGTGGGAGAAACCACGTGTCCGGTATGCTCAACCATGTGACTGGCCCATGGCCCAAAAAGTTTTGTCAACCCTGATTTAACGCGCCAGATTATCAGACACGGAAGTCAGCTCTCATGGCCTTGGCATTAAATTGCAGAAATCTTTTTTTCTCCACTATCTCTAAATCTGTGGTTCCCAACATGGGACACATGCCCCACAGAAGAGCAATCTGATATTTAATTGGGGTGGTGGCAAGTTGAGAATAAGTTATTAACAGTGAATGGTTTTTAGGCTTCCTCCATGTAAATGGGAGTTCATTTTTGAATAATAATAATTATATGTCACAAGGGGGTGGCATCAGGATTTTAGAGGTGCTTAGATGGGGCATGACCAAAAACAAAAGGGGGGGGGGTTGGGAACCACTACTCTAAATGGATTCTCTAAAGCAAGGGTTACCAACCTATGGCCCGTGGGCCAAATCTGGCCCACAGCACCATTTAATGTGGCACCCCACCCCCTCTGTCACGTCCGGAAGTGACATGTGTAGTAAATGGCCATCCCCATCGTGCAACCAGGGCAAAATGGCTGTCCGGCCCCTAAAGCTGTCTGAGAGAGTGTAATCTGGCCCCCTCTTAGAAAAGGTTGGGAACGCCTGCCTTAAAGAATAAACAGGAACTTGTTTTTGCCTTGCTGTTAATATCTAAGACAAACATTTCTGTTCATCCACCACAAGTTCAGCACCAGGGCACAGTTTTTGAAAATGTCAAAGAATCCTGACAGTCGCAGGCAAATCGGAACACACTGGAACACAGGTAGAAACAAGTTTTTAATTGGGAGACAAAATTGGATCCCTCAGATTTTTACTAGACTTCTACAGAGTCTTTACAGGGTATCTGCTCTCTTTTCAGTTCCTGGCTGAACACCAATCTTGACAGGATTCTTTCCAAACTTCCCGATGATTATCTCAGTACTGTATAATCAAAATATGATTATGTCAAGGTATGGTCAGCATGAGTGCATCCCAAAGTAGAGAGAGAAAGAGAGAGAGAAAGAGAGAGAATAATAGGGCATATGGGAAGAAAGACCTGGAAAAGTTACAGAATGGCAGAAATACCCTTCTGGAACAGTGCTTAGTAAAGATCTCCCTTGCTCAAAAGCCAGCCGTATCTGACTCAAGAGTTCCATGCTCTTCTCTATTTATAGCCAAAGAGCCAGCACTGTCTGCATTTGCAGATGTTTCCATGGACATGTGGCAGGCATGATTAGATGCTGGAGCACATGGCATTCTGCTACCTTTCACACCAAAGCAGTATCTGTTTATCTACCATTCTTCCAGTTAAGTTCAGCGTCTTAACCACTAAGCCACCACAGTCCCTAGGAACATTGCTAATAGTTCACTGACCGACCGACTGAACAAAAATGAAGGCAAGAGAAGTCATATCTGCATAAACTTCCCATGTTAATTCAGACTCTGAGGCACAGAGTGGTTGGTTGGTTGGTTGGTTGGTAATGTGGGTTGTCCTTTTAAAAACTGGACCCATGGCCACACTAAGCCTATTTTTCTCAGATCCACATTGTTTTGCTCCTAATTCTTTTCGTCGGAGTCTACCGTTCTTCATCAGAATCAATTTGGTTGCTTCCAGATGAAGACACCACTTGGATTCGTTCACTTTCTGGGAAGTCCACACAATGTTGTCAACTATTTGCAACCGTCTCCCATTTTCTCTGTGCTCCATCCATCATCATCTTACTGGGGAGGAAAAAAAAATAGGATGTAAGAATTACACAATTTTCACAGCTGTCGACACCCATAAGCAGTGCTCATCCATCTTTCAGAGGAACGTGTTTCTGACACCGGCAGGGACCTGTCAGCAGCGGTCAGCCAAAAGCATTTGGCTGTCAGAGTCCGAAGGTAAAAGGGCATCTCCTCTCCCCCATCCGCACGCAAAAATACTGACTGGATAAATGGATGGAATCTTACTTTAATCCAGAGTTTCCCAACCTTTAGTTTTTGGACTTCAGTTCTCAGAAGTTGAAGTCAATTCCCTAAAACACCGATCAGCCAATGTACTGTATTGACTTAGGCTTCTGGGAATTGAAGTCTCCCTGTGGAGCGTGGGCCCCACGTTGGGAATCACTGCTTTAATCCTTTTAAATCAGGGGGTGTCCAAACTTTTTGGGCCGTGGGCCGATCATGTGGTTCAGGGAGCAGTTCACTAAGGCCTGGGGGCCGAATGTGGCCCCTGACACCAATTCATCTGGCCCGCGAAGCCGTCGTCGCTCCTGGAAGCGGAAGTAAAACGTGCCTGTATGTGATCAATGAGGCATATTTAGAAACGATTCAGTAGAAATGTAACCTGCCTTGCCAATTATGGGCAAGGCTGTGACCAGATCAAATCTGGGCTCCATCTGGTGCTGGTTCTATTTAAACAACAACAACAACAACAACAATTCTAGATCAGCATGCTTTTGGAAAAAGAAATTATCTGAGCAAAGGCAAAACATTCTCCGCTTTTTAAAAGCAAAGTGAGGTGACCCTGAATCAGGGCTGTGCTGGGCACTTGGGGGTGGTGGGGGTGGTGGACAGGGAGTGATGGGGTCACCTATTGTGGGGGTTGGGGAGAGAAATCCCATACATTCCCATTACCTCTGCCTGCCTCTGGGGGGTGCCAGTCACTGGGGCACACTGGGATGATTCCCTGTATCTCTGTGGGCCAGCACACCACTGCCCTGAATTACCAGTTGCCACATGGGAGGATGGCATGTTCACCACTTCATGCAGGTTAAGGAAAAATGGAGGATGAGAAAGGGAATCAAGTTGCATTAAACATGCATGTGCTGATCTATACATTACTGTACAGAGCTTAGGCGACCAACAGCTGGTTTGCAGAAAATTAAATGAGTGATTTGGATGGAGGAGGGATAGCTCAGCTCCCGAGACATGTAGAAACTCTAAAACTGGGAGGAGACTTCATTGGACTCCCCTCTCAACTCTTTCCAAGTTTGGAGGTAGGGTGTCCAAATTATTCTCTTCCCCCCTGCAAATCATGCATTATTTGTTTTCAAACCAACTGGTAGTGGCCTAAACCAGTGGTCGCGAACCTATGGCATACGTGCTAGATGTGGCACTCGGAACCCTCTCTGCAGGCACCCATACAATCACCCCAGCACAGAACTTGCCCCACCCTTCTGCCCAGCAGCCCAATGGGAGCACTTCCTCCCTCCCCCAGCACAGAGTTCACCCCACGCATCTGTGGGACTGTTTCCTTCCTCTCCTGTTGCTGTGTTGGCGCTTTGCAATTAATAAGTGGGTTTTGGGTTGCAGTTTGGGCACTTGGTCTCTAAAAGGTTCACCATCACTGGCCAAAAACATTGATTCAAACTTAATACCTGGGTGTTTTTAGATCTAAAGTAGGTTTCCTGGTCTCTCCTTTGGGTGGGATTCTAAAGTTTTCCCAAGGCCAGACAGATAGCAACACATCAGCCACACATCCTCTGGCTCTTCTACAGGGAGGCACAGTGGAGATTTGAACTCTCAGCTTTTGGGTGAGTGCTCCAATTCCATGAGCTACAGCAGCACAATTTATACATACAGATGCAAAAATAAAAAACTAGTGTTATGTTTTAAATAGAAGTATAATGCAAATCAGGACCATGGTGGCTTAGTGGTTGAGATGCTGAGCTTGACAGCTGGAAGGTCAGCAGTTCAAGACATGAGTGCTGCATGGCAGAATGAGTGCCTGTTGTCTGTCCCAGTTTCTGCCAACCTAGCAGTTGAAAATCAGGAAATCGCAAGTAGATGAACGGGTACTTCTTCGGCAGGAAAGGTAATAGCATTCCATGCCCTTCGGCGTCTAGTCATGCCTGCCACACAATCATGGTAACTGGCTCTTTGGCTGGAATTAGAGTTAAGCGCCACCCCCTAGATTCAGACACAACTAGATTTAGAGCAAGGGAAACCTTTACTTTTACTATAATGCACATCATTCAAGTTGTGTGAAAGACAAAAGCCAGATGTCTTGTGTTCTGCTTTAATTTGCTTTTTCCTGATGATCTCCTACTTTCTGGTCCTTTATCTTTAAATCAGACTTGGACTGAACAGCTCTTCCTAGTGGAGGACACTATAGAAGGAAGATTGTGCTCTGACAGTCTTTCAAAGGAAGGACTGTCCTCCATAAAAATAGAACAAATGGCCACCCTGGAGCAGGAATGCCCAAACCTTTTGGGCCACAGGCTGGTGACGTGGTTCAGTGGGCTGGTCATGTGGGTCTTCCCACGGGAAACAGAAGTAAAAGGCACCTTGCAATCTGTTTTGCAACAGGGTGAGATAGATTTTAACCTGCCATTTTCTCTGCTTAAACCAGGGGAGCCCCAATCTATGGCATGCAGGCCAGACCCAGCTGCTGATGCCAATTCACCTGGCCCATGCCACCCTTGTCGTGTTTTGCTTCTGCTTCCAGGAGCGACAGGGGCCAGATCTGGCCCACAGGCCATAGTTTTGGCATCCCTGCCCTAGAGGGCTAGGAAGGTGTTTCTACCATCCACTCCTCGTAGTCTCTTTGAGAACTGATCAGGGACCCCTGGTTGGACACTGTAGACAACTGGATGAAGAACTAAACAGAACTTTGGGAGCGATTCACTTCAGCTATTTTGAGGAGTGTTAAATGGGCCAAAAACACATGTGGTGTGTGTGTGTGTGTGTGTGTGTGTGTGTGTGTGTGTGTGTGTGTGTGTGTGTGTGTGTGTGTGTGTGTGTGTGTGTGTGTGTGTGTGTGTGTGTGTGTGTGTGTGTGTGTGAGAGAGAGAGAGAGAGAGAGAGAGAGTCATTATTTAAAATGTGGTTCGTTTTGCTTTTTAAATGTCCAAGGGACATTCCCACTACTGAGTCCTGAAAGTAAGCTTTGAAGAACCCACAAATCATAAAATACTTGTTAAAGCATCAAAAACAACTCTTATTGGTGGTATGCAAATTAAACTGTCCAGGACAATTAAATTTGGTATGAGAAGAAGGCATGAGGACGCCTTCTCATACCAAATGTAATTGATGCTCAAAGCTGTCTCTACTTTTAGACAGAGTGAAATTACCACCTCAGGAAGCAAATTGAGACTGTCATAAAAGGGCCGCAACTAGCTATTTAAGGGACAACTGGAAGGTCAGAGTTTGATTCCTGAGTTACTGTATGATGGACTGAGCTCCTGTATCTGTCCCAGCTCCTGCCAACCTACCATTTCAAAACCAAGACATTGCAAGTAGATAAATAGGGACCACTTCGGTGGAAAGGTAAACAGTATTCTGGAAACGTCTGCAGACGCAGACAGTGCTGGCTCTTCGGCTATAAACAGAGATGAGCAGTGAAGCCTAGAGTTGGATACAACTGGCTTTTGAGCAAGGGCAACCTTTACCTTTACCTTTGCTTTAACTAGTTATTTAATTATACAGTGGTACCTCGCTTAAAGAGCATAATGCATTCCACAGGATTGCTCTTTAAGTGAGTTTGCTCTTTAAGCGAAACACCATTGTAAATGACCAATTGTTGGGTGTACTGCAAACCCCAATTTATTTGTTAAGCAAGTTTTTGGTTGGTTTCATTTGTTAAGCGAAGTGAACATTCAGAGAAAATTCTGCTCTTTAAGCGAGTTACTCTTTAAGCAAAACGCTCTTTATGTGAGGTTTGATTGTACTATACAGGTATAATTCTTCTTCTTTAAGTGCCGCATCCGATTTCAAATATTGGCCATCCTCATTGCAATCAGCCATGAAGATTGCCCTGGGAACAATACAGTATAAAGCAATGGCCTTCCAATTGTCTTATCCATTGCAGCGTGACACCCGTACCACTGATCCAGTTCTATGAGTCACTTTCTGGTCCTGAGCCCTTTTGGCACATAAAGTCCTCCTCAACTCCAGGCCAGTATTGATGAAGCTGCTGCCCATTTAATCCATTTGGGGACCCTCACGCTTCCCTGTGGACTTCACTACCCAAGGCCATTAGTCCTCAGGGTGGTCAGGTTAGTTAACTACTACTTGACAATTGTAATTGAGTCACTGGCAGTAGGTCTACTCTATTATCATAGTAGGATAACCTGCCCGGATTAATTATCACGTTATTATATTTTTACTTCTGTGGATGTGGAGAGTTTTTTGGGAGTTTTTCTGCCTCGTCTGCCAGAATCGCTTGGCTGCTTTGGGTTCTATGTGCGAACTCTTGTTGGAGTGGAATTGCTGGTTTTTTTCATGGACTTGTGCCGCCTCAGGCAGCAAAATGTTGGCCTCTTCTGTTCCTTTTGTGTTCCTCCAGATCCAGTGATGACTTGGAAAGAGGGTAGATTTCTTTATATAAACAGGCTTTCAAAAAAGTTATTTTTGTTCCTGGGTTCAAAGCATGCTGACTCAATAACTCAGTGGTTTAGTCAGAGGTTGGGTGTTCAGTTCCCTATTGTCCCTCCTGGAAGAAAAGCCAGCCTGAGTAGCCTTGAGCAAGATGTACGCTCACTGTGTTCCCCTAGGACAGGGGTTCCCAACCTTTAGAAGCCAGGGACCGGGTCACGCTCTCTCAGTAAGCTTTGAGGGCCGGACAACCATTTTGTCCTCCCTGCACAATGGGGGTGGTCATTTTGCCCCAACAGCTTCAAAGAGGTGGTCATTTTGTTTCTCACATATCCTTGGAGGGGTGGGGGCACATGAAATGGTGCTATGGGCCATATACGGCCCATGGGGCCTTATGTTGGGAGACCCTGTGCCCTAGGAAAAAGGGAATAGTAAACCAATTCTATGTATTCTCTGTGTAGCAAATGCTGTGTAGCAAATGCTAGAAAGTCTTGCCACATGTCAAAATTGGATTGATGGCACACAGTTACAATTACAGTGGTACCTCGCGTAAAGAGCACAATGTGTTCCACAGGATTGCTCTTTAAGCGAGTTTGCTCTTTTAGCGAAACACCATTGTATGTGACCAATTGTGACTTCTGGCAGGCAAGGGGGGGGGGGATTGTGAACTCCGATTAAGTTGTTAAGCAAGTTTTTGGTTGGTTTTAGTTGTTAAGCGAGGCAACCATTCAGAGAAAATTCTGCTCTTTAAGCGAGTTAGTCTCTAAGCAAGGCACTGTTTATGCGAGGTTTTATTGTACTATTCAAAATACTGTATACATCAGTTTTCTCCTGACTGCCTTCTGGTGTCAATCATGAGTCCATATATCATATTTTCCCTTCTTTCCTTTCCTTCGCTTCTCCATGCTGGCTTAGGGAACCATTCCTGTCTTAGAACCTGAACTTTATCCTGGGTTGAAAGGATTTTTTGCAGAAGAAATGCCACTCAGGGAATGCTCAAATGAGGCTCCTTTCATGTCCCCAAGAGCTGAGACAGAAATGGGTGCTCAATCCATCATGTAGTACCTGGGTTTTGAACTATCAACTTGCCAGTTTTCCAGCTAACAAGGCGAGCTTCTTAGCCACCGAGCCATCTGAACATTTTGAAGCCATGAAATGCACCTCCAATTTTAATTCTTTCAGGAGTAAATCACGGAGCAGGAGGCCTAAAGTGTTCGTTCTCCAACCTCTCTCAGAGGCTGACGGGTGTTGGCTGTTGAACAACGGGCCAGATGAGGCTGGTCCCTTTTTGGCAACATTCAGTGAAATCTGGTGTTTATTTTTGTTTGTCAGCTCCGAGAGCTGCCGGACTATTGCTGGCCAGGGTTGTCGTTGTGTCAGTCTCACCACCTTGGCCCCTACCATCTTCTACCTCTCTCAAGCTGATCTCATCTCATCTCCTTGCCAGTTGACTAACCCATTACCCTCAAGGGACCTTCTTGTATGATGTTTACATTGCCCAATGGCCCCTTCTTCAAACTCACGACACCCCGGAGAAGACTTATGAACTTAAGACTTGTCCGTACTTTGTTCTTCCTTGAGGGACTCATCTTCTCTCTGCACACTTGTCATGTGGGCCAACCTAGCTTTTGCAACAGGACCCGGGTTCAAAGCTGGATGAGGCATCATTTTCATTGCCTGGTCTGGCCAGGTTATTCTGCTATGGTAATATAGTAGATCATACTGCCAGTGACCCAATGCCGAGTGTCAGGCACCAGTTAACTAACCTGACAACCCTGAGGACTAACAGCCTTGGGTGCCAAAGTCCACAGTGAAGGGTGATAGTCCCCAAATGGATTAAATCTCCCTTGAATCCATCTTGATGGAGGGCAGCAACTTCATCAATCCTGGCCTGGGGCTGAGGAGGACTTTGTGTGCCAAAAGGGCTCAGAACCAGAAAGTGACTCATGGAACTGGATCAATGGTACGGGTGTCACGCTGCAATGCAGAAGGCAGATGAAAGGCCACTGCATTATATTCTCAGGAGAGTCTTCTGGGCTGATCACTACAAGGATTCAGATATGGGAGGAGGAGGAGGAGGAGGAGGAGGAGGAGAAGAAGAGTTTTTGTAGAAGTGTTATTTTTTTTTGTTTCTAATTCCAGGCTCTATTCTGAGTCATAAGCCTTGACCCAGATTTACCTGGATCGAGAAGAAGATGTAAAAAGAGCTGCAGAAAAAGAGACAGAAAAGAGACTGGGGGTGGGTGGTGGGTGGTGGGTGGTGGGAATTGAAAAGCAGAGGACCTAAGGGAGATGGTGAACTTCAGTGGCTCCAGAGGCCACTCTATGAATCATAAAGCCTTTGCTTTACATCTTGTCTCCCCCTGCACACTAGGTGGTCTGAGATCATCCAGTATTCCCTCAGCCCCAGAGAAAATAAGAGGAGATAAATACTTGAAAAGCTGAGACAATATAGGGCAGGAGCGGACGACACCACAAGCAATCATTGGAAGCAAAGGCCTCTTCTGCTGTAAAAGACATCTGTTTTCTGCTGACACAAGCTTGCCTCTGTCTGATTATTAGAAATGTGTGTATGCACACTCTTGCTGAAAGCTGGAAATAAACACAGGCTAAGGGTGTGACTACACAGGGGGAAAATACAGTTTGATGGCTGTGCATTCGCAATCTATCAAAGCAAGCATATCAGAAAACAAAATAAAAAACACTGTAGCACTTTAAAGACTAACTGCTATATTTCTATTGTTAGCTTTCATGGATCAATCCACTTCTTCAGACAAGGAGTGAAATTTACAGGCATGGTTTATATACACCAGATTCAGGGGTCAAAGGGAGAAGGGTGTGTTCAAGCAGAATAACAGACAAGCAAGCACTGATGGCTGTGGGAAGCTGTATTGTTGTGCTTGCTTGTTTGTTATTCTGCTTGAGCAGGTCCTTCTCCCATGTCTGAAGAAGTGGACTTGATACACAAAAGCTAACAATAAAAATATAGCAGTTAGTCTTTAAAGTGCTACAGTGTTTTTTTCCTGATATGCCTGAACCACAGACTAACACGGCTGCTATTCCAAAAAATTCATCTATCAAATCAGGTTTTTCTGGGTGAAACGTTGTGGCTGTTCAGAGGACAATTTTCAGTATTCAGCGGCAGTGAAGAACTCCCTGTGTGCGGAGTTCCAGCAGCCTTAACAAAGCAGCCTTAACAAAGTGCTAACAACAAGGGCTACGTGGCAATTTCCTCCTCTCTCTGTCTGTTGATTAGTTCATGTAAGTGGCCTATTGAGAGTCTCTTCTAGCACTGAGTTGAAACTTCAATAAAAACATTGCAAGGGGACTAGGGTGAGGGGAACTGACCTGGGCAGAAGGTGGGCAAACGCAATGCCAAACCGGTCAGAACAAATTCTACTGGCAGAATAACAACAACAACAAAGACAATTCCCCATTTAAAAAAGATGATCCCACAATGGGCTTCTTTCCTGCCCTAAACTTTACATCCAGGATTCTCAACCTGCAGCCCATGGGCTGAATGTGGCCTGCAGTGCTATTTCATGTGGCCCCCACTGCCTCCACCACAGCATGAAGTGCCATGTGGTGGAGAAAGGGCAAAATGGCCATCCAGCCCCCGAAGTGGTCTGAGGGAGCGTAACCCAGCCCCTGGCTTTAAAATGTTGCAAACTCCTGCATTATATCATGTTTCCACAAGCTTTTAATTCAAATCAATCTATGCCTGGTGTGAGGTAAATTGCAAGGTAAATGGCCAACACGGTTGTTCCCTGATTACTTAGGCACGTAGCTGTGAAGGAATTGTGTACCCAGAGGGAAAATTTGGCCAGCAAGTTTGCCAGCTCACTAACTAGCATGTCATTCCAAGAGATTTCAGGGCCAAAAACGTCCAACTTTCTTCTTCTTTTGTGTCCAGATCCAGATCAAACTTTGTATTGCCAAAATGAAGCCACTTTCTTGGCTTTGTTGTTGGCCAAACTTAAATCCTCATTGGTACAAGTTTCTCTCAGTAATTGGCAGACCAGTAAATGTGCCAGAATCTGTATCTCTCCACATTCACACAGCATATTGTTGTCTGCCAGCAGCCCCCACTTGAGCATGTTGGTCTTGTGTTCAGACACTCTAACCCTCAACCCATTCAGGGTCCCCCAAGTGATGTAGGGAAGGTTGAGTTCCTCAGACATATCCTCATTTAATGTTGTTCCTTGTTCAGTGAGCTCTTTCCTCTATCTTCTAATTTGCTCTTGTGCGCCCCCAGGAGATTTTAAGCTCTTCCACATCTGAGCCGGTGAATTTGAGACACATCTCCATTCAGAGGATGTTGAGGGTCATTTTCTTGTTTAATTCTCTCAGCATACGAACTGAAGCAGGTCCTTCTGATTTCACAGGGAGTAGACCACATTGCAACTGCAAAATGGTGACTGGTTATGTGAGAAAGCATGTAATGATGATTTTAAAGACCATCTCCAACAATTATTTGCCCATTGTTGTACTGTTCATAAAATGCATTTGATATTTGGAATCATTCTATAGAAATGGTTACTATTAATGCACATCTCAGGTTGTTGATGTCTCTCCCAGCAATTTTAATTCCAGCTTGTGATTCATCCTGCATTGTGCATTATATGCTCTGCATATAGGTTAAATAGGCAGGGTGACAAGAGATTGCAAGTAGATAAATAGGTAACACTTTGGTGGGGAAGGTAACAGCATTCTGTGCACTGCGGAATGAAGTCATGCCTGTTGACAGAAACATCCACAGGCACAGACAGTGCTGGCTCTTTGGTGGTAAGCAGAGATGAACACTGAAACCTAGAGACAGATACAACTGGCTTTCAGGCAAGGGCAACCTTTACCTTTACCCATTTACAATAAAAGCTAGTTAGTTGAGACCTATGGGTCAGCCCCATTTCAACCAGTTTTGCAATGCATTTAAAACGGTCACTGTTATATGGCCTAAATAAAGTACGTACTACTGTATATGTAAAAAACAAAGATACTGTATGGGTAATATCTGCACTGCTACTTTGTATAGATATCAATGGAGAAATATTTTGGGGAAAATAAATCATTTCTGGACTCCAGCTCCAAGAATTTTCAATGCTGCCTGGGGATTCTGGGTGCTGGAGTCTAAAATTACTTTTTCTAGCCTCTGCACAGATCTGAGCTGAATTTGCTGTCTTTCCACACACACACAACCCCATTCCTGAACACACATACCTCCCACATCTTTTCTCTCCATTTTGGCAGTCTACTTTAGGATGGGCAGAGTCATGTAGCAGTCTCTATGGTTAAATAGTTAGAACAGTGATGGTGAACCTTCTAGAGACCAAGTGCCCAAACTACAACTCCAAACCCATTTATTCATCTCAAAATGCCAACACAGCAACAGCAGAGGAAGTAAACACTACCATTGGGCTGCTGGGCAGAGGGGCGGGGTGAACCTAGGGCTGGGGGTGGGAGGAAGCACTCCCATTGGATTGTTGGGCAGAGGGGGGGGGCAAACTCTGTGCATGGTGCCCACAGAGAGGGCTCCAAGTGCCACCTCTGGCATGTGTGCCATAGGTTTGCAGCATTGATTCAGAAGCTCTCTTACCCTTGACATTCATTTTGGATGGAGTGACAATGGAACCAAATGGCGGCCTTTCCGCTCCCATTTTTTCATGTACAGTTGTACCTCACTTAAAGAGCATAATGCATTCCACAGGATTGCTCTTTAAGCGAAACACCATTGTAAATGACCAATTGTGGGGGGGATTGCGAACCCCGATTTATTTGTTATGCGAGTTTTTGGTTGGTTTTATTTGTTAAGCGAAGCGAACATTGAAAGAAAATTCTGCTCTTTAAGCGAGTTACTCTCTAAGCGAGGCGCTCTATATGCGAGGTTTTACTGTTGTATTGCAAAACAACACACTTTTCATGTTAGATGCCAATGTTTTAACCTTCAATGTTCTGATTCTTTCTGCACATTCCCATAAAAAATATCCAGAAGGCACAGGTGAAACGATTTCAGTGTTAAATTCCCTGAAACCTGAAGATCAGTTCAGTCACTGGCTCTCATTTGTTAACTTCCCCCTCCAGACATCTTCAAAATGGTTGGGAATCTCCAAGAATCATTTAACAACCATATCATTCCACAGATCAAGGTACAGACGTGACTCATCTTTTAATTGCATTCTCTCTCTCTCTCTCTCTTTCAGCACCACTAAAAGCGAGCGGACAAAGCCAACCTAAAAAGAAAAAGGAAAGAGTAGGCCTGTGTTAGAAAAATTATGTCTTTTGGATCAGCTGCTCAGAAATATTCCTCTAGCTGGACAGTGTTTAGGAAAAAAATTGTAGACTCATCATGTGTATTACGCATACCATGGGCCCTGGGGCTGTGCTGTTCCATTATCCAGGCCTGGTTAAAACAAGGTTCTCTCTTGTCCTGTGTTTTGGAGAAAAACCCTTTCGTAGGCTATGTATAGATCAGGGATTTTCAACATTTTTCATCTGTGGGCCGGACCAGGACCCCTCAGACAACTGAACAGGTGGGACTGGTGCCGTAAAATGCATCCGTGGATGTAATAAACATGTTTACAATGGCCACAGACTCATTTACCGCTGTAGTAAATGTGTTTACAATGGCCACAGACTCATTTATGGCTGTCATAAATGTACTGTCAAACCTCGCATAAAGAGCGCCTCGCTTAAAGAGTAACTTGCTTAAAGAGCAGAATTTTCTCTGAATGTTCGCTTCACTTAACAAATAAAACCAACCAAAAACTCGCTTAAAATCCCCCCCCCCCATTGGTCACTTACAATGGTGTTTTGCTTAAAGTGCAAACTCACTTAAAGAGCAATCCTGTGGAATGCATTATGCTCTTTAAGCGAGGTACAACTGTATTTATGTGGCCATAAATGAGTCCGTGACCAATTCCGGGAGCTGTGGGGGTGACTGCAGTGAGGTCGGAGGCTGGATTATTTAGTGCCATGGGCTGGGTTCGGCCCATGGGCCATAGATTGCAAACCCCTGGTATAGATGAACTATCCCCAGCTGTTTTGTTATATAGAGTTATATACCAACCAGGGGTGGTGTGGATCCATTTGCGCATGCACAGGGATGTCTGGAACCACTTCTGGGAGTGATGAGGGTGCATTTGTGCATGCGGGGGGGGGATGTCTGGAACCACATCTGGAAGTGGGGCATATGCATTTGCACATGCACAAATGCATCCGCGCCACTCCTGGAAGTTGTTCCAGACACATATGTGCAAAAGCATCCATTCGGAGCATGGTCAGCCCCGCTCAGCTGTTCCGTGGGTGTGGTTAAGTCCCCGGCACAAAAGTTTGGGCACCCCTGCCTTAGGACAATGATGACGAACCTTGGCACTCCATGTGTACTTGGGCTTCAATTGTCAGAAGTCCAAGTTAGCACTCCTGCTGATCAGGGCTTCTGGGAATTGAAGTTCAAGAATAGCTGGAGTGCTAAGGTTCGCCCTCATTGCCTTAGGATTTGCTGCAACTTAAACTGTTTCCCTCACCTGAACCCAGGGTTGAGAAATGAAACATGGTTTCAATGTTTCCTTGGTACGGTAGCAAAATAAAAATAAAAATAAAATCAGACACAGGTATGTTATTTTGGTAGTTTTATATACAAATAAAAATGCAATCTATAAAAACTTTTGGATCAAAAGAATCCAAGCCCTGTGTCTCCTTAGGCAAAGCCTAAGCTCCCATTGCCCAGGGATCAGCAACCTTTTTAAGTCACGGGGCCGGGTCACACTCCCTCAGACAGTTGAGTGGGTTGGACTGTTGGTCCCCCCCCCCCCCCCCGCTGTAAATGCTGCCATAAACACATCCACAGTCATCATAAATACATCCATGGACAGTGGCGGTGGTCGGAGCAAGGGGGAAGGTCTGATGATTTGTCAGCATCAGGGGTCGGACACCATTTTGCCCTTCCTCCACCACATGACACTTTCTGGTGTGGTGGGGGCAGGGGGTGCACATGAAATGGTGCTGCAGGTTGAGAATCCCTGCTCTGAACCATTGTTTTTGGTAAGCTTGCACCTGCAGATAACAGCAGTCAGGCCGAATTCAAAAGGGATTCCCCCCCCCCCCCAATTTCTCATGCCTAGCAAGGCTTCCATGTCTTCCAAATCATGTATCTAACAAACAGAACCAGACTGATTCCACATTTCTCTTCTTGTCTCTTAACAGCTGTAAGTTGGAATTGAGTTGACGGTGCGTAATTCTTATTATAGTGTACTTGCAGTAATCAACACTACTTGTAAGCCAAAAAATCCTATTGTTGTTTTCTACAGCCAACAAATCCATTCTCACAAGACATTTCCACTTCACCTGGGCTGGACAAACAGTTCCAGATCTGGCGAGGACAGAGCAGACATCAGACAGCAGGGAAATAGTTACAACCACTGTTTCTGTGATCGTACATTATAAATTTCATAGAGCAACTAGCATTCCTGCCAAAGTCTTGTAATACTTGGATGATGACATGAATAAATTATGTCCCACGATGCAAGGCATATGGCTGGATATTATCCAAGAATTTGATATTCTAGATCCGGTACTGAAAGAATCCATACCAAATCCCACATGGTTCAAATTTTATCTCTCTCCATTTCCATTCCTTTTTTTTCCTTCCACACCAGTCCGTCTTGCGTGGGAAAGATTCCTCAAAAAGTTTGTAGCCTCTCAATTACAGTATTTAATTAAGTCACAAAGGCGTTTTTGTCAGATTTGTTTATGTCAGTTCATTGTTGATGGAAGACCAGCCTTTTTTGTGATAGCTTTTTCCTATCATTAAGCAATCTGATGATTTATTTTTCTTTTCCACTTTTGGTGTAGCCATTAACTGGATGATTAACTCAAAAATCTTAATTGGCAACAGAGTCTTTCATGTGATGCCAAAGTCAAATGTTCTGGACTATATTCAGTAGTTTATCCAACCATCCCATCGATCACATCAAGGATTTGCTTCCAGAATATCTTCACAACCTTCCATGATTAGAACATAACCATGGATGAGATGTTTGAAACATGCTTGAGTTCTGACTGCCCCGTATATTTAAATCCTTCCCTTGGAAACAAAAGGAGAAAAGAGAGAAACATTATAGAGTTCCTTGGAGGAAGGGTAAAATAATGTGGCAGTGATGGTGAACCTTTTAGAGACCAGGCATATCAGAAAAAAAAAATAAACAAAATAAAAAACACTGTAGCACTTTAAAGACTAACTGCTATATTTTTAATTGTTAGCTTTTGTGGATCAAGTCCATTTCATCAGACAAAGAGTGAAGCTTACAGGCATGTTCTTTATATACCAAATTCAGGGGCTCAACGGGAGAAGGGGTGTGGGCAAGATGGGAGAAGGGGTTTGGGCAGGACGACAGACAAGCAAGCACAAGATTGCAGCTTCACACAGCCATTGGCAACAATAGATTATTCATATAAACTCTAAATGACTCCCTTTCAATCTCAAGGTTGCTGAGAAAGCCCGCTACGGTATCTGATCAACTTGTGACCTGCATGTCAAGGGGGGGGGGGGGAACAAACACCTGTACCTGGTTTCTTTCTGTTTTACTAAAGAGAATTGGCAGGAAATTTGTAATATAAAATCATATAGCAATCTGTGTATCAAATTTGATAATGTCCCAGAAACCCTTCACTAATATTTATCCACCTGTGATGGGTATTTAACAGATGGATGTATCTGATTTCTGCTGTCTCCCTTTCAATCCTAGTTTTGTAATTTCTCTGTTCCAGAATTGCAACTTTCAGGTCTTGGATAGAGTGCCCAGTTAGATTGAAGTGGTTTGAGACAGGTTTCTCCATGTTTCTTTTAGAGACCAAGTGCTGAAACTCAACAGGCTGTTCTCCATACCGCAGATGGGCAGGGGGAACTCTGTGCTGGGGAGGCAGGAAGTGCTTCCATTGGGCTGCTGGGCAGAGAGGCAGGGAGAACTCTGTGCTGGAGGAGGGAAGAAGCACTCCCATTGGGCTACTGGGCTGAGGGGTGGGACAAACTCTGTGCTGGGGGGAGGAAGCACTCCCATTGGGCTGCTGGGCAGAGGGGCAGAGTGAACTCTGTGCTGGGGAGATAGTATGTATGCCCACAGAGAGGTCTGTGAGTGCTCCCTCTGGCATGCATGCCATAGGATCACCACCACTGTAATATGGGATGGCTGTTAAATTGCTTTCTTTTCAGCTAGTGGGAAGCAGCTCTGTCCAGCCCTATAGTTGAGATGGGCAGACATTAGGCTGATAGATTTACTCTGTCTCTCTGTCTGCATGGTGTTGGATCCCCCCCCCCCCCCCCCACACACACACACTATAACCCTGAAATCTACACAGACAGAACAAATAGCCATAGTAATGTGAGAACTCTGGATCTATAATCTTAAAAACATAACATTTCCAGGTGCAAATTTTGAGAAACAGAAATGAGAAGTGCTCATAGGAGAGACTGGGGGGTGGGTGGGAATAATTTTGGGAATGCTATTCCAAAAATCTCTCTGGCCAGTGTGGTCATCTGCTTGTAATCTTTCAACACAAAAATTGACTTCTAATTTCCCCAAACTCTCTTTATTCCAGCTGTGTAGTTTCTAAAAAGTGGCCACGTGTCGTGTTTTACAGATGAGACTCTTCTCCCGTCGTCTTTCCCAGCTTCTGCCAATTTAGCAGCTTGAAAGCAAGAAATTGCAAGTCGATAAAAAGGTACCACTTTGGTATGAAAGGTAACAGTGTTCCATGCACTCCAGCATTGAGTCATGGCTGCCACATGGCTACAGAAACATCTGCAGACACAGGCAGCATTGGCTCTTTGGTTATAAACAGAGATGAGGACCGAACCCTAGAATCAGATACAACTGGCTTTCAAGCAAGGGCGACCTTTACCTTTAATAGGACACTCCTCTGTTTTAAATCTATCTTTCCTATATTTCAAGGGTTATCCAGTTCAAATCTCAAAAATTAGCATCCCTTGGAGAGGAGGTGGAGTGACTACACAGCAATCTTGGTTCTGGTTGTTCTTGATACAGTAATAATAATTTCATGTCAGATATTATTCTGGGTTGAAAGGATTTTTGCTGGAGAAACTCCACTAAGGGAATGCCCGAATGAGGCTCCTTTCATGTCCCCAAGAGCTGGGGCAGAGACAGGCACTCAATCCATTATGCAGTACCCGGGTCTCAAGCTGCCTACTTGCCAGCCTTCCAGCTAACAAGGTGAGCTTCTTAACCACTAAGTCACTGGAGCCCCTCCCCACTATGGTGAGATATTTAGGTTAAAAGGCCCTCTTCTAAAGTTACATTTATATAGAGAATTTAATACAGTACATGCAAATTGCTTGCAAACCTATGTTCTTCTTTGTCTTTTCTTCTTTTTTCTTTTCTGAGATGGGGAGATAATAGATAGATGGCTACCTTACATTTACACCTTGTCAATATCCTCAAGGCTGAGGCAGTCCATTGCAGTCCCAGTTTCAAATCCTGCATGCCTCGTTTCATATGTGCCGCAGGAGATGGCTCCATGATCATAGCATGTGGGTCACTTCATGGCAAGCTGGGATCCACCTTAAACAAATTCACACCAATAGCGCTTCTCCTGGAAAATGATTTTCGGGGGAGGGGGGAGGAATGTAAACTCGGACACAAGTAGCAGCCGCTGTCGCCGATAAGCAGTATACCACTTTTTAAATAAAAAAGTTAAGTCCCCATCACTGCATTGAGTAATATTTTCCAATTTGCCTTCTATTGATTCTTTCTATTGACACTCCAGAACCAAACTTCAGATTTGCTAACACAGTAAAACCTTGGTTAACATAATATGTTCCCTGGGACGTTTCTTAAAGCAAAAATTGAAAACCAATAAATCTGTTCTGGAAAAAAATCCTTAAACCAAGCCACTATATTCTATGGATTTCCTTTTGTTATGCGATTTTTATGTTAACCGAGTCATTTGTTAACCAAGGTTCCACTGTACTACTTTCTCCTCTAAAAGGGCCTTGTCCGACTTCATGCTTAGAGATGGATCTGAGTACAGTAGTTATTAACGTTCGGAAACACTCTTGGGTTTTCTTTTTGTCTCTGTCTGAATAGTCCTGGGTCATGGTAACACCTGAAATCTGTTTTGCATTGAGCACACTGTAATCCAATTAAGTCTGCATAATATTTCTGGCATTCCTTTGATAAAGCTGTTATAAGCACAGATAGGGTGGTAACTAGCCAAAATAAATCCGCATTGAACCCCCAGATGTGGAACGGAGTTTTCCTCTGGAAATGCAAAGGCAACCGGGCCATTTTCAAGACCAGAGGTTCAGCCATGCACCTGTAAGCACAAGGCTGGTTACCACTGGTGAGTCGGTATAATCGCACAAGGAAGGGGGAGATTTCACTCTCACTTATCTGCCCAACTTTAGAGCCAGCCCTGCCATTAGGCCAGGGATTCTCAACCTATGGCCTGTGGACCAGATGTGGCCCACAGCACCATTTCATGTGGCCTACCACACCAGGAAGTGTCATGTGGTGGAGGAAGGATAAAATGGCCATCCAGTCCCCGAAGCTGTCTGAGGGAGCATGACATGACCCAGCCCCCAACTTAAAAAGGTTGAGAACTCCGGCATTAGGCAGTGAGGTGAACCATTCAGGAGGCAGGTGCAGGGTGGAAACCTCCTCTCCTGAAAGAGGGCAGCACAGTTTATGTTGTGCATTTTAATGTAACCTCAACCTGTAGTGAGTGTTAGTACTGTATAATGACCTTAGAGACAAAAATTACCTGTACTAGACAAACCTAAAAGAAGTTGTTTATATTATTTTGTCCCTAACTAACCAATAGGAAAGTTTCTGTCTTCTTGCTTCTATGGGTCACCTGACCTGTTTTGCATGTATTAAGGCTTTGTTGTTTAGGCCTCTCTCTCTCTCTTGCTTTTTTGTCTTTGAAGGGGAAATATGTCTACAGTCAAACCTCGCATAAAGAGTGCCTCGCTTAAAGAGTGCCTCACTTAAAGAGCAGAATTTTCTCTGAATGTTCGCTTCGCTTAACAAATAAAAACAACCAAAAACTCTCTTAATAAATAAATCGGGGTTCATAATCCCCCCCCCCCCATTGGTCACTTACAATGTGTTCTAATTTTATTTGGCTTATGCAAGCAATAAATTAAATTAATAAAATATTGTGAAGAGTCTTTATAAATGATTAAAATTTATCCTTGACAAGAGCTAACTCGCTTAAAGAGCAGTCCTGTGGAACGCATTATGCTCTTTAAGCGAGGTACAACTGTATTTGCGCTCACCATTTTGATGGCCACATGGCAGGCCTAAAAGAACCAAAAGACTCTAACTCTAACTTTATTTCTTTCTGAAACTATTCTTATCAAGAATCCAAAGCTCATGTACACTTATCTGACCTAACTGTGAGTAAACAATATTTTGTTCTTTCTAAACATAGGGTGAAGTATATTTATTGCTGTGCTAAACAGGGAGAATGCCTTGGAGAACTTGCATTTCAAACTAAGATTGCCTAAAACTACCCCACTTTACTGTTGCTGCATAAAACTTCACAATTTAAGAAGGAGTTTGGCAGAGACCAACAAAGACAGTGGTGGGCAAACATCAAGTTGTATAAAGCAAAGTAGTGTTGCAAACAACTAAGCCAGGGGTTCCCAACCTAAGGCATGTGGGCCAGATCCAGCCCATGGTGCCATTTCATGTTGCCCCCACCCCTCCAAGGGCATTTGAGAAAGAAAATGCCCACCCCCTTTGAAGCTGTTGGGACAAAATGGCCATCCCCATTGTGCAGAGAGGGCAAAATGGCCATCTGGCCCTCAAAGCTGACTGAGAGAGCATGACCCGGCCCACGGCTTGAAAAGTTTGGGGACCCCTGACCTAAATGCACAGATTCCAATTTATATCTCCTGTGTATGTTATATAATTTGCTCCTCCCACTTCCATATAAATCAGTTACTTATTTTCTGGCAGTTAATTGCATAATACATGTGCATGACTTGTCCACTTAATGTCTGTTCCGACACAGTTTGGGGTAAAGGCAAAGGTCTCCCTTACTCAAAAGCCAGTTGTATCCGATTCTAGGATGTGGTGTTCATCTCCGTCTGCAGACATTTCCGTAGCCATGTAGCAGGTATAGCTAGATGCTGACGCGCACGGAACACTGTTACCTTTCCCACCGAAGTGGTACATATTTATCTACTTGCAATTTCTTACAGAAGCACAAAATGGTGTTAATCTGGTCCCATCCGTGGGCGGCCCTTGCAGGCCAGCCTTATCCTAAGGCAGAGGGAGGTAAATGATTCCAGCAGCAGGTCCTGTAGGCAGCAGCGGCAGCTTCTCTGGACATCTCATGTGTTGGAGAACAGACATACATGTGCAACATGGATACTGATACAACCCCTCACCCAAATAAAGGGGTCAAAAGAAGACACTGGTTTGTATAAAATTACAAATTTTGCAAAAAATAAAAAAGCAAAATTATATGTTCAGATGTAGAATATAATTTGATTTTAATAATTTGCAATCTGCTTTACCCAAGTGACCTCAAGTGGCTGTGTACCTGTGTGCAGATAGGTTCCCTCTTTGGGGTCTGTATCTTTAAATTAAATTTGGACCAGAGGGCCTTACCAAAGGAGAACCCTTTCCAAAGTTAGAGGGTCTTCTGGCAGGCATCTAATCTGGTCAGGTTATCCTGCTATGGTAATAGAGCAGACCAGGAGTTCTCAACCTTTTCAAGCCAGGGGCTGGGTCACGCTCTCTCAGTCAGCGTCGGGGGTGGGATGGCCACTTTGCCCTTCCTCCATCACATGGCACTTCCTGGTGTGGTGGAGGCGGTGGTGGTTGGCACATGAAATGGTGCTGTGGGCTGCTTCCAGGCCGTGGGTTGAGAATCCCTGAAGTAGACCAAATTGCCAGAGACTCAGTGCTGATCATCAGGTGGCAGTAAACTAACCGGACAACCCTGAGGACTAAGGCCTTGGGTGGTAAAGTCCTCAGGAAAGGGTGATGGTCCCCAATTGGATTAATCCCCTCTTGAATCCATCTTGATGGAGGGCAGCAGCTTCATCAATACTGGCCTGGGGCCGAGGAGGATTTTGTGTTCCAAAAGGGCTCAGGACCAGAAAGCGACTTGCAAAACTGGATCAGTGGTACAGGTGTCACACTGTGATACAGAAGGCAAATGGAAGGCCACTGCATTATATTGTTCCCAAGACTGATTGCTATACTGTATTTGGAATCAGATTTGGCACCTGAAGACACCCTAAGGGGTAGAAGGAGGAGGAGGAGGAATCTATATAACTTGCTCTCCTAAAAGAATACCTGTAGTAGCAAACCTGCAAGCCACATCTCTTGAAATAACCTGAAGGGATGAAAAGATGTTACAGTGGAACCTTGGTTAAGAAAATGGCTAGGTTAACATAAAAAGGAAATCCATAGAAAAAAGTGGCTCAGTTTAAATAATTTTTTTCAGAATGGATTCATTGGTTTTCAGTGCATTCCTATGGGAAACTGCATTTCACTTACAGTATTTTGGTTTTTAATGCATTCCTATGGGAAATTGCATTCAATGCATTCCT
The DNA here is from genome assembly GCA_030440675.1 of Furcifer pardalis. NCBI lineage: Eukaryota > Metazoa > Chordata > Lepidosauria > Squamata > Chamaeleonidae > Furcifer > Furcifer pardalis. The sequence continues at coordinate 163,063,585 of CP126893.1, read as the reverse complement.
ATGGGAAATTCGATTTAAAGTAATTTTCGCTGTAAGAAACCTCCCAGAGAATGCTGTATCAAGGGTCCCCAAACTTTTTGGGCCATGGGCAGATCATGTGGGTCAGGGAACCGGTCACTAACGCCCAGGGGCCGGATGCAGCCCCCGATGCCAATTCATCCGACCTGTGAAGCCCTCGTCGTAGTTTGGGCACCCCTGCACTGTATGGTCAAAACAAAGTGGAGAATGGAAACCCCACCCTTTGCACCCAGGATCAGTGTTCACTTTTTCTGCCCCTCCTCAACCCGGCTCGTAGCTTTTATGGGCTTATTTACAAGACTGTATTTATTTCTGACTTAATTTTATTTTTCCCCTATTGCTGGATTTGCATGTTTCACTTCCAGTTTTTGACCATTTCAAATTCGCTTCGCTTCCCTCTTTTCCCAGATAAACAACTTTATCCCCCGATTACCAGACGTTCAGCTAGCCGTCACTTGTGAAATCCCCTAGAGAAACCCACCTCAGGGATTTCAGAATCATCATCCACAGAACCAGAGGCCGAGCATGGAAAATCTGAATCTGACATTTGAAAAGGCAACGCAGGCATGTGTGTGTGTGTGTAGGGGGGCTGTTTCAGTACCCCCTTGCTTCCTCTCCATCTGATTCTTCTTTCTCTTTCCCCTTTTGTGTGCTTCTTATTAAATCGCAATTAACTCAAGGAGTCATTCACACATTGCCTCATCCCATCGCTATGGTATCTGGATGCAGCAACATCTGGAGGCATGATGCAGATGTTTGGTTGCCTCAGCAACCGCCAGGCTGGTTGGTAAACAAATGAGAGGGGGGAAAAACTTTTTCTTCCTTCCTATCATCTTTCCTTCCCTTTCACTGCAAAACAAGCCCTTAGTTCTGAGTTCTCCGTTTTCCCGGCAGGACGCTTGGCTTTGAAGAGGAGGATAAAGGCGGCCAGAGGCCTGTAAAGAAGGGGAGCAGAGAGGTGGGAGCCAAGACTCCCGATTTTATGGGCCAGGAATCAAATGGAGAGACTTAAAAATAAATAAATCATATTGGTAATGCATTGCTTCTGAGTTCTCCACACAACGTCTTGTAACCTACACAGTACTGCACATCTGTCAGATAAAGATTCACAGATAAGTCACTTTGATTACTTGGGGCACACAGAAAGATCCTCCTTGAAGATTGTGGTATTTTTGAACCACAATCAGGTGTACCCTGGGCAACGGCCACCTTGTGCTGCCAGCTAATCTTTCTCACATTAAATCAGGTGAAGTGAGCTGCAGAATGAACTCACCAAAAGGTGCCTTCATTTTGGCAAGTTTCTGGACTAGATAGGGAAGAAGAACTAGATTACTTTAGAGCAGGGATAGGCAACCTACAACCCATGGGCTGGATCTGGCCTATGGTTCCAAATTATTTGGCCCTTGCTCCAGCCGCTGTTGACAGCTGCTGCCAGAATCGGTTATGGACTAATTTACGGCTGTTGTTCATGTTTTGTTGTAAAGGTCTTCAGAACAGATAAGGCTGTTGAGACGGAGATCAGTTGCTCAACCTGCCACAAGGCAGCTTCTAGCACACTTACTACAGTATTGGCTTCTCATAAACTTTTCTTCCAGTGTCCTCTTCGGGTCTTGTAGACTGACACTCATCACCCTCAGCCTGGTTTATTTTTATTTATTTATTTATTGGATTTCTATACCGCCCATCTGGGTGTTACCCCACTCTGAGCTGTGAACAAACAGAAAATAAATAACAATACACACAACAAATCAAAACCCACAACCAACAAATACATCATACATGGTTGGGGATAATGGGGCTTGTAGTCCAACACAAAATGTTGTCTGCTTAGAGCAGGGGTTCTCAACCTTTTGAAGCCGGGGACAGAGTCACATTCCCTCAGTCATCTTCGGGGGCTGGACGGCCATTTTACCCTGCCTGCATGATGGGGTGGCCATTTTATCCCAACAGCTTCAAAGGGGTGACCATTTTGTTTCTCTGATGTCCTCGGAGGGGTGGGGGGTACATGACACCGAGGGCTGGATATGGCCCACAGGCCTTAGGTTGGGAACCCCAGGCTTAGAGGAAGTTGTAGTGGCTGATAGGTTCTGGACTCGCCAGAGGCAAATAACTTACTTGCTGTAGGAAAGTCAAGTACCTTAATTGGAGCAGCAGAAAATTTCTGAGACATCTCTGTAATGAAACAACCAGAAAATGCACAAGTGATTTATGACTCTGTTTTTGTCCCTTCTGAGCTCATGTTGAATCCCTTTATGCCGTTGTTGTGGTTGTTGTTGTTGTTGCTACGTGCCATCAGGTTACCGCTGATTTATGGTGACTCTGTGAATGAGCGCTCTCCAAAATGTTCCGTCCTCAACAGCCTTGCCTGGCTCTTGGGAACTCAAGCTTGTGGCTTCCTTTAGGGAATCAATCTGTCTTGCATTTTGTCTCTCTCTTTTCCTGTTGCCTTAGCAACAGCAGTAGCAATTAAATTTACATTATATACTGCCCTACAACTCTTAGTCCACGCATAATTAGCAATTCCCCAACAAGCTCTGTACTCATTTGACTGACCTTAGAAGGATGGAAGGCTGAGTCTACCTTGATCCCTGTCAAGATCAAACTCACAGCAGCTGATGTTGCGGGTGTTCCACCTAGGCCAGTGATGGTGAACCTATGGCACACATTGCCAGAGGTGGCACTCAGAACCCTCTCTGTGGGCACCCATGCAGTCACCCCAGCACTGAGTTCACTCTGCCCCTCTGCCCAGCAGCCCAAGGGGAGCATTTCCTTCCTCTCCTGTTGCTATGTTGGCCCTTTGCGATAAATAAGTGGGTTTGCGGTTGCAGTTTGGGCAATCGGTCTCTAAAAGGTTCGCCACCACCAGCTATTAGAATGAATGAAATTGTATACAGTGGAACCTTGGTAAACGGAATTAATGCATTCTCCGGGAAGTTTCATACAATGGAAATTACTTAAACCGCATATCCCATAGGAATGCATTGGATCCAATTTCCCATAGGAATGCATTGAAAACCAAAACATATTAACCAAAACACGGTTTCCCATAGAGATGCATTGAAAACAAAATAATCCGTACCGGGGAAAAAAATCCATAAACCAAGCCACTATTTTCTATGGATATCCTTTCGTTATGCGATTTTTACGTTAACCAAGCCATTTGTTAACCAAGGTTCCACTGTACGCTTGAAAAAATGCCTGTGAAATAAAATGACCAGAAGTGTATTGCTGACTTATGCTTGCCTAATGAAAATCACATAAAATGTTGGCAGCAAAATGTCTCTCATTTGTAAGATGCTGTTTGTGTTCCTGATATAGCAGGGCTATGCATGAAGACGGTTTCAACTTACACCACTGGCATCTTCAGGGTGCGGCAAGAGGCCAGAAGCCAAACCTGGCCTCTCCTTGATTTCTGGTAATCAAAAGGGTTCAGGAATGACTTTCTGCCTGAAACCGCAAAAAGCTGCTGCAAGTCAGAGTAGACAGACTGGGCTACATGGACCAACAATCTAAGCTAGGGGTTGTCAACCTACTGCCTGTGGGCCAGATCTGACCTGTGATGTCAAATAATCCGGCCTCTGCCCTCACTCCAGCTGCCCCTGCTAGAGTCAGCTGTGGACTCATTTACGACTATTGTAAACACATTTATGACAGCCATAAATGAGTCTGCAGCCATTTCTGGCATTTAAAACAGCCCTAAATGGGTCCGAGGCCGATTTTGGTGGTGGGAGCAGCCTGCGCACCAGTCCGGCCCACAAACTGTTTGAGGGAGCATGACCCGACCCGCTACTTGAAAAGGTTGGCAACCTTCTTATATGCTGGTGGTGCATCTGACACAAATAAATAAATAATGAATGTGGGACACCTTCAGATGTTCTCAAAGCTGGCAATACCTGAGGAGGTAATGAAGGATGAAAAAGAAGATATTCTTTCCCTAATGTGTAGGTCAGGGATTCTCAACCTGCGGCCCATGGACCAGATCCAGCCCACGGCACCATTTCATGCCCCCACCACACCAGGAAGTGCCATATGGTGGAGGAAGAGCAAAATGGCCATCTGGCCCCCAAAGCTGTCTGAGGGAGCGTGACTTGGCCCCCAGCTTTAAAATGTTGAGAACTCCTGGTGTAGGCAAAGGTCTACAAGGCTTTTGATCTGCCAAGCTGAAAAGTCCTCATTGCTGGCCAGACAGAGACTTTCCTTATGACTCAATCCTGCCTTATTTTTGCCAGTGTCCCCAGGGCGGAGGTGGCAAGAGAACCTTTTCTTCCAAAGAGGATCTCACTGGTTCTTGTCCAGTTGTGGCCAAGAAACTCTGAGCACTGCTTGTCCAGAGCTGAAATTTATAGTTGTCTCAGGATAGTCAACGTTGCCACGTGTCTTCTCAAGGGTTAACATGAGTGGGGACAGGGCAGCCTCATGCCTTGTATCTATACATGTCCCTGTTCTCAATGTAAAGCCAGTTAGTGTTACACATGTCAAGCCTGCAGCAAAGGGGTGCAGTTCCCTATCTAATAGGCAAGCTTTGATTCAGAGTGCCTTTAAGGCAGGCCTGCCTCTCTCCATAATAATACAAGTAGGTGACCTCAAAATATGTGGTGGATTTGTTTGTTTGTTGACAATTCCCAGTTCCAGTTACCCCGGTGATTTATTTCTCCCAAGTGCTTTCAGGACAGTTTTCACTGCATTTTATAGAACTGCAGGTTCTTCACCACAGGAGTCCTTTTTAAAGTAGTCTGTCATCCTTTAAAATCTGTTCTGGATAAGTCTTCAGTATACTGTTTCCACCTTCTCTTTATTCTGTTCAGATTATATGTTTCACTGTTGGTCATTCAGCATTCCCAATCTAGGCTTAAGTTTCCCCTTGATTTCTCAGATCTTCTGAAACAGATCTCTTGATTTTCCGCTTTTGCTGTTGCCCTTTATTTCCTTGCACTAACTATTGTAATAGTTCTCCTTGTCTCTACGTAACAGTTGCTGCGAAACTGCATTCAGGATTCTGATCCTATTTCTATCACCTTTTACTTTTGCTTTTTATCCATCCCTTTACAATGTACTGTATGTGTTTTTTCCATCATCTATCTAAATTTTTCTTTTCTTTGGACTACAGGAATTGTATTTTTGCATTCCTCCCTAATAATATTTCTGGTTTCAACCCACGGTTCTTCTGGTCCACAATCAGTAGAGTTTAATCATGCAAATCTATTCCTTATTTAGACTCTAAATTAATCAGGAATGTTTTTTAAAATTATATATTGGTGATCCAGTTATTTTAGTGCTCTTTTTCAGCTTAACATTAATGCTGAATAGTAATAATTCATGATCAGTAACAAAATCCACTCGTTGTCTTGTTTGAGCAGATAGAATACAGCTTCTCCATCACCAGCTTCCAATTACACAGTCTATTTGAATTCTATATTGACCATCTGGCAATGTCCATGTGTATAGCCATCTGTTTGGTTGCTTGAAGCATGTATTTGCAATAAACAAATACTTCACATAACCGTATGAGTCATTCTCCTGTTTCATTTCTGTAAGGTAAAGATAAAGGTCACTTTGCTTGAAAGCCAGTTGTGTCCAACTTTAGGGTTCGGTGCTCATCTCTATTTACATCCAAAGAGTCAGTGCTATCTACTTCTGCAGATGTTTCCCTGGACCTGTGTCAGGCATGGCTAGACACCTGAGTGCACAGAACAGTGTTTACCTTCCCACTGAAGTGGTACCTATTATCCACTTGTTATTTCTTGCTTTCGAACTGCAAGGTTGGCAGGAGTTGGGACAGAGATGGGAGATCACTCTGTTGTGCGGTACTCAGGTCTCGAATTGCTGACCTGCAGACCTTCCAGTCGTCAAGTTCAGCATCCTAACCACTAACCCACCACAGTCCTAGTGTAAAATTTTCAACAACTTTTACTTTTTTATTATGGTCAACTATGATTACAGGCATGTCATATTTTTGTGTGTGATCAGTTCCCTCTTGGAGGCATCCATTACAGCTTTCAATTTTATCTTCTTCAGCATCTTTGGTTGGAGCTTAGACTTTAATGCTGGTTTCTCCCAGAGTCTGCTTGATACTATTCCATGATACATTTCATTATAGCCCCTAACTGTTTGTGCTACATCTTGTCTCAGTATTAGATAGAGCCTCTTAATTTTTTCTTGGTTTGTAATTTCCAGAGTAGAACATTTTGCATTCATCTGACTGAAAATATTCAGTTCCAGGCCAGCTTAGTTCACTGATGCCAGGCATTACAATGTATAAGTGAGCTTAAGTACAGTAAGTGCTTTCCTGATAGTCTAAAGCTGGGGTTCTCAACACGTTTTTCACCCCCTCAGACAGCTGAGCAGGTTGTAAATGAGTCTGCCGCCACCGGCAGCTGTGATGGAAGCTGGAGCAAGGATGGGCACGATATCATTTGGTTCTGTGGGCCGGATCCGGCTCACAGGCCATAGGTTGTGGATCCCTGGTCTAAACAGTTTAGTAGTTGCAGGTACCTTGGGCAGCCAGAAAGATGAACAAGTGCCAGAAAGATGACGAGCAGGGCTCAGAGCAAATCAAACCTGAGCTTTTCTCTGGAGGTAAAATTGACAAAGCTGAGGCAGACTTACTTTGGGCACATCGTGAAAAGGCAAAATTGTCTGGGAAAGACAATAACCATAGGAAAGGTGATGGTCACAAACAAAAGAGGAAGGCCAAATTTTAGATAGATAGACCCACTAAAGCAGGGTTTCCCAACCTTTTCAAGCCAGAGGCCAGGTCACTTTTTTTAGTCAGCTTAGAGGGCCAGACAGCCATTTTGTCCTGTCTGCACGATGGGGGTGGCCATTTTATCCCACCAGCTTCCAAGGGGCAGCCATTGTGTTTATCGAATGTCCTTGGAGGGGTGGTGGGCCCACATGAAATGGCACCATGGGCTGGATTCGGCCCACAGGCCTTAGGTTGGGAACCCCTGCACTAAAAGAAGCCAGAGGCTTGTGTTTGTAAGAACAGAGTAGGGCTATTGACGACAGGACGTTTTTGAGATCTCTCAGTCTGTATGCCCTCAAGTTAATTCTGATTTATGGCAACCCTTTCCAAGGTTTTCTGGGTAGAGAATACACAGAGGTGGTTTAACCTCCCCTTCTGGGGACAGCTTGGGATGGTGTAGCTTTCCTAAGGCTACAACAGGCTGGAAGGTCTGTCGGGGAAATGAACTTACAGCCTCCATGGCCTGATACCTAAACTTCAAAACTGCCGAGCTAACCAACCAACCAGCTTAGTTCAGTTAATTTAATTTAGTTGAGTTTTTCTTTCCTTTTCTGTTTACCTCATGTTTTGTGGCAATGCTAGGTGGCATATAAAACTTTCCATAGCTTAGAGCCTCGACGTGTCACAACCCAGCCCTGAGCAAAAGCTTTATTTTGGAAACCACAACAGTGAAAAAAGAGAGGTGAGAAATCCTTTTGACCGAAAATGAAAGGGTGGGCGGGCTTGAACCCTTGAGGGTTTGCTGTCAGCGACAGCTAAGACTAAACCCATGTTCTTAAGTGCATGGGCAACTGATTACAAGAAGTGAGGGGACCCCAAAATGCTTTGACACCATCAGTCACCTCCTGAGATTTGCAATAATAATAATTTCATGTCAGAAATTATTTTGGGTTGAAAGAATTTTTGCTGGAGAAACTCCACTCAAGGGACACCTGAATGAGGTTTCTTTGATGTCCCCAAGATCTTTTCCCACTGAAGTGGTCCTTATTTATCTACTTGCAATTTCTTGCTTTCAAACTGCTAAGTTGGCAGGAGCTGGGACAGAGATGGACACTCAAACCATCACGCAGTACCCGGGTCTCGAACTGCTGATTTGCTGGCCTTCCAGCTAACAAGGTGAGCTTCTTAACCACCGAGCCACTGCAGGAATTACATCAGTGTGTAATTTTACTCAGTAAGATAAGTAAAAGAAAACTGTTCCAGATTCCTGAGGTCAGTGGTATAATTGAGGGAGAAGACAGAGGAATTCAGGACTTTTATTCCTTTTCCCTCTCACAGGGTTGAACAGTGCACCAGACCAATGATATTCCCTGCCATGGTGGCTTAGTGGTTAAGATCCTGATCTTGATGACCAGAGGTTCAGCAGGTCAACAGGTCAAGACCCGAGTGCTGTGTGACAGAGTCAGCACCCATCATCTGTTCCAGCTCCTGCCAGCCTAGCAGTTTGAAAGCAAGAAATTGCAAGTAGATAAATAGGTACTGCTTTGGTGGGAAAGGTAACAGCATTCTGTGCACTAGTCATGCCTGCCACATGACCACAGAAACATTTGCAGAGGCAGACAGCGTGGCTCTTTGGTTGTAGACAGAGATGAGCACTGCCCCCTAGAGTCGGACATGACTGGCTTTCAAGCAAGGGAGACCTTTCTTGCTTTGGGAAGTGACTGAGATAAATAAATAAATTTTGTGTCAGAAATTACTCTGGGTTGAAAGGATTTTTGCTGGAGAAACCTGCTCAGGGAACACCCGGATGAGGTTCCCTTCATGTCCCCATGTTTCATTGTGCAGCACTCGGGTATTGAACCCCCACCTTCCAGTCTTCAAGCTCAGCATCTTAACCACTAAGCCACCGCAATGCTGGCAGTGACTGAGATGATAACAAGGCTTTCAAATTTTACCATTGCTTGTAACAACCTAATAGACAGAAAGCTAGAATGGGCAAAATAATTAATCAGTGGCTGGATCCTTGTTTCTTTGCCTTATGGGGTGCCTATGTCATTTTAACAATTTATAGTACTATATTTGGCAACGGTTTGTGGAATTGGCAGTTTTTCTAATTAAAAGACAAGTAGCTGTGTTCTCCATTGACTGATGAGGGTCAGAAAAACTCCTGACATAATTGAGGTTACTACCAAGTATCCGTGTTCAGGTTAGCAGTCATGCCCCATTAACTTAATTTTCAGTTTCTATTACTCCTTTGAATTTTGCGTGGAATGTTTGCAGTTTATGGTATAGGTAAAGTGTAAAGGTCGCCCTTGCTCGAAAGCCAGCCCTATCCGACTCTAGGGTTCAGTGCTCATCTGTTTATAGCCAAAGAGCCAGTGCTCTTTGGAGATGTGGCAGGTATGACTAAACACCAGAGAGCACAGAACACTTTTTACCTTTGTGAAGTGGTCCCTATTTATCTACTTGCAATGTCTTGCTTTCGAACGGCTAGGTTGGCAGGAGCTGGGACAGAGACAGGAGCTCACTCCATCATCATGCAGTACCCAGGAATCGAACTCCTAGAAAGGGATGGGTGTCAGCAAATGTAAATATGCCAATATAGTTGCTTTTGGTGTGGTTTTTCTGAGAAAGAAAATTTAACTATACAATATATCTATTATTCATTGTAGTGAACATTTAAAAAGTTGTGATATGTGGTAGAAATTAAACGCTGTAATGTGGGTATGAGAATGAACAAGCTATGGCAGGTGGTTATACTTTGATAAACAACGTAACTGGAGCTGTGGGGAAAGAGGATCTGTAACTGAGAAACGGCTAACTGCAGAACATGATTCAATGTAATGAAACAATATAGAAAGCTGACAGTGTTGAAAGGTATAGAAGAATGAGAAGATAGAGAGAAGGGAGCATTTCTTCTTCTTTCGGGTCCAGATCAAACCCTGGACTGCCAAAATGAAGCCACTTTGCTGGCTTTGTTGTTGGCCAAACTTAAGTCCTCATCAGTGCATGTTTCTGGCAGCAATTGGCAGAGTAGTAAATGGGCTGGATCAGTGTTGGGCTCCAAAAATATTTGCTACCACACTGAGGGTGTGGTGTGGTAGGTGTGGCCAGAGGGGAAGGCCCTGTGTTGCACCCAAATTAGGACTACTTTATTTCAAAACTTGGATGGGTGGGGCCAGCCAGAATTTCTGCTACTGGTTCTGGTGAACTGGGGCGAACCTGCTGATGCCCACCACTGGGGTGGATTCTGTGTCTCTCCACAGTCACACAGCGTGTTGTTGTCGTACACCAGCAGCCTCCACTTGAGCATGTTGGTCTTGCATTTAGGGACTCTAAACCTCAGCCTATTAAGTGTCCTCCAGGGTACGTAGGGGAGGTTGGGTTCCTCAAACATATCCTCCTATAATGTTGTTCCTTGTCCAGTGAGCTCCTTCCTCCATCTTCTAAATTTGGTTTTACTCTTGCATACTCCCAAGAATGTTTGTTCTTGCCATAAATCTCTTGATCTCTGGAGAGAACGGGATGGAGGCCATCCGTCCGTCCTGGCTTTTCTTGACTTCTCAGCGGCCTTTGATACCGTCGACCACGATATCCTTCTGGGAAGGCTCCAAGGATTGGGGATCCAGGGCACTGTGTTGGCCTGGTTTCCCTCATTTCTGAGGGGCCGGACCCAATTGGTGTGGCTGGAGAGTGAGAAGTCCAGCCCTAGGTCCCTTCAATATGGGGTGCCTCAGGGCTCGGTACTCTCACCTCTCCTATTTAACATCTACATGAAGCCACTGGGTGAGATCATCCATTCCCATGGGGTGAGGTATCACCAATATGCAGATGACACCCAGCTGTATATCTCAGCCCGTGGAGATCCAATTGATGCAGTAGAAGTCCTATCCAGGTGCCTGGAGGCTGTCAAGATCTGGATGGGGGACAACGGGCTACAACTGAATCCTGGCAAGACTGAGTGGCTATGGGTAAGGGGTCCTGCGCTATCTCGGGAGTTGCCATCTTTGGTTCTGGATGGGGCAGCTTTGCCCCAAACAGACCCAGTGCGTAATCTGGGGATCCTCTTGGACTCACGACTACTGCTCGAAGAGCAGGTGGCAGTCGTGGCCAGGAGGACTTTTGCACAACTTCGTGTAATACGCTAGTTACTCCCACTCCTAGATCGGGACTCCTTGCTCATGATCACACATGCTTTGGTCACCTCCAGACTTGATTACTGTAATGCGCTCTACATGGGGCTGCCCTTGGTGACCATTCGGAGGCTGCAGCTGGTCCAGAATGCAGCTGCTCGGGTAGTGATGGGGTGCAGGCGTTATGCTCGTGCCTCACCACTACTTCAGGAGCTGCACTGGTTGCCAGTATGTCTCCGGGTGCAATTCAAGGTGCTGGTCATTACCAGGGTGGATCGGAGAGGCTCTCTTATCATTCCATCAGCTAGAGAGGCGCATCTCTCTAGCACCAGAAGGAGGGCCTTCTCCGTGTCCGCCCTGGCCCTTTGGAACATTCTGCCAACTGAGTTACGTCTACAGACAGAGCTCCTGCCCTTTCGGAAGGGCCTAAAAACCTGGCTGGCAGGGCAGGTGTGGGGCTCAAGTAATATGGGGTCCCATGTTGGGTGGCTGATCTGATGGGACAGCCACCCCTCTCTCACTCTTTTAAACTTTTAAAACCTTTTAAACTTTTAAATCTTTTTTAGTATTTTGTAAATTTATAGTTTATTTTTTTTTAATTAATTTTGAACCTTAAGGTTTTAATGTCCGAATTTGTAGGGGTATAGTGGGATTGTTTAGTTTGTTTTGCACTCATGTGTGATCTTTTTCTTTTTGTAAGCCGCCTAGAGTCAGGTTCGCCTGATTGGAGCGGGATAATAAATCTAAATAAATAATAAATAATAATAAAATAATATCCGACTCTAGGACTGCAGTGCTCATCTCCATTTACAGCCAAAGAGCCAGTGCTGCCTGTGTTTGCAGATGTATACATGGCCATATGGCAGGTATGACTAGATCGCCCACGATGTAGGCTCTGCCCACGATGTAGGTTCCGCCCATGGTGTGGTAGCAATTTTTTTTGCTGCTCACCACTGGACCTAGGGTTTTTTATTAGTAGCAGCTAGGAACACTGACAATTAAATTTCCCTGACAGTTCTGCAACATCTGGGTTCCAGGAAAACTAAATTTCATTAAAGCAAAATTCCAAGTTTCTAGTTCTCAAGACCTATGGAGAGCTAGATGAAAATGTCAGAAACGTAAGGAGTAAAAATGCAAACTCAGAACTCGGCCTTTCTAGAGTCTGCTTTCCTTGGTCAGGATAGATCCTATGTATATTTCTCTTGACATTTTAACTCCACAGACCCCCTTTTCCTCTCATCATTCCAGGTCATGATTAATTCCTTCCATGACCTTTACAGATTTTTTATTTGGCAACATCTTCTATAATCTCTCTCTACATCCAAACATTGCAGTCAGAATAAATTATGCAGATTTGTAAAACTTCTCTCCCCCCCCCCCTTTCCAGTTATGACATACTCTGCATAATTTAGGGCTGAGGGCAAACTTTGAGATAGGGCCAGATTCTTCCCAAGTTTACGAAAGGCCAAATGTTGTTTGGAACATCAATTAAAAGTGTCTAGAGTTTTCTTCTCCTCTTCATAAATACATTCCTCTATAATTGTGCTTTCTGACGTCAAACGTTTGGGATTCCTTGGTGGAACGGCCCATGGTGACAAGAAGCCCCAAGTAGCGCTTCCAGAGATAGCAGGGCCATCCCAGCAATTTGGCAAAGGGCAGATTTTACGTATCATGAAACAGTGGTGATTTATTGATCATTTAATTTGGTAATTTGACTACCAGAGATGGATTGAGTTGTTTAGGACAGGGGTTTCCAACCTGGCTCACGGGCCAGATCCAGCCTGTGGCACCATTTTGCGTTCCCCCTGCCACTCCAAGGGCATTGGAGAAACAATATGGTTGACCCTTTGAAGCTGTTGGGACACCACCACCCCCAGGGCAAAATGCCGAGCAGGCAGGGCAAAATGGCTGTCCGGCCCTTGAAGTTGACTGAGATAGCGTGACCCAGCACCTGGCTTAAAACGGTTGGGAATCCCTGGTTTAAGAGGTGGTATTATGGCTCATAAACCAAAGTCATTTGCTTGCCTCAAGATGTCATGTACAGTACTTAGGCTTAAGGTGAACAAGAATACAGAGCTGGGAAAACTTAATTTTGGGGACTGCTATCCCTGTAATAAGGACTGCGGTGGCTTTAGTGGTTAAGGTTCATGACCCGAAGCTCGGCAAGTTGGCAGTTTTAGACCTGAATATTGCACGATGGAGTGAGCTCCCATTCTATGTCCCAACTCCTGCTAACCTAGCAGTTTGAAAGCAAGAAATTGCAAGTAGATAAATAGGGACCACTTTGGTGGGAAGGTAAACAGTGTTCCGTGCACTCTGGTGTCTAGGCATGCCTGTCACATTCTTATGGACACGTCTGCAGATGCAGACAGCACCGGCTCTTTAGCTATACACAGAGATGAGCACTGAACGCTAGAGTCGGATATGACTGGCTTTCGAGCAAGTCCCCTAATTTCCCTGTAACCAGCCTCCTAAGTGTAGGATCTGTCTCTGATCTGATTTCAGATTTAGTTTATTGCCCCTTGTTTAGTCCATCCTCAAAGCTGGGAAGCCCTCAAGAATCTAGACAACATCACCGGGCAACGAAACAAAGGAGAGATAGAGCTGCGTGTTGTCATTGAACCCCAAATCTCTGCAGGATTTCTTCCAGCAGCTTCATGTAGATGTTAGAAAACATTGGGAAAACAATCATACCCTTCCTGAAGGGAAACATTACATGGATGACCTGGGTAGCCCGTTCTACTGTTGTGTTCTTCAAAGATTTCAAAAAGATGCAGTAGCTTTACAATGTGCGAGTGCTATATCATTTCATGTGCCTCCTCACCACTGCCTCCACTATATCAGGAAGTGCCATGTGGTAGAGGAAGGGCAAAATGGCCGTCTGGCCCCGCCCCCTGAAGCTGTCTGAGGGAGTGTGACCTGGCCTCGGCTTTAAAATGGTGAGAACTCCTGGCACAACTAGACACTGGAGTGCACGGAACGCTGTTTACCTTCCCACCAAAGTTGTCCCTCTTTATCTACTTGCAATTTCTTGCTTTTGAACTGCTAGGTTGGCAGGAGCTGGGACAGAAACAGGAGCTCACTCCGTCATGCAGCACTTAGATCTTGAACTGCTGACCTGCCGACATTCCAGTTGTCAAGTTCAGCATCTTATCCACTAAAAGGCACTGCAATCCAGGGTTTTAAAAAACGGACGCAGTAGCATTACGGTGTGCAAATGCTTTGTCTGCTACATCCTTAGGCCTTAGTAACTGAAACTGATCCAATAAAACCTGAATAGATGGTGAAATGGACCTCGCAGTCTGATCTACTAGGAAAAATAAAGAGCCACAGTCCCCAGTGGATGCATTTAGCTTCAGATCTCAAATGGGCTGCCAATTGGTTGCCTTTCTCTCTACTTGATTGTAATGTTTACATCTGTCTAGCGTTTGTAAGGCTGCGGACAACTGGGAAGAGTTCCACCTGTGGATTGGACGCCAATTTTCTGTTATAGCTCCTTTTTCTCTGTCTAAAGTAAATTGTAATATTTGCCAGCCATCTATCTCCCTTACTGAAGCCAAGTTGTATTCTGAGGGAGCTTTCTTCCATCTCCTCTCTACTTGTCTTCTTAATGGCTTAATTGCTGCCAACAATTCCATAAGCTCTGGTGAGGGCCTGGTTTTGAATGTTCTGGAAACCAATTGGACCCACCATTATTTTAGAACAGGCATGCCCAAACTATGGCCCATGGGCCAGATAAGGCCTGAAGGCATTCCATCAGGCCAGCGATGCCCTCTCCAAACCAGGAAGTAAATACAGACACATCTACGCATGCGTGAAAAGCAGCCATTTTACTTCCTGGTTTGGTGTGGTCACTTCTGCAAAGTAAAATGGCCGCTTCCACGCATGTACAGAAGCGTCCACCCCTAACCAGGAAGTAAAATGACCACTTTCGCACATGTGCAGAAGTGTCCACGCCAAACCAGGAAGTAAAATGGCTGCTTTTCACACATGTGCAGAAGCATCCACACCGAGCCAGGAAGTAAAATGGCCATGTATGTGCAAACATGCCCTGTTCCTGGGACGTGGTTTGGCCCACTCAGCTGTTCTGGGAGCATGGGCAAGCCCCTGGCCCAAAAAGTTTGGGCACCCCTGCTTTAGAGGTGCGCCATTCTAATAGGTCTATCCAGCCTGCAGAGGGCGACCGTTGAACAAAGACCAAATCTCAGCAGAAGATGATCTGACTGTGATGAGATGGAAGACTCAAGGTTTACCACCTTCAGAACATTTTCTCTCTGCCCAGATGTGAACTCCAGGTACACAGTGTGGCCTGTCCCATGAATTGTTAGGGTTTATGACATATTCAGATAGCCCCATGCCATGGATGTCTTGAGGTCCATGAGTTTCAAGGCAACGTCCATGTCTGCATGGATGTTAAAGTCTCCCAGACGTAAAAGCCTGAGGGACCTCAATAATGCACCTGGGACAAAGTCCTGGTAGGGAAAGTGTAGGTTCATGGGGGGGGGGGATGTGGTGTACCAACACAGCTCCTACTCTGTACTGTTGGTTCAACATCAGGTAAAGGGACTCCAGACCTGGGCCCAAGTGGGCAGATATCCTGCTGAACTTAAAATAATTCCTAGAATATGACAATACCCACTCCCTGCCTCTCTGATCTGCCATGATGCTGGATGGAATATCGGTTGGGAGTGGGGGCATATCTGTGAAAGAGTGAACCCACTTTCCACCCCTACCTATAGGGAGAGTCTGGTTATACAAACAAGGTCAGCCTTTTCCTCTATTAAAGTAAAGGTAAAAGTCTCCCTTGCTCGATAGCCAGTTCTGTCTGACTCTAGGGCAGGGGTGACCAAACTACAGCCCATGGTCCAGATCTGGCCCATGGCACCTAATAATCTGTCCCACACCACCCTCGCACCCCCCAGAAGCACAAGTTAACAACAGCCGTGGGTCATTTGCGGCAGCGTCTTGCGCATGCATATTTTGCTCCCGCTTCAGGTCACACCACGTGACCTGCACACTCAACCACGTGACTGGCCCATGGCATGAAAAGTTTTGGAACTTAGTTCAGATTTATTTTGGACTGACCTGGAATTGAGCAGCATCATGAGCAGAGCAGAGGCTTGACTGGAATCATTACCTTAATTCTTCTGGCTGACACAGGGACCAGAACATGGCAAAGCTATTTAACATATAGAGATTTTTTAAAAATGGTAGCCGTGTTAGTCTATGTTTCAAGCTTATCAAAGGATAAACAAAACAAAAAGACAAAAAAAATGGTCGCACCATAAAGACTAACTGCTGTGTTCGTGTAAAAAATCCACTTCATCTGACATAAGAGTGAGACTTCATGGCATCAATTTATATGATTCATGGCTGGTTAGCATAACAGATAAGAATACACACATTGGTTTGTATACTTAATCAAATCGCATTATTATGGTCATTGACAAGCACAGTAAAAAGGGTTTAAGTACATGAGATACAATCAAAATGTACCACCACAAACGTTATCTACTTTAGTTGAAATAGAATAAAATCAGTTCTTAAAACTGGTGCTACTGTTGGGCTAGGTAATGGAATGGCACTTCTTTGAATCTGAATTTAAAATAATAAATCAGCACAGATTTATATGGATAGGACAGCTGATATCTCTAAAATCTGACATAAATTTAAAAGTTTAGAAGTTATAGTTATAAACATGAGAATAAAAGTGTCCGTATACAAATGCACATAATAGATACAGTATACATCAATAGTGTATAAAATAGGATTACAAGTGCAAAGTAAAAAATCGTTATGGCTAGTGTTTAACCTGTCCCCAACGTAGCTGGTTGCCTCTAATGCTCCATACCCTGGTTGCCTTCCAAGCAAACCTGGCAACATGGTTCTAAACATATGATTATTCAGCTTGATTTGAGGGAAGGCAGCAATAAGGTCACATCAAAGGTTGTCATAAAACTGGAATTACAGAAGTATGTGTTCAAACATGTTCCCAGCCTGACAGATACATAAGCGCTCCTGAACAGGAACTTTCTTAAATAACCCCTCTCTGAATACCGATGGAACATGGTAAAACGCAAGAGAGTATATGATCTCCGATGCTCTAGGTTACTTAAGCTGGATAAGTAAAATAAGAGCCTCATATTATTAGGTGGGGGCATTTCAAAGAATGGACTATTTATTTTGTTTAAATCATGTTGCGGATGGGTATCCAATATCCTTTGTTTTATTATCTCTTTTGCTCGAGCAGAACCAAGAGAAACAACTAACTGCTTTGATAGGCCATATGAAGCCAGTTTTTCTTCGATACAGTCAAACCTCATATAACACTAAAACCTGATTCCACAAGTCTTGATGTTATATGATTTTTAGTGTTATCCGATGCATGTTAAAATCCTATGGGAGCCATAGAGATACATTGTAACCACACAGGCTTTAGCGGTTGTTATCTGAAGCATCCCATAGGATCTTAATGTTATCCGATGCAATTCTTCCCCCCAGATTCCTTAATGTTATGCGATTTTCGTGTTATTCGATACTAATGTTATATGAGGTATTACTGTAATTGATTTATATACTTATCTATTATGCTAGCCATCATTATGTACCCCTGTACCTGATGTGTATAAATTGATGCGATGAGATCTCGCTCTTTTGTCTGACGAAGTGGACTTGAGCCATGAAAGCTAACATTAAAATATAGCAGTTTGTCTTTAAATGACACAATGTTTTTGTCTTTTTGTTTTGTTTACTCTCTGATATAATATACGGAGAACTTTCTGTAACAGCTTGCTGTCATCCTAACTTCAAGATTTCTTCCACCCATTCTTACAGATCTGACCTTGCCCCTGATCACCCCTCATGCATGATTAGAATCACAGAACTGAGTTGGAAGGGGCTTATGAGTCCATCAATTCCAAACCCCTGCTCAGTGCAGGAATCCAGATCAAAGCAGATATGACAGATTGTTGACCGATTCGCTCTTGAAGGTCTCCAGCGTTGGAGCGCTCACCACTTCCCAAAGTAACCTTAGCTAACATTTCTAAAACACTAGTTGAAAAACTGTGCCGACAATATCCTAGATAAACATTACTTTTTTTGCATCAAGGTATTTGTGGAATTGCAACAGACAGGTAAGGAATGACACAGTTTTTTGTCTACCATGAGAGCGTAACTTGGAATATGTTTGGCTGCTAATGGGAGGGAATGATAGAGAGAAAGAGAAAATGTTAAAAGAATCCGTATGGGATAAAATGAAATAAATAATTTTGTCTCTCTCAGTGTTGAGTAGAGGGGGCTATGGTGGCTTAGTGGTTAAGACTCTAAACTTGACAATTGGAAGGTTGGCACTGCTCCATGAAATGAGCTCCCATCTCTGTCCCAGCTCCTGCCAACCTAGCACTTCGAAAGCAAGAAATTGCAAGTAGATAAATTGGTACAGCTTCGGTGGGAAGTTAAACAATGTTCCGTGCATTCCAGGGTCTAGTCATGCCTGCTACGTGTCTACACAAGTGTCTGTAAACGCAGACAGTGCTGGCTCTTGGCCAAAAATAGAGATGAGCACGGAACCATAGTGTCAGATATGACTGGCTTTTGAGCAAGGGTGACCTTTACCTTTACCAGAGTTGAGTGAAGGAAAGAAGGATCCATCTTGGATGAGTCAGGAGAGATAATTCCATAAAAGAGCACCACTAATAACATTGGAATGGATATGGCAATAACAACGGTTTTCAGGGAGATAATGTTGTTGAGACTTTGCTCATTTCTTTCCATTCTCTGCAATCCTGCAGTCTTCTGAATTTGGCCTCTGCCACATTGACCTCAATTTCAGTAATAAAAATCCCCAGATTCCCTCCAATTTGAGTCCTGATTTGAAAAGCAGGCAGCCCTGGACAAACAGAAAGGTGAGCTGTTTTTTCAATGAGTAGTTTTGACTGCCATGTTTCCAAACTTGCACTCAAACTCTCTGTCCTATTGATTCCTCAAAGGTCTGTTATAATGCTCAGCAGAAGCTTTGACCCTGCACTGTAAAAGGAGAGGGGTAAGCAGCACTTACCATTAATACATTGATGACTTTCTCGACTTTATCATTAGAAAAGGGAAAAGGTATTTTGTGTACACATTTGGGTGTATTGCAAGACTAACAATACCTATATCTGGTGATCTGTCACCTCCACCTGTGCAAGTTTTGTTTTAATTCAGGGGTTCCCAACCTTTTCAAGCCGGGGCCAGGGTCACGCTCTCTCAGTCAGCTTTGGGGGCCGGACAGCCATTTTGCCTTGCCTGCACGATGGTGCGTGTGTGTGGCCATTTTGTCCCAACAGCTTCAAAGGGGTGGCCATTTTGTTTCTTTAATGCTCTTTGAGAGGTGGGCCTCCCACATGAAATGGTGCCAGGGGCCGGATCTGGCTCATAGAACTTAGGTTGGGATTGTCATCAATAAATTAAAGCATGGCTCTGCATTGTTTTACACCAGGAGTTCTCAATCTTTGAAAGCCGTGGGTTGGGTCACGTTACCTCAGACAGTTTCAGGGGCCAGAGAACCATGTTGCTCTTCCTTTACCACATGGCACTCCTGGGTGTGGTGGAGATGGTGCCCCCCCCCTAAAATGGTCCCATGGGCTACATCCAGACCACAGGCTGCTGGTTGAGAATCCCTGTTTTACATGATTCAATATCCAAAGACAGCCAGTCATATTGACTCTAGGGTCCAGTGCTCATCTCTGTTTATAGCCAAAGAGTCAGAGCTGTCTATGTTTGCAGATGTTTCCATGGAGATGTGGAAGGCATGACTAGACACTGGAGCACATAGAACACTGTTTACCTTCCCACCGAAGTGGTACCTATTTATCTATTTGCAATTTCTTGCTTTTGAACTACTAGGTTGGCAGGAGCTGGGACAAAGTCGTGCAGTACTCGGGTCTCAAACTGCTGACCTGCTGACCTGCTGACCTTCCAGTTATCAAGTTCAGCATCTTAACCATTAAGTTACCACAGTCTCTTAAGAGTCTTTATTCAAGGAACACAATTTAGGATTTCTTGAAAAATTGATAACCCCCCTTTCTTTCCTTTCCTTTCCTTCCTTTCTTCCTTTCTTCCTTCCTCCCTTCCTTCCTTCCTTCCTTTCTTTCTCTGTAGTTATGTTATTGTACCTGCTTGCTGTTATGGGTGCTATATTGTTCGGGTCAGGTGCCAGAGAAGTTAAGAGTGTGAATACAACCCTGAAACTCACTCTGTAACTTTCAACCGGTCACCATCTATCAAGCTGAGCTACCACACATGGTCATTGTGAGTATTTAATTTTATTTGTTACATTTATAATACTGTATTGCCTTTTATTCAGGAACTTAAGATGACATGTGTGGCACCTCTTCTGCCCAGTTAGTTAAAGTTAGTAATTTAAAAATAACCAATTAAGACCTTTCTTGTTTAATGCAGACACCTTGAGTCCCACTGCCGGAAGAGAGGCAGTATAGAAATTCAAAGAATGAACAGATTGATTGGGATTAGTTAATAAGCAAGCAAGCTAATAAAATAGCAATAAGAGAGACCTGAGGCCAACCATAAAACAATCAACACAAATAAATTAACTACTAAGAAGTGGGCGTAGTCACAGAATGCCGCAGGAGTAAAACTGTCTTAATCTGGCACTAGAAAGTTAATAAAATAGATTGCTAGGTTATTATGTTGGTTTTATTGTGGGTGGGTGCTGTTTTTTTATGATTGTACGTGGCGCCCAGAGAAGTTAATTTCTACAAGATGTGCGGGATATAAATCTAAAGAAAAAAATTAAAAGAAAGATTATTAATCAGTTTTGCAGAAATCTTGCAATATAACCTTATAATATAAAACAACAACAACAACCCCAAATTAATATATTTCAAGAACCAAAATAAGTAAAGGGAAACATTGCCCTTGCTCGAAAGCCAGTTGTATCCGATTCTAGGGTTTGGTGCTCATCTCTGTTTATAGCCAAAGAGCCAATTCTGTCTGCGCTGGCAGACGTTTCCTTGGACACGTGGCAGCATTACTAGACTCTGGAGTGCACAGAATGCTGTTACCTTTCCCAAAAAAGTGGTACCTATTTATCTACAGTCAAACCTCGCATAAAGAGCACCTTGCTTAAAGAATAACTCGCTTAAAGAGCCAAATTTTCTCTGAATGGTTGCCTCGCTTAACAACTAAAACCAACCAAAAACTTGCTTAACACCTTAATCAGGGTTCACAATCTCCCCCCCCCCCGCCAGAAGTCACAATTGGTCACTTACAATGGTGTTTCACTTAGAGAGCAAACTTGCTTAAAGAGCAATCCTGTGGAACACATTATGCTCTTTAAGCAAAGTACAGCTGTACTCGGTACGGCTAGGTTGTCAGGACCTAGGACAGAGACGGGAGCTCACTCGTCATGCAGCATTCCCGTTGTCAAGTTCAGCTTCTTAACCACTAAGCCACTGAAGTACTGTCCCTGGAGCAATTAGGAGCAGTAGTTTATTAAATGAATGATAACCAGGAAAATTTGGAAGTGGGGGCTGTGCTTAATCACTGCTAAGAGCAAAACATAGCCCACTTTCCAGCAAGATTTTCCTATCTTTGTCTGCTGTTTTTCTTCTCCTCTCTTCATTCTCTCCCTCCTTTGGTAACATGTATTTTATTTACTAAGCTTCTGGACAAGGACAGCCTTGGTTGTTCTTTCTGACATAAGCCACTTTTGGGAGCCTTTTGGCTGGAAAAACTGTTTATCTTACAAGTATAGCAGAACATTAGGTATTTATTCATCCCCAAAGGTTTTGAAAAAATGCAGACTTCTGCAGACGCGCTTACGGAGGCCCTGACTTCGAAGACTGGGTGAGCAATAGGTCAACTAGCTGTGCCGTTGGGGGCAAACTGGGCGGTGTAGGGCTCTCAGTGCCACAATTAAGGGAAACAGATAGGAAACATTGCACAAATGCTACTGATTTCTAAACCGAACTAAGCATGCCAGCAGTACAGTTCTAGTTTATGTTTATTTCTTTATTTGTTCCTCTGGAAATGAAGGAAATACGACTGAAACTATTTGAATGTCCGTCTTTGTAAAAAAAACAAACACCATTGCCTTTGACGCAAAGCTCTTTCTCAAATCCGGAAGAGCAATGGAAACCTCTTCTTGAGCAATATGAATCAGAGTGGCAAATTCAGGGTGATTTGGCTTTGCCTCGTGCAGCACTTGGGTCTTGAACTGCTGACCTGCTGACATTCCAGTCATCAAGTTCAAGCCTCATAATCACTAAGCCACTGCAGTTCCCTTGATTTGACATAGAAGCCTGTTAAGCACAAGAACCCATACAGAAATATTCACACAGAGGTTGCAAAATATTTCAGGACTTATCATCCACGTTCTGTATTGCGGTTGGCATTCCAGCCTACAAACCTTCCTTCTTTCTTTTCTCTTGTCCGCTGTCAAGGGCTAATCTGAGCAAGTGGGATTTCCCTGTTGATGACAGCCTGTGTGAATGTGGTGGAGGAAGGGCAAAATGGCTGCCCGGCCCTTGAAGCTGCCTAAGGAAGCGTGACCCAGCCCCCAGCTTAAAAAGGTTGAGAACTCCAGTTATATGGTATATTGGAATGTAGAAGCAGAAATACCATGATTATTATTATTATTATGTGTTGTATGTGCTTGTCAGGAGTAGAAAGGAGGCTGCTTATACTTGCTTGTGAGTAAACAGTAGGGTAAAGGTAAAGGTTGCCCTTGCTCAAATGCCAGTTGTATCCGACTCTAGAGTTCAGTGCTCATCTCTGTTTATAGCCACAGAGCCAGTGCTGTCTGCATCTTCAGACACTTCCATGGACATATGGCAGAGTGCACAGAACGCTGATGACCTTCCCACCGAAGTGGTTGCTATTTATCTACTTGCAATTTCTTGCTTTCTAACTGCTAGCTTGGCAGAAGCTGGGACAGAGATGGGAGTTCACTCCATTATGCTGTACCCAGAAATCGAACTCTGACCTTCCAGCCAGCGTGTTCAGCGTCTTAACCACTTGAGCCATTGCATCCCCTTATCTAAGGTTTAAAAAGTAGACTGCCAAGCCAGCTTGAAAAAAAAATCAGAGATGGGTTTGATTATGTCTTTGCATCATGGGGGCAGAAAAATAATAATTTTGAATTCTTCTGTTTTATAAGTGTAGCGAATTCTGACATTCTTGATGGCCTATTCAACCACTGTGCTTCACCTCTGGCACTAGAGAGGAAACATAAGCAAGGTTACAACAGCATGAAACTAAAGAGGAAACTCAACATATTGTCCAATTAGCAACTGGGATGTGGGTAGGATAAGTTTGTAAAAAGAATGAGAAGGGATTGGAGTGGCTTATGGATTTTTAATGTGTGTGAAGCCAGACCCACCTGCCAGGGATAAATATAGGAAAATATGAAATCAGTAGGCCCAAACAATAGTCTATTGCTGAAAGGGACACTTCTGACTAAAGATACTTCTTTGTAATTGGCCAAATTTTATTAATGTTTTTCCCTCCACATCATGGAAGGCTCAGAGGACACAGAGCCAGCCAAAAACTTTATTGTGTCTTTATTGTGTCTTTTCCCATAGGAAATGAACAAATTGGATTGAGAATGAATCATACTTCGGGCAGTGGAAATTAATAGAACTTTAGTTAGTTAAGACTCATGTTCTTACTGAGGAAATGAAATTATCTTCCATTTTGCACCAGCCAAATTCAATAGATATAGAAATTCTCAGCATGGAATTGCTATGCCTTAAAGGTGTTAAAGAAAAGAGTCTCTCAGGAAAACAGAAAGGGTGATACTAATTTAGCGCTGCCGTGAGGTAATACCCAGAGAATGTCAAACACAGGGAAATCTGTAAATTTTGTGTTGTCCCATAGTAGAATTTTAAAATCTTAATTTTGCTTAAAGTACTGCACTGTAGCCAAAACAGTATGAGTTTGATCCCGATGGGGATCAAGGTTGATTCAGCCTTCCATCCTTTTGGGATCAGTAAAATGAGTGCCCAGCATGTTGGGGGCAAAATCCTAATTACTCTGTGAACCGCCCAGAGAGTGCACTAAGCACTGTGGGGCAGTATACAGTATAAGTGTAATTGCTATTGCTTCATCCCAAATAATTAAAGTGAAATTTGTACCTATCTCTGATGCTTTAGATAAGGGGTGCTCAAACTATGGTATGGCCCGGGGCGCAGATCCGGCCCCCAACACCAATTCATCCAGCCCACAAAGCCCTAGTTGCTCCCAGAAGTGGAAGTAAAATGCACCCATACGTGTTTTACTTCCGCTTCTGGGAGTGACAAGGGCTTCACGGGCTGGATGAATTGGCATTGGGGGCTGGATCTGGCTTCCAGGTCATAGTGATCAGCCTCCTGAACCATGTGACCGGGAGCAGGTCACGCTCTCTCAGTCAGCTAAGAGGGCTGGATGGCCATTTTGCCCTGCCTGCATGAGAGGGGGGGGGGGCATTTTGTCTCAACAGCTTCAACGGAGTGGCCAGTTTGTCGCTCAAATGCCCTTGGAGGGCCACATGAAATGGTGCCATGGGCCGGGGCCAGCCCACAGGCCTTAGGTTGGGAACCCCTGCACAACACTAACATCACACTCCTGATGAACTCACATCTGCCCCCTGCTTTAGATTTTAGAAATGTATCTTTTTTGGACAACAACTTAGGGTGTCCATGTCTTCTCTTAGGATGGATGGTCCGCCTTTTTTGGGTGAGATGTAAGTGGCTACACTGCACCTCAGATGAATTCCCCCAACTAAGCCAAGTTTTGAATCCAGATCTCCTGATTCTGCATTGAATCCAGGCCTCCTGATTCCAGTTACTACATCATGCGGGCTGTCAGGTGAAGTAAACCACTCACGCAAGTATAATTACTGAAATATGGCAAGATGAATATGGCAAGGTGTCTCAATTCTATGTGACCTTCAGGTGTGAGTTCAGTCCCAGGCATGGACATTCTTGAAAGTCCTATTTAGGCCATTTCTTTGATGGTTGCCTAGCGAGACATTTCAAGAAAATTACAGTGACCTCTGATTATTTTCTTGCTAACAATATACATTTTGGTAAGCTGCAGAAAATGCAAAGCTTGGGTGTTTCAGAGAGTCAATAAGTCTCATGTTCTGTCTGTCTCTCAATGTGGAGTCCCAGAGTGGTTAACTAGAGGCAATCTTGAGCAATAGTTTATTTACACTTAAATTATAATAATAACAATTATGTCCAGTTGCGTTGGTATTTGCACAGATTTGTTTAAAGTAGCAGAAGCAATTTTAATCCAAAATGTCTTCTTTTTTTAATGGAAAAAGCCCTCCTTTGTGGTGATAGCTGTCTCTCTGATAGTTGTTGTTCCAAAGAGTGATTTCCCCAAATGTCCCCTAGTTCTTGAAGACAGATACTTTAGAAACCAGTGGGTTTTTTATCTTTATTGTCATGGACTTCAATATTATAGTACACCATATGTTTCCCCAAACAATTGGACTTATATCTTCTCCCATATACAGTACTGTATATACTCGAGTAGAAATCTAGTTTTTTAGCTCCCAAAATGAGATCCAAAAAAAGGACTCGACTTATACTTGGGTCAATGATCCAGAGGGTCCGAAAACCGCGGTGGTGCAAATTCACACATACAGTAAAAAATAGCACTAACACTACCGTAAAAACTCAAAAACATACCCACACAAATGTCTAATTAATTTCACCATATTTTCATTTATTTTAATTATTGAAACTCACTAGCAGCTGCTGCATTTTCCACCCCCGACTTATACTCGGGTCAATATATTTCCCAAGTTTTAGAGGTCCAAATGAGGTACTTCAACTTATATTCAGGATGACTTATAGTCAAGTATATACAGTAGTGTTCTTGTAACAATTTGAGTAAATGCTTCTTCTTCTTCTTCTTCTTCTTCTTCTTCTTCTTCTTCTTCTTCTTCTTCTTCTTCTTCTTCTAGGTCAGACGTGAAACTGCCAAAATGAAGGCACTTTTTGGTGAGTTCATTCTGCAGTAAACTCTCCTGATCCTCTGTCTGATAATATATAATAAATGTTTAACGTATAGTGCTAACAGGACTGCAGTGGTTCAAGTGGTTAAGAAACTGACTGGGAGGCAGAAGGTCAGCAGTTCAAACCCTGAGTACTGCATGATAGAATGAGTGTCCATCTCTGTCCCAGCTCCTGCCAACCTAGGAGTTTGAAAGCAAGAAATTGCAAGTAGATAAATAGGTACCACATTGGTGGAAAGGTAAACAGCGTTCCGTGCACTCTGGTGTCTAGGCATGGCTGCCACATATCCACAGAAATGCAGACAGTGCTAGTTCTTTGGCTATAAACAGAGATGAGCACCAAACTCTAGAGTCAGATACGACTGGCTTTCAAGCAAGGGTGAACTTTACCTCTACCTTTACAGTGCTCTTTGCTACCTTATTATCACCTTTGCTTTCCTTTTGAAGCAGAGTTCATGCTTCATTAAGGCCCTATATTTTGCCATTTCTTTTTGCCCCAGTTCTAGTTTGATCCAATCTGGTTGTAAAAACAGCTTCATGCCTAGGCTGTCTCATGGCCATACAGTGACCCCAAAGCCAGCGTTTATGGGATGGACGGCAAGTCTGACCCATAATGGGAGCCTGGCTCACATTCGATCTCTCCATCTCCCGCCAAAACTGATGTTCCAGGAGGGTAGTCGGGACATGCTCTGGGTCTCTCTAGTTGCGGATCTATTATCTTTTGGCTGCTCCGGTTCCTGGCTCGGCTCCTCCTTTGACAGTTCCCAGAGAAATAAGCCAGAAAGGTTGGCCCTGATCCCTGTCTCTCCCCTCTACCCCCGCCACCATTGCACGGGTATCCCCTTGAAGGGGAAAGAGAGACAAACTCCAGATGATGTCTCTAAACAGGCCAGGCCTAGCCCAATAAAACAAGTTTTTGCTCGGTGCTAAGAAGCCAAAAGATGAGACTCCCACAGGGAGATGCTTGGGCTTCCAACAAGCTGACGATGAGAGAAGGAAAGGTCATCCGGCAACAAATGTCTGGACAAACACAAGATGGCCTCCTTTCTTCCCCACACCGCCTCGTGGCCTTTGGGTTGCCATGGAAATGGGCTTGGAAACCCAGGAGCATGCCAACATTTCCATGGTGGGCTCCCATGCAAGTGTGTGTGCATGCACACCCAGAAACACCAACAGCTTGCTCAGACAATGGCCTTTGGTTCCTTCTAGAAGATTAGGTAAAGGGTCGCTCTTGCCCAAAAGCCATTCATATCTGACTCTAGGGTGCGGTGCTCATCTTTGTTTATAGGCAAAGAGCCAGTGCTGCCTGTGTCTGCAGACACCGGAGTGCACAGAATGCTATTTACCTTTCCCTCCAAAGTGGTATCGATTTATCTACTTGTTTCAGACTGATAGGTTTGGAGGACCTGGGACAGAGTTGGTTGCTCATTCCGACGAGCAGCACTTGGGTCTTGAACTGCTGACCTGACGACCTTCCAGTTGTCAAGTTCAGCGTCTTAACCACTAAGCCACCGCAGTCCTTTCTTGAAGATTAACTAAGGCCTAGTGCAGTGGTGGCGAACCTATGGCACGTGTGTCAAAGGTGGCACTTGGAGCAATCTCAGTGAGCACCCGTCCGGTTGCCGCAGCGCAGAGTTTGTCTCACCCTTTTACACAGCAGCTCAATTGGAGCGCTTCCTCTCTCCCCCCAGCACAGAGTTTGCTCCGCCCCTCTGCCCACCAGCCCAATGGGAGCGTTTCCTTCCTCCCCTGTTGCTGTGTTGGCACTTTGTGCTAAATAAGTGGGTTCTGGGTTGTAGTTTGAGCACTCAGTCTAAAAGATAATTTTAGAGGGGACTACAGTGGCTTAGTGGCTAAGATACTAAACTTGACAACTGGAAGGTTGGCAGTTCAGCAGTTTGAGGCCTGAGTACTGCACGACAGAGTGAGCTCCCATCTCTGGCCCAGCTCCTGCCAACCTAGCAGTTCAAAAGCAAGAAATTGCAAGTAGATAAACAGGGACCATTTCGGTGGAAAAGTAAACAGTGTTCTGTGCACTCCAGTGTTGAGGCATGCCTTCCACATGTCCATGGAAACATCTGCAGATTCAGACAGTGCTGGCTCTTTGGCTATAAACAGAGATGAGCACTGAACCCTAGAGTCATATACGACTGGCTTTTGAGGAAGGGCAGCCTTTACTTATATGTTTTTGACTGGATTATCTTCATCTTCCTCATCCAGCTGTCCTCCAGGGAGTTTAGGGGGAAAGACATAATTCCTTTCCACTGACCTGCCCACTACTTTATCAATATATGAGCCCCGTAAGCAGGCTGAGCCACCAAACTTCACCAAAAGAGAAGACAGGTACTGTATCAGGCCAAAAGAGGGTGAAAGGGAACACTGATTTACATAGATTTGCACACACAAATTGGAATATACAGGTGCAGACTCAAAGGGGATTTTTATGCTTTTAACAGTCCTCAGGTATTTCACTATAGATAGTGAAGAATGATGTGAGGTCTTGTAGTCTGCAATCCATAATCCAAGGTCCAAACCTTTGAAATGTTACTTTTTTTTGGATATAACATTCATAACGTAGCCCTGGCAAGGCAATGTTTAGAATGCTGTACTCCAGCCAAAAAGTTGTGAGTTCAATCCTGATGGGATCCAAGCTTTACTCAGCTTTCCATTCTTCTGAGATCGGTAAAACGAAGACCCAGCATGTTGAGGGGCAAATTGCTAATTTCCTTGCGAACTGCCCAGAGAAGCAGTATGGGGCAGTAAAGGCTGCCCTTGCTCGAAAGCCAGTCATATCTGACTCTAGGGTTCAGTGCTCATCTATGCTTATCGCCAAAGACCCAGTGCTGTCTGCGTCTGCAGACATTCCGTGGACATGTGGCAGGTATGCCTTAACACCAGAGTTCACAGAAATGCTGTTTACCTTCCCACTGAAGTGGTCCCTATTTATCTACTTGCAATTTCTGGTTTATTTATTTGATTTGATTTCTATCGCTGCCCCCTCACTGAAGCAACTCCGGGTGGCTTACAATTGACCATAAAAACACTCAAGTATAAAAACATCCCTACAGCAATTAAAATCATAAAAACATTTAACATTTAAAAGCCAATTAAAATGCCCTCCCAACATTCACAATTGGTTAAAACTACAATTTCTTGTTTTCGAACTGCTAGGTTGGCAGGAGCTGGGACAGAGACGGGAGCTCACTCCGTTGTGCAGTACCCAGAAATCGAACTCCAACCTTCCAGTCAGTGAGTTCAGTGTCTTAACCACTTGAGCTACCAAAGTCCCTAAAAAGGGAGAAGGGGCAGTATACACGTGTAATTGCTATTGCTATTCACAATCTCCCTGCCAGGCTGCCCTGTAAGTCCTGTGATGGCAAACCGTGACACTCCAGGTGTTCTTGGACTTCAATTCCCTGAAGCCCAAGTCAGCATTCCTGCTGATCAGGGCTTCTGAGAAATGAAGTTCAAAAATAGCTGGAGGGCCATGGTTGGCCAACACTGCAAGTGTAAGTGTAGCTAATCTGACTGCAAAATGCTAGGTGCACCATTTTCTCAAAGTAAATGTTCCCAAGTCCTGTCCTTCGCTCCCTCTGTCTGGTTGTCTGTCCTTAAATCTGGATTTGAACTATAAGGGAGGGCATTTGCAAAAAAAAAAAAAAAAGGGGAGGGTGGGTAGGTGGGTGGGAATCACTTGCAAAAAAAGTAGACTGCCCTTTAACAGCCCATCACACTGGGGACTGTCCTCCCTAGACAAAGGTACACTGGTCACTTTACCTGTAATGACTCACCTGGACCACTGAAGTTTTCATGACTGAGGTGGAATA
This sequence comes from Furcifer pardalis, assembly GCA_030440675.1. Lineage (NCBI taxonomy): Eukaryota > Metazoa > Chordata > Lepidosauria > Squamata > Chamaeleonidae > Furcifer > Furcifer pardalis. The sequence goes on along the minus strand of CP126893.1, from coordinate 163,033,918 downwards.
GCAACAGCAATCACACTTATATAGCACACCATAGCCCTTTTGTGCGGTTCACAAAGTGATTAGCATTTTTTGGCCCCAACATGTTGGAGTACTCATTTTACTGACCATGGAAGGAAGGATGGAAGACTGAGTCGACCTTGAATCCCCATCAGGACCGAACTCACAACATTTTGGCTGCAGTACAGCAGTTTTAACCACTGTGCCACTCAGATCTGAAGCTGAGTTTGTCCAGTTGTCATTCGGCAGTCTAACCCAAGGGTTCCAAATCTAAGGCCTGTGGGCCAGATCTGGCTCACAGCACCATTTCATGTGTGTCACCCCACATCTCCGAGGACATTTGAGAAACATTTGAGAAACCCATTTGAAGCTGTTGGGACAAAATGGCCACTTCCATCATGCCGGCAGGGCAAAATGGCTGTCCGGCCCTCAAAGCTGACAGAGTGTGACCCGGACCGTGTCTTGAAAAGGTTGGGCACCCCTGGTCTAACCACTACAGCAGACTGCCTTTTGAGGAGCAGAAGTCTTGTGGCCAACAGTGAGGAGGTTTTACTTCTAGATACGTTGTTGAGCTCTGGCACTTTACACTTTTGCAAACAAAGTTCAGCTTCCTTTTTTTTGCCTGCCCCATATCACCACCACTACCACCACCACCACCACCCGAGTCTGAGCCTTAAACTCATCCACCCAACTCCTCTTTATGTACCTTCTTCCCACTCGTTCATTTCCAGCCTGCATTTGAACTTTCCCTTTCTCACAAGATTGTTTTCTTGCTCTCCCTTCCCCCAGAGAACTGGTGGACGTATTTTTATCCATGAGCTCAGCTCCCGTTGTATATTCCTGGGATCTGGAGAAGGAGAAAGTATCCCGGGGTCCAGTTGTCCAAGGTCCAGCTGGATCCTTCTCTGTGCTGAAATATATATATATGAGAGAGTGAAAACTTGCAGGATCTGAGCAAAGGCAAGAGAGAGAAAAATTAAGCAGAGCGGCTGGAGGACAAAAGTGAAGCATTTGAAAAGTGTATGGGCTGAGACTCAAGATGACTAGCTTCTCTGGAAGCACTTTGGGGTCTGGATGGGTTAAAGGGGAGAAACGGGGAACTGGGCACCAAGATCCCTTGGAGTCAGGCGCCCCAAGTAGTATTGAGGATGGAGGAAAACAGAATCAAAGGACTGTATTCAGCCTTCGGTCGGGACTTTTCCTTCTCAATTTTTGTTTCCTTGTCCTTTTGCTTTCCTCCCCGCTTTGCCCCAATAATTATCTTTGGCCTGCTAATATTCCCCCAGATTCCTCTATAGGCTCCTTTACTGGGAGGGAACTGAGATCACAGGCCCCTGTATGTCTCGGCTGACCCTCTTCGCTGGCCAAAGCAAACGGCACTCCTCTTTGAAGGGAAAGTCGCTGGCCGGCCTGGCAGGGGCAATGGGGTTTCCAGTCCACCACTTGGGACAGAAGGACCCTTTCTCTGCTATCACTCGAGCCTTTCATCCCTCCACCCTGGCCCCATAGAGAGCGAGAGAGCCAGGTCCTTAATGCCCGGCACAGACTGGGTAGGAACGCAATCACACGCGGGCCTTTATAAATGCCAGGCTTGTGCGTCTAGATGTGAAAGAGCTGTGAAATCGTCCGCTTGGTAGTCCAAGCTGTGTCTTTTCAAATGTAAATTCTCTGAGAGGGGAGGGTCGCTCGAGACAGGTACAGAGGAACTGGCCTGAGGAATAAGGTGGGCCCCTCTGTTTGTTGAGCCCCAATGCAGCCCGACAAATTATATTTGCAGTTACACATCCACCTTTCCGGGTGAGCTGAATGATGGAGCAAGTTTATAATGAACTTGTCCTATTGCCCAGTTATATAACCTGGTATATACAATAATTTCGTGTCAGAAATTATTCTGGGTTGAAAGGATTATATAACCTGGTTGGAAGATTGAAGCAGTTGCCTTAAAGGAGTATCATCTAAAAATTATCTATCTATCTATCTATCTATCTATCTATCTATCTATCTATCTATCTATCTATCTATCTATCTATCTATCTATCTATCTATCTATCTATCTATCTAAGGAATTCTCAACCTGCAGCCCATGGGCCAGATGTGGCTCACTGCATCATTTCATGTGGCTCACCAACACCTCCACCACACCAGGAAGTGTCATGTGGTGGAGGAAAGGCAAAATGGCCATCCAGCCACTGAAGCTACCTGAGGGAGATGACCCGGCCCTTGGCAAAAAAAAAAAAGGATGAGAACTCCTGATCTATATCATCATTTGATTGTTTGTCTACCCTGAATTTTTACAACCAAAGAGCTGAAGAAAGATGCTTGTTGTACCCCATCTTCCAAAATTAGTTGTTTGGTCATTGTACAATACCCATTAAAAGTTGGGGAAAGGGGTACCACTTCCTGCTGAGTATCTGGGTGGTTCTGGGGGTAGGCAGATCAGACTGGTTATGTGGTAAAATTGGACTTGCTCTATGATAGTGGTGGCGAGCCTATGGCATGTGTGCCAGAGGTGGCAGTCGGAGCCCTATCTGTGGGCACCCGTGCAGATGCCCCAGCACAGAGCTTGCCCCACCCTTCTGCCCAACAGCCCAATGGGAGTACTTCCTCCCTCCCCCAGCACAGAGTTTGCCCACCCCTCTGCTCAGCAGCTCAATGGGAGAGTTTCCTCCCTCCCCTGTTGCCATGTTGGCACTTTGCAATAAATAAGTGGGTTTTGGGTTGCAGTTTGGACACTCAGTCTAAAAGGTTTGCCGTCACTGCTCTGTGATGACCCCAATTGACCAGACCATGAAGCCATATAGAAACTGTGTAGAAAAGACAAAGAAGAGGAGGAAAATCTTCCCTATTTTGGGAATTGAAAATCTCTGCCCCATTCTGCCATATTGTAGTCCTGCCTTCTCAACTATGCTGTTTTCTTTCTTTCTTTCTTTCTTTCTTTCTTTCTTTCTTTCTTTCTTTCTTTCTTTCTTTCTTTCTTTCTTTCTTTCTTTCTTTCTTTCTTTCTTTCTTTCTTTCTTTCTTTCTTTCTTTCTTTCTTTCTTTCTTTCTTTCTTTCTTTCTTTCTTTCTCTCTCTCTCCCCCTCTCCCTCCCTTTACTCATGTTGGAATATTGCACAACTTAAATTATGGATGTATAGGTAAAATTCCAAACAAAATGTTAAAACAATGAGACTATTTTGGGCCAGAAGAAAAACACTTCAGTAGCGGTATCTCGGCCATTTGTTAGGCCTCCTTTTGTACATGTGGTGGGGGTATAAATTGCACGCGCTGAAGTGCTGCATTAATTGAATTTCTCAACATTGACAAAGATTTGTGTTGCATCCAAGTAGCCCAGTTTTACTTGCTAACTCTTTGATCTTCTTACTTTCCTTCGACGTCTATTAAGTGACGTCTTGATGGCCAAGCCAGAATCTTCTCTTGGTGGGATATATTCCTTGGCATTCATCCATTTGGTGGAGTCTGGCTTTTTCTGGTTTAATACTGAGAGTGTGAGAGGTATGAAGAAAACATTTTCCTTGATTTTAGCCGCTGTCTAGGGCAGGGGGTGGATGGGTTTGGTACTGTAATAGGAATGTTGTGTTTTTTACAGTAAAATAAGAGGAGGGTGGGGAAGGGTATGTGTTAGATATTTAAATGTCCTAGCGGCGGGAAAATCGCCGCTACCCATTGGTCAGTGGGCTGGGTCAAGCAGGGTATTTAATCCCCTGCTGACCCAGCCGTTGTTGTTGTTGTTACTGGCAGTCACAATAAACATACGTGTTGTTTGGTTCACCTTCAATGGCGTCCGTGTCCTCACTCCCGCGCAAGGATCTCCGGATCTAACACTGGCGACGAAGGTGGGATTTTGAGGAACGGACCAGAACCATCACACACACCAGAGCCACCACTCACGAAGGCACCTCGCCATGGCTGCTTACGTTCCACCGGCTCCCTTCCAACCGAAGGACGAGAGATGGAAGAGCTATATGGACCGTTTTGAGTTCTCCCTGCTAGCTGCGGAACTGGGAGAGATAGCACCGGAGCGGAAGAAGGCGTTCTTCCTCCCCCACTGCGGAGCCAAGGTCTACGAAGTGGCCCAATCCCTGGTGGATCCAACACCAATCCTGGACGTCTCATGGGAAGCACTACAGTTGGCCCTCAAGAACCACTATGCGCCGGAGCCCTCGAAGTTCGTGTTCCGGATCCAGTTCCGGGACCGATACCAGATGCCAGGGGAAACCATCGGCGAGTACGTGGCCGCCCTAAGGGCAGCAGCCGTTCCGGCGGTATTCGGGCCATTTCTCGAGGACTCCCTGACCGAGCAGCTTATCAGAGGAGTCCGCGACAACAAGCTCCGGAAGAGGCTATTGGCCCGGAGAGACCTGACCCTGGCCGGGGCCATCGAGGAGGCCAGAGCTTTCGAGCTCTCGGTGTCGGCCGCATCCTCCCTCAACCGGTCCCCGTCGGCGCCCCGCCAAGCCTCCGCTCACCATCAAGACGTCGTTTCTGACGAGGACGAGGAGGAAGAAGCAGAGGTGTGCGCGACCGTCGGGGGACACTCGGGCAGGAGCGGCCAGTGCTGCGCCAGCTGCGGAGGGCCACACCAGCGGGCACATTGCCGTTTCAGGGAGGCCATCTGCCGCTATTGCGACAAGCGGGGACACATTGGGAAGGTCTGCCGGGCAAGGCAAGCGGAGAACCAAGCTGACCGGCAGATTCAAAAGTTCCCGCCCGGAAAGATGGCCGCCAAACAGAGGACAAATCAGAGGCGCCAGGGACGCAACAGCGGCAAGTTCGAAGATGCCGAGACACACACACTCACGATAAGCCACACCGCCACACAGAAGGGAGAGAAGTTCCACGCCACAGTCACGATCGACGGGGCAGTGTGTCCGATGGAGGTCGACTCTGGGGCCGCCATATCCATCATTCCGTGGAAGTGGATGAAGAAGACATTCCCGTCCCTAAAAGAATCAGACCTCCAGGCCCAGCGGATCCGAATCAAGGACTGCCAAGGCAAGTTCCTCCCCGTCGCAGGGCAGAAGTGGGTCCGAGTCAGGTACGGGCCGAAGGAAGAAAACCTACCGCTGACCATCGTCTACGGTAACATCCCCACGCTACTGGGCACGAACTGGTTCCCCGCCCTGGGACTGTCCATCGCTGGCATCCACAACACCGCGACTGACCAGCCCGGAGACGCCTCGCTGAGGGATGACCTGATGGCCGAATTCCAGGACGTTTTCGGAGAAGGGTTGGGCAGGTATGTGGGGTCCCCTATTTCATTTACGCTCAACCCGAGCGTTGCCCCCATCCGACTTAAGGCCCGGAGAGTCCCATTGGCGCTCAAACCCAGGGTCGAGAAGGAGCTCGACAAGCTGGTCGCCCAGGGAATCCTCGTTCCCGTAGACCACGCTCGGTGGGAGACCCCCATAGTGACCCCCATCAAACCGGACGGGTCAGTACGCATCTGTGCGGACTACAAATGCACGATCAACAAGGCATTAGAGCCGAGCGCGTATCCGGTCCCCGTCATAGACCACCTACTCCATTCACTAGGCCCTGGCAAGATCTTTGCCAAGCTGGACCTGGCCCAAGCGTACCAACAGCTCCCGGTGGATGACGCCACGGCCGAAGCCCAGACAATTGTCACACACCGGGGGGCATTCAAGTGCACGAGGCTACAGTTTGGGGTCAGCATAGCTCCGGGACTGTTTCAGAGCACGATGGAAAGGCTCCTCCAAGGACTCCCGGGGGTGGTACCCTATTTCGATGACGTCCTGATAATTGCGGGGGATCCCGGGCAACTCAAGGACAGGGTCGCCGCTGTCCTGGCCAAGTTCAGGGCCGCTGGGCTCAGAGTGAAAAGGGATAAGTGCCTGTTGGGGGTCCCCTCCGTGGAATTCCTGGGTTTCCGCATCGACGCCAAGGGCATCCACCCTACGAAGGGGAAAGTGGAAGCGATTCGGAACGCTCCGGCCCCAAAAAATAAGCAGGAGCTGCAGGCGTTCCTGGGACTCCTGAACTTCTACGCGGCCTTCCTAAGAGGGAAGGCCACCGCGGCTGAACCCCTACACAGACTGTTGGCGGCAAAGGCTGAGTGGGTGTGGGGACCCGAGCAAAAGTCGGCTTTCGCAGCTGTAAAAAATCTCCTCTCCCAGGACAGTTTCCTGATCCAGTACAACGCGACCCTGCCACTGGTCCTCGCCTGCGACGCGTCTCCCTACGGTGTCGGCGCAGTCCTGGCCCACCGATTACCCAACGGTCTCGAGGCACCCATCGCCTACTACTCCAGGACCATGTCGCCGACGGAGCGGAACTACGGCCAGATAGACAAGGAGGCGCTGGCGGCAGTGGCAGGGGTAAGAAAATTCCACGACTACTTGTATGGCCGGGATTTTGAACTTGTGACTGATCATAAGCCCCTGTTGGGACTCCTGGCCAGCGACCGGCCTACGCCCTCTGCCTTGTCCCCCCGGATGCAAAGGTGGGCCATTTTCCTGTCTGGGTACTCATACACCTTGGTCTACCGGCCCAGAAAACACATGGGCAATGCTGATGCCTTGAGCAGGTGCCCCCTCCCGACCCAGGAAGGCGCGGAAAGGGGGGAGGCATCGGTTCTTGCCCTGGACATCCTGGACTCGGCCCCCACTACGTCAGCCGAGGTTGCCAGGGAAACAGCTAGGGACGCCGAACTTCGGGCCGTTTCCAGCTGGGTTCAACGGGGTTGGCCGGACAAGGGGGAAAGGGAGTTCAAGGTATTTTTCGATAAGAAAGACGAAATGTGCTGTGTGGGGGGTTGCTTGCTGTGGGGGGACCGTGTAGTGGTTCCCAGAAAACTCCGCCCCAAGGTACTAGAAACGCTGCATGCCAGCCACCCGGGAATAGTAAAGATGAAGGGGTTAGCCCGAAGTTACGTGTGGTGGCCTGGCATTGACAAGGATATAGAGTCGTGGGTGGCCAAATGTACACCCTGCCAATCATCACGACCCAATCCACCAGCAGCCCCAGTCAGAGAGTGGGAACAGCCCACGGGCCCATGGCAGAGGATTCACATCGATCTCGCCGGCCCATTCCACGGCCAAACATTCCTGATTGTAGTGGACGCCTACTCGAAATGGTTGGAGGTCCGACTCCTGAGTAGCACCACAGCCAGAGCAATAATCCGGGAACTCAGACAACTCTTTGCCACACACGGCATTCCCGACACCCTAGTCTCCGATAACGGGCCTCAGTTCACGGCCACTGAGTTCGAACAGTACCTGGCATCCCTAGGAACCAGGCACGCTCTTACATCCCCGTTCAGGGCACAAGGGAATGGGCAGGCCGAGAGATTCGTGCGCAGCGCAAAGGAGGCCCTGGAAAGGCTAGGACCCGGGGACTGGCAGGAACGCGTAGACACGTTCTTGTTGGCCCAACACAACCTTCCCTGCGCTGCCACGGGACGGGCCCCCGCAGAGTTACTCATGGGCAGGAGACTCCGTTGTCAGCTTGACCGGTTACACCCTAGGTACTCCCCAGACAAGTTCAGGGGGAACCAGCCACAGGGCCGGACACTGGCCATTGACTCACCAATCTTCGCTAGGAACTACGCGTCCGGCCCACCGTGGGAAGAGGGAACCGTCAGCGAGATGCTGGGTCCCTACACCTACAAGGTTCGCCTCGCGGATGGTCGGACATGGAAACGCCATGTTGACCAGCTCAGGAGGCGAACGAGTCCCGACACGGATAGCAACCTCCCCCGGGGAGTGCAGACCGGCGCTGAGCCAGACATGCACCCGATGGACGAACCGGTCACCGACCCGGTTCGACCAGAAGACAGCCCCATTCACGCAGCACCATCACCGGCCAGCTTACCGTGTGGAGCAGGCTCACCCCCGGTCACCGCGGAACCCGACGCTCGTATCCCGGATCCGCTCCTGGCCCAGCCAGGGCAGAGCGAGAGCGACAGGTCCGCTCTGCTCGATGCCCCAGCGCCGACTGAACTGCGCAGGTCCGATCGAGTAAGAACACGCCCCCGTCACCTGGAGGATTATGTATGCAAATAGCAGACCGGGGCATTCTGGGGGGAAGGGGTGTTAGATATTTAAATGTCCTAGCGGCGGGAAAATCGCCGCTACCCATTGGTCAGTGGGCTGGGTCAAGCAGGGTATTTAATCCCCTGCTGACCCAGCCGTTGTTGTTGTTGTTACTGGCAGTCACAATAAACATACGTGTTGTTTGGTTCACCTTCAATGGCGTCCGTGTCCTCACTCCCGCGCAAGGATCTCCGGATCTAACAGTATGAATATGATGATTTGAAAACACCTCATTCATAGCAATTTTGTGAATTGTTCCATGCTAAAACTCCCTGCTAGTGAGATTTCTTGGCCATTTGCTGTCTGAGGCAGGCTGGGATGGCTTGGGCATATCGTGACAAAACAAAGTTCTCTGGGAAAGACAATCATGCTGGGAAAGTTGAAAGGCAGTAAGAAAAGAGGAAACATAGACACGAGAGGAATTGACTCCCTAAGGCAGGAGTTCTCAGCCTTTTAAAGCCGGGGGCCGGGTCACGCGCCCTCAGACAGATTATGGGGCTGGGCAGCCATTTTGCCCTTCCTCCACCACGTGGCACTTCCTGGTGTGGTGGAGGTTGTGGTGGGCCACATTACATGGTGTTGCAGGCCCACAGGCTGCCTGTTGAGAATCCCTGCCCTGAGGAAACCACAGACTTGAGTTTGCAAGAGCTAAGCAAACGGCCTGTTGAAGACAGGCCATTTTTAGAGATCATTCATTAATAGGGTTGTAAAGCAAAGCAATCACACTTATATCCCGCCCCATAGCACTTAGTGCATTCTCTGGGCAGTTCACGCGTTAATTAGCATTTTGCCCATCAACATGCTGGGTACTCATTTTACTGACCTTGGAAGGATGGAAGGCTGAGTCAACGTTGATCCCTGGTCAGGATTAAACTTACAACCTTTTGGTTGCAGTACAGGGTGGAGGCAACTTGATGACACATAACAACCACAGTTACCACCACCCACACACACACACACACACCACTCCTTCAACCTGCTTTATAGAGGAGTGGGCCAGCCAAAGTTATTTTGCTATCTGAGGTAAATCAGACAATGTGCTCCACCATTAAACCCTAAGGTGCAGATTAACTCAAGCCATTCTTGTGATTTTAGTCATGTGGCAGATCAATCTCACAAAAAAATACCTTTCCTGTTCTGTGGCAATAAAAATATAAAAAGAATGAAAACGGTACAATTTGCTACTCTTTCTTAATGCTCTGCATCTGCTGCCTGAGGCAGACACGAGGCCAGGGGTTCCCAACCTTTTTACGCCGGTGGCTGGGTCACACTCTCTCAGTCAGCTTTGAAGGTCGGATGGCCATTTTGCCCTGCCTGTACAATGGGGTGGCCATTTTGTTCCAACAGCTTCAAAGGAATGACCATTTTTGTTTCTCAAATGACCTAGGAGGACTACGTGCCGGATCCAGCCCACAGGCCTTAGGTTGGAAACTCCTGCACTAGGCTGTTCCTGTCAATAAGACCAGACCAACATGAGTGAAAGTGTGAATAAAAAGTGTGGCTTACACACTCACACTGGATTTCACAGAGCATGCCATGCTTGTTATGAACAATTAAATGGGCATTCATTCATCATGCAAGTAGCCCAAGGAGAACATGACTGTTTGGGCTTGGATTATTAGCATTGCTATAGTTATTCTCATGTACTGAAAGTAACCACAACAAATATACTTAAAATAACACTGCTCCCCTTCCCCTGTTTGTAATTTGGACTATGTCCAAACAAAGCCTTCTTTGGCTCGGCTCTCAACCTCTGTCACTAAAACCAGAAATTGATGCCTTTCAAGAGTTCTGTGTACTGTACTGTACTTTTGGATTAAAATGTTATATCCCAGAGATGGGAGCTGCTCTCTAAATCCAGATACAGTAGTTCACTTTGTTACCATTTGCCATGTGGGACAGGGCAAATGAGAATTGCAGTCAGAAACATCTGGCAAGAACGTAGTTTTTCACCCCTGCTATATCCTATCCTGCGCATAGAACTGTATCTTCTATATTTGGTATATTATAGCAATTACACTTATATACCTCCCCGTAGCACTTGGTGCCTACTCTGGACAGTTCACAAGGTAATTAGCAATTTTACCCTCAACATACTGTGTCCTCATTTTACCAACCTTGGAAGAAACAATGGAAGGCTGAATCAATCTTGTTCCGTTATGATTGAACTCACAATGTTTGGGCTGTAGTACAGCAGTTTAACCCAGGGATTCCCATCCTTTTTAAGCCGGGAGCCGAGTCACACTCTCTCAGTCAGCTTTGAGGGCCAGGTGGCCATTTTACCCTGTCTGTATGATGGGGGTGGCCATTTTGTCTCAACAGGTTCAACAGGGTGGCCATTTTGTTTCTCAAATGCTCTTGGAGGAGGGGGGCCCCTCATGAAATGGTACCATGGGTCAGACCCAGCCCACAGGGCTTAGGTTGGGAACCCCTGATTTAACTGCTGCACGACCAGGGCTCACACACACACGCCACACACACACACACATGCGCATGTGTGCGCGCACGTGCACATATACACATATACACACACATTTTCTCTCTATGAATTCATTTCTGGTAAACTTCAGAAAACACAAGGCTCTGTGACATTTTGGAGAATTTTTAAGCATTATGCCTTAGTTATGTATCTGATTTATATCCCATATTTGTCTCAGTGATGAGTTCCCAAAGTGGTTACCTAGTCATAATTCCATAATACACAGTAAGCGGTAGTGAGTTTCCACTTACATTATAATAAAACTGCTGAGCTGTGGTGCAATTTACATAAATTAGATTAAATTTGCATGTGCAAATTTGATGCAAAGTGTCCTTTTCATTACGAATGTCCTATTTTAAAAATGTTCTTGTCTTCTATACCCCCCCCCCCCATGGAGCAATAGCCACCTTACGTTTAATATACCTTACACTTAATATACCTTACACTTAATATATTTTGCTGAAATCACTGTCGGAAGATATAGTTATGACTGCAGTTTTTTATGTCATTTAAGGGCAAATCCATAAACCTTAATTTGTCAGTGATTAAGCACCACTTGTTCTCCATCCTTGCTTTTAATGATTGTGGAATTTTAACACGGAAGCTGAAAAATAATCCATATTAGCTCCCAGGACATGACTGATGTAGGTGGAATTCGGTTGCAGAAGAATTACATATTGGGACAGTTCGGAACTTTCTAGAAAATGTCAATTTAATCGTTTGTTAAAGGACAGGATGATTAGCAACATATTTAAGAAGGTAAATACGTGGCTACTGGGTAGGACTGAAAATATGTTTTGAAACATTTTCAAAATTAATTCTTAGTAAGTCAGGAAGGGGGACTGTGGTGGTGGTGAACTTGACGACTGGAAGGTTGGCAGGTCAGCAGTTCGAGATTCAAGTGCTGCATGACGGAGTGAGCTCCCATCTCTGTCCCAGCTCCTGCCAATTTAGCAGTTCAAAAGCAAGAAATTGCAAGTAGATGAATAGGTACCACTTTGGGGGGAAGGTAAACAGTGTTCTGTGCACTTCGGTGTTGACACATGTCTGTCACATGCCCACAGAAACATCTGCAGACACAGACAGCGCTGGCTCTTTAGCTATAAACAGAGACAAGCATCAAACTCTAAAGTCAGATACGACTGGCTTTCGACCAAGGGCGACCTTTACTTTTACCTAAAACAGGCAGATTGGATGGATGAGACCCCATCAATATTATTAATATCCGCTATCCCCTTATTAAGCTGAATCTGGCTTTAGATGGAGCCTCCATTCTTAAACTTTATCGTGGGTTTGGATGGTGTTTCTCACCTCTAATGGCTGATGATACAGGAGGCTGTGATTATGGTCAAGCCATTGGCGTCTGTGCCAATGAATGGACGGAGGGTTGAATGAGTGAGTTCCTGTGTGAGAATTCTGGCTGGCCTTTTCGTGGATATTCCCTGTGGCTTGATATCTTTGGCAGAAGGACTTTCATTTCATTGAGCCTCTCGTGTATTGCCACTGTGCATTTGGGAACTCCTTTCATTTTTAGAGCAAATCGGCCATAGAGAAGAAAGTCTGGCAGGGGAAATCTTGGAGGGCCGGCCCTCTCATGAGGCAGGAGACCATTGCCTCCTGGTAGCAGACATTGTGGGTAACAGAGAGATCTGCCAACTTTAGTGAGCCAAAGGTGCAGGAAGTTACATTTGCCACCGCAAACTGCGGCCCCAAAATTGCTTTCTCCAACTCGCTCCTGCTTTACCAGATTGTCATTGGTTAGTTCAGGGGTTCCCAAACTTTTCGGGCAATGGACAGGTCATGTGGTCGAGTGGGCTGGTCACGTAGTTCCTTCCACCTAGAAGCGGAAGTAAAACACGCATGTGCCGGTACCAAATGCAGCCATGCATGTGCAGAATGCTGCCATAAATGACTCATGGCTGTCGTAAACATGTTTACAACAGCCGTGGGTCATTTATGGCAGCTTTCTGTGCATGTGCAGTTGCATTCGGCAACCACACCTGTGTTTTACTTCTGGGAGTGGCAAGGGAATCAGGCTGGATGAAATGGCTTTAGGGGCCTGATCCGGCCCACGGGCTGTAGTTTGGACACCCCTGGGGAGAGTAATAGGTAAAATGTGGCTTCCCTGTGATTCTCTGTTCATTCTCTTTGCCATTGTCAATTCCTTTTTACCACTGGTACATAGACCCTAACCCTTATCCTAAAGCAGTGGTGGCGAACCTATGGGACACGCGCAAGAGGGAGCACTTAGAGCCCTCTCTGTGGGCACACACACTGTAACCCCAGCACAGAGTTCACCCCTCCCCTCTGCCCAGCAGCCCAATGGAAGCACTTATTCCCTCCTCCAGTACAGAGTTCGCCCTGCCCCTCTGCCGAGCAGCCCAATGGGAGTGCTTCTTCTCTCCCCCAGCACAGAGTTCGCCCCGCCCCTCTGCAGCATGGATGGCAGCCTGTTGAGTTTGAGCACTCTGTTTCTAAAAAGTTTGCCATGTCCTAAAGTCTCTGTGTGGTCCCACTCAAAGGCAAGGGGTGACGTTGTCCATCGGTCTCCTACATGGATCTTTTGCTGGTTTTCAGGATCCCTCAAAGGAATCTTACATTATAATGTTTATGGTCATTCTGTGATGCTGACGACCAGCCTTGCTATTAGGCAGAATGAGGCAATGGCCCCAGGAGATTGATTCTGAGGAACAATAATGGCAGTCTCCCAGACATTTCCTCAAGACCTTCTCATGGAGAACAGAGGGCTGTGTGGATGTCACTTGGAGGACCCTGAATAGGCTGAGGGTCGGAGCTCCTGAATGCAAAACCAACCTGCTCAAGTTGGGGCTGCTGGAGGACAACAACACACGGTGTGAAAGTGGAGAGATACAAAATCTAGCTCATTTACTGGTCTGCCCATTACTGCCAGAAACATGCACCAACGAGGACGTTGTTGTTGTTGTTGTTGTTGTTGTTGTTGTTGTTGTTGTTGTTGTTGTTGTTGTTGTTGTTGTTGTTGTTGTTGTTGTTCAGTCACACAGTCAATTCCGATCCTTCGCGACCCCATGGACTACTACGCACCAGGCACCCGTATCCTCCGCCATCCTCCTCCTCAACCCACCCAGCTTTGCGCCCATTGTGTCAACAATGCCATCTAGCCATCTCATTCTCTGCCATCCCCTTTTTCTTTTGCCCTCGACCTTTCCCAACATCAGGGCTTTCTCAAGTGAATCCTCTCTTCTCATTTGATGTCCAAAGTACTTTAACTTCATCTTCAATATTTCACCTACCAAGGAGCAGTCAGGGTTGATTTCTTTTAAGATCGACCTCTTTTTTCTCTTTGTTGCCTTGGTTACTCTCAAAATTCTCCTCCAGCACCACTTCTCAAAGGTTCTATTCTTCTGCGGTCAGCTTTCCAGGACTTAAGTTTGGCCAACGAGAAAGCCAAGAAAGTGGCTTAATCTTGGCAGTCCAAGGTTTGATCAGGACATGAAAGAAGAAGTGTGTGGATGGTCTAGTTCTGGTTGCCTGCCCTGTGGGCTCATGGATCCTACCTCAGGAAGAGCCCCCACCAAGATTGATTTATTGTATTATTATTTTATTATTATTATATTGATTATATTGTCTGTAAGCCGCCCTGTGTTGCCACAGTGAGTGGGTGGCAATATAAATCTGAATGAATGAATGAGCGAATACCCTGTGCATGGAAGAATGGTGGTGGTAGTGTAGGCTTCAGGCACAAGGTCAGCCTTGTGGTGGCAACAGTGAACAGCCTGTGAGATGCGTTCAGATTGTTTTGCTTGTAACCTAGCCCAGGAGTACTCAACCGTTTTCAGCCAGGGGCCAGGTCACACTCCCTCAGACAGCTTCATGGGCCGGACAGCCATTTTGCCCTGTCTCCATCATGTGGCACTTCCGGTTGTGGTGGAGGAGGTGGTGGGCCACATGAAATGGAGCTGTGGGCTGCATCTGGCCAGTGGGCTGCATGTTGAGAATCACTGACCTAGCCTATTCTACAGCTGACTGGCTCAGAGCAGGATCCAGGAAGTCTATCCGCAGCCTTGTTCTCCTCAAGGAATTGTTGGCTCTGATCATTGTCCTGCAATGAAAATGTGTTCTTGTCTCGTAAGGAATGTATTAGGTCTCGTAGTAATAAGCAATGGAATGAACCGGGTGGGGAGAGAGTATTTGGGATGATAGGGAAGCGGCTGGCGTCCCTCCATCCTGCTGTTGAGCGTTCTCTCTTCTCTCTGTCCAAACCTGCCTTCTCCCTGCCCTGCTTTCCAATACTTGATCTCATCCCTTTCTCCGGGAAAAAAAAAGATTGTGACAAACACCATTGGGGGTGGTAAGGGTGGGACCGTCTGCAGGGAAGGGGCCAGCGTAGGGGGAGACGGAGGGAAGCGGGAAAGACAGCGAAGGGCAAGGAATCAGGGAGGGCAGGTGTTGGGGTCAGACAGGGCTTTGTGAGAAGAGACAGAACAACAAGGTCAACAAGGGAGAAGAAGAAATTGTGAAGCAAAGAGGAGGAGGAGGAGGCATTCACACATCCGCTTCCTTGTATGGCAGCTCACACATGTGGGATGAGTGAGTAACAGTCACAGTGTTTTGCAGATGTATCTAAAACCACCAGTGCAACCGTCTGTACGTGTGTAGATGCTTTCACACCCTATACCACGGGTTCCCAACCTTTTTGAAGCTAAGGGCAGAGTCACGCTCTCTCAGCCAGCTTCGAGGGCCAGATGGCCATTTGCCCTGCTTGCATGATGGGGTAGCCATTTTGTCCCAACAACTGCATGATGGGGGTTTGTGTGTCTTTTGTTCCAACAGTTTCTCAAATGCTCTTGGAGAGGTGGGGTGGGGGACGTGAAATGGTGCCATGGGCTGGATCTGGCCCATGGGTCTTAGGTTGGGAACCCCTGCCCTACACCAACATCACACTCCTGATGAACTCACATCTGCCCTCTGGAGGGCCTTTCTAATGGCCATGAAATATTGGACCACCATATTTTAGCTCTGCAAACGTGCCCCTCCCTCATCTGCATATTAGGCAAAGTATAGCTCAGTGGTTTGGTGACTGTGGCGGCTGAGGGGTTAAGATGCTGACCTTGATGGCTGCAAGGTTTGCAGGTCAGCAGTTTGAGACCAGAGTGCTGTATGGATAACACCTCCACGTGATCCACTATCATAGGACTAATTCCACCTTCCAGAGACCTGTACTCCTTCCAGAAGTCTACATAAACCTTTAAGTACTTGTGGCCCATTTCCAGGCTAGAGAAATCGATGACAGGTTTCCACCACTGACTGTTTATGCTTACAAACCAGCCAGATCAGGTAGAACATGCAGTGTGAATTACTTAATGGTAGCATTACCAATAATGAAATAAAAGAACTGGAATTTCTCCCACCAGCTTAAGCTCTATAAATGAGTACAACTACTTCTGGTTACAATCAGCGTTGTTTAGAAGAAGAAAAAAATAGAAAAGTTCAGGATCAGGGACAAAATAGAAAAAAATAACAGTTTTACTTGCCCCTTTCCCAGAATAAAACAAGAAAAGCATATCTAGCTATATTTCTCTGGCCTGGCCTAACCTGCTAACACATTTGACTACAATTTATCATTGTTTACCCACAAGCATGCATCATGGCAAACAATCCTAAGTCATAGCCAAATCATGGTTTCTCTCTCACACATTCCAAATATAACAAAACCCATCTTTTTCCACTCATCCCTCCTCTTCCTTGATTTTAACCAATTAAAGCACAGCATACAATGTCCATCACACAGTTTTCATCCTGTTATGACTACTGTACTGTATATCCAAAACCAACATCTGCCTAAAAGGTCATTTCCCAGGCTTCTCTAGCTCTGCCCAGGAAATTAAGAACTCAAAGAAACTACTTTACTTACTAAAAGCAAAAGCCCTCATTTTAATTCATTACAAGTGCTGCACGATAGAGTGAGCTCCTGTCTCTTTCCCAGTTCCTGCCAACCTAGTAGTTCAAAAGCAAGAAATTGCAAGTAGATAAATAGGTACCACTCTAGTGGAAAGGTAACAGTGTTCTGTGCACTTTGGTGTCTAGTCACACCTGCCACATGTCCATGGAAACCTCTGGCTCTTTGGCTGTAAACGGAGATGAGCACCGAACCCTAGAGTTGGACACGACTGGCTTTCAAACAAGGGAGACCTTTACCTTTACTAGATGCTTTCACACCTTACACCAGCATGCTCCCCCCACTCGAAAGCCAGTCGTATCTGAGTGTAGGCGACTATAGGCTTCGGTGCTCATCTCCTTTTACAGTCTCTGGTGTCACACTTACCAGCTAAGACTCTGCCTTCACTAACATTGAAAATAAGATTAATCTACTAGCATGGCTGGCCCTGTTAATGTGAGATGGAAACAGAGCACTATTTTCTCCCCTGTCTCTTGGTTCAGCCCTGGGCAATTGCAATGGCGCTTAGTGCACTCTCTGGGCAGTTTTCAAGGTAACTAGCATTTTTGTTCCCAACATGCTGGTTACTCATTTTACCAAAGGAAGGAGGGCTGAGTCAACCCTGATTCCTGGTCAGGATCGAACTTACAACCTTTTGGTTGTAGTAAAGTAGTTTAACCACTGCACCACCAGGACTCCTAGCAAATACCTAGGGCCAAGTTAGAGATCCCTCAATGGTAACTAATCGTCATTGCTGATTGCAACTCGTATCTGAGAGTGCATTTTCCCCTGAAGCAGGAAAAATGTCACTGGTGTGAATTTGCTTGAGGTAGATCCCATCTTGCCATGAAGTGACCCATGCACTATGATCTCAGAGTCATCACCCACAACACACATGAAGCGTGACATGCAGCCTTGAGGATATGGACAAGGTGCGCCTTCACAGACAGTCCATCTGGCATGGCCTTTTTCACCTCCATGACCGCTGGAAATCAAGAGTTCCTCTTCTGCTAATTTTGCCATTGGGCCCAATATGATGGTTTCCAGTGGCATTTCCTCCACTGAGGGGACCATCACCCCACCTAAAGGGGCTCATCCGCCCATAGCCATTGGCCCCTTTGGGGAGTCAGGTTAGTTAACCGCTGCCTGACACTCGGCGTTGAGTCACTGGCTCTACGGTCTACTCCGTTACCGTAGTGGGATGTCTGGCCATCTAACCAGATGCTGAAGAAAGAGTCGTGTGTGGGTGTGTATGTGGGTGTTTTGAGGCAAATGTCAGGATGACAGAACCTCCTCATTCCGTAGAAGATCTCGCAGTTTTTCCCTAATGCATGACTCCTGAAATGGGTTGTCCAACGGTAGGGCTGGTTCTCGCGTGTAAGGAAAAGAAAGAGACCTCAGGCTATTAGTTCCAGACAGAGCCAGTCAAAGAAGCAGGGAAGGGGAGTTGAGAATTAGTTAACGTAATTTAATTTAAAGTACACCACGTCTTGCGTAAATATATCCCACGGCAGTTTGCAGTAAGAACTTAAAATAAAATACAATGACATAATTAAAATCCTACCCAAACCGCAGGGAGAGCAAGGAGAGCTGACCAAAACGTTAGAGGCAATTCAGACAAGCAGAATGAATCATTTGATTACAAGGTTTAAAACATGACAGCATTTGATTGTGTTTGTTTAAAAACAAAAATAAATTTTATAACATGTCCAAAGAAATACACATGTCTTAATCTGGCAATATCACAAACTACAGCCCTAACAAATGTACCACCAGGGAGTTTCCCCCACAGATTTGGATGCCTGCATTGTTGAAAATGCACCCTGAAGGAATCTTGGTTTTTAGCCTACAAAGGGCTTTAAAGATTACAACAACCTTGGAATGTAGAGTGCCTTTCCTTGAGAGGACTAGAAGTAAGGCAGTAGACAGAGTGTTGTAAGCAAATAGTTTGGGGGCTTTGTATTTACAGACTAAAGTAGATTTTTAATTTCTTGATTTCAGGGGCAGAGAAGGAATTTGAACTTCAAAGCAGGTGCTGGGTTGTACTTGTAGTCATAGCAGGCTGTAGACTGTGGGAACTGAACTAAGTTTGATGGGCATTGGATCCTGTATTGTAATTGGTTAAAAACCTTCAAGAGGAGGGATGAGTGGGTGGAAAGGTGTTTTTAGTATGGGAGGAGAAGAAGCTGGAGAAGAAAGTTTTTTGCCATGTTTTAGGATCACTTGCTTCAAGAGAGAGGTTTATGAGTAAAAGCTAGCAAAATGTAGTCTTTATGTTAACAGGACAGGCTCTAGACCAGGCAAGCTAGTAAGACTTTATTGTTTTAAGGATAGGATGATATTAGCAACCATGTTCCTTTGTTTTAATTGTCTGAAACTTAATAACTGTGCACTAAATAAAAAGTGATTGTACCCAGAACAGTTGTCTCTGTTCCTTATAGATCGGGGTTTCCAACCTAAGGCATGTGGGCCAGATCTGGTCCATGGCATCATTTCATGTGCTTTAAAGGTAATAACCATCACCTTGACTTGCACCCGGAGGCATACTGGCAACCAGTGCAGCTCCCTGAGCAATGGTGAGGCACGAGCATAACGCCCGCACCCCATCACAACCCGAGCAGCCGCATTCTGTACCAGCTGCAGCCTCCGAATGGTCACCAAGGGCAGCCCCATGTAGAGCGCATTACAATAATCCAGTCTGGAGGTGACCAAAGCGTGTGTGGTCATGAGCAAGGAGTCCCGGTCTAGGAGCAGGCGTAACTGGCGTATCACACGAAGTTGTGCAAAAGCCCTCTTGGCCACGACTGCCACCTGCTCTTCGAGCAGTAGTCATGACTCAAAGAGGACCCCCAGGCAGGACAAAAAGGCTGTCCGGCCCTTGAAGCTGACTGAGAGAGCATGACACGGCCCCCCGGTTTGAAAAGGTGGGGAACTAACTTGGTTGGAGGAGATCTGGTGTCTTGGCAATGCTACCTTAAGTTAATGCACACTACATGTCCTCCCTGATCTGGATGGTTTGTAAGCACAGTCAGTCTGTGAAGCCTATCACAGTTTCTCTACCCTGAAGCCGGCCCATAGGTACCTGAAGCAACACCAAGGGGGCAATGGCTTCATGGAGGGGTATAGGCCGCTGAAGGTGGACTGAGTGATGTGACAGTGTGGGGTGAAGGCAAGGGGGCTGAGACCCATTTCACCCGATACAAGTGTTGTTGACGTTTGTCTTCCAATATCCTCAAAGATTTCCATCCCTATCTCAACCCCAACCCCTCAAATGACGATAAGAAAAGGATTTGCTTTTTCCTTTCTATTCTCAAGGAGCTTTAGAATTTACTTCCTACAGCAGGAATTTTCAACCTTTTTAAGCCGGGGGCCAGGTCACGCTCCCTCAGACAGGTTTGGGGGCCGGCCGGCCATTTTACCTTTCCTCCACCACATGGCACTTCCTGGTGTGGTAGAGGCGGTGGTGGGGCCACATGAAATGGTGACGTGGGCCACTTCCAGCCCACAGGCCACAGGTTGAGAGTCCCTGTCCTAGAGCAACTGGTAAGAGAACCATCTTAGTGTAATAGAGTGACAGAATAGGATGTAGGAGATCATAAAACCATAGAATAATTGAGTTGGAAAGAGCTACTGAGTCTAACTCAATGCGGGAACCCAGATCAAAGGAGATTTGACAGGTAGTTGTTTAGTTTTCTCTGAAATACTTCCAGCATTGAAGCACTCACCACCTCCCGAGGTCTTTGCTTACACTTTCATGCTGCTCTAAAAAGTTAAGAGGTTTTTCCTGATATTCAGCCTATATCTGGCTTCCTGTAGTTTCACCCTTGTGTCCTGTACTCTGGGTTGAGCGAAAACAGATCCTGACTCTCCTCTTCACGCCAGTCTTTCAAAAGTACTACCATATCTCCTCTCTGTTTCCTTTGCTAAATGTGTCCAGTTCCTTCAGGCTTTCCTCATAGGGCAGGGGTTCCCAAACTTTTCAAGCCAGGGGCCGGGTCACACTCTCTCAGTCAGCTTCAAGGGCCACACTGCCATTTTGCCCTGCCTGCAAGATGGGGATGGCCATTTTGTCCCAACAGCTTCAAAAGGGTGGTCCTTTTGTTTCTCAAATGCCCTTAAAGGGGTAGAGGGCCACATAAAATGGTGCCACAGGTCAGATCCGGCCCATTGGCCCTAGGTTGAGAACCCCTGTCATCTGGTTTGGTTTTCAGTCCCCTGATCATTCTTTTTGCCTCCCCTCTGAACTTGTTCTAGTTTGTTAGCATCGTTCTTAAAGTATGGTTTCCAGAACTGGACATAGTACTCTAGATGTCGTAAAAAAAGAAGAAGAAGGGAGGGGGGACTATTACCTCACAGTTTTGGAGATTACTGTGTACAGTACTGTACTTCTGTTGATTTGGCCTAAAATAGCATTTGCCTTTTTTGTGGCCACATCACACTCTTGACTCATGTTCAGATTGTGATCTACAATAATTCCAAAGTCTTTCTTACTTGTAGTATTACTGAGCCAAGTATCCCCAACTTGAAATTGTGCATCTGGTTCCCCACCCCCACCCACCACCCTTCCAGGTGTAAGACTTTGTACTTCTCCCTGTTGAATTTCATTTGTTTTTTTCAGCCCCTTCTTCAAGCCTATGAAGATGTTATAGAATTCTGCTCCTGTCTTCCAAGAAAGGGACTGCGGTGGCTCAAGTGGTTAAGACACTGCCTGGAAGGCGGCAGGACAACAGTTCAAGAACCGAGACCTGCATGACGGAGTGAGCTCCTGTCTCTGTTCCAGCTCCTGCCAACCTAGCAGTTCGAAAGCAAGAAATTGTGAGTAGATAAATAGGGACCGCTTCGGTGGGAAGTTAAACAGCATTCCATGCACTTCGGTGTCTAGACATGCCTGCCACATGTCCATGGAAATGTCTGCAGATGCAGACAGCGGTGGCTCTTCGGCTATAAACAGAGATGAGCACTGACAAATAGGCTTCAGCCTGGCCCTTGCCTTGGTCTCTCCCGTTTGTTTCAGAACTTCCTTTTACCAGCCTGCTCTATTGAACCCCAAGACTCTGAGTACAGGTCACCTAAAGGCCGTCCTGCAAAGACTTGTAGCAACCTGGGGCTTACCTGAATTGTACGGACCCCAGACAATATTTTGGGGAGAGTAATATTAATATGTATGTGGTAGTGTGTGGCTTATGGCTTAACTCTTGTCTTGCCCCTTCTTCCAATAAACAGACGTCTTGATGAAGTGAAAGTTGTTTATTGTTCTCAAAGCATAATGTAGAAGTAGCAGTTCATTCATTGGTTCAGGATAAAAGAAAATCCAGCAAAACAATACTAATCAAAAAGTACAGGTAGGAAAATCCGCACTTAGGCCTTCCCCCCAAAATAAAAGGAAAACCTGACTAATCTAAGTAATCATGACTAAGCTTGGGTTGAAATCAGGATTCAGGAGTTAGAGTCCCACTCTCCCTTCTGAGGTGTAATGCTCAGAAACCCCAAACTTGAATTAACTCCGAAACCCATGTGTCTATAGGAAATAATATGAGTTTGGCTCTCCTGATTAGCATGCAGCCAATTAGAGGCCAGGGATTGTATAACATACCCTGGTTCGCATAACAAAATCTGGTGTTCCTAGGCTCTGGATGTTTATGCAAGTAGACATTCCAGGCCTGGAGAAGAAGACAAAACATAGGCCTGAAACTCTGAGAAGCATCTACTAAGCACACCTGGTTGATAAGCAAAGCAGACACAAATTGAGGCCTTTGCACAGAAGGAAAGCTACAATCTAAGACAGTTTAAGAACCATAGAAACTCCATATTGAATAACTTGTGACTCAATCCATTACAACTGGCTTTTGAGCAAGGGCGACCTTTACCTTCCAAGAAAAGGATCTGGATTCAAATCCTCTCTTGGTCATGGAAAATACATGAGGGCTGGGAAGGGATGGAACTGGAGAAACCAGCCCTTAAATGTCTCACAGGACTTGGAAATCCTGTGGGTCACTGTAAGTCAGATGCAACACGGCAGGCCATCTCAACAATTGCAAGAAGAAGAAGAAGATGATCATTTTGTTCCCATTTCCAAACATGGACGCCATTTTGTAATTGGTTAAAAAAAAACAACACACACACAAACACCTCAAAACACCAATTAAGACAACATTCTCAGCTGTCTCCATTATATGGAACAGCAAACTATTTTGGTCAGGACCGGCCCAACAGAAGCAAAAAGAAGAAACTGAGTTTGCTCTTGAGGTATGTTCTTCCTAAAATAGAAGAGGAAACTTTGACAATGTCTTAGCTTCTGTCAAGTTTGTGGCCCACGATAAATGAAACATAACATCACTACATGATCAGTAAGAACATCACAATGCTAACTTTTGGGTAATGAAGGGAGGGGGGGGGGTTCTCTCTGAAATTCCTGCTCCTAGCCCTTTAATAGCAATTAGCAATTACAATTATATAACAACCTATAGAGCTTAGTGCACTCTTTGGGCAGTTTACAAGGTATAACAATATAGTTCAGGTGTTTAATTTCCCCACCTGAAAAAGATTGTGCTAAACAGGACCCTACCTCCTCCAATACACCTTGTCTAGGCTGTTAATCAAAAGTGCATGGAACAATTTGACACTTAGGATGTTTAGACCAGAGGTTCCCAACCTTTTCAAGCCAGGGGCCGGATCATGCTCTCTCAGTCAGCTTTGAGGGCTGAATGGCCATTATGCCCTGGCTGCACGATGGGGGTGGCCATTTTACCCCAACAGCTTCAAAGGGGTGGCCATTTTGTTTCTTGAATGCCCTTGGAGGAGTGGGGGTCACATGAAATGGCGCTGCAGGCCTTAAGTTGGGAACCCCTGGTTTAGACTTTCACCTGGCTGAGTAGCATCCAGCCAGCCTCACTGAGGTACAGCCAGTGGTGGGGTTCAGCCGGTATAGCCTGTGCTGGTAGTAGGAATTCCGGCTGGCCCCGCCCATCTGGTTGCTGGAGCCTCTGGTCAGAGGCCAGTGCCTGCCTCCTTCCTGGGCTTCCCCCATCCAATTGCCAGAGCCTTGTTGAGTCACACCCAGCAAGCAACATGGAAACCATGCCACGCCCACCCAGTCGCCTGGCCATGCCCACCATGGTCCATGCAACACCTACAAAGTAGGTAGTAAACATTTTTTAACCCCACCACTGGATGTAGCCCCCCCCCCCTTTTTGCTTAAGTCACCTCTGTGTAAGAGAACAAAGAAATCTTGGCAGCAATGGCCTTCTTGAATGAAATCCTGGCCTGGCAACTCTCACTTCCACCCCTCCCCCTTCTTCTTCAATAAGTACGCATGCTGGTGAAGTTCTTCATTTATTGATGGGGGGAAATTAGTAAAAGCACAAAGTTCTTCCATCGTTGTAAAGTATCAAAGATAAAAATAGGTCAAAAGTTACTAATCAAAATAGTCAATATAGGTAAAAAGTTACAATCAACCGAGATCTGCTACCCCAACTAAAACAATAAACATTTGTCTAAGTAATCATTGTAGCTAAATTTCTAATTTCTTATTTGACTACATCATGACTCCGCTTCCAATTCTCCAACTCTCCTTCCGACTAACTCTGAAACCCATGTAACACAGTCATAACTATAACATTCTTTGCCCACCTCATTAGAATTAACCAATCAGATCGTTCTTAATTAATAACAATGTCTCCTTTCCCATAACAATCTAACAAACAGGCCTTTCCAGTTCAGAGTGTGTCTTCTTCTGGCTTCCTCTCAAGGCCTGTGTTGGGATTCTCTGCGCATGGTGATAAAGATTTAACCAACACATTCTTCTCTACTACACATTTTTCTTTCTCACACATCATGTACCTATTGTTCTAACACATCAACAGGCTTCATACATGACAGATATATTACCTTTCCATCACATGAGATAATTAGCATTTTTTGCCCCCAACATGCTGGGCACTCGTTTTATTGACCTTGGAAGGATGGCTGGCTGAGTCAACCTTGAGCCCCAGTCAGGATCGAACTTACAACATCAGCAGTTTCGGCTGCAGTACAGCAGTCTAACCACTGCACCATCCGGGCTCTACATAATAATATTGTGGCCATATTCCAACAAAACCTTTTCCTTTTAGATTATGTACTGAGTGTGGCCCAATATTCTATTGTTAGTAATTATGGTTTTAATTGTTACTGATTATGGATGAGCTGTAGCAGCAGAAGTGAGTGAGCAGTAGGCAATAGCAATTAGCAATTAAACTTCAATACTGCCCCATAAGTTGTTAAGACACTAAACTCGCTGGCTGGAAGGTCAGAATTCGATTCCCAGGTACTGCATGATGGAGTGATTGCCTGTCTCTGTCCCAGCTCCTGCCAACCTAGCAGTTCGAAAGCAAGCAATTGCAAGCAGATAAATGGGGACCACTTTGGTGGGAAGGTAAAACGCATTCTGTGTATTGAGGCATGCTGGGCTCTTTGGCTAAAAACAAAGATGATCACTGAACCCTAGAGTCAGATACAACTGGCTTTCAAGCAAGGGCGACCTTTACCTTACTGCCCCATAGTGCTTAGTGCAGTTTATGGGCAGTTCACAAGGTAATTAGCAGCATGCTGGGTATTCATTTTCCTGACCTTTGAAGGATGGAAGGCTGAGTCAACTCTGATCCCTGCCAGGATCAAACTCACAATGTTTTGGTTGCAATACAGCAGTTTAACCACTGGGCCTCAAGGGCTCTTCTCTGAACCTCTCAGGGATGCCTATGGCACCTTCCTTCTTTGGTACATGTCTCAAGATATTTTGAGATCTACTTGCTGGACAGTAAAGCAAGTTGACAGGGAGTGGGGGAATTGACTTGTTTGGAAGATTGCGGTAGAGGAGAGCTTTGCAGCTAACCTGGACGGCCAGACGAGCAAGTAGATCTGAGAGCAAACAAAGCTTGAACTATCTCTGGAGGCAAGGATGATAAAACTGAGGCCATCATACTTTGGCCATATCAGTGTGAAGGAAAGACACTCTGGGAAAGACACATCATAGTGGGAAAAAGTGGAAGGCAGTAGGAAGAGAGGAAGGCCAAATATGAGATGGATTGATTCCATTAAAGAATCCACAGGTTGGAGCTCAAAATTGCTGAGCAGAGCTGCTGAGGACAGGATATTTTGGAAGTCATTCATTCATAGGGTCACTATAGTCCTCCCCTCTTAATTTGCAACATCTTTCCCAAAGCTTGAATGCTGTGTTGTGTCTTTTCAGATGGGCTGTTATAGCAACACTCTCTCTCTCTCTCTCTCTCTCTGCCTCCCAAGAACTAGGATGGCTTCCCAATGGGATCTGCACATTGTTTGCTTGTTTCTGTACCCTCTCCATAGTTGTCCTTGCTAGAAAGCCAGTAGTATCTGACTCTAGGGTTCAGTGCTCATCTCTCTTTATAGCCAAAGAGCCAGCACTGTCTGAGTCTGCAGATGTTTCTACGGACATGTGGCAGGCATGCCTAGACACCGGAGTGTAAGGAACACCATTTACCTTCCCACCTAAGTGGTACCTATTTATCCACTTGCAATTTCTTCCTTTCGAACTGCTAGGTTGGCAGGAGCTAGGACAGAGACAGGATCTCACTCCATCATGCAGTACTCAGGTCTCAAGTTTTGACCTTCCAGTCTTCAAGTTCAGAGTCTTAACCAATATGCTACCATAGTTCCTATTTATCTACTTGCAATTTCTTGCTCTCCAACTGTTAGGTTGACAGGAGCTGGGAGAGAGATGGGAGCTCACTCTGTCATACAGCACTCGGGTCTTGACCTGCTGCCTTCCAGTCAGTGTTTTAACCACTTGAGCCACTGCAGTCCCCACTAAGGTTCCTATGCAGGTGTTATGACACTATCATGGGTCTGGGCTACTTATCAGACAGCAGGGAGGGAAGACGGGGAAAAGATGTGCCAAGGTGGAACGGCAGGAAGGCAAGTGGCCAAAATGAAAGCACAAATGTTGTCGGACAGGAGGACAGGAGGACTCGGGAACTCATCGTCCATTGACTGCCAAGATTATTATCAGCAATTCCTACTTATGATCTCATGGCATTTTTGTGTGTGTCTGATGGCCTCTGCTTCCAAACTGAGCAAAGCAGTGAATGAGTCTGTGTGTGTGTGCATGCGCGTGCATTTGTGTGTGTGTGTTAGGGAGTGATGCACACACCCCAACCTTGTTCTGAGCCAGGAAATCCAGCGGCCAGGACACTACGCATTCTGCCTCCTCTCTCATTCTGTCTTTTTCTCCTGGACAAGGCTGACACAGAGAGAGAGACATATACAGAGGGAGAACAGAGTAAGGCCAGGCAACGAAGAGCGAGCGAACAAGAGAGAGGCAGCGGAGGAGTGCAGCTCTTCTCCCGCCGGACTGAAAGAGCATCAGACTTTGGCAGGTAAGAGAAGGTGCAGAGAATTGATGTGGCTCAGGGCAAGTTGCGCATAGAGGAAGACATGTGGGCAGAGCACTGGATGATTTATTTTAATGGGATTTTTAAACTTATCAGGTGGGAAAAAAAGACCGGCGTGGAAATGGTCAGACTAGAAACTAGTTGAGATGGGAAAGAGGGAGAGAGGATGGATGAATAAATGAGTTGACTGTTTGGAAATGTTACTGGACTTGGGAAAGTTTCAGAACTTGGGAACTTGGAAAATCCCCTCTTTTTTTGGACTACAGTTCTCATGTGGCTGTGCTGAGCTGAGGGATTCTGGAAGAGCCAGTCTTCGAAAGGACCTTTCCCCAACCTCAGCTGTGCAGATATCTCTTATTCTCTTTATACCTTTTTCTCACTTAAATTATGTATAGATGAATGAATGAACAGAGAGTGAATGAGAGAGATGGAGACAGAGAAGATGGGTAGAAAAGAGAGGGTGATTAGGAATATGGATGGAGAAAAAGGATACCTATAGACTTGTAGTTTTTTGGGACTGCGGTGGCTATGTGTTTAAGCCACTGAACTTCATGACTGGAAGGTCAGCAGTTCAATACTCGAGTGCTGCAGGATGGGGTGAGCTTCTGTCTCTGTCCCAGCTCCTGCCAACCAAGTAGTTTGGAAGCAAGAAATTGCAAGTAGATAAACAGGTATAACTTCAGTGGGAAGGTAATGGCATTCCGTGCACTCTGGTGTTTAGTCATGTCTGCCATATCTCCATGGAAATGTCTGCAGACATAGAAAGCACTGGTTGCTTGGCTCTAAACAGGGATAAGTACTGAACCATAGAGACGGATATGACTGGCTTTCAAGCAAGGAAGACCATTACCTTTACCTAGACTGGTCATTTAGGATGCAATTGTCTTGCCTTGGTGGCAGAATTTCAGACATGGTCCAAAGGACAGAACCACTTGTAACCCTATTGTCCCACCACCATTGTTTCATCCTCCTTTTCCCTTACCATTGCCACTAAGTGGAAAGCTCCTGGCACTACCAGTCAAAAGCCACATGAAGCTAGTGCTCCCTTATTCTTGCCCTAACAGAAAGCCGGTGTGTTGGCTGGGGATTCTGGGAATTGGAATAAAAGCAAGGCTAGTTTGCCTTTTACTTCCAAGCTCTGATTAGGAAATGCATGGAACGAGGGTGACGCAGGGACAGAGAGATTGTCAGGGTGTTTGAGTGATAGAAAATCCGGCATAGCAGGTTGTGATTGTTCAGAGTGGACTGTTGTAAGTTGCTGAGGTAAGTCACGAGCCAAGATGCTGTAGGGCAGTCGTCCCCAGGGGTGTGCAGGGCACCAAGGGAAGGTGCTGGACAGGGTGTGGTGGGGGTGCCTACTGGGGTTGGGGGATTGGGGGGAATCCCATAGATTGCTATTGGTGCCCCAGAGCACCAGAGATGAGGGTGGGATGGGACAAAGCCTGATTGCCTGACATACCAGCGCACACCTGGTCATCCCCAAATGTTGGGTTTTGGACTTCAATTCCCAGAAGTCTCAGTCAGTACATTGGCTGATGAGTGCTTTGGGGAATTGACTTAGGCTTATTGAAGACCAAAAAGCAAAGGTAGGGTATTGCTGTAGGGTATTGCTAATGTATGCGTGACAAAATGTCAAGGAGCGGGAAATTCACCCCAAAAAGCTCAGTGGAACACCAAATCCAGAGGAGGTCCTTATCATGACGGAAGGTTAAAGTCTAGAACTATGAAGAACTGGGCTCTAGGTAAAGTTAAAGGTAAAGGTTGCCCTTGCTCAAAAGCCAGTCATATCTGACATTAGGGTGCGGTGCTAATCTCCATTTACAGCCAAACAGTCAGCGCTGTCTGAGTCTGCAGACGTTTCCGTGGACATGTGGCAGGCATGACTAGACACCAGAACGAATGGAACACTGTTTACCTTCCCACAAAAGTCGTACCTGTTTATCTACTTGCAGTTTCTTGCTTTCGAACTGCTAGGTTGGCAGGAGCTGTGACAGAGATGGGAGCTCAGTCTGTTATGCAGCACTCGGGTCTCGCACTGCAGACCTGCTGACTTTCCAATAATCAAGTTAAGTGTCTTAACTACTAAGCTACCACAGTCCCTAAAGCAGGTTCTAGTTTACCCTGGAACTCATTGTTTGTAGCTACGACCAGTGGCATTCTTTCTGACTCAGACTGACTTGCCCTTGAGTGGGGGCTATAAGGTTACAACGGAGAGGAGGAAAGCCATGTACTACTTCAAGCTACTTAGAGGAAATAATAATAATAATAATAGTTTGCTGTCAAGACTGAGGTTAAGAATTCAGATTCCCTGCTGTGCTTCCTGGGAAAAGAGCCAGCCTGTTTTGCCTTGTACAAGTTGCTCCATTCCAGGACACCCCAGAAGAAGGGAACGCTAAACCACTCCTGAGTATTCTCTTCCTAGAATACCCTGGAAAGCATCATCCTATGTCAGAACTGATCTGACTGCACACAGTTATTATTCAATTAGGGGTAAAAGATGATGCTTCACAGTAGATGGGGCTTGGGAGGGCAGTGGCCAAGCAAAAGTCACAGATGGCGGAATAGGAAGGGAATGGAAAGATGTGGAGGTTTGGTTACGCTAGTTTGGAAATGAATAGGGAGAAGAGAAGCAATAAAACCATGGCAAAGATGACCGATGGAACAGTGAACAGCATCTAACAAAGTTGGACTGTGGTCCATAAAGGCACCTGTCGTAAATATAGGAGTCTTGAAATTGCCAGAGAAGTGGGGGAGCTGGGAGTTTGGAAATGTTACTTTTTGAACAACATTTCCCAGATTTATCTTCTCATCCTCTGGTATGGAGGATTCTGGGAGCTGTCGTCTCCTCCCAAATCTTCTTCTTTAGCTGCCGTATCCGTTCTGGATATTGGTTATCATCATGGTGATAGTCTTCCTGTTCTTAACTCCTTGGAAGAGTTCTTTCGAGGAATATGCCATACCAGTTGTACAGGTTCTTCAGCCATGAAGTCCTTCTATGTCCAGGGCCTCTCTTCCCAGGGATCTTTCCCCCCAAAATAGCTCTTCTAAATTTAAAGACATATGAAATGGCAGTAATGAGGGGAAGGAGGAGGGGGGAGATAATTTGTTAGTAGAGTATATCAGAGAATGAACAAAACAAAAACTTTGGAGCACTTTAAAGATTAACTGCTATATTTTAATGTTAGCTTTCATGGATTAGTGCTAGTAGAGTGGCTGACCAGCTGCTGGCTTTTTATGTAAAAGGTCCCAGTTAGGACCACAGGCGAAATGACTGCCCAAAACTATGAAGAACTACTAGGAGTCGGTATAAAAGATACTGATTTGGAGTGCGTGTATGTCAAAGAGCTTGTTGTGTCTTCCTATAAGACAGAGCAAGAAGGGAGTTGGAAGTTATGTGGCAGCCAGTCCACCAGCCTCATAGCATTAAGAATTTATTTATTTATTTATGTTATTGCATTTATAACCCGCCCTCATCCAAGGACTCAGGGAGGCTTACAATTTAAAACAGTTAAAACACATTGCTACAATAAGAATAGAAATTAAAAGTTAAAAAGATTAAAAATTTTAAAAAACTGTGCCTTTTGTCTTCTGTCTTCTTAGATTGCAAGCTGTCTCCTCCTCCTCCTCTTCTCCTTCTCTTCCTCCTTGTTCTTGTCCTTGTTCTCCTTCTCATTCCCCTCCTTCTCTTCCTTCTTCTCTTCCCCCCCCTCCTCCTCTTTCTTCTTCTTCTTCTCCTTCAGGTGTTGAGGGAGATGCCATGAGTTGGATCATAAATATTGTGGCAGATAATCACTTAATCTGTCATCAACACCACCCTCCCCAGGTTTCTGTGTTCTTTCTGAGCTTTGCAGGGTTCCTAATGGTTGCTGTAGGGCAGTGGTGGTGAACCTATGGCACGTGTGCCAGAGGTGACACTCAAAGCCCTCTCTGTGGGCACCTATGTGTTTGCCCCATCCAGCACAGAGTTTGCCCCCCCCCCCGCCATCCGGCAGCCCAATGGGAGAGTTTCTTCCCTCTGATAAATAAGTGGGTTTGGGGTTGCAGCTTGGGCACTTGGTCTCCAAAAGGTTTGCCATCACTGCTGTAGGGAACTGGTTTCCCACAGCAAAAATGGAAGTTACCCCGTTTGTCTTTCAGGATGGCTTGTTCTCCAAAAGGCAGTTAAGACCCATTAGCTTTACAAAAGACCTGTTCCAGGTGGAGATGAAAACAGCTCCAGTAAATTGTTGATGCAGCTCAAGTGCTGCTGCCTGTGACTTTTCGGCACTCCCTGAGCTGAGGAAAGTTCCTACAAGAGGCAGAATCCACCAGCCCAAATGGAAACCAGACATGCTGGCAGGGATATTTTGGGTGTTGTGGTCCAAAAAAATGTTGTGGGTATTCTGGGTGTTGTGGTCCAAAAACATTTCCGGTTGTGTTTTGTACCACCCATGTCTACCGCTGGAGAACAATGACAATGCTGTACCCCAGAAGTGAGAATACATTGTAATGAAGAGTGACTTGTAATGAAGAGTGACTTGTAAAATGCAAATGGTCACTTTGCACCATGGGGAGTTGTGGTTCACTGTTGTATTACAGGTCTGATCTAGCAGGGGCAGTTTTATGTTTATGGCTAGAGCAGGGGTTCCCAACCTAAGGCCTGTGGGCCAGATCTAGCCCATGGCACCATTTCATGTGCTCCCCCATCCCTCCAAGGACATTAGAGAAACAAAGTGGGCATCCTTTTGAAGCTGTTGGGACAAAATGGCCACCCCTGTCATGCAGTCAGGGCAAAATGGCCACCTGGCCCTCAAAGCTGACTGAGAGAGCATGACCCGCCCTCTGGCTTGAAAAGGTTTAGAGCATTTGAAAAAGACATTAGCACGAAGATCACTGAATTGGCTGGCTATGAACAAGTTGCTCCTTGAACGGGTCACAACAGTATCAGGCTATTTTTCTATAGCCTCAAATAAAGTCACATCTATCAACTTGATAAACTACATGAGAATGCTGTGTTCAAAGGCAATATACCCATTAACGTTGAATGCCTGATGTACTCTAGAGAGGTCAGCTTTGGTGGTGGTTTGCCTCTGGAAGTTGTTTGAAGGTTTTCTGGCAAGGAAGGAAAGAAAGGGGTCAAAGGGAATAATGCTTTGTCTACATTTGTGTGTGTGAATAATCATTATAGTTTAAACAGAAGCAATTTATTTATTTCATTTGGGGTCCAAATGATGTTCTTGTTCCTCATCAGAGTTCTCCCCCATTAGGAACCAGAACCCCACCCACCCAGGGTATCATCAAATAGCAGCTTCTTCTCCTTCTCCTCCTCATGTGGGTGTCAAGGGAACCAAAAGTGATAGTAACATAGGGATGCTCCACCACCCGTGATCAGAGATAACTGAAGGATTAGCAATTAGGAATAAAAGAGATTTGTCCCAGTCCACTTCCATCTTTCCGTGTGGTAAGCAGGGAGAGAAAACCATTGGTCAACAATAACACAGAGATTCCATTGATGTCCGAAGGTCCCTTAGGGTTGGTTTGGATGGAATCATAGAGCTCAAAAGAAATCAGGAGTCGTCCAGGCCAATGCAGGAATATGAATAGATATGAATGGAGAAGGTGCAGAAGAGCAAACCATGCAATCGTGTATGCCCCCCCTCCCCGCTACAAGTCTCTCTCTCACACACACACACAGAGAGAGAGAGAGAGGGGGGGGGGACTGTTTTTCACAGCTCCGGAGCACATGTGGTTGAATTTCAGCAGTGGCGACTGACCAAAAATCATTAACGCAGAAGAAGGCTTCCTTTAAATGTGCTTCGCCAGTTTGCTGCCAAGTTTCCTGCTTGTTTTAATGTCTCTTTGTGCTTTGCCACTGACATTTGGTGCTTGTGATGTGCTGTTGAACCTCAGTGACGGGGCGGTGATGTATGCATGACCCCAGATGGTCAAAAATAAATAAATAAATAACACCCCCACACAGGCCTGTTGAAAGAGGCAGTTGTTGCCATTCTTAATTATAGGTGTGTGTCTCTGTGTGTGTGTGTCTGTGTGTGTGTGTGTGTGGTGTGTGTGTGTGTGTGTTTGTGTGATCTCCATTGACAGCTGAAGAGCCAGCACTATCTGTAGACATCTGTGCATTTCTACAGTCCTGTGGCAGGCGTGACTAGATAATGGAGCACATGGAATACTGTCACCTTTCCCGCTGAAGCAGTACCTATTTCTCTACTTGTAATTTTTCACTTTCAAACTGCTAAGTCAGGAGTTCTCAACCTTTTAAAGCTGGGGGGGGGGGCAGATCACTCTCCCTCAGACAGCTTCGGGGGCCAGATAGCCACTTTACCCTTCCTCTACCAGATGGCACTTCTAGGTGTGGTGGAGGCAGTGAGGGGGCCACAAGAAATTGTGCCATGGGCCACATTCGGTCCATGGGCTGCAGGTTGAGAATCCCTGTGCTAGGTTGTCAGGAGCTAGGACAGACAATGGGCACTCACTCTGTTGGGGACTCAGGTCTTGAACTGTTAACCCGCTGATCTTTGGGTCATCAAGCTCAGTATCTTAACCCTTGTGTCACCATGGCCAATTTCTTAATATCAGGCCTGGATAAACTCATTCTACTTTACTGAGTGGTCTTAATAATATGTGCCTCAACATCAATTCTGACGTTATGGTGACCTTTTCAAGGGTTTTCTAGGTACAGAATACACAGATGTGATTTTACCATTCTATTCTTCTAGGGGTAACCCTAGGACTGTGCAGCTTGCCCAAGGTTACACAGGCTGGCTCTTCTCCCAGGAGGGCAGAGTGGAGTATTGAACTCCCAAGCTCTGGCTCCACATCCAGGTACCTAAACCACTTACTGGATCAAAAAGTGTTGCCAACTGACCAGAAAACAAACAGGTACACCCTGCTCCTGTGTAGGACAGCATCAATCTGATCTGCAGAAAGTGAAGATATTCACAGCCTGGATATGAACAGTCAACTTCTAGACCAGGGGCTCACAACCTAAGGCCCATGGGCCGGATCTGGACCACAGCACCAATTCATGCCATAGGTTCACCATGACTGCGCTAAGATAGTAGTGGCCAACCTTGGCACTCTAGGTGTTCTTGATCTTCAATGCCCAGAAGCCCTGATCAGCTGGTGTGCTGGGAATTGAAGTCCAAGAACACCTGGAGTGCCAAGGTTGACCACCACTGCTCTAAAAAGACATTTCTTGTTTTAGAACTGAGGGGGACCTTGGTCCAGACTGTAGTAAAGCCCTTCAGATGAAAGGAACAAGCTACAGTGCAGTGTTTTTAAGATACATGACTGAAG
This sequence comes from Furcifer pardalis, assembly GCA_030440675.1. NCBI lineage: Eukaryota > Metazoa > Chordata > Lepidosauria > Squamata > Chamaeleonidae > Furcifer > Furcifer pardalis. The sequence goes on along the minus strand of CP126893.1, from coordinate 162,999,772 downwards.
GACAGGGGTTCCCAACCTATGACCCACAGCACAATTTCCTGTGGCCTCTCACTCCCATTCAAGAAACAAAATGGATACCCCTCTGAAGCTGTTGGGACAAAATGGCCACCCCCATCGTGCAGGCAGGCCAAAATGGCCATCCAGCCCACGAAGCTGACTGAGAGAACATGACCCGGGCCCTGGCTTGAAAAGGTTGGGAACCTCTGCTGTAGGAGACTTCAAAGTTCTTCTAGTGTTAGATCTCAGAAACATTACAATTTTTAGACAGCAAACCCTGGAACAGGCAGGATCCTGAGCAGATTCCAGGAACTGCAATCCAGAAAAGCAAAGATTTCCTACTCTGAAGGAATCTAAGAGCCCTATTCTTTTTTCATATCAAGACACAGTTGAAAAATCTGGACCTTCATAGAGGTCAGGGTCAGGAATATGCAACTTTTCTGAAATCCCATCATCCTAACTGGGGCCACTGAGAATAGCAGCCCATCAACATTTGGCAGGCTACACATTTCCTACTTGTCTCCTTGTGTACCCGGATCTCCGCATTATGCGTGGTGTACGCAGCATAAATCCATCGCATCCCATGTGTGCAGTTTGTCTTGTTTCGAAAGCCACAATAATTCATTTATGTGACTTGACCTGATATCTGTTGGGAGACAATTTCTGCCAAATATGGCCCTTCCAAGAATTTCCTGGCTTGCGTGGCTGGTTGTTTTCTCCTACAAAGGATGGAGGAAGAAACTAGAGGAGTGGCTATCCTTGAGTTGATCCTAGGGGCTGCGGTGGCTTAGTGATTAAGAAGCTCACCATGTTAGCTGGAAGGCTGGCAAGTTGGCAGTTCAAGACCTGAGTTGACGGATTGAACGCCCGTCTCTGTCCCAGCTCTTGGGGACACGAAAAGAGCCTCCTTCGGGTGTCCCCTGAGTAGAATTTATCTGCAAAAAACATTTCAACCCAGAACAATTTCTGACATGAAACTAATATCATAGTTGATCCTAACCAATAGAAATGACTTGGTAGAAGAAGTGACAGCAAGAGGAACTCTAGGAGGAAGTGTCCATGTTCAACTGGAGTTCTTGATCTCAAAGGAAACAAAAGCAGAGTCTAGCAGCCACACATTCATGCTGGACTTTAGAAAAGCAAATTTCCATAAACTCAAAACAATGATAGGTAAAGTCCCATAGCAGGAGATCCGATCAGAAAAAGGTGTCCAAGATGAGTGGGAGTTTCTATAAAAAGGAATTTCTAAAGGCACAACCCCAAACACAAGTTGACTCCGTTGTTAATGAAGCAATGTGTATAGTGACAGGATTCCTCAAACCTACACCAGTTGAGAAAATATACCCTCTTGTTGGTATTGCTCCACCTAAATGGTCAGAATTGACTGTGCGACTGAACAACAACAACAACAAAAGATCAGGAGAGAAGTAGCAGCAGATGCCGAGAGAACTAAGCAAGAGAAGGACCCTTGACATTCTCTGAATGGATATGAGCCTCAAGTCCGCCAGCTCTGATCCAGAAGAGCTTTATGGCAAGAACAAACATTCTTGAGAGAACGCAAGAGCAAAACCAAATTAGAATATGGAGGAAGGAGTTTGCTGGACAAGGAACATCATTAAAGGAGGATAAAGCTGAGGAACTCAACCTTCCCTATGTCACTTGGAGGATCCTGAATAGACTGAGGGTTGGAGTCCCTAAACGTAAGACCAACATGCTCAAGTGGGAGCTGCTGGCAGACAACACACGCTGTGAATGTGGAGAGATACAGAATCCGGTTCATCTACTGGTCTGCCAATTACTGCCAGAGATATGCACCGATAAGGACTTACGTTTGGCCAATGACAAATCCAAGAAAGTGGCTTCATTTTGGCAGTCCAGGGTTTGATGAGGACACGAAAGAAGAAGAACTCCTCCGAACAATTCCAACAAAAAAGAAAGGTGGAAGACAGCAAAAAAGACCAATGTGGCTCCACAAAAAACTCAGTGAGGAACTAAAAAACAAAAAAGTGCATTTATAGGAAGCAGAAGGAAGGCCAGGCTACAAAGGATGAGTGCAGACAAGTAGCGAAGAATTGCAGTGATGGTGTTGGGGAAGCTGAGAATGAGCTGAATTTAGCAAGAGATGCTAGAAGAAATGAAGAAAAAGCATTCTTCGGGTAGGTCCTTGGCAAAAGTCAGAGAAAAGAAAAGTCAGTGGCTCATTTACTCAGTGGGGATGAGAAGATGTTAATACACTAGATGACAAAGAAAAAGCAGAAGTGCTCAATTCCTACTTCTTTCCACAAAAGGTAATATATGATCCCCCAGGCAAATGTGAAGTAAAAAGGCAGGCTTGTACTTCAAGATTAAAAAACAAATAGTGAAGGGCAAAAAGGAGGAACTGGGGAACAGCCTGACCTCAATTCCGGGGGAAATTCTAGAACAGGTTATAAAGAGGCCACTCTGTAAGCACCTTGAAAACAATGAAGTAGTAACTAGAAGCTGGTTGGATTTGTCAAGAACAAATCCTGCCAGACTAACCCTCATCTTTTGATCAGGCAACTTCCTTAGTAGATAGTGGGAAAGTTGTAAACATAATATATCTTGCAGCAAAGCCTTTGAAGAGCTGCTCATTGATATTCTGATTAACAAGTTAATTGGATACTGGATAGCACAAGTGGTGGATACATGAGCTCAGGGTTTTTCAACTTTTCCATTAATGACTTAATGAGAAGGCAAATGCCAGGACATGTTCTACTACAGAGTACTGTTGTGCTATATCTGGGGTTCTGAACCTTTTCAAGCCGAGGGCCAGGTCATGCTCTCTCAGGCAGGTTTGGGTACTGGATGGTCATTTTGCCCTGCCTGCCACACATGACACCTCTGGGTGTGGCAGTGGGAGACCACATGAAATGGTGTCACAGGCCACATCTGGCCCCCAGGCCGTAGGTTGAGAAACCCTGTGCTATACAGTAGTAGAAGTGGGCTGACATGAAGGCTTGAAGGGTCAAAGAGCCAGGGTTATTTTTCCCATTAGCAGAAAAGTTGAGCGGGTTGACCCACCCTCCCAAGTTTCCTTGTTCTCTCTGAGCTCAGTTGCCATCATCAGGGCTGGGCTTTGGGTTATTCATCTGGCCCCCAAAGCAGTCTGAGGGAGCGTGACCCAATGGCCCCAGCTTAAAAAGGTTGAGAACTCCTGGGTTAAAGCTACAGGTTCTGACAGAATCAATACCTGTAGTCTCAAATATGTTGTGGGCAGAAGGACAGGAGTTTAGCTGTACGGTGCTTAGACTCTTTACCTGAAAGTCATTTCTACTGACTCTAATGAATCTTGTTCAATAAGTGGGCATACGTTGGACTGTAGTCCAAAGTTAAGAAGTACAGTAACTTTTGAGAAGTACAGTACAGCCTTGGGGGCTGATGAGGGTGTAAACTATGTTACATCTTAAATGCAATGCTACAGTTTCTGGTGCAATAAGAAATTTTTTTCCTAGATGAAGATGTAAAAAACTAAGTTACATCTTAAATGCAATGTTACAAAGTTTCTGGTGTAACCAGAATTTTTTTCTAGTTACGGTACCTTCAAGAGTTACTTTGAAGTGGCATTTTAAGGAGTTCTGTAGTTTTATACGCCTTTGGACAGTAGTGTTTCATGTTTTACACCAGGGATTCTCAGCCTGTGGCCTGTGGGCCAGATGCCATCATTTTACAAAGTGTAAGTAACAAGGGAAGGGTGCATTTTATCACCCTGCTTATTCAACTTATACACAGAGCACATAATGTGCAATACAGGGATAGAGGCACTGATGGGATGACAAAAATTTTCCTACCACACCGTGACATCATGGACGTTGTCGGTGTGGCCAACATCATGATGTCATGATGTCATGGGTGGAGCCAACATCATGATGTGATGATGTTGTGGGTGGGGCCAAAATAAATTAAAATAAATAAAATAAAAATAAACACACACACACATACATACACACACCCCTCAACCCACCCACCCACCCAAACAACCACAACACTAACCTGTAAATAAATTAAATAAATAAATAAAACAATAAAATAAAAATTAAATAAAAATACACCCACCCACCTAAACATCCACCCACCCACCCCAAACACAAATAAACCCACCCACCCCAAACACAAACCCCTCACTAACCCTTAGAAGCAGCAGAGGTGGTGGCATGGCGGCAAACCACCGCTGTGGTAAACCGCCGCTGTGGCAAACCACCGCAACGTCACGGCATCCTGGCGTGGCTGCAAGGCCAGGCGCGGAAGGGCCACTGCTGCCGCCGCTTCTTTAGGTGCTCCCTTCGCCCTTCCTTTCCCAGCAGCCAATGTGGCTGCAGGGAACTGCGCATGCATCAAACTTTCATTTGATGCATGCGCAGTAAAAAAATAGAACTGTGCATGCATCAAATGAAGGTTTGATGCATGCGCAGTACCCAGGAGTAATTTTGGCTCCAATTTTTTTTTTTTTTTTTTTGTCGGTGAGGCGTGTGAACCGGATGCCTCAAAAAGATGATGGTCCCCAAGTAAATTAAATCTCACTTGAATCCATCTTGACCAAGGGATCCCAACCTAAGGCCCATGGGCCAGATCTGGACCATGGTACCATTTTGTGTGGCCTCCAGCCCTCCAAGGGCATATAAGAAGCAAAATAGCCACCCCCATCTTGCAGGCAAGGCAAAACAGCCATCTGGCCCTTGAAGCTAAGTGAGAGAGTGTGATCTAGCCCCTGGGTTCAAAAGGTTGGGAATCGATAATCTTGATGGAGGGCAGCAGCTTCATGAATCCTGGTCTGGGGCTGAGGAGATCTTTGCGTGCCAAAAGAGCTCAGGACCAGAAAGTGACGCTCGGAACTGTCTCAGTGGTACAGATCTCATGCTGCAATGCGGAAGGCAGATGGAAGGCCACTGCATAATATTACTCCCAGGACAATTTGCATTTTGATAGCCACTATTCGGATTCAGATATGGAAGAAGAAGAAGAAGAAGAAGAAGAAGAAGAAGAAGAAATACAGTAATACCTCATATAACAGTATCGAATAACACTAAAATCGCATAACATTAAGGAATCTGGGGGGAAGAATTGCATCAGATAACATTAAGATCCTATGGGATGCTTCAGATAACAACCGCTAAAGCCTGTGTGGTTACAATGTATCTCTATGGATCCCATAGGAGTTTAACATGCATCAGATAACACTAAAAATCATATAACATCAAGACTTGTGGAACCAGGTTTTAGTGTTATATGAGGTTTTACTGTATCAGAAACAGCCACCAGAGAGAACAAGAGAGCACTGCTGGACTCTGGCAAAAACAAAAGGCAAGACCCAATGAATTACTTTTGCAGAAGGGAGAACAGTCACAATTACAGCCCCAAAGTAACATAACAAGTTCCTTTTCAGGAAAAAAAAATAATATTCCAAGCTCGTCTGACACCCTGTTCCTTTATGAATCTGAATGGGGGGTGGGGTATTAGCTGGGTATTTTTACTTTTCAACAACCCGAATGACAGAAGTGCTTGCATGCAATACAGATTTTTAAAGGGGAGCTGAGAAGCCATATAGGAGAAGGAATGGGGCGGATCAGTGATATTTCTTAGGGGTCAAGGCGCAGATTCTTTGGCAGGCAAGATTATGGATAGCTCTTGTTTCCTATTTTAAACAACAGGGCTTCCTTTGCTCTGGCCTGTCATGCAACCACACCCTCTGACTTGAACGGTCCTTCCCTTATTCCTTGCACCTTATTCCACCCCACCGCCCACCCCCTCCCCAAAAGGCCTTGTTTTATTCCATAGTGAGAGAAAGTTACTCTGAAGAATGCCTTCTTCTTTTTCCATAGTCCGATACAGGAGTTCTCAACCTTTTTAAGGCGGGGGCCGGGTCACACTCCCTCAGCCAGCTTCAGGGCCAGGACGACATTTTGCCCTTTCTCCACCACATGACACTTCCTGCTCTGGTGGAGGAGGCAGTGGGCCCCGCACATGAAATGGGGCAGCATCAAGCCTACGGGACACGGGTTGAGAATCCCTGGTCTAACAAAACATGGGCTTGGGGTGGGTGGGGGAAAAATAACTTTTTGGCTTTATAGTTCCCATTGGCTACAGTGGCCTGGATATGGGACACGCCCTCCCCATAAGTAACTTTCCTAAGCATTGCTCCCTTCAATCCAAATGGGTTTGCACAACATTGATGGGCCTGACATAAGACAGATGCAGTGGTTAAACTGGAATGAGCTCCTGTCTTTGTCCCAGCTCCTGCCAGCCTAGCAGTTCGGAAACAAGAAATTGCAAGTACAGTACATAAATAGGGAAGGTAACAGCGTTCCGTGCGCTCTGGTGTCTAGTCATGCCTGCCACATGACCACAGAAATGTCTCCAGAAGCAGACAGCGCTGGCTCTTCTGCTTTGAATCAGAGATGAGCACTGAACCCTAGAGTTGGATACGACTGGCTTTCGAGCAAGGGAAATCTTTACCTTACTGCAACCAAAAGCTTATGAGTTCGATGCTGAACAGTGCTCAAGGCTGACTCAGCCTTCCATCCTTCTGAAGTTGGTAAAATGAGGACCCAGTGTGTTGGGGGCAAAATGCTAATTAAGTTGTGAACCACCCAGAGAGTGCACTAAGTGTTATGGGGTGGTATAGAAGTGTGATTGTTTTTGCTTAAGCATTATCTGTGTTTTACACGCATGTGCACACATAAACCCCAGACCAGCAAATGCTAGGTGGAGTTTAAAATGGCAATGGGACCCAGTCATGACCAGTACTTGAACATACTTTCTGTCACAACCCTAGTCAACTGATTGGTAATCTCATGGTTTGAGTACTGTAGTGCTCTCTATGTGGGACTGCCTTTGTATGTGATACAGAGATGGCAACAGATCCAAAATGTAAAGGTGATGGGTATAAAGAAATTCAACCATATTTCCCCAGCCTTGGCAGGCTTCAACTGGTTTCCTGTTCCCTACCGTGACAGATACAAGGTGTTGTCATATAAGGCCCTATATAATTTGGGACCTTATTATCTCTCGGAGTGTCTTTCCCTCGGAACAACTCCCCGCGTTGACTGCTCATCCCAATCTGTGCGGCTCCAGGATGGCTAGAAACACTACGACTAGATACAGAGACTTCTTGGTGGTGGCACCAACACCTCGGCATTCATTACCAGTTGTCTTGCGTCAAGCCCCATCCCAGGACATTTTAAAGGAACAGCTCAAAATGTTCCTTTTCTAGGAGGCCTTTAAAAATATACCTTTGCCAATATGTTAGTTGTTTTAGATTTGAATCTGCTTGCCTCAGATGCCCCCAGATATTTGACTTATTATTTGGATTGTTGTATGGTATTGTTGTTTGGTCATTTAATTATTTGTACAGAGGGACTGTGGTGGCTGAGTGGTTAAGAGGCTGAGCTTGATGACTAGAAGGTCAGTAAGTCAGCAGTTCGAGACTCAAGTGCTGCCCAACAGAGTGAGCTCCCGTCTCTGTCCCAGCTCATGTCAATCTAGCAGTTCGAAAGCAAGAAGTTGCAAGTAGATAAATAGAGACCACTTTGGTGAGAAGGTAAACAGCATTCTGTGCACTCCGGTGTCTAGACATGCCTGTGACTGACTGGGGAAATAGAGACAGCTAAAGTCCAGCAATCGTATTCAATTTTTTTTTGCCTGGACATCCCTATGAAACCGGGGGGGGGGGTCCTTTTCAGGATTGCAACTCCTAAAATCTCCCCAGAGAGCCATAGCTGGGAACTGGGCAATGATTGTCCAAAAAAGGAATTTTTCTAATTCTGGATGCTTGAATGCCATGCCTAGACATTTCCAGCCCCCTGAAAGATGGGTGGGTTTCACATGGGGCACTAAGTTGTGAGTGGGAAGGAACTGGGAGTGAATGGAAGAAATTGATAGTGAACTGGGATGAGTGTCGGCCTACCATCCACCCAGAGCACCGCTCCGACCTCTCTGCTTCCTGCGGAAATGGTTCCTGAAAAGCCCCTTTCTCTGCATGGCTTTGTTGTACTTGCTGTTTGGTGGCCAAGAAAACTAGGCAGCCTAGAAAGAGGGTGGTATAATTACTGGAACGGCATAAGTAGGTGATGAAAGGTAAAGCCTTCCCTGTTCTCCTTCGATATTAAAAGTGGGGAACAGGTACTTCTTTTGAACCAGGATCTCTCTCGGCACTTCAAAGCCTTCCTTTCCAAAGCCAGATTTCAGCACCCCCACTGGTTTACTTCAAGGGCCAAGTTATACATCAGAGTTAATCTCTTATTAGAGGTGAACGTGCACTTGTCTTCCGGACACCAGGTTCATGTAGACCAGGGATTCTCAACCTGAGGCCAATGGGCTCACGGCACCATTTCATGTGGCCCCACCACTACCACACCAGGAAGTGCCATGTGGTGGAGGAAGGACAAAATGGCTGCCCAGCCGCCGAAGCTTTCTGAGGGAATGTGACCTGGCCCCTGGCTTTAAAAGATTGAGAACTCCTGAAGTAGACCTTCCTGCCTGAGAAATTGTAGCCTGTCCCCCACTCCCCACCACTACCACCAAAAGTATGTTCTTAGGTCCTGAACACTACACATGAAACAAGTTAATTTACAAGGTCTGTAAAAAGCTATCGCATTTAAATGCTTCCAGCAGCTAAGGAATCTTCCGTTTTAGTAATGGGTTAATCAGGGACTGCGGTGGCTTAGTGGTTAAGATGCTGAACTTGATGACTGGAAGGTCAGTAGGTCAACAGTTTGAGACCTGAGTGCTGCACAATGGAGCAAGCTCCTGTCAATGTCCCAGCTCCTGCCAACCTAGCAGTTTGAAAGCAAGAAATTACAAGTAGATAAATAGGTACCACTTCCGTGGGAGTTCCGTGCACTCTGGTGTCTATTGTAAACGGAGATGAGCACTGAACCTTAGAGTTGGATACAACCAGTGGTGGGTTCAATTTTTTTTAATACCACACTGTGGGCATGGTATGGTGGGCGTGGCCAGGGGAAAAGCCCTGTGTTGCACCTAAATTAGGACTACTTTATTTCAAAACTTGGATGGGTGGGGCCAGCTGGAATTTCTGCTACTGGTTCTGGTGAACTCGTGTAAACCTGCTGATGCCCACCACTGGATACAACTAGCTTTTGAGCAAGGAGAACCTTTACCTTTATAGGCAGGTGAAGTCCAACAACCTATAAGGCTGAGCTCAGAAATGTTTCTGTTATTCTCTGCACCACCCAGAATCCCCTGGCCAGGGGTCTAGAGGTTGGCTGACCCTTGTCTTAAGTTGCCAGTCTATGCCTTAAAGCAGGGGTTCTCAATCTTTTCAAGCTGGGGGCCGGGTCATGCTCTCTCAGTCAGCTTCGAGGGCTGGATGGCCATTTTGTCCCAACAGCTTCAAAGAGATGGCCATTTTGTTTTTAAAATGCCCTAGGAGGGGTAGGGGCCACATGAAATGTTGCCATGGGCCAGATCTGGCCCACAGGCCTTATGATGGGTACCCCTGGGCTAAACAGAAATGCTAACTTATGCAGGATAAACACTTAGATAAATGACACAGGATTTCCCCCCTTTGGCTGGCTGGCTGATGCAACATTAAGAATATATTTCTCTGCCTTTGAATTCTACATTTTTATACAATGGCTTTTCCCAGGTCACATTATATAGACCACCACAAATAACTATTTAAAATGGTTATGCATGCTCTATTGCAAGAATTCTCAGCCTTTTTAAGCCGGGGGCCGGGTCACACTCCCTCAGACAGCTTTGTGGGCCGGATGGTCATTTTGCCCTTCCTCCACCACATGGCACTTCCTGGTGCGGTGGAGGTGGTGGTGGTGGGCCACATGAAATTGTGCCGTGGGCCACAGATTGAGAATCCCTGCTCTATTGTGATCTTAACTGCAAGCTTTATCTTGTCAAGGGGGAAAGGATCAAACATTTCAGCTCAGACTATAACATTCTGGGGACAGCAAGTCAAAAAAAAAAAGTTTTCCACATCTCTTTAAATATCCTCTAAATAATGCTACTTTTTTGGATGGGGACCTTTTTTGCCTTTCTTCAAAGGAATTAATCCCCCTTTGGCATTAATTTTGGCTACCAAACCCGCTTTCAAGAACAGACCGCGGGATAGCTCAAGGGCTGAGGTATCTGGCTGCAGACAGCCAGCATTTGGCAGTTTGATTCCCCATTGTTCCTCCTGGAAGAAAAGCCAACCAGATTGCCCAAGTCCCAGAAGTGCCCCCAGAAGAAGGGAAATTGGAAAAACACTTCTGTGTATTCTCTACCTGGAAAACCCTGGAAAGGGTTGCCATGAATCAGAATTGATTGGACTGGAGTCAAACCTCATTACCATGAAAGCAACCAGGATCAAATCCCTGTGAAATTGCCAATACAACCTGTAAGGCATAAAGCAGGGATTCTCAACCTGAGGCCCATGTGCTGGATTAGGTCTGTGGCACAATTTCATGTGCCCTCCCCACGCCACATCCACCATACCCAGAAGTGCCATGTGGTGGCGAAAGGGCAAAATGGCCGTCCAGCCCACAAAGCTGTCTGAGAGAGCGTGACCTGCCCCCTGGCTTAAAAAGGTTGAGAACTCCTGACGTAAAGCTGCCTGCTAGTCTTACACAGAACTGCTCTAAAGGTTTTGAGCCCCTTTTATTGTCCAGTGAGAGAAACTGCGGTGGCTTAGTCGCTAAGACGCTGAATTTGATGACTGGAAGGAAGACCTGAGTGCTGCATGACTGAGTGAGCTTCCGTCTCTGTCCCAGCTCCTGCCAACCTAGCAGTTAGAAAGTAGGAAATTGCAAGAAGATAAATAGTAGATGATGGGTTCTGAGTCCATCACGCATCACTCGGGTCTCGAACTCCTGATCTGCAGATCTTTCCAGGCATCAAACTCAGCATTTTGACCACTAAGCCACTGCAGCAGTACTGCAGCTTAACCACTGGCCAGAGCTGATGCCACTGACCGTGTCCCTGCATTCTTTCTGTCTTGCCTCAACCAAAGCAGCTAATGAAGAAGCCCCTGTTCACCCATGTCACAAATGCAGATGGCAGCATCCAAAGCCTATTAAGTTATTTTTGGCTCCTGAGGCAGAGAATCCCTCAAGTACCTCTCCCCAGCCATGCCAATAAAAATACCCATAATCACCAAGTAAACAACTAACAATTTGCTCCTGTTCATACCATCCAAAACCTTCTCCCCGAAGAGGCTGCTTCAGCCTGCCTTATATTGCCTGAAAGACAACAGGAGAAGGGAGAAAATACTTCAATTTCTCCAGGGGTTCCCAGCCTAAGGCCTGTGGGTTGGATCTGGGCCCCAGTGCCATTTCATGTGGGGGGCCCACCCCTCCAAGGGCATTTAAGAAACAAAATGGCTGCCGCTTTGAAGCTGTTGCAACAAAATGGCCACCACATCGTGCAGTCAGGGCAAAATGGCCATCTGGCCCTCAAAGCTGTCTGACAGAGCGTGACCTGGCCCCTGGCTTGAAAAGGTTGGCAACCCGTGATTTACTCACTCTAAACTAGTGTTTCCAAATCTGGGGGGTTTTGGACTTCAATTCCCAGAAGCCTAAGTCAATCCCCCAAAACACTGATCAGCCAATTGAAGTCCATCAGTGTTCCGTGGAATATAGTTTGGAAAATGCTGCTCTACACCAGTGGTTCCCAATGTGTGGCCCAGGCCTTACAGGGGGATTTCAATTCCCAGAAGCCTCAGTCAGTACATTGGCTGATCAGTGTTTTGGGGAATTGACTTAAGCTTCTAGGAATTGAAGTCCAATAAACCAAAAGTTGAGAAACACTGCTCTACACTGTCTAATGTTAACATCAGGTTTCAGAAAATAGCACTTGTACTGAAAAGGTTTCCCTAAAACAGGAGTTCTCAACTTTTTAAACCCAGGGGCCGGGTCATGCTCGTTCAGACAGCTTCGTGGGCCAGATGGCCATTTTGCCCTTCCTCCACCACATGGCAACTCCTGGTGTGGTGGAGGTGGTGGTGGGCCACTTGAAATGGTACCACAGGCCACATCCAGCCCACTGGCTGCAGGTTGAGAACCCCTGCCCTAAATATGGCTTTTCAACGGATGGAGCCGTCGCATACCTTCTCCTTGCCTTCATAACACAAGAATCGGGTGTTATTCACATTTTGCAGGTCCCAAAGAGGACCCGTTCCTGCCAGGAAAAGATGAGAAAGGAGTCTGTTAGGCACAGAGAGGGAGAATGAGAGACAGAGGTGGTGCTGGGTCTGACTCCAATTTTCCAGCTGCTCTTTCTCACTGCACTGACCAGCGATCAATTCAAGAGCGGAGGGAGAAAATGAGGGGAACATGCGTGAACAACGGATGAGTCAACCAAAGCGCTTCCCAGAATGAGATTTTATGGTGGCTACTGAGAAATGGGAGGCTGTGGCGGTGGCTTAGTGGTTAAGATGTGGAACTTGACGACTGGGAAGGTCAGCAGGTCAGAGGTTCGAGATCCATGCGCTGCACGATGGAGTGAGCTCCCATCTCTGTCCCAGCTCCTGCTAACCTAACAGTTCGAAAACAAGAAATTCCAAGTAGATAAATAGGTACCGCTTTGGTAGGAAGGTAAACTGCATTCTGTGTTTAGTCATGCCTGCCACACATCCACAGAAATGTCTGCAGACGCCGACAGTGCTGCCTCTTTGACTATAAATGGAGATGAGCATCAAACCCTAGAGTCAGATATGACTGACTTTTGAGCAAGGGCGACCTTTACCTTTTACCATTACCTTACTGAGAAATGGCAACAAACTGTGGTGGCAAAGAACAGCTCCTTTTGGGTGCGCCTTCCAGGCCTAGTTTCTTGCATTGTCCTGCTTTCAACCACTTCAACCTCTCTAATTTTCCAACCACAGAAATGAGATCTCTGAGGAAGGCTGCTGGAATGGCTAGAAGGGATGAAATCAGGAATGAGGTTATAAGGCCGGGGTTCTCATCCTTTTCAAGCCAAGGGCTGGGTAATGCTCTCTTAGACATCTTTGGGGGCCGGACAGCCATTTTGCCCAGCCTGCCACACATGGCACTTCTGGGTGTGGCAGATAGTGTGGGGCCACATAAAATGGTGTTACTGGCTGCATCCTGCCCCCAGGTTGTAGGTTGAGAAGCCCTGATGTAAGGGAAAGGATTTGAATAGAACTGATCTTGCACTACATACAGAGACAACAAATACGTAAAGTGGTTTTGTCCATTTGGAGAGAATGTCTTGGGATTCCATATGGTTCAAGGCTTATGTGGAAAGAGGAGAAGAACAAATAACACAAGGCAGACCCGAAGGAAGGTGGAGAGACAGCATCAAAGAAACATTGCAAGAACACCAAATAAAAAGTATGGAGGGCGGTAGAAGTGCCAGAACAAGAACTTTGTATCTCCTTTGACACCTGAAGGGGTAAAAAAAGTGAAGCAAAGGAGGAGGAGGAGGAGAAAGAGGAGAAAAGGAGGAGGAAGAAGAAGGGGAAAGAAAGAGAGGAAAATGGTCAATGAGAGTCCCAAATGTTCATGGCAAGATGTTTCTTAGTGATGAAGTGGAAACAATAGCAGGCTGAATCTGATATCCTCTCTCATTCTTGCTGATTTTTCCATCTAGCGTCTTAAAAACCCAAACCAAAGCTGGTGCAACATTTGCCATGAACTTTTGGAACACTCATTGATCATTTCCCAGCACTATCGACAAGAAATTGGTGCATGCCCGAAGGAGTGCTTGAATCAAGAAAGTTGGTGTAATTTATTTATATTTTACTAATCCAAAAAAGACGTCATCTTTCTCCAGCAATATTACCATCAGAGTTTGAAAAAGGTTACCTTTCTGGCAGGAGATTTCCTGGACGTAGAGACCAAAAAAGCAATTTCACCCCAAGGTTTTATTAGACTATTGATGTAACTTAGAATATTCCAGACAAGGCTTTTATCCCATTCATTGGTGCTCTTTGGGGCCATTCTGGTTTCAGAGCTTCAGTTTCATCTTGAGTGCTTTTTTGAAGCCTACTTTTTAATGGTACAGTACTCTGATATAGTAAAGGTGAAGGTCACCCTTGCTTGAAAGCCAGTCATATACAACTCTAGGATTCAGTGCTCATCTCTGTTTCATAGCCTAAGAGCCAGTGCTGTCTGTGTTTGCAGATGTTTCTGTGGTCATGTGGCAGGCATGACTAGACACCAGAGTGCATGGAACGCTGTTTACTTTCCCACCCAAGTGGTCCCTATTTATTTACTTGCAATTTCTTGCTTTCGAATTGCTAGGTTGGCAGGAGCTGGGACATAGATGGAAGCTCATTCTGTCCTGCAACATTTGGGTATCGAACTGCTGATCTGCCACCTTCCAGTCAGTGTCTTAGCCATATACTGTACACTGTTTCTATTGCCAGTGGACACTGGGAATGGCATATATGGGAGCCTTGCAACTATGAAAGGCTGCTTCTATTACCACCATCCAATACGCTGAAGGGGCTTATTGGATATTGCCGTTAAATACCTCTCCTGCTTCTCTGTGGAGGAGCAGGGAAAGTATAATTATTTTTTTCCCTTCCTAGCCAATTCCTGTAGTTATGAATCAGTTATCAGAGAGAAAATAATCTAATCTCCTAATTGATCCAGTGCTGCAACATTCAGCTAGGACAGGGGTCAATAACCTTTGGCCCATGGGCTGGATCTGGCCCGTGGCACCAAATCTGCTGGCCCACTCGCCTTAGCTCCCGCTGCCGCCGCCACTACCAAAAGCGGTGGGAATAGCCATAAATGCATCCACAGCTGTTGTAAACACATTTATGACACTCATCGATGTGTTTACGGTGTTTACAGCAGGGGGGCCACCAGTCCGACCCCCTCAACTGTCTCAGGGAGTGTGTCCCAGCCCCCGACTTTAAAAAGTTGCTGACCCATGAGATAGGGGAAATGAAAATAGTTGCACTTTCCCTGCCATTTGCAAAGGAGTAGGAGAAGTGTTTCACTTGCCCGTGAGGGGAAGTGCCTTGTCAGCCACTTCGCCATATGGGCAAAGGTCATTTGCATTGTTTGGATGGGGGCTAAATAGGATGTGGGCCAACCTAGCAGTTCGAAAGCAAGAAATTCCTAGTAGATAAATAGGGATCATTTATGTGGGAAAGTAAACAACATTCTGTGCAATACGGTGTCTAGTCATGCCTGCCACATGACCACAGAAACATCTACAGAAGTAGACAGCGCTGGCTCTTTGGCTTTGAAACAGAGATGAGCACTGAACCCTAGAGTCGGATACAACTGGCTTTCAAGCAAGGGAAACCTTTACCTTTATAGGCCATTTGCAACTCCAAAAAGGAGCAGTTTGGATATGTTCTTAAAGAATAAATTAATCATTGCAACAAAAACAACAACAAAAAAAGCATTTGCAACAAGAAACTTGTTCTTTGAAAGGATTTATCCTCCCGGCCTGTGTGGGATCTTGTAGCAAGAAGAACTCATTTACAAAATATGTGGTTCCCAAATAACGTTTGTGGGCGAAATTTACCGTAGTTTTCTTTTGTGGGGAGGGGAGAGAGCATCAAGATGAGTTTTGAAAGAGATGTCCTATATTTAGATTAGGAGGAAGATCTCTTTTGGAATCCAAAAAGATATTTGTGTGGACGTGAAAGAATATATCATTACTGTGGGCTGTTTACTGTCATTCATTAAGAGGCCTTTGTTTCCTGAGCCAAAGGAATGCTTACATGAGGATTAAGACACATGCTTGTTTAATTTGGATCTGGGATTTCTCCTCCTTTACTCAAAGGTCAAGTTCTGTTTGCACAAGGAACATGAGACTTTTCTTGTTGGAGGGAGTGGCAAACGCCAAGAGGAAAAGAAAGCTTCTTTAAGTGACGGCGAGGCTCATATGGTGACAAATTTCAGCAGGATGAATTGGTGGCTTCATAATCTAAAACAGGGGTTCCCAACCTTTTCACGCCGGAGGGCCGGGTCACGCTCTCTCAGTCAACTTCGGGGGCCAGAGGCCATTTTGCTGTGCCTACACTATGGAGGTGGCCATTTTGTCCCAACAGCTTCAAAGGGTTGGCCGTTTTGTTTCTCAAATGCCCTTGGAAGGGTGGGGAGCCACATGAAATGACACCAGGGCCAGATCTGGCCCACCGACCTTAGGTTGGGAACCCCTGCTTCAGAGCATTGGATGGGAAGTTCTGTTTCTTTTTGGGGAAATGATTTAACATTTTGTGGGTATGTGCCTTCTCTCCCTGATCTGTTTCAGGACTGGCTCCTCGGGATCCCACCCCAGTTGTCAAAATATTCAATGGCTTTCCTGTGAAAAGTCAACATGGATAGCAAGGTGCTTTTCCCAGGAGAGGGATTTGGGATAATAGAAAGTTGATGCCTTTAAGGCTGGTTCTCTCAGACCCAGGTCTGAATCAATAAAACCCCAGGGTTGGTGGGGAATGGCAGAATATTAGCTGATTGTGGCATTGGGGTGAGCACAAGTAAAGGTAAAGGTTGTCCTTGAATAAATGCTTCTTTTTCTTCTTCTCTTCCTCCTCCTCCTCCTCCTCCTGTGTCTTGGCCAGACATGAAACTGCCACAATGAATCCACCATTTGGTGGGTTCATTCTGCAGTTCCTTTCGCCTGACTTTGTGTGAGAAAGATTAGCCGGCAACACAAGGTTGTTGTTACCAGGGTATGCTCAATTGTGGTTCAAAAATACCACAATCTTCTAGGAGGCTCTTTCTGTGTATCCCTGCCCTTGCTTGAAAGCCAATCATATCTGACTCTAGGGGGCGTTGCTCATCTCTATTTACAGCCAAAGAGCCAACACTGTCAGTGTCTGCAGATGTTTCCATGGACATGTGGCAGGCATGGCTAGACAGTGGAGTGTATGGAATGCTGTTACCTTTCCACAGAAGTGGTTGCCTATTTATCTACTTGCAATTTCTTGCTTTTGAACTGTTAGGTTGGCAGGAGCTGGGACAGAGACGGGAGCTTGCTCTGTCATGCAGCACTTGGGTCTTCAACTGCTGACCTGTTGACCTTCCAGTTGTCAAGTTCAGTGTCTTAACCACATAGTGGTTCTCAAATACAAAGACTGGAATGAACACAACATATCCCCAGTGGCCTTCCTGCACAACATATATTGACACCCCAATACCTAAATCAAGGTGATAAGTGGTAGCAAAATTAATGTAGCAATGATAGAACTAGGGGAGTAGAAAAATGCAGGAAAGCAGGTGTAAGGTGGGAATATGTCCTACCTAGAGGAAGGGATAGGCAACCAAGCTGGCAATGGCACTGAAGGGAATCCAAGCTCAAGCTTGCTTTAAACTTAGCCGTGCACTGAGGCTACCCAGTCTTTTGTGCACAATGCCATAAAAAGGAGGGTGGGAGATATTTTCCTCTTGCTTCTTCTTCCAGTAGCTGTGGAGCATGACAGCCAAGAAAGGGCTTATTCAGACAGAACATTTGTTCCAATAAATCTACAAGATTCTGCAGTGATTGTTTTGATATTCCCCTCCCTTGTTCATAAAATACAAGACTTGATCTAAAAACGTTCTTTTTTTATCATGCTTTTCTTTTTAAAATTCCCTTCCTTCCTTCTTTGGTTTTTCCTTCAGTCTGTCTGTCCGTCCTTTTTAAATATTTTCTTTCTTTCTTTCTTTCTTTCTTTCTTTCTTTCTTTCTTTCTTTCTTTCTTTCTTTCTTTCTTTCTTTCTTTCTTTCACCCAAGATGAGAATAAACAGAAGTGGTTTAACCTCCCCTTCTTCTGGGCAAACCGTTGAACTGTGCAAATTGCCTAGGGCCACAGCAGTTGGCTTTTCTCCTAGGAGGTACAGTAGGGAATTGAACTCACAACCTCCATGGCCAGATACCAGGGTGCTTGAGGACAAGCCATTTTGGAGATCTCCCATTTATAGAGTCACCATAAGTAGTGGTTAAGATGCTAAACTTGATGACTGGAAAGTCAGCAGGTCAGCAGTTCAAAACCTGAGTGCTGCACAATGGAGTGAGCTCCCGTCTCTGTCCCAGCTCCTGCCAACCTAGCAGTTCGAAAGCAAGAAAATGTAAGTAGATAAATAGGTACCACTTTGGTGGGAAAGGTAACAGCATTCTGTGCACTCCGGTGTCTAGGCATGCCTGCCCCATGACCATAGAAATGTTTGCAGCTGCAGACAGCACTGGCTCTTTGGCGATAAACAGAGATGAGCACTGAACCCTAGAGTCGGATACAACTGGTTTTTGAGCAAGGGTGACCTTTACCTTTACCTACCTTTACAATAAGTTGGAGATGACTTGATGGTACATCAGAACCGCAATCCATCAATTGGTCCAGAAGAACTGACTTGTCTAGGGAAATCATAAGAAGTCAGATCCTTTGGGTGGAAGGAGGCAGAAATGAACCACATGGGAAACACTATCAGAAGTGCCTAAAAATTGGCTGGCATGGCATGTATGGGGCTCCAGTAATACAGGGTCCCATGTTGGGTGGTTGATTTGATTAGACAGCCACCTCTTTCTCTCTTTTAATTTTCTTTTTAAAATCAATTTTTTTGAGTTGACTGCAGTGGCTCAAGTCACTAAGACGCTGACTGGGAGGTGGTAGGTCAGCAGTTCAATTCCCGAGTACTGCAGGACAGAATGAGCTCCCGTCTTTGCCCCAGCTCCTGCCAACCTAGCAGTTCAAAAGCAAGAAATTGCAAGTAGATAAATAGGGACCACTTCGGTGGGTAGGTAACAGCGTTCCGTGTGCTCCAGTGTCTAGTCATGCCTGCCACAATACCATGGAAACATCTGCAGAAGCAGGCAGCACTGGCTCTTCAGCTTTGAAACAGAGATGAGCACTGACCTCTAGAGTCAGATACGACTGGCTTTCAAGCAAGGGAAACCTTTATCTTTACCTTTACTTAAAGTTATAATTTTAAATTTTCAATTAATCTTGACCCTTTAAGTTTTTAATCTCTTTGAATTAGGGGTATAGTTGGGTTTATGGATGGGTTCCTTGGATTGTCATTTTTCAACATTGTGTTAGCTGCCCTGAGTCATTCTGAGTAGGGTAGCATACAAGTATGATGAAATAAATAACAATAAAATAAATAAATAAACACCATGCTGCCAAACTCTGTTCCTGGAGCCTTGAGGTGTGGATACCTATGGGGCCCGGGGGAGTACTGTTGGGTTGACTCTGAAGCATGCAAAGACATTTACCAGAGCTGGACCAGGACATCTGGCTGGCTGGGGTAGAGCAACAAGGGGCACCTGCCCTTCCCCACAACCTTTCCGAAAGTCAACCTGCATGACAAAACCAGTCTAATTGTTTTGACACACAAGACAGACATCCCCCCCCCCACACACACACACACTCAAGGTCTTCATCCCTGGCAGGAGTCGTACAAGAAGAGCAAAGCCAAACAACCCAGAATGCTCTATGTCAGGGATTCTCAACCTGCAGCTCATGGGCTGAATGCAGCACATGGCACCATTTCATGTGCCCCCCCCCCCCCGTCTCCACCACACTGGGAAGTGCCATATGGTGGAAGAAGGGCAAAATGGCCATCTAGCCTCCAAAGCTGTCTGAGGGACTGTGACCCGGCCTCTAGGTTAGGAAGGTTGAGAACTCATGCTCTATGTTTTCATGACACCCCAAACAAGCTGCCTCATGACAGGCCCAGCCCTGCGTTGTTTCCTGATGGAGGGCCAATTTGGCATCCCTCTGGGTCTGTTTAATAGCCAGGCGTAGGCGGCTAGCTGTTGATAATTCCTCAGAATTACTTGTACTTGGGGTGGTGACTTGACAGGTCATTAGGCCCTGGCATGTTTCTATAGCTATAAGGGGACACCTCCCTTTTATCTGATGCACTGAGGAAGCAGATTCATAAGTGTTCAAGCCCTGCGGCTTTATCTCTGGCAGCTTCCTATGTGCCTTCTTTCCACAGTAGATCCAAGAATGTTAGGGTAATGCCAAGGAAAAGTATCTGTTTTGCTACCTGAACTCAGGATCACTCTGGCTGGTTTTCCCTTATGACATGATGACATAACAGGTTACCTTTTTTTCAGCAAGAAGGATATAACAAAGGCAGACGTCAAAAGCAACAAAATAGGTACAGTGTACTGATATAGATACTCTTAAAAGGCAAGTTTTAGAAGCATTTTGAGCAGAATTTTTCAAGCTGAATGCTTGCTTGCTTGCGTAGTTAGCTAACAATCCTATGCTGAAAAGTAACAGAGGAGTAATGAATACCAAATCCAATAATGGCCGGGTAATGCCAAGCATGGTATCCATTTTGCCACCTGATCTCAAGATCATTGTAGCTCCTTTTCCTGAAGTGAGTTACATAGCAACCTATAATAGGTTACTGTTTTACATAACAAAGGAACAACAAAGGAACCCGTCAAAAGCAACAAAATAGGTATACTGCAGGGATCAGCAAACTTGGCTCTCCAGATGTTCTTGGACTTCAATTCCCAGAAGTCCTGATCAGCAGGCATACTGACTTGGGCTTCTGGTAATTGAAGTCCAAGAACACCTGGAGAGCCAAGTTTGCAGATCCCTGGTATACTGTACTGATATTTTCTAGTTACTTTTAATAGTTACTCTTAAAAGGGAAGTTTTAGAAGCATTTTGAGCAGGATTTTTCAAGTTGCATATCTATCTATCTATCTATCTATCTATCTATCTATCTATCTATCTATCTATCTATCTATCTATCTATCTATCTATCTATCTATCTATCTATCTATCCATCTATCTATCTATCTATCTATCTATCTATCTAATGCTGAAAAGTAACATAAAAGTAAATGATGTTCAATAAAATAAGTAACATAATCATAGAACCTTATAATTGTATAGATAAAACCCCTAGAAATCAGGAAATCTGAAGGCAAAGCCATCCTGACTGATAGCCATCCAGCCTCTATTTTAAAGTAGCCAAGGAAAGAGATTCAGCAACTTCTCCCAGGCAGCCTGTTCCACTGTCAAACAGCAATTACTGTCAGGAAGTTGGTCTTAATGTTTAGTCAAAATCTTGTTTCTTGTAATTTTAATCCATCCCTTCAGGTCCTATCCTCTGGAGCCAGAGGAAACCCGCTCAATCTTGTTCCCATTTCCACAGGACACACCTTCAAATGTTTGCCTTTTAGCCATTTTCCAGACTGCCTAAGAATAAGATTCCTTTTTAGAGGAAAAGGCAGGGCAGAAATAAAACACACACAAAAAAAAATAGTGATAATTTAAAGATGATTTGTCATGCCATAATTTTCAGGCTAAACATACCCAATAATAATAATTTTATGTCAGAAATTGTTCTGGGTTGAAAGGATTTTTGCAGAAGAAACTCCGTTCAGGGAACAGCCAAATGAGGCTCCTTTCATGTCCACAAGAGCTGGAACAGAGATAGGTGCTCAATTTGTCATCCAGTACCAGCGTCTTGGACTGCCGACTTGTCAGCCTTCCAGCTAACAAGGTGAGCTTCTTAACCACTGAGCCACTGCAGCCCCAGTTCCCTCAACTGTTCTCTCTCAATTTAATTTTTACATTTTTTACCATTTTGGTCACCCTTCTGTGGACACAATTCAGCTTTTCAATATCCTTCTTAAAATGCAGCACCCAGAACTGGATCAGGTTGTTCTATGTGAAATCTAACCATACCAGAATAAGGTGGTATTACTACTTATCATATATCTCTGGATGCAATCTATATTATGACTTTTTTTTTTGCTGCAACATTATATTTTTCGGATTGCGGTGGATTAGTGGTTAAGATGCTGAACTTGATGATTGGAAGGTCAGCAAGTCAGCAGATCAAGACCTGAGTGCTGCACGACAGAGTGAGCTCCCATCTCTATCCCAGCTCCTGCCAACCTAGCAGTTCAAAAGCAAGGGATTGCAACTACAGCACTGTAGATAAATAGGGACCACTTTGATGGGAAGGTAAACAGCGTTCCATGCACTCCATTGTCTAGTCATGCCTGCCACATATCCATGAAAACGTCTGCAGATGCAGACACTGCTGGCTCTTTGGCTATAAATAGAGATGAGCACTGAACCCTAGAGTTGGATATGACTAGCTTTTGAGCAAGGACAACCTTTACTTATTACTTCTCTAGACTTGCACATCATATATATTTGGATGTAATCTAGTACAGTGGAACCCCGTATAACGAATGTCCCCTATAGCAATAATAATAATAATAATAATATCACATAACAAAAAGAAAATGAAAAAACATGGCACCCCATACAACAAAAAAATTCACTATGCAATACAGCTCCCCTATGGAAAAAAATTATACAACAAAAATCTCTATTTTTGTTATATGAGGTTCCACTGTATTACATTTGGATTTTTTTTGCTGCCACATTATATTTTTCACTCATTTAAGACCTAGAACTTTTCCCATACATTATTACCAAGGCAGCTATTATGCATCCTATGTCCATGCCTCTCATTTCCCCTCCCTAAATGAATAACGTTTCCTATTAAAATTCGTTTTGTTTGTTTTGACCCAGTTGTACAATCTGTTAATAATTTTGAATCATGATTCGGTCTTTTGAAGATGTAGCAACCCCTCCCAGTTTTGTGCCATCTGCAGATTAGATGAGCATCTATCTCTCTATCTATCTATCTCTCTATCTCTCTATCTATCTGTGGCACTAAAATGCTCCTAAAATGCCTAAACATGAATTTTAAAAGTTAACGAGAAAACACAAATAATGTTACTTATCTTATACCATTATCATTACACCAATAATAAAATTTTATTACTGTACTTTCTTTTTGAAATGTAATTTTGTTACACCCTTATCAGCTAATATTTTACAGTACTTGTTAATGCATTTCTTTCACATTCTGGCTGGGGGGACAGGATGGAATACAGTTTTATTTCAACAGCAAAATACAATTAAAGATACAGTCATACCTTGCATAACGAATTTAATGCGTTCTGAGAGGCTGCTCGCTATGCGAAAAATTTGCTGTGTGAGTCAGACTCGCGTAACGAATTTTTTGCTATGCGAGTTGGACTTTTCCCTATGGAAAAACTCGCATAGTGAGCGTGTCTATGGGGAAAACTCGCATCGCAAAATTTTTTTGCTATGCAAGTTTTCTCCATAGAAACGCTCGTTATGCGAGTTTTTCCATAGGGAAAAGTCCGACTCGCATAGCGAAAAATTCGTTATGAGAGTCAGACCGCTTAGCAAAAAACTTGCTAATTTTATGCGAGTTTTTCGCTAAGTGAAACGCTCATTATGTGAGGTTTGACTGTATTAAACGCCACATATGCTCTGTAGTGGACTTAAATCACAAACAAGAGTTTGGGAGTTTCTTCTGAAAGTTATAGATAAAAATTACAGAAGCTCCCCCCCCCCCACACACACACACACACACCGTAATTCCAGATGTGTGTATAGTGTTGGAGTAATTCAAGGATTAAAACAGCAGCATGGCTCTGAGGGAAAGTTAAATCTTTTGTGGTGGGAGTGAGGGTTAACTTTAGAAAAATAAACAATGTAGTTGTGGTTTCCTTAAAGCCCCCCCAGGGTATCTTAATTGAAGATATGATTGAAACCAGAGGCTTATATTTTATGCACACATCCCTTCCCTTAGGAATAAAGTCATATATAATACTTAAAATGTGGTTGGAGCAATTTAGGGGCGGGGGGGGGGAACATTTGTTGCATTCCATAACATTTTCCAAGGCAAGTTGACCACCTGCCCAAACCACTTTTACTGCACTTAAAATGCAATGTATGTCGTCCCTTGTAACTGCTGCATGAACGCTGCTGGCTTTTCCTACAGAGCCGTATGGAAATAACGTGTCTTTTTCAAATATAATTTATCAAGGAGCTCACAGTTCTGATGCAGACCAAATGCATACCTCAGAATTGGAAAAGATTATATTTTGGGCTACAGTGTCTAAAAACCCGGTCTACTAATTTGAGTTTTAGAGAATGTGGTCAATTCATTTTTATGACATCCATATGTGTTGGGCACTGAAGCACTTTAACTCTTCCCCCAAAATACTTGCATTTTGAGACCACATTTAGGGATTTTACTTTTCCAGAGTCATTCTCTTTTATCCCAGTAGATGTGGACCCTGGGAATAGGCTAAAAGAGAGGCAACTTCCAATAAGCGGCTGAGGAGTTGCTTCAGGATATTGGCAAGTTGAACACTTCACTGGATCAATTTTCTTGGAGAGAGAGAAAAGGGAGGGGGGTCATTACCCTTTTCTCCACTGCTGTTACCTCTTTATTCATGAGTAAATTGGATAAATGTACTAGTAAGTTAGCCAGTTAAACTTTACTTCCTGAGAAGTGGTTTTCATTCTATGTGGAGCAGGTGAACCGGCCAACTTCCTACACAGATTTATCTTAAGCTTACGTTTCTGGTAGTAATTGGTGGACCAATAAATGAAACGGATTCTGTATCTCTCCACATCCACGCAGTGTGTTATCATCTGCTGTCAGTAGCCCCTACTTGAGCATATTATTCTTACATTTAGGGACTTGACCCTCAGCCTATTCAGGGTCCTCCAAGTGATGTAGGGGAGGTTGAGTTCCTCAGCCATATCCTCCTTTAATGTTGTTCCTTGTCCAGTGAGCTCCTTCCTCCATCTTCTAATTTGGTTTTGATTTTGCATACCCTCAGTCCATTGAAGTCCCAAGGTTGACTCCTGCATGCCTCATTTCATATGTGCCGTAGGAGATGGCTCCATGATCATAGTGTGTGGGTCACTTCGTTACAAGCTGGGATCCACCTTAAACAAATTCATACTAATGACTTTTTTCCTGCTTCAGGAAAAACACATTCTTGGATACGAGTAGTAGTCAACGGCCACCCTCTTCTTTATCCCAATCAAACCCTGGACTGTCAAAATGAAGCCACTTCCTTTGCTTTGTTGTTGCCCAAAATCAAGTCCTCATCAGTACTTGTCTCTGGCAGCGATCAGCAGACCAGTAAATGAGCTGAATTCTGTATCTCTCCACATTCACACTGTGTGTTGTTGTCAGCCAGCAGCAGCCCCCACTTGAGCGTGTTGGTCTTGCATTTAGGCACTCCAACCCACAGCCCATTTAGGGTTCTCCAAGTGACATAGGGGACATTGAGACCCTCAGTCATATTCTCCTTTAATGTTGTTCCTTGTCCAGTGAGCTCCTTCCTCCATCTTCTAATTTGGTTTTGCTCTTACATACCCTCAAGAATGCTTGTTGTTGCCATAAAGCTCTTCCTGGATCTGAGCTAGCAGAGCTGAGGCTCATATCTGTTTAGAAGATGTTGAGGGTCATTCTCTTGCTTAGTTCTCTCTGTGTCTGCTGCTACTTCTCTCCTTATCTTAGATGGAGTGATACTAACGAGAGAATGTATTTTCTCAACTGGTGTAGGTTTGAGACATCCCGTCTCTATATGTATGGCTTCATTCATAGTGATGTCTACTTGTTTCGTACGTGTGGAGCTATTCCATCCTGGATTAGCATACTCTGCCACAGAGATGCTCAGGGCTAAAGCTGATGTACACAGTATGGATGGTTAAGCTCCCCATGTAAAAGATACATGAGATCACACTACAGAGAAGAACCTTTTTTTGGTGCTAACCAGACTCCTCCAAATTCCCCTTTTTGTGAGTGACTGGACCAAGGTCATCCAGTGATCTTCATGACCAGGCAGGGATTTGAATCTGGTTCTCTCTGGTCCTAGCCCAACATTTTAGTCAGGAATTAGCAAGTTCAGTTTCTGGCACCTTCTAGCACAGAGGTTTCCAACCTAACCCCCCCCCCCGGGCCTGATCAGGCCCACAGTGCCATTTCATGGGGGGGGCACCCCTCCAAAGGCATTCGAGAAACAAAATGCCAGCAGCCAGCCCCTTTGAAACTGTTGGGGCAAAATGGCTGTTCCCGTCATGCAGGCAGGGCAAAATGGCCATCCAGCCCTCAAAGCTGGATGGCTTGAAAAGGTTGGGAACCTCTGTTCTAGCATAAAGGATAATACGTAGAGAGACAGAGAGAGAGATTGACTCTAGGGTCTAGCTGCCATCAGTTCCAGCCACCATGACTGATGATGAGAGAGGGAGATCATGGGGAGAAGATGATGAGAAAGATCACAAGTTCCTCATTCCTGGTTGAGTTGAAGCAGCTATCTGCCAAGTCCCAATATAAGAGGCCTAGATTCCCATCCTTCTAGTTATGTAATGTAATATAATCCTCTAGCATTTTTTATTTTCAGTCTTCCATTGTACGGGAAAATAAAATAGAAATTAAAATGAGATAATCTTAGAGCTGCAGAATTGGAAAGAACCCTATGGACCATGAAATTTCTATCAAAGAGGCACAGTGGGGGAATCAAACTCTCAACCTTTGAACCTGCAGCCAGATATCTAAACCACTGAGTTATCTGGCAGTTTTGACAATTTGACATTTGTAAAAATGATCTATGGTGTGGAGGAAGTATTTGGAAGGTTTTTGTCCTGCTTTACTAAGATTGGACTAGTAACATCCCATAAAAATGACTGACATGAACAAAAATGAGAATTCCACACAACCACACAGTCACTTTATGGAACTGACTCAAGATGTGCTGGCATCCACTTGCTTAAAGGCTTCTATGTTTGCTTTCAAGCAGTTTAACACCGCACATTTTGAAGAGCCTTGGTGGCACAATGGTTAAGCTGCTGTACTACAATCAAAAGGCTGTGAGTTCAGTCCTGACCAAGGCTCAAGACTGAGTCAGCCTTCCATCCCTCCAAGGTTGGTAAAATGAATATATATCATTTTGGGGGCCAAATGCTATTTAACTTGTGAACCATCCAGAGAGTGCACTAAGTGCTATGGGGTGGTATAGAAGTGTGATTGCTTTGCTTTACATTTCATCACACCTTGCAAAGTCAAGACTGAAGCTTCCTTTACTAAGCCAATCCAATTTGTATTTCATCTTATTTTCTTTTTGTCTTCCACTTTTCCCAACATTATTGTCTTATCCACTCAATTACTCTCTAAGACAGGGATTCTCGACCTGTGGCCTGAGGACTGGATGTGGCTGATGCCACCATTTCATGTGGCCCACCTCCACCACACTAGGAAGTGCCATGTGGTGGAGGAAGGGCAAAATCATCATCTAGCCCAGGGGTCAGCAAACCTGGCTCTCCATGTGTCCTTGGACTTCAATTCCCAGAAGTCCAAGTCAGTACACCTGCTGATCAGGGCTTCTGGGAATTGAAGTCCAAGAACATCTGGAGAGCCAAATTTGCTGACCCCTGGTCTAGCCCCTGAAACAGTCTGAGGGAGCATGACCCGCCCCCTGGCTTAAAAAGGTTGAGAACTCCTGCTCTAAAAAATCATGTCATTGAATAATGTGTATTTATTTATTATCACAAAGTCTCTACCTTTTCAGGAAGGTCAGCTAAACAAGGAAGTGCTTCACCCCTAAATATCTTTTCTCGCCCCATTCTCTGGCCTACCTTCTCTACTTCATCTTCTTAGCTGTTCATATGAAGCCATGCATATAGTAACAGGATTCCTGAAACCTATACCAGTTGAGAAATGTGCCCTCTTGTCTTGTTGGTATTGCTCCACCTAAGATAAGGGGAGAAGTAGTCCAGGGTTTGATTGGGATACAGAAGAAGAAGCTGTTCATACAGGAGTTGTGCTGACTCTTCACTCCCTAAATGTCACGTTACAGCAGTGACTTTTTCCAGGGTGCAGAGGAGGCCTTCATTCATGTTAGTCAGATCTCTGGCATGAGAATGGAATGGGCAATGGAGCTGACACAGTGTGGTATCATTTTAATTTGTCACAGTGCTTCCAAATATTCGGCATTGTGTAGCATTAACAAAACGACTTCCCAGGATTCCACTGGAGGCCATTGTTTAAATTTTCTACAGGGCCTCTGAGGCACTATCAATCTGGGGCATTTGTAGGATGTCAGAATTGTGGCTTACCTGATCCTGAAGGAAGCCTCCATTTTAATTTCCCCAAATGTTCTCAGTTTAATGTTAGTCTGGAACATTGTGTGAAATATGGTTCTTGGCTCATTTCCTAGAACCCATTGGAGACTGAGGTCATTTGGATTTCCCATATTGTTCCCTGGATTTCCCATATTACCCCCTAGTTATAGGACATTTGATGCATAGTCGAAAATTAAAATGCTGAGTGCTTATCATAGGGTTCCGGGAAGATGTCTGTGTGGATATTGCATTGTTGATGGCTCTTGGTGAGAAAATAGCCATTGACCTACTGAACTCCCTCAAAGGCTGACGGACAGTAAAATAATATACAGTATCTGTCTGATTAATTAGAAGTCAAAACTGGCGTGCCGCATGTAGGGCCAAATCACATACACATACAATCAATCCTTGCTTCTTTGCCCTGACCAGGACCATTCAGAGATATTACCGGTTCTAGAGCAGAGGCGATGAAAGGGGTGACACTTCCATCCACCTAAGGTAGGGTTTTTGGTAAACAATACGACGGAGCTAGGTCAAAGGCCAGTGGAATATAGGGTTGCTCTGGCTAGAGAGAGAGAGAGATCTGATTCACAACACACCTGATGGAACTGTTGTGGAAAAGAAGAAGACCTAGTGTAATGGTTCCCAACCTAAGGCCCTTGGGCTGCATTTGGCCCTCGGTGCCATTTCATGTGGCCCACCACACCCCCTGCAAGGGCATTTGAGAAAAATGGCCATCCCTTTGAAGCTATTGGGACAAAATGGCCACCATCATACAGGCAGGGCAAAATGGCTATCCGGCCCAGGAAATGCATGAATTGAGGACAAACAAAAACAAAATATTGTGATTTGTAAATTTGAAGTCAAGTGTTTATGGGGGAAGAAATCTGTTGTTGTACCCATAGTGATTGCAGTTCTTGGACCAATAGCTAAAGGACACCATAGAAATTTGAAAACTTTGGACTTATCGGACTTGAACATCCAAACTCTACAAAAAAAATTGTTCTAGAAACTGCCTATATACTTAGACATTACCTTAGCAGTTCTTTGGTCCTTGGTTAGGTCTTGAATTGTTAATTTTATACCAGTCTTTGACTGTGAATCTAATAATAATACAGTATCAGAAAGAAAGAAAAAACACTGCAACACTTTAAGGACTACCATATACACTTGAGTATAAGACAACCCGACTATAAGCCGAGGTACATAATTTTGACTTGGAAACCCAGGGAAATAGATCAACCTGACTATAAGCTGAGGGTGGGAAATGCAGCAGCTGCTAGTGAATTTCAATAATCAAAATACATGAAAATATAGTAAAATTAATTAAATCTGGCACAATCTTGGGACCCTCTTGTTGGTTGACCTGAGTATAAGCC
Source organism: Furcifer pardalis (assembly GCA_030440675.1). Classification (NCBI taxonomy): domain Eukaryota; kingdom Metazoa; phylum Chordata; class Lepidosauria; order Squamata; family Chamaeleonidae; genus Furcifer; species Furcifer pardalis. The sequence continues at coordinate 162,970,515 of CP126893.1, read as the reverse complement.
ATGTCCCCTTTGGGGGGCTCATTTTTGGGGCTAAAAAACTCAGTTTATACTTGAGTATATACAGTAACTGCTATATTTTTACTGTGAGCTTTCATGGATCAATTCCACTTCTTCAGACATAGGAGTGAAATTTCCAGGCATGGTTTATATATACCAGAGACAGAGGTAAATATTAATAGTAATAGTAATAGTTCCAAGCTCTGAGACCACAGAAGCACCCATAAGGCTGACATGCTATTGTCAGTGTTATATAATGTAGATTTATAAGTACTGTACATCAGTGTAAGACAAGAGGCAGTGCATAGTATCAAAACCAAAGTCATATCAAGAGCTGATGAAGGATCTCTGTCCCCCCCCCCCTTTCACCTCTGACTAACTATCTCCCCAGCAGAGCCCTTTGGCGCTGAGGCCTCCCGTGACTGATCCATCCCCAGTTCGGAGCCCAGTTAAATTCCCCCAAGAGAGCTGGGAGTGTGCGGAGGTGACAAATTTGGCTCAGGGCAGGAATGCCGGGTCTATGAATCAGCCCTGCTGCTTCTGCCCCCACCCTGTACATGGGGGAAGGCAGGGGGAGGGAAGGAATGTGCATCTATTGGATTTATTGGGGAGTGTATCAGGGGCAGGAGGGGGCAACTGTCAATCAAAAGGCATCTTGCAAAGTGCTTTCTAAATTTACAGCTTAAGAGCAGTGCAGGTTGGATGACTATTGAATTTCTTCTGTAGAGGGAGAGAGGCCTAGTGGGTGGATTTTGGATAGCTTATTGGTGTGTGTGAAGAAAAGGGGGCTTTCAAAAAGTCAGCTCCTGGTTCTTCCCCTCTCTTTTCCTTCCTTCTGTGAGAAGCTATTCATATATAACACACCAGGCGAGGAGGCGTTTTATTTACTCGCAATAAGTAACAGAGCAGCCTCTGGAGGGAAAGAAGGGAAGTCCAGCAAATTTTATTGGAAAATTGCAGCACATCAGGCCAACAGCTGGAATAATAATCAATCGGAGCCGAGCTTTCTCTCTCTCCAGAGCTCAGATGTTTGTTAACTCCCAAGGCATCCAGCAGTGCATTGACCTGATTTGTGAAGGGAAATATTTATTTCCCCATCTATATAGCAAGGTTAATTCAGGATAAATGCCACCATTTCCCCTCCACCTTGGGAGGGCGTCTCTTCCTTGAACAGCTGCATTAATAGGCAGAAAGTCTATTGATGACGTTTTCTTTAAATTATTTCCACTGGCACTGAGACATTACTGTGGAGAAAACTTCAGTTGATAAAGGCATAGGAGCCCAGAGGAGAAAAACAGAGGGGGACTCTAAGAGAGCTCTTGTTTTAAAAGCACACTAATAATAATTTTGTCTCAGAAATTACTCTGGGTTGAAAGGATTTTTTCAGAAGAAACTCCGCTCAGGGAACACCCACATGAGGCTCCTTTCATATCCCCAAGAGCTGGGACAGAGACAGGCACCCAATCCATCATGTAGTACCTGGGTCTCAAACTGCCAGTTTGCCAGCCTTTCAGCTAACAAGGCAAGCTTCTTAACCACTGAGGCACTGCAGCCCCTAAAATTTAATAATAATTTCATGTCAGAAATTCTGGGTTGAAGGTATTTTTGCAGAAGAAACTCCGCTCAGGGGATGTCTGAATGAGGCTCCTTTCTTGTCTCTAAGAGCTGGGACAGAGACTGGCACTCAATCCATCATGCAGTACAGTACCCAGCTCTCAAACTGCCAACTTGCCAGCCTTCCAGTTAACAAGGTGAGGTTCTTAACCACTGAACCACGATAGCCCCTAAAAACACACACTAATCCAAATAAACCCAGTTATCCTGTGACAAAGCAGATCTCCTACTGCACAACAGATGCTGTCTTTGACTGAATTTCTTTAGTTCAGCACCGTATGCTTTAGCCTTTCTGAACCCAACACCTTTCCAATGTATTGGATTTTATGTTCCATCTTCATTTTGGCAGTTTCACGTCTAGCCATGGCCTAGACATGGAAGAAGAAGATGAAGATTTACTTCAATGTTTTTGGGGAGATTATTGTCCAATGCATCTGGAAAAGTAGTAGACTGAAGAGGACTTGTCTTATGTGGAACTTGGGAAAAATTACTTTCTGGGACTGTAAATCCTAAATTCTCTCAGCCAACATTGATAGGGAGTTGTAGTCCAAAAAGAAAAAGAAAAAAGAAAGAAGGGGGTGGGAGAGGCAAACCTATCCAAATCCAGTTCTTTTCTAAGAAATAGCACCCCTCCAGGGTCTCAAGTAGAGGGAAGACAAGAAAAGACATATTACACGTGGCTATAGTTTTATATATGTTATTGTCTATGAATAGATATACTGTACATAGAATTGTAATTGCTAAGAACCGTAACATTCACAGAGGCCATAAAAGCCAATAATAGGACCCAACCGTTCTAAGTTATGGCCTCTTCCCTCTGGAATAAGTTTCATACAGAGGTTTGCCTTCTCAGTTTTTAGGAAGCTAATTAAGACAGAAATACATTTAGCTGCCTTCTACTAGGGGTTAAGATCTGAGATGAGATGATCAAATTAATTTAAATTTGAGTGTTCCTTTAAACTAAGATAGATTTATTGTTCTCAGCTGTGACAGGGTTTATATTTTATATTTTAATTGTATTTATTATATTGTGTGTTGACAGTATGATTTTATTATAAACTGTGAATTGCCCAGAGTGATAACACTAATGGGGCTAGAAAAGAATGAAAAAGAAAGGGAGGGAAGGAGAAAGAAAGACATTTTTAAAAAGAATGGCTAAAATCCTATTCACATAGGACACAAACTCTTCAGCAAAACAATCAGTGCCTTCAAGAAGGACAGGGTGAAAGAAAGAAAGAAAGAAAGAAAGAAAGAAAGAAAGAAAGAAAGAAAGAAAGAAAGAAAGAAAGAAAGAAAGAAAGAAAGAAAGAAAGAAAGAAAGAAAGAAAAGACTTTTTTTAAATGATGGCTTTAAAGCAGAGGTTCCCAACCTAAGGCCTGTGGGCAGGGTCTGGCCTGGAGCGCCATTTCATGTGAGGCCTCCACCCCTTCAAGCGGATTCAAGAAACAAAATGGCCACTCCATTGAAATTGTGGGACAAAATGCCCACCCCCATCATGCAGCCAGGTCAAAATGGCCATCCGGCTCTCAAAGCTGACTGAGAGAGTGTGACCTGGCCCCTGGCTTGAAAAGGTTGGGGACCTCTGCTTTAAAGCATTTTTATACAGGACACCGTCATATGGACAGCTTCGAAGCTCCACTTTCTCTCCCTTTTCATTTAATCCAAACCAAATAACAGGCTGATAGTGTCATCAGTATAGCTGATGACATGATCATCTATGGGGATTGTTTTAGAAATAAAACATTTCTGACTCTCCTTTTAAGGTTCAAGGGCCTTGTGAGATATCTTTTGCTGTGGGAAAGCTGTCAGGAGCTGTGGAGATGGCGGGGGGGGATCTTACATTTAGGCGTTCTGACCCTCAGCCTGTCCAGGGACCTCCAAGTGATGTAGAGGAGGTTGAGTTCCTCAGCCATATCCTCCTTTAATGTTATCCCTTGTTCAGTGAGCTCCTTCCTCCATCTTCTAATTTGATATTGATCTTGCATACCCTCAAGAGTGTTTGTTCTTGCCACAAAGCTCTAGATCTGAGCTGACTGACTTGACTGAGGCTCATATCCATTCAGGGGATATTGAGGGCCATTCTCTTGCTTAGTTCTCTCAGTGTCTGCTGCTACTTCTCTCCTTATCTTAGGTGGAAAGATACCAACAAAAGGATACAGTATATTATCTCAACTGGTGTAGGTTTGAGGCATCCTGTCACTATACCAATTGTTTCATTAACAATGAAGTCAAATTGTTTCACATGTGTAGATGCACTCCATACTGGAGCAGCATACTCTGCCACAGAGACGCTCAGGGACAAAGCTGATGTACGCAGCTTGAATGGCTGAGCTCCCCATGTATAGTTTGTGAGAGTTCTGCTGATGTTCCTTGTACTAACTTTTGCTTTGGTATTGAGGCAGTGCTGCTTAAACGAAAGCATCCTATCAAGTGTCACACCAAAGTATTTAGGTGCTGAACAAAGCTGTAATCAATTCCCTTGCCATGTAACATCCTGCTCAACTCTTGTCTCTCGGTTTCGAAGGTAGAAAGCACACACTTGAATCTTGCTTGGACTAGGCTTCAAATGGTTGAGGTTGAGGTTGTAATACTGTCCTAATTCTTCAAGCTCTCCAATTAATTTTCCAACTACTTCATCAAAGCTCGATCCTTGAATGGTAATGGCTGTGTCTGCATAGATGAACTATTTTGTATTCTCAGGTACTGGTTGATCATTCATGTATATATTATACAATGTTGGAGGCCATGCACCTCCTTGGGGCAGTCCATTCTAATGCAACCTCCATCTGCTGTTTTTTCCATTCATCGTCATATAGAATCTCCCATTCTGGAGGAAGCTGCCAATGAGCCTAGTAAGCTAATAGACAAGAGCTGCTGTGACTCAGTGGTTAACAAGCTCATGTTGTTAGCTGGAAGGCCGGCAAGTCGGCAGTTTGAGATCCAGGTACTGCATGGTGGTTTGAGTGCTCGTCTCTGTCCCAGCTCTTGGGGATGTGAAAGGAGCCTCATTCGGGCGTCCTCTGAGCTGAGTTTCTCCAACAAAAATCCTTTCAACCCAGAATAATTTGTAACACGAAATTATTGTAGCTGATAGACTATATCTGGGCTTGTCGTGAGACCTGAAGCATGGGGTGTCAGGCAAATTTTCACAGCTACGTTAAGTGTCTTGGAGAACTGTGGTCTGGTGTGAAATGGCTTTGAGTAAAGCAAGGCCACAATCTCTGGAGAGGGCTCAATCTGTTGCTGTGTAAGTAGTTATCATCAAGGAAGTCCTAAAGATGTGATTATCCTCTCCCTCCTTATTTTGGCCTGCTCTTATCTAACCCGGTTCTCTCTTCCCTGCCATGTCTCTGTTTGCTTTTCAATGCACACTGTGAATTGTTTTTCTGCTGCTGCTGTTACAGCTTCCCAAACCTCTGGCTTTGGCAAGGACTCCAGAATCCCTGTGAGGCCCCCATTTGCATTCCTGCTGTCTGCATCAATGAGACACGCCACATCCACATTGTGCTGAACAATTCCCTTGGTGGGTTTTTTAAAAAAACAAAAATTCAGTGGTGATCTTTGCAAAGTGTGACTTTGTAAAACGAAACCTTTTATTATAAGCACAATGGAGGGACTGCAGTGGCTTAGTGATTAAGATGCTGAACTTTCCGAATGGAAGATCAGCAGTTCAAGGCCTGAGTGCTGCATGACAGAGTGAGCTCCCATCTCTGCCCTAGCTCCTGCCAACCTAGCAGTTTGAAAGCAAGAAATTGCAAGTAGGTAAATAGGTACCACTTCAGTGGGAAGGTAACAGCGTTCTGTGCACTCCAGTGTCTAGTCATGCCTGTCACATGTCCACAAAAACATCTGCAGACACAGGCAGTGCTGGCTCCTTGGCTATAAACCTAGAGTTAAATATGACTGGCTTTTGAGGAAGGGCGACGATTACCTTTACTTATAAACATAATGTATTTATGAAGGCATGTATGTATTTACATGTATGAGAAAGATTTTTACTGCTATCAACAGTTTGGCTCTGCCTGAATTTGGCTGTGCATAACATTTGTCCCTGTTTATTGGGGCTGTTTCTTACTACTGTTACCAGAGGCTGAAAGGCAACAGATGTTAAAAAGTGGCAGGGCAGCAAAGAGTTAGAAAAGGCAGTAGAAGTTTTGGGTTGCTGTCCTGTATTCAGTGCTGAAGAAAGAGTCAACTGCTAGTCGGACAACTTTTCTGCTTGTAATGGGTGAGGGAGACGTCATGCTCTATACCAGGGGTTCTCAACCTTTCCAATTCGGGGGGCGGGTCATGCTCCCTCAAACAGTTGAGGGGGTCAGATTGGTTGTTCCCCATACCATTTACGGCTGTCGTAAACGCATTTATGAAGGCAGCAGACTCATTTACAGCTGTCATAAACTCATTTAGGACAGCCATGAATGAGTCCGCAGCTGATTGCGGTGGTGGCGGCAGTGGCGGCTGGAGTGAGTGAAGGGGCTGAATTATCTGGCAACACAGGCTGGATCCAGCCCACGGTCCGTAGGTTGAGAAACCCTGCTCTATCTCTTAGGCAGCAAAATGCCTTTGTCTCAAATTTTGTCTTTTTCTAAGCTTTCAGCACAGAAACCAACATCAGCCACTTTGCAAATGCACCAAGCAGGTAGCAATTCATGCCAGTTTCATCTGGCTTATTGTGATTCTAAGCATCCATCTGGACTGCAGTGGCTCAAGTGGCTAAGATGCTGACAGGAAGGCAGGAGGTCAGCAGTTCGATTCCCGAGTACTGTAGGATGGCATGATCTTTGTCCCAGCTCTTGCCAACCTAGCAGTTCGAAAGCAAGAAATTGCAAGTAGATAAATAGAGACTGCTTGGGTCAGAAGGTAAACAGCATTCCATGTGCTCTGGGGTTTAGTCATGCCTGCCACATGACCACAGAAACGTCTGCAGAAGCAGACAGCGCTGGCTTTTTGGCTTTGAAACACAGATGAGCCCTGAACCCTAGAGTCAGATATGACTGGCTTTTAAGGAAATCATTTACCTTTACTTTAAGCATCCATCATTTTGTTATGAGGCTGCTTTTTCTTCCTTTTGAGAGAGGTCTAGGAAAGCTTAGGAAGGAGCACAGCTGGTAAGCAAAGCTTAGGTCAATTGGCCAGGTTATCCTGCTATAGTAATAGAGTGGACCCTACTGCCAACCCAGAGGACTAACAGCCTTGGGTGGTGAAGTCAACAGGGAAGCGTGATGGTTCCCCAAGTGGATTAAATTCCACTTGAATCCATCTTGATGGAAGGCAGCAGCTTCATCAGTACTGTCCTGGGGCTGGTGGGGTTTTTGTGTGTAAAAAGGGCTCAGGACCAGAAAGTGACTTGTGGAACTGGATCAGTGGTACTATAATAGCAAAATAAATAGGCAATACTGTACATCGATAGCTTTTCGCTTGCTGCTATAACACTCCAAATTTTCTAAATCAGGAGTTCTCAATCCTTTTAAACTTCAGGGGCTGGACAGCCGTTTTGCCTTCCTCCACCACATGGCACTTCCAGGTGTGGTGGAGGGCCACATGAAATGGCACTGTGGGCTGCTTCCAGCCCACAGATTGCAGGTTGAAAATCCCTGTGCTAGATGCTACAAATAGCTTGTCATTATTGCCCTTAAGAAGCAAATGATAATCTGTTTATTTCCTAGATTGTCATGGGGATGGATTTGATTATCTTTAGGGTCATTTCCAAATCTTCAGTTGTAGGATTCCATTTGAGTGCATTTCCCCCCTTATTCCCTGTATCTTGCAAATTAGTTTGCTTCTGTGTTGTGATTGGTCATGGGGAGATAAACAAGGGCTTCATTTGCAATTCTGATTGGGCCATGGAGGAGAAACACTGAAGGAAAACATTACAGCAGAAAACAAAATATTTTTTCCAGTTGCCTTACTCTGCTATAAGCAGGGTAGCTACTAACTCAGCTTTTGTTCGGTTGTATCACATTTGTATAATTACCCACATTTGTACACCTAGTTCATTTCTCTTTGGTGGTGCAGTGGTTAAACTGCTGTACTGCAGCCAGAATGCAGTGAGTTCGATCCTGATTGGGATCAATTGGGATCAAGGTTGACTCAGCCTTCCATCCTTTTGAGATTGGTAAAATGAGTACCCAACATTTTGGGGGCAAAAATGCTAATTAACTTGTGAACTGTCCAGGGAGTGCACTAAGCACTATGGGGCAGATATATAAGTGTAATTGCCATCACCATTCCCATACGTCATCGACATCATCATCATCATTATCATCATCATTGTCATTGTCATCATCCTCATCATCACCATTCTACCATTATTTTCACAGCCAAAGACTAGTATAAAATTAACTATGGTGACACTCCAGTGAATTAAATAGCCACTTTCGGTTTGTTGATATGTTCTCTTTACAAAACAATATATGCAATTAGAATCAGGCTATAACATAAGCAGAGCCATATTGGAATGAGGAAATCCTCTCTAGTTAAAAAGTTGTTTACAGCTAGCTTACTAAGAACACACCCAAGGGACCTATGTAAGCAAACAGACATGTACGTGACAAGCAAAGAGGACAGGGTAAATGTATGTCATTGAATATGCTAGATGAATATGTAACATCAAGATAAGAACTGGAATGCCTTCCCCACCTGCACCGTCTGTAACTGAAGAACACGTGAAGAGTATAAAAGCTTCGTTGAAATTGACAATAAGAGTTCTCAGATCCTTCTAGAACTGATGAACCACATGTGCACATGTTATAAGTCTGTGATATACCATGCTATGTTATGTTATGATTGACAAACTTAGATAAAATTCTATTTTCCCATTTCAAAACCTCTCTAGCTGTTTTATTTACATTAAATACCTTGAAATTGATCAACTTTTTAGAGTTTGAGTGACAATGGGGTGTTATAAAAGTGTAATTGCTATTGCTAATTGTCCCCCCCCCGGTCTCTCACAGGTGTATATTATGGGGTGGCCACCGAACTCAATCTCCTTCCTCCTCATCCTCTTCTGTCTGGGAGTGTCTTGGGAGGCCCATGTGCCCCGCCCTGGCACCATCCACCATCCTTCCACCATCCCCTCCAACGTGACTGTTTTTAGTCATGTCTATACTATAAAGCTGGCTGGAGACCTGACGGAAGGCGAAGGGCCCCCGTCTTCACCACAAGAAGCCTTAGGCCCTCCTGGCTCTTCCCAGGGAGGAGGCCTCTTTGAGCACACCCTGGATAGTCCTGATCAGGAGCACGTGGTTTTCACACACCGCATCAACCTCCCGCCACAGGCTTGCGGGTGCGCTCCAGGGACGGAGGATACGCGGGAATTGTTGAGACGACTCCAGGCACTAGAGAACGAAGTGAAGACTCTTCGGGACACCTGCCAAGCTGGGACAGGTTGCTGCCCTGCTGTTGCCAATACCCAGGCCAGCACAGGTAAGACTTTGGAGGCAGAACAAACATAGCGTGGATGAATATTGAGGGGATATTGCTTGCTTTTGTTCAATACAGTATGTCAATTTTTTTTAATACACAGTAGTAAGCTGGGCAGCCTTACAAATAGTTCTACAGTACTGTACTTATAGTTTGCAAGTTCTCCAAGCATTATACTCTCCAATCTAGCCCAACAATTTAATTGGCAGGTGCTTCCATCACTAACCTCTTCCTTTTTGTACCTTCATATTTCTCTTATTTTCTCACTTAGGTCAAACAGATATACATACTTTGTGTTCACACCATGGCTCTTTTGACCTCTCTCGCTGCCAGTGTGAATGTGATCCCGGCTGGGACGGCCCCACCTGCGCTGAGCCAACCTGCCCAGGGGGCTGTGGGGGCCCAGATCGAGGCAAGTGCACCAGCGGCCGTTGCCAGTGCTACCCCGGCTACTCCGGCCTCCGTTGTGAAGAGCCACCTTCCTGCCCGGACGATTGCAATGACCAAGGCCGTTGCATAGATGGACGCTGCAGTTGCTTCCAGGGTTATGTTGGGCCTTCCTGCTCGGATCCTGCCTGCCCTGAGGACTGCCGGGGCCGTGGGAAATGTGTGTCAGGACGGTGTGTGTGTGACTCGGGTTACTCTGGGGCCGATTGCGGGTCCCGAGCTTGCCCCAGCAACTGCAACCGGCGTGGGGAATGCCACAATGGACGGTGCATTTGCGAGCCTGGCTTCACAGGTCCAGCCTGCGGCACAAAGAGCTGTCCCAACAACTGCAACCAGAGGGGCCGCTGTCTGAAGGGAGGAGTGTGTGAATGCTACGAGGGATATGCCGGGTCAGACTGTGGGCAACTGGCCTGCCCAGGAGACTGCCACGGTCACGGAGAATGTCAGAATGGAGTCTGCCTTTGCCACGATGGCTATTCTGGAGATGACTGTTCCATAGGTAGGTTGGGACATTTTGTGACCAAAATCTGGGCTATAACAAAAAACAAATTAAGAACACAGATATTATTGGCCCCCTCCCCGCAGACTGAAAGATTTATTTTAATGTGAGCTCTCTCTCTTTTTTAATGATTTTATTTTCAAAAAATACACATAAAAAAGGGCAAAGCAAAAAGACATCAATATTTAGCTTATTACAAAATTTGCATTAGTTAGTCATCCTTGTTTATATTGCAAAAAAAAAAAGAAAGAAACAACAACAGCAAAATATATAACATTTAACAATTGGGACCTTTTCTTCTATTCCACTCTCTTGGATTACAGTTTACTTCCTCAGAAACACAAGGTGCAACTTTTAGCTGTTATTTTGCCTGTTTCCTTTTCAGTGGCTTTCCCATTCTCCCCCTTAGCTGATTTGTTGTGTCATGAAAGGGCAGCAAGTGGTTACCTATGTAATCTATGCTTGTTTCATTTTTACTGGTATTGAGGGGGAGAGGTACTTGTGAGATTTCTGCCTCCATTGCTGAAATTAATTTGCTGAATTTGATACATGCTCTGGCTTGAGATTGGCTAGGGATAGCCATTAGTTGCTGTGTCTTGGGTAGCTATAGCCCCCCCCCCCCAGCCATATATTCAAGAGATCTGTTACAAGGCTTTCTGCAGATACTGTACCTGAAATTGCAGATAACAATGGAGCCTATATTTAACACACATACTGGGTTACAGAAGCAGGCAAGGGATTTCCAATGCCTCCTTCATTCTACACAAGAACTTTTTAAATGCTTGCCTCTGTTCCTTGTAAAATTGCAGGTAGTGGCCCTTAGTGGTTCAGCTCTGGTTTATGATTACCCAAAATCAGGATGGATCTGACCTGTGTTTTCAAGTTTTTAACTTCCTTTCAGTGGTCTGTCAAGGGAAGGCTAGGAGAACTCAAAACAATTACAGGTCATGCCCCCCCCCCCATATATAATTGTTATATTACGAGAAGCAGTGAGTGTCACCTGAATCGTTGGTCTCTAGCTCTCAGTAAACAATCATAGTTGTTCCTAAGCATTTATCTGTTTCTCCTCAGCTTGAAGCTGGAGCAAGGAAGGAGCAAACCTCACAAGGTCTGGCTCAGATTCAGGTGCAGGGCTGGAATTATCACTAACCACAGTGAGATAGGCTGAATGTCATGAGAATGTAGCCATTTTAAAAATGTAATATTCTATTTTTTTATGGTTGGGGGGATTATTTTCCTACCTTCAAGGGACAACTTAACTAGTACTGTATTGGGTACTATGTAGATTGACCTGGAGAAGAGAGTGACATTTGCCAGCTTGATTCTGGCAGCAAAATGCCTTAAGCCAGGGGTTCTCAACCTACGGGCTGTGGGCTGGATCCGGCCCATGGTGCCAAATCAATCAGCCTGTGCTCTTGCTCCATCCACCATTGCCAATGGTAGTGGAATCTGCTGTGGACTCATTTACAGCAGTTGTAAACGTTTACAACAGCTGCAGAATCATTTACGGCTATTGTAAATGCATTTACAACAGCTGTGAATGAGTCCACATCCAATGGCAGTGACAACAGCTAGACCACCAGTCCAGCCCATCACCTGTCTGAAGGAGTGTGACCCAGCCCCTGACTTCAAAAGGTTGAGAGATCCCATGCCTTAAGCTGACACCATTCCAGGTGGAACCATTGTGGTGAGGCTTCCTAGAGGATTCATATGAGAAGAGGAAGACAGAAGTACTGTACAGTATTATAACTTTCCCCCTCTTCCTCTACTTCAATCTTTCTCCTTCCATAAACAGAGATCCCATCTGTTGGCATCCGGGTGACAAATCGAGACGAAACATCTTTCCGCTTGGAGTGGAACCGTCCAGAGGTTTCTGTGGATGGCTACGAGATCTATGTGGTGCCCACGGTAACGGAATACCCCTTTGGACAATTTGCTTTTGTAGGAAATGGCCATAGTGCTTTAGAACACTCCCTAGGTCAATGATGGTGAACCTTTTAAAGACCAAGTGCCCAAACTGGAACCCAAAACCCACTTATTTATCACAAAGTGCCAACACAGCAACAAGGGAGGAAGGAAGTGACCCCATTGGACTGCTGAGAAGAGGGGCGGGGTGAACTCTGTGCTGGGGGGAGGGAGGAAGTTCTCCCATTGGGCTGCTAGGCAGAGGGGTGGGGCAAACTCTGTGCTGGGGTGACAGCACAGTTGCCCACAGAGAGGGGTCCAAGTGCCACCTCTGGCACATGTGCCATAGGTTCACCATCACTGCCCTAGGTAGGTTACAAAGTGATTATGGCAAAGTAATTATGCAAACTACAATTTGCTTCCAACAAGCTGGAAACTCATGAGAAAGGTGGAAGGTTGAGTCAGCCTGGAGCCCATTAGACTTGAACTCTGATCGTGAGCAGAGTTTTGGCTGAAGTGCTGCATCTCAACCACTGCACCAAGGGGGCCTCCTAAATACAGAGGGCGAAAGAATTTGTCAGGACAATGGATGGGATGAAGAGGTGCATTTGAGTTTCTCCCACTTTCTCCTGACTTAACTCTCCTTGACTTCTACCTTTTGGGGAGCTTAAGAGATGTGATGTACTATAGAAAACCGGCTACATTGGTGGTACTTTGGGAAGGAATTGAAACAGTAATATAAGTGGACACTTTGGCCAACACTGCTCAACCACTAGTTTGCCATAATCAGAAGTGTCTGGACCAGTGTTTTCCAATGTGGGGCCCACACCCCATAGGAGGACTTCAATTCCTAGAAGCAGAAGCCCAAATCAGTATATTGGCTGATCAGTACTTTGGGGAATTGGCTTAGGATTCTGGGAATTGAAGTCCAAAAACCAAAAGTTGGGAAACACTGGTCTGGATGCTGACGGTGACCAATTTGAGCACGTATTTTAATTGCAGAAGTCAAACACGACTTGTACTCATCTTTTGTTATCGGTATATGATATATTCAGGACTACAATTTGAATAGTTTTCTTCTTCTTAAAATGTTTACTGTATATACTCAAGTATAAACTGAGTTTTTTAGCCCCAAAAATGAGCCCCCAAAAGGGGACACAGCTTATACTCGGGTCAATGAACGCACCAGATTGAGATGCGCCAAGAATTTAATTAATTTTACCATATTTTCATGTATTTTGATTATTGAAACTCACTAGCAGCTGCATTTCCCACTCTCAGTTTATACTCAGGTAAACCTATTTTCCTGGGTTTTCAGGTCAAAATTAGGCACCTTGGTTCATATTCAGGTAGGCTTATACTCGAGTATATATGGTATACGTTTTGGCAACAGCTGTACGTATAAGACAGACACAGAGAGAGAATGCTCAAAAGAAAAGTTTGTACTAGGGATAGAAGGGAAAGCTGTATGCATTCTATGTTTCTTCAGTTAAAGGAAACAAACTTGTGGGAGACCCAGGTGGGTGTATGGACTTGTTGCCTCAAATCACCTCAAAGATTGTGGTATACTTGAGCCCCAATCAGGCAAACTGCTAGGTTGGCAGGAACTGGGACAGAGACGGGAGCTCATTCTGTCATACAGCACTCAGGTCCCAAACTGCTGACCTGCCGTCCTTCAAGTTCAACATCTTAACCACTAAGCCACTGCAGTCTCCCCCTGCCTTAATTACCACCCAGTTAAACTACTGAGATGTGATAATTTATACAGAGCTGCCTTTGAAAAAAGTGTGTAAGCAACAGCTAATACAATACTGTATGTGGCATCAAGCTGTCAACTGGTGTCGATTTTAGACACCTTTTATAATGCTGGTCTCGAAACAAATGCTTTGGCTTCTACTTTTACTTCTGAGCTCAGTTCAAACTGCTGACTTTCATCTATTAGGCACTGAATGATTTGGGAGGCAGGACATCGGAAGAACCTTCTTTCCCATATGAGTATGGGAAAGAAGGAAGAGCCAGACAATTAATCACAGGTAAAGGTCACCCTTGCTCAAAAGCCAGTCGTATCCAACTCTTGGGTTCAGTGCTCTCTGTTTACAGCCAAAGAGCCTTTGTGTGCAGATGTTTCAATGGACATGTGGCAGGCATGACTAGACACCGGAGTGTATGGAATGCTGTTTACCTTCCCATTGAAGTGGTACCTATTGTTCTACTTGCAATTTCTTGCTTTTGAACTGCTAGGTTGGCAGGAGCTGGGACAGAGAAAGGAGTTTGCTCCGTCATGCAGCGCTCGGGTCTCGAACTGGTGACCATTCGACTTTCCAGTCATCACGTTCAGCGTCTTAACTACTAAGAGACATACAGAGGCAAAACATGAACCCTCTGCTTTTGGTCTGTACATTGGGGTCAGAGAAATGGCTAATTAATTAATATTCTGTGGCTTGTTAACTATAGGGGGTCATGATTTGATCAGCACTAGAGGCTACCTGTCTTGCTTGTTTCATATTAGGGCAACGGTTTCATTCTCAACCATTTTTTCCCCTCCAACGTGCAGAAGGATCATCAGCAAGGTGGATCCACACGCTTGCCAGGCACTGCGACGGTCTTTGACAAGACAGGGTTGAATCCTGGTAAAGAATATAACGTGACCATCCGGGCAGAAATAGGACAGCGTTATGGACCCCCTGCCACCCAAACCACGCATACACGTATGTAAGCTAAAGAAGTACCTGTACATATGTGTGTGTGCGCGAGAGAGAAAGAGAGCACTCCTTTGTCTCCATCTGCTTCTTTCACACTTTGTATGTGGCCTGCACTTTTGTGTGTGTGGCATCTATCCAGTGGAACCTCACTTAACAAATTAAATGCTTTCTCTGGGACCTTTTGTACTACGAAAAAATTGTAAAGTGAATTTCCCTTTAGACACCACATCCAACATAAATGTATTTGCGTGATAATATTTTTTTTAGGATGTTACTAAGAGAACACATATTTCAAGGATCCCTTCCTGGAATATAATTATTCTGTTAAGTCAGGGATTCTCAACCTGTGATTCTCAACCAGATGTGGCCCATGGTGCCATTTCATGTGGCCCCCCACTGCTTCCACCATACCCGGAAGTGCCATGTGGTGGAGGAAAGGAAAAATGGCTGTCCAGCCCCTGAAGCTGTCTTAGGGAGCGTGACTTGGCCTCTGGCTTTAAAAGGTTGAGAACTGCATTAAGTGATAAAAACCAGGCCCCTTGTCTAGTTCATCATATTAATTGTCTGATTAGGGAATTGTATTTACTCATCCGAGTTTCTTAGGACTGATGTGATATTTTCCCCCTGCATTTCATTCTTTAAGAGTCATACGAAGAGTCTGTAAGTTCCTGCTGCGTTTTTCCTCAAAGCATCAATTTTCTTATCCTTACTTTTTAAAGCTATGTCTCTCTTCCCACCTCTATTTTCATTCCAGATGTTGAAAATGTTCCTTCCTTTCCTACACTAACTACAGCTCCCAGAACCCCTTGCACTGGAAAAGGAGGAAGTTTAACTTTCCCAAGTTCTCTCCTGCCAGTTCAAGCTGTTCTCCTCTCTCTCCTGTTTCAATGATCTGTGTGCTGTTTTCTCTTTCTTCTAGGGGTAGGTCCACCTCACGGCCTACAGTCATCACGGGTGACTGAAAATTCCATGACTTTGCAGTGGGAACCACCCAACTCTAGCCCAGATGGCTACATCCTGAGTTATGTGCCCCTGGGTGTCCCCCGGCCGATTCAAGCCACCAAACGCATAGAGCTTCCTGCGGCACCAGAAGCCTTCACCTTGGAAGACCTGGAGAGCAACACCCGGTACCGCATCACTTTAATTGCTCACTGGAACGGCGAGAACAGTCGAGCCACCAGTACCGTCATCAGCACTCTTGGTAGGACATTGTGCGAACATTGAGACTTACAGGGGTGGGGTAACAGGAGGAACCTTTGCTCAGTCAACTTCTTAAAGGGCATCAGGGTGGCCACTGGTGGACAGAGAATGGTGGGTTAGATACAGCACTTTGGAAAGTTACTTTTCTTGAACTATAACAGTGATGGTGAACCTTGGCACTCCAAGTGTTCTTGGACTTCAATTACCAGAAGCCCAAGTCAGCACTCCTGCTGATCAGGGCTTCTGGGAATTGAAGTTCAAGAACATCTGGAGTGCCAAGGTTCACCATCACTGAACTATAGCTTGCATAGTTTTCTGTCTATGGTCATGGGGTGGGCAGTGGGGAATGGGGGGGGGTGTAGTCAAAATACAACTATTACAGGCTCTGGTGAGGTGAGCCTTTGATTGTAGGAACTCATAGAACAGTATTCCTCTTCTTATGGCTTTTGGACTTCAATTCCCAGAAGCCTAAGCCAATTCCCCAAAGCACTGATCAGCCAATGTACTGACTTAGGCTTCTGGGAATTGAAGTCCAAAAGCCAAAGGTTGGGAAACACTGCCATAGAAGTTGAACTAGAGGTGGTAATACACAATGGATGCCACACAAAAGGGTAATGCTGTGTCAGTTTCTCCCACCCCTTTACACTTTGTATTTAGGAGACATCACACAACCCGTAAAGTGGTGGCGTGCAAGCATGGGAAAGCATGAGATGAACTCACATAACTTGCTTCTCTGAGCATATGTTTGGTGTAGTATAAGGAAAATTCAACTCAAGATTGCCGTTTTCAGGAGCAGCCGTGTCCTAAGATACACAGGGGGGTGGTAGAACATCTGTTTTGTGTGCACAAAGTCCTGAGTTCAACTTTTGCCACCTCTAGGTAGAGCTAAACTGCTAGTTTTGCATTCACTCATATTCCCCCCCCCCCTTAAAATCTTCAGATTCTTAAGTGCAGCAAGATGGCCATTTAAACTGGTGCCTCTTCATTAGGACAACCCAGGCATCCATTACACCACAACCTACTGGCTTACAGTTCTGAATTATGGAGAACATTGCACAATACTGTATACAGATTTCCTGCTCGTGCATATTTCCCTCCCTAGCAAATATATTCAAACCTAAGCATCTCACATGTTTCTCTTTTTAATGTAGCTTCACAATTAGACCTTTTTTGTCTCTTCAGTGAGCACTCTTTTTACAAACTGACCTACCCAGGAAGTTGGATGGCAACTTGAATGAGTGTTAAAGGGTAACTGGAAGAAGAAGAAGAAGAAACTGGCTATTATTTTGTTATTTCTTACAGCTCTTTCATTACAACAATTATTTTCTTTCCTTCCCACTTCAGGATTAGCTTGTTGCTTCCTTTCTTCAGTGGTTTCAAGGCGACAGACCTTATCACTCTTCATTCCTTGTTCATGCATTTTCCTTTTATCCACAGATCTCTGGTGATCAGACAAATGGCAGGGAAGAAGACTGCAGCATATGAGGGAACTCAGACTAACTCTTTCTCTTTTGTTACAGCTTATTATACAAAGGTGCTTAGTGATGAGATCAGTACAGGCTGGTTTGGAGTGGGCGGGGAAACTGAGGCACTGGACCAAGTGTGACTTGAGTTTTCACCAGTCCTTGGAAAAGTTACCTTTTCAGACTAGAACTGACCCATCAGCCATGCTGGCCTCCTGGAACTTGTGGTTCTGAAAAAGTAACTTTTCTAAGCTCTGATCTTCTCTGCGCCCCATATATCTCGGTTCAATTGGTCATTTGCATCCAGTCCTTTGACGTAACTACCTCCTCCTTTTTGATCTCACTAGCATTAGCTCCAAGACAACCAATCCGCCACTTCTCAACAACAACACCTTCTTTTCATCTTCTAACGCCTGGTGCTTCCTCATCTGAACCTGGAACCTGGAAGCCGGGCACTCCACCCCAGCCTGGCATCACCCCCTCCAGTTCTAGCTCAGTGCTCAAGGAGTTCTTCCTGAAGAAGATGACCCAGGACATGTCAGAAAAGCTTTCCTCCTACAATGGGACTCTCCTGGAGCGCTTGGAGAGCTACCTCCGGGCCATTCACTTCCCTCTCCGGGGCAACCAGACCATTGAGACTGTGGCCCGGGACATTCATGTCTACCTCCTCCGTTGGAAGCCAAAGGAGTTCCAAGTGAGAGTTGAGGAACGGTTGGTGAAGGAGACCAGCCATACTTTCCCTCAAGGGGAATTCCCCGTAGGGGGAGCCGAGAGCGTCTACTCTGATGGCTACGTCCGCCCGGAGCATGCCAAACCCTCCGTAGTCACCAGCTCTTCGGGTGGCATCGAGGTGTCCTTGGACGGGGTCAGAGGGGTCTCTGACAACGTGGTGATACGCTTTCAAGACATCAGGAATGGAGAAGGCGGAGAAGTGGTGGTCCCCGGAGACTCTTCCACGGCAGTTATCACTGGCTTGACTCCTGGCACGGTCTACCAGGTGGAAATCCACGGTGTGGTGAAAGGGCATTCTTCTAAGTCCTACTCCTTTATAACCTCCACAGGTACCCGGGTTGTATGGAGCCCCCCCCCTACCACTCAACCCCTGTCTTCCAGTATGTTTCATTGTCTTCTTCCGCTTGGATTGCAGCCACCACCTGCCTCCTCCATGTTGCTGGCAAACTGAGTCTCCAAGACGCCAAGCGGCCAAACTCTTTACACGTTGCTTTCACGCTCCTTAGGAAGTCGCTCGGACACCAGCCTTCTAACCGTCTTCCTCTCTCTTTGTTTTGAAGAATGTCGTTTTTGTTCCTCACCTGTATTGTCCTTCACACAGATGTTGGTCTCCACCATGATCTTTCCCTTCTTCTTGATTCAAATAAGACTCAGCTCTGAAATTCATTCAGTCCATTTATGTTTTGTTGCAACAGCTTCCTGCAGGCGAATGTGTTTTGGCCTCAGTCTGTTTCTGTGTAGTCCGTTTTTGTTTGAATTGCTACTAGAAGTTAACTAGCACGATTCCCCTACCTACTCTAAAGAGAAGGAAACAAACAAGGTAGTGTAGCCATCTTGCTACAACTGTTCCCAAAAGTTAGAGATTTTGGAAAGTTCCTTCAGGAAAGTAGTTATAATAGCAGTTTCAAAGCCCCAAACTCATAAATAATTGCCATTATTTTTACAATTAAAACTTCGCCATGACTATTTCACGTTTTTAAGAATTTTAATAAGTCTTTGCTGTCTTGTTATTTGAAATGTAGAAGGGACTGCAATGGCTTAGTGGCTAAGACGCTGTACTTGATGACTGGAAGGTCAGAGTTCGATTCCTGAGTACTGCATGACAGAACAAGCTCCCGTCTCTGTCCCAGCTCCTGCCAATCTAGCAGTTCGAAAGCAAGAACCTGCAAGTAGATAAATAGGTATCATTTGGTGGAAAGGTAATAGCATTCCATGTTTAGTCATGCCTGCCATGTGTCCATGGAAGCATCTGCAGATGCAGACAGCACTGGCACTTTGGCTACAAACAGAAATGAGCACAAAACCCTAGATCAGATATGATTGGCTTTCAAGCAAGGGCAACCTTCATCTTTTCCCTTTTTGAAATGTAACAAAGGTACTGTAATTACTTTTATTTTTGCTTTAAAAATAATAATAATAAAAATAATGATACCTCAGTCTGGTGACATTCTTATATATAATGTGTTTCTAAAAACACATAAACATCAAAATGGTACAGACTGAGACACAAGTACTGACACCAAATGGAGCCCATTATTATAGAAGTAACTTGACAACAGTTACCACGAAAAGACTACAAGAATGCAGATACAGTATAGTGTAAATTAAGCCAAAAGATAGAAATTGGGCCTGCATTTCTTTCATAAATAGTTTTTACATTCATCATTCTTATTAGTGAAATAAGAGGCACTATTTAATTAAAGTTAATATTGTAATATCATTTTTTTTTACAAAAGGCAATATTTCCTCTTCAAAATCCTCCTTCAAAAATGAACATCAGATTTGTTTTAATTTTCAGAATTTTGCAATTCCCACTGAATGTTAAGCTTCTGTTCCATGTCTGCTCCAGGGCTGCTTCCTTTGTGCCACAAGGGTCATTTCATCCACACGTTCTCTTTGTGTTGTTGATTTTTTTTTTTTAGCTACAATTGCGTGCCAGCTCTGGTTGAGTGTCCAGGATGGGCAACGTGTTTAACCGCTTTTTTCTTCTTCTTTTAGGCAAAGCCATGCTCCTCGCTCTCTTGCCTCTGTGCTGCTTCTGTGTGGCTAAAAATAATAATATTCTTTTCCACAGTTATTTATTTTTGCAGTATTTTGGCTTCTGTTACACATTCGTCAAACCACCTGCTGCTGCTGTTGCTGCTGGCACGAGCCACTCTTCAGTCCTTAAGTGTCCATCTTCAAACTAGTGTTAAAATTGAGATAGATGTCCGTGTGTGAGAGATTTGAGAGCATTTCCTCTTAAAAGAGTATTTTTATCTCCATGGAATGAATGAAGAGGAAATTATCCACCTTTTTTGGGAGGGATCACATGGGAAGGGAAATGGGTGGTGTCAGCTCTGACATGGATTTGTCTTGCTGGTATATCTCTCAGTTAAACTTAATTATATAAACCAGGGATTCTCAACCTGCAGCCCACAGGCCATATGCGGCCCATGACACCATTTCATGTGCCCCCCCCCCACTGCCTCCACCATGCCAGGAAATGTCATGTGGTGAAGGAAGGGCAAAATGGCCGTGCGGCCCCAAATGCTGTCTGAGGGAGTATGACCCGGCCCCCAGCTTTAAAAGGTTGAGAACTCCTGATATAAACTGTTGAACTATCTTTTCCACTGGTCTCCATTTTTAAAAAATTAAAACTGATCACACGTCAAGGTGGAATTGACAACTGGAAGGTCAACAGGTCAGCAGTTTGAGACCTCAGTACTGCACGACAAAGTGAGCTCCCATCTCTGTCCCAGCTCCTGCCAACCTAGCAGTTCAAAAGCAAGAAGTTGCAAGTAGATAAATAGGTATCATTTTGCTAGGAAGGTAAACAGTGTGCTGTGCACTCTGGTGTCTAGTCATGCCCGCCTCATGTCCACGGAAACATCTATAGATGCAGACAGCGCTGGCTTTCAAGCAAGGGTGATCTTTATCTTTATCTATAATAACGTCATATTCCCTCCCAAACACACACAACAATTAAATATATTTTCCTATTTCTCTGATTCCAACAACTTCTTGCCTGCTAAGGTTTGCCAGACCCATTACAACAATACATTCTCTATTAGCTGAAGTATTCATTCATTCAATAACAATAACATGCATAACTGTAGTCAAAGCACTTTCCATCTCTAATTTTGCAGTATGCTGACTGGGTTAGAACTTGGAGCAGGAGGTTGAAAAGTTCCAGAATGATGTTTCTGGTTCCCTGACTCTCCATCTGTCTTCCTTCAGCTCCAGTTGTACCTACTCCGGCCAAGATCCAGCCTGTCCCTACGACCACCCGAAGACCGGCCAAGATCCAGCCTGTCCCTACAACCACCCTAAGACCTGAAGTCTCAATGAAGGACCTAACAGTGACTGATGTCTCTTCAAACAGCTTCCATGTGACTTGGTCAGCCCAACCCAATTCCTACCGCAGCTTCGTCCTTCAGTACAGGGACCCTAAATCTAGTGCAGTTCCTAGAGAAATCAGAGTCACTGGAACAGAGAGGAGCATAGATGTGGTGGGACTGAGCCCAAGAACAGAATATGAACTGCAGCTACATGGGGAAAAGCCCAGTGGCCTCTATGATTCTCCACTCACAGCAAAAGTATCAACAGGTATCTCATTTTGCAATTCACCTCTCTCTGACTGACAGCCGGTAAGGGTGAATGGTTATTAGGCTACTGCCCTCATATCCCCTACCACAGTGATGGCAAACCTATGGCACACGTGCCAGAGGGGGCACTCAGAACCTTCTCTGTGGGCATGCAAGCCTTTGCCCCAACACAGAGTTTGCCCGCCCCTCAGCCCAATGGGAGCACTTCCTCCCCCCAGCACAAAGCTCACCCCACTTCTCTGCCCAGCAGCACAATGGGAGCACTTTGTCCCTCCCCCAGCACAGAATTCACCCTGTCCTTCTGCCCAGCAACCCAATGGGAATGCTTTCTCCCTCCCCCAGCACAGAGTTCACCCTGCCCCTCTCCTCAGCAGCCCAATTGGAGCACTTCCTCCCTCCCCCAGCACAGAGTTTGCTCTGTTTCTCTGCCCAACAGCCCAATGAGAGTGCTTCCTCCTTCCCCCAGCATAGAGTGGTGCAGATGCCAGGCTGTTGAGTTTGGACACTCAGTCTCTAAACGGTTCACCATCGCTGGCCTATTACAGGGCAAAATCCCTCTTCAGTGGCCTGTACTCTTCCAAGACACCCACACTCCCTTGTTGCTGCTTCACAAGACCTGTGGTCCCGCTTTAGGCTAGAGATAATCTGTGATAGTTTGTGCTTACAAACCACCCAGATCAGGTAGGACATCCACTGTGCAAACGTTACCAACAAAGGACCAGACTTTTTTCCGCCAGCTTATCTCTATAAGACAACTTTTCAGGATACAAATAGATTTATTTAAAGCACAGTTTTTAGTTTCAGAAGATTAGAACAAAGGAACATGGTTGCTGATTGCTTTCCCATAGTTAAAAAAAAGAAGGAGCATAACTAGCTGTTTGCCTGGCCCAGCTTGCCCTAGTAATACAGTGACTACATTTTGCTATATTTACTCACAAGCTCTCATTGATGCTAGTGATCCAAAAGAATGGCTAATTTTTCTCTCTCTCTCTTATTCTTCCCACTTCTCAATACTTTATATCAGGGGTTCCCAACATAAGGCTCATGGGCTGGATCCAGCCTGCGGCACCATTTCACGTGGCCTACCTCTCCAAGGGCATTCGGGAAACAAAATGGCCACCCTTGGAAGCTGTTGGGACAAAATGGCCACCCCCATTGTGCAGGCAGGGCAAAACGGCCATCTGGTCCTCAAAGCTGACTGAGAGGTCTTGAAAAGGTTGGGAACCCCTGCTGTATATCAAAACACATTTTCCATCCTAATCCCTCCTCCTCCAGGGTTCCAACCAATTAAAGGACAGCACACCATGACCATCAAATTAGTTCAGTTCCCACAGTTCTCAGCCTGAAGCTGAATTCCTTCTCTGCCCCGGGAATCAAGAACCCAAAGAACCACTTTGCTCTATCAATGCAAAGTCACCCCTCACAATAATTCCTTACATAGTCGCCCACCCCACCCCAAACCTCTGCAGCTGATCAATTTCAAAACACATCTTTTTTGCCCAATTTAGGATGTTTTCTAACTTCCTTGCTACTTTCCCCTCCAAATATCTTCTTCATTTCCCTTTTTAGAATTTGTTTGTTTGTTTTCATATTCTAAATTCCAATTTCAGTGCCATTTCAGCTTAGGTGGCACAGTTGTTAAATGGCTGTACTGCAGCCAAAACGTTGTGAGTTCAATCCTGATGGGAATCAAGGAGTTGGCTCAGCCTTCTGTCCTTCCAAGGTCAGTAAAATGAGGAGGACCCAGCAGCGTCTTGTGGGCAAAATGCTAATTACCTTGTGAACAAGAAATCCAAGGGTCAAATTACATGTTAAGGGAAATGCATATATTTATTGCTTTTACAACATTTTCTTTCCAG
Source organism: Furcifer pardalis (assembly GCA_030440675.1). Classification (NCBI taxonomy): domain Eukaryota; kingdom Metazoa; phylum Chordata; class Lepidosauria; order Squamata; family Chamaeleonidae; genus Furcifer; species Furcifer pardalis. The sequence goes on along the minus strand of CP126893.1, from coordinate 162,947,087 downwards.
GCAAACTGTACCTTTAAAACGCAGTCACACCGGCAAACATAGCCAGGTTTTCCTCTCGATGATCTATTACAAAACAAAACAAGATCATTTATATCGCATGAAGAATGAGGCATGCTCATGCTATGATAAACCATTACATTTTATCTTTTAAAGCTAGCTTGTGCTCGGATAAACATGTGTCTTTTGCCTCTTAAGGAAGTCCTGCCTCTAATGATATGCTAACCGTATAATTCAATTTGGACCTGTGAGATTACCAGAATCAGCAGGAGAAAGTGGCCCCTGTCCAGTGCTTTCTAAAGCTACTTTTTTGGACTTTGGCTCCTACAATCTTGCAGTCAACATAGCCAACGGATGCGCTGGCCAGGGAATTCTATGAGTTATTATTCAAATGAAAAACATTTCACTCTAGCAGTCATGCTAGTGAGATTCTCAGGCTATCAAGTTGGTTGCCTGTTGTAAAGAGCAAACAACTCAGAACTTAGGTGATAATTTTATTAGCTGTCTTTATAGCTTGCCTTTCGTTCAATAAAGTCTACTTCTGCACAGGTTAACCTCACCAAAGTCTTATGAGGTACTCAAGACTGAGCAATAGTGGCCTGTCCAAAGTCATCCTTTGAGTTTTGGTGAAAACCATACTCTGGATTTCCTGAAACTCCAACCAATATGCTAACCTCTAGTGTTATCCTAGTTTATACACCAATGAACAAGCACTCACTCAACCGGAGTAGGTAGAAGTTTGTAAATGTTTCCCAGAAGGGCCACATAGAAATGTCCTAACTAACTAACTAACTAACTAACTAACTAACTAACTAACTAGTAAGTACAGTGGAACCTTGGTTAACAAACGGCTCGGTTAACATAAAAATCTCATAACAAAAGGAAATCCATAGAAAATAGTGGCTTGGTTTAATGAATCTTTTTCAGAACAGATTAATTGGTTTTCAATGCATTCCTATGGGAAACTGCATTTTGGTTAATGTATTTTGGTTTTCAATGCATTCCTATGGGAAATTGCGTTCAATGCATTCCTATGGGAAATTTGGTTAAAGTAATTTTCACAGTAAGAAATGTCCTGGAGTACACATTAATTATGTTAACCAAGGTTCCACTGCAGGTAGGTAGGTAGGTAAGCAAACAAGCAAGCAAGTATAACCACATCTCTGACAAAGAGCACTATGCAGGCAAAGTGGACGGGTTAGTAAATTTTCCACTTACTGTATTTGCTTAAATAGAAGATTTATGTTAACTAGGGTGGTGGTAGACTAGTAACCTTTTTTAAAAATTAGATTTGTATCCCGCCCCAGTTAATGTAAAACACCACACAGGGTGACTAACAGCATAAAAAAGCGATAAAAGAATAACTGAAATATTTTTTTTAAAACCCCAGCATAAAACCAATATAAAATGATACAGAAAACAATTTTAAAAACAAATTAAGTATGTCATTTGGGAAAGAAGGATAAATTATAAATTAAAGATCCTGTACAGTATATTAAACAAAGTAAAGAAGCATATATATCGTCCAGCTGGGTGAAAGGAGCACACAGTATTATTGTATATTGTAGTAGTTGTGTTTATGTTGTTTTATTGTTTATTGTAATGTATAGTTGTTACTTCAAAAAGAAAAAAATTAAAACAAATCTGTTATTTTTACTAAAAAAAAAAAAACACCCCACAAGATCATGGGAATAAATCCAATATGCTGTTCATTAGGTTATTTCTCTTCTACCTGAGAGTTTAGCAGCTACTAACTTCTTGTTCTCTTGTACATTTTTCTTTACCCCTGGCAGCAGAAACACAGAAGCCTCGTTTAGGAGATATCTCTGTCTTAGAAGTCACAGACACCTCCGCCCGCCTCTCCTGGAATGTGGCCACCGGGAACTTCGACTCCTTTTTGATCCAGTATAAAGACGCTGATGGCAAAGCAAAGTCAGTGCCTGCTAGCGGGGATTCCCGCGAAGCTACCGTCTCAGAGCTGGTACCTTCCCGAAAATACAAATTCAATCTCTATGGACTCGTGGGGCGCAAGCGTTTTGGTCCTGTGTCAACTGAAGCTGTCACAGGTGAGGAATACATCCTGGGAACATTACTGTACTTCTAAGACAGGGGTTCCCAACCGAATGCCCGTGGGCCAAATCTGGCCCACAACACCATTTCATGTGGGCCCCTACCCCTCCAAGGGCATTCAAGAAACAAAATGGCCACCCCCTTTGAAGACGTTGGGAAAAAATGGTTACCCCCATTGTGCAGGCAGGGCAAAATGGCCGTCCGGCCCTGGAAGCTGACTGAAAGAGCGTGACCTGGACCCCAGGTTGAAAAAGATTGGGAACCCCTGTTCTAAGAGTTGAAATTAATCTGGAAGGGTGACGTCTACATTGGCAATTTACCCTGCAGTATGGGTCATTTTTGTGTGTATGTGTTGCATGTTGTTTCTAAGGCCCCCATGGCTTGGTGGTGCCAACACAGCAACAGGAGAGGAAAGAAACACTCTCATTGGGCTGTTGGGCAGAGGGGTGGGGCGAACTCTATGCTGGGGGGAGGGAGGAAGCACTCCCATTGGGCTGCTGGACAGAGGAATAGGGTGAACCAGTGGTGTGCTGGCCCACAGGGATACAGGGACTCATCCCGGTGCACCCCAGTGACTGGCGTCTCCCAGAGGCAGGCAGAGGTAATGGGAATGTATGGGATTTCTCCCCCCTCAACCCCAACCCCCAATAGGCACTCCCATCACTTCCTGTCCACCGCCCTCCCAAGGTGCCCAGCACACCCCTGGGGTGAACTCTGTGCTGAGGGGAGGGAGGAAGCGCTCCCATTGGGCTGCTGGACAAGGGGCAGGGCAAACTCTGTGCTGGGGTGACTGCATGGGTGTTCACAGAGAGGGCTCCGAGTGACTTCTCTGGTAAGCGTGCCATAGGTTTGCCACCACTTCTTTAGGGTGTGGTGTTCATCTCTGTTTATCGTCAAAGAGCCAGTGCTGATTGCGTCTGCAGGAGTTTCCATAGCTATGTGGCAGGCATGACTAAACATCGGAGTGTACAGAACACTGTTACCTATTTATCTACTTGCAGTTTCTTACTTTCAAACTACTAGGTTGGCATGAGCTGGGACAGAGGAAGGGAGCTCACTCGAGTCTTGAATTGTTGACCTGCTAACCTTTTAGTAATCGAGTTCAGCATCTCAACCTGTAAGCCACTATGGTCACATAACATAAACCTAGGCATGGATAATACTGGCAATTTTCTTAGGGAAATCATCTCTCTTTCTTCAACTGGCATGGGGACATATATTTTTCTCTGATTTAGCTGATATAATTTTTCTCTGATTTCTGGCATATTGTGAATGCTTGATCGAATGCAATGGGGCAGTTGTAAGTGTGTCAGTGGGTGGACTTTTACATCTGTCTCCCTCAACTGCACAACTGTATTGCCTTCTCCAAAAAATTGCTCTATTTTTTAAAAAGTTTATGCTTGCAACATTAGTGCTGTACCATTTATGCACAATGTCATAAAATAAAAATCAATTAAAATTGCTGACCTCAGCAAAGATGACTCTTTCCCAAGAGTTCTCAACCATTTTAAGCCGGAGTCACGATCCCTCAGACAGCTTCGGGGGCTGGATGGCTATTTTGCTCTTTCTCCACCACATGGCACTTCCTGGTGTGGTGGAGATGGTGGCGGGCTACATGAAATGGTGTCATAGGCTGCATCCAGCCTGCAGGTCACAGGTTGAGAACCCCTCCTTTATGGGGTAGGCACAGCTAGGGGTCAACTGCCATGAGAGACACCCCCTCTCTCCTCCCCACATTGTCTTCAGAGGTTTCTAAATAAAGGAATTAGTTACAGCTTCTGTATACAGTAGGCACAAGACATAGAATGGCCTTGGACCAGTCGGTGAGTGAAGATTTCTATCCTCATTTCTCTGTCTCCCTCTAGCACAGTGTTTCAAACTTTTAGTATTTTGGACGTCAGTTCTGAGAAGTTAATTCACCAAATCAGCTGACTTAGGCTTCTGGGAATTGAAGTCCCCCTGTGGATTGTGGGCCCCACGTTGGGAACCACCATTCTAGCACGTTAACCATGATCTCCAAACAGTTCCCCTAATTGGTTCTTTTCTTCTTCTTTTCCCCTTCTCTGTTTTGCTCCTGACAGCCAAGCCGGACAGGAGACTGACCGCTCCACCCAGCTTGGGAGAACTTTATGCCTCCAACATCACCAGCGATTCTGTCCGCCTGTCCTGGAGTGTCCCATCCGGGAACTTTGACTCCTTCGTGGTCCAGTACAAGGACACAGAAGGCAGGCCTCAAGTGCTTCCTGTGGAAGGCAACGCCCGCGAAGTCTCTATTCCCAGCCTCGCACCAACCCACAAATACCGCTTCAACCTGTACGGCGTCGCCAGCCGTAAACGTCTCGGCCCTGCCACCACGGACGTCACCACAGGTCCGAAGCAACACTCTTGACATGACTAAAATAATAGTTCTTTGCTAGAAACTGCCTGTCTCTTCCATTAAAACAGGGGTTCTCAACCTTTTCAAGCCAAGGGCTGGATCACACTCCCTCAGACAGCTTTGGGGGCCAGATGACCATTTTGCCCTGCCTTGCCATACATGGCACTTCCAGATGTGGCAGAGGTGGTGGAGGCCACATGAATTGGTGTTGTGGGCCGTATCTGGCTCCTGGGCCATAGGTTGAGAACCCCTGCATTAAACTAAGGTCCTCCCTCCCTCCCTCTCCCTCATTACAACAACTAGACCCTATACAATATAGGAGACAAACATAATAAAATAGTAAAGGTAAAGGTCGCCCTTGCTTGAAAGCCAGTCGTATCTAATTCTAGGGTTCAGTGCTCTTCTCTGTTTATAGCCAAAGAGCCAGTGCTATCTGCGTTTGCAGACGTTTCCCTGGACATGTGGCAGGCATACCTCGACACCAGAGTACATGGAACGCTGTTTACCTATTTATTTACTTGCAGTTTCTTGCTTTCAAACTGCTAAGCTGGCAGAAGCTGGGACAGAGACAGGAACTCATTCCGTCATGCAGTAGCCGGGAATTGAACTCCAACCTTTTAGTCAGCGAGTTCAGCGTCTTAACCATTTGAGCCACCACAGTCCCTATGATACAATGTAAAGAGACGTAAAAATAAACTTATAAACAATAAAACCAGTAGTGGACATCAGCAGATTCGCACCAGTTCACTAGAACCAGTAGCAGAGATTCCGGCTGGCCCCACCCATCAAAGTTTTGAAATAAAGTAGTTCTAATTTGGGTGCAATGCAGGGCTTTCCACCCGGCCATGTCCACTATACCACACCCACAGAGTAGGTAGTAATTTTTTAAAAATCCCACCACTGAATAAAACTATAAACTATAAACAACGGCAATAACCATCAAGAGCAACCTGCTACCCACAAGGCATGAACAGATGAATAAACTTCAGAGCACAACAATGTGAATTAGATCATTCAAAACTTGTAATGTGAGGAGGAGTTTAAAAAGCTCCTGATTAGGTTGAAAGAAGAAAGTGCAAAAGCTGACTTGAGACTCAATATAAAGAAAACCAAGATAATGGCAACAGGCCCTATCAGTCCCTGGAGAATAGATAGGGAAGAAGTAGAAGCAGTGACAGATTTTACTTTCCTAGGATCAAAGCTCACTGCAGATGGTGATTGCAGCCACGAAATAAAAAGGCGACTGGTTGTTGGGAGGCAAGCGATGAGAAACCTGGGGAACATAGTGAAAAGTAGAGACATCACATTGCAAACAAAAATTCGTATAGTCAAAGCAATGGTATTTCTGGTGGCAATGTATGGTTGTGAGAGCTGGACCATTAGGAAAGCTGAGCGCAGAAGAATAGACGCCTTTGAGATGTGGTGTTGGAGGAGAGTTTTGAGAGTCCCATGGACAGCGAGGAGAACAAATAGGTCAATCTTAGAAGAAATTAACCCTGACTGCTCCTTAGAAGGTCAAATAGTAAAGATGAAGCTAAAGTACTTTGGACATCAAATGAGAAGAGAGGATTCACTTGAGAAAGCCTTGATGCTGGGAAGGGTGGAGGGCAAAAGAAGAAGGGGGCAGCCAAAAATGAGATGGCTAGATGGTATTGTAGAGACAATGGGCACAGAACTGAGTGAGTTGAGGAGGATGGTGGAGGACAGAAGTGCCTGGCGGACAGTGGTCCATGGGGTTGCAAAGGGTCAGAATCGACTGTACAACAGAACAACAACAACAACAACAAATAAACCCAGGGATTCTTAATTTTTTCCATCCTCTGGATGCTTTGGACTTCATCTCCCCAATCAGTGTGGCCAAAAGGCAGGAGACCTTTGGGGCTGAAGTCTGGAAAGTCTGAAGGCCAAAGGTTGAGAACAGTAATGATGTTGCCTAAGCACAGAGATAGTGGCTACTGAGGGCCACTAAAGGTTGACAGTTTTCGTATTCTCTTGTTTCGTTTCTCTGCAGCAGCAGCACCAGAGACTGGACCCAAACCTGTCCTCGGTGACCTCAGTGTTTACGAGACCACCAGTGACTCTGTCCGCCTCGCCTGGAGTGTATCCGAAGGCAACTTTGACTCCTTCTTACTCCAGTACCAGGACCCAGAAGGCAACGAACAAACTCTGTCTGTGAACCAAGATTCCCAGGAGGCTACCGTTTCTAATTTGGCTCCTTCCCAAACCTATAGATTCAACCTATATGGCATCTCTGGGGACCAGCGTCTTGGCCCTATTTCTACGGATGCTGTCACAGGTCAGCAGCAAATTAGCTTTACAGCCTTTCTGTGAGAGCACAGGACTCACCTTCTCCTTTTCTTGTGGTGCTGTTAATATTAGAAAAATAGCTCCTAATTTTGGGAAAGCCATACATCTGAAGTGGTGTTGGCTACGCCTTGTTATCTTTCCTGGTTATTTCTCAGGATATATTCCCACAATTGCAAAATTATATGAGCTCTGAGCTATTTTCACTGTCATGAGTGTTGCATTTATGCTATTATACCATGAAGATTGCAGTTCCATTCAGGAGCCAAGGGGACTCAGGGCTGTGCTGAGGAGCAAATTTACCAGGATGGGCGGCTGTTCACCTCTTCTCAAAACCCATACCTTAAAGGGAAATGCCACAGCAGTTTGCACTTCGGCTCCTCCTGCCAAGCTCCGCTCTGTGGGAGCAAGACAGAAGCACTTCAGCAGATTCTCCCAATGCTGACGGAGTGCTTCTGACTTTCTCCCACAGGGTGGAGCAGAGCCTGGCAGGAGAAGCTGAAGCGGAAACTGCTGAGGAGGCATTTCCCTTTAAAGTATGGGTTTTGAGCAGTCGTATCCAACTCTAGGCGGTGGTGCTCATCTCCATTTACAGCCAAAGAGACAGCGCTGTCTGCATCTGCAGACTTTTCCGTGGTCATGTGGTGAGCGTGACTAAACACCAGAGGACACAGAATGCTGTTATCTTTTCTGTTGAAGCATTATCTATTTATTTGCTTGCAATTTCTTGCTTCCAGACTGTTAGTTCGGTAGGAACTGGGGCAGACAGTGGGAGCTCACTTTGTCACAAAGCTCCAAATCCCAAGATTATTTTCAGCATAATATTGGGTACAGGGAGAGGCCATGGCTATTAAAACATCTTTCTTTCCTGGCCAGTGAGTCCTGTACTCAGTCTTTCTTCTGAAGGCCTAAGGAATTACAAGAGATGGGATCCCTCTTGTGCTCCCAATTTTGTTGACTTCACTTCTTCTTCTTCTTCTTTAGCCCATAAAACAGCTTCCCAGGAAACGACACAGGGGAAGCCAACTGAGCCAATATTGGGCCAGCCCACCCTAGGGGAGTTGTCCGTCTCTGATGTCACCAGCAATTCTGTCCATCTCTCTTGGACTGTCCCTTCCGGGACTTTTGACTCTTTCTTAGTCCAGTACAAGGACTCACAGGGCAAGGCTCAGATGGTGCCCATCAATGGGAGTTCCCGTGAGACTGTCATCTCCAACCTCACTCCTTCCTATAGATACAAATTCAACCTGTACGGAGTTTCCGGACGCAAGCGCTCCAACCCAGTCTCCTTGGATGCCACCACCACAGGTCAGCTGCGGAAATCCCACTTGACCAAAGGGTTACGACATTCCCATTCTAACATTCTCTGTTTCCTCTAGGACAACACCGGTGCCTTGTTCTTACATTGTCTTCTGTGACACATGTCTTTCACAAACTCTTTAATCAGGTTTTTCTCTTTGTGTTGCCAACTCAGACTGGCCAGGTCTGAATAGGCTTAGGTTCTTTTAGGACAGGGGCTCCCAACCTACGGCCTGCATGCCAGATCCAGCCCATGGTGCCATTTCATGTGGCCCACCCAGTGGTGGGATGTCAAAAATTTTACTACCCCACCGTGATGTCATCACAGTGTAGGCGGAGCTAACGTCATGACATCATGATGTCGTGGGCAGGGCCAAAGAAAAAAATTAAATAAATAAAATAATAATAATAAAATAATAAAATAATAAAATAAAATAAAAATAAGCACACACACACACCCCTCATCTCACCCACCCACCCACAACACAAGCCCGTAAATAAAATAAATAAATAAATAAAATAAAATTACATTAAAATACACACAGACACACCACATCCAAAGGTGAGTCACTTACCCTGGGGAGCAGGCTATAGGGAGCTTCAGGCTAGCAGTTTCTCTTCCTCCTCCCCGCTTGGGAGGACAGCAAGGAGGCTGTGCATATGCGCCAAGCACTGTAGGCGTGCATGCACAGCAAGTGCTTGGCGCACATGTGCAGGGGGAGAATCAGTGAAAAGGTAAGTCCCGAAGGTGGTTCCCCCCCCAAAGCTGCTACCGGTTCTCCAGGACACTGGGGAAAGTTACTACTGGTTCTGGCGAGCTGGTGAGAATCTGTTACATCCCATCACTGGGCCCTCACTCCCACCAGAAGTGGTGAAAGCGCCAAAAACAGCTGAAAATGCACCATAAATGCACCCACCTCCACTACCACCAGAAGTGGCGGAAGTGGCAAAAACAGCCACGCACTGTAAATGCACCCGTGGCTGGCAGAAACATGTTTTATGGCAGTGTTTACAGAGGGACAAAACACCAGTCCGGCCTGCTCAGCTGTCTGAGGGTGTGTGGTCTGGCCCATAGTGCATAAAAGTTGAGAACCCCTGTTTTAGGATTTCAGAGACAAGATAAGCATGTCAGTGGGTAAAGCACCAAAGTTTTATTTCAGACAGTTGTGAAGCTAAACATAGCACATTAGAGACATAATACTTATTCATATACTACAGGCTGTCCCAAGAGTTGCCATACACAGGGAAAATGGGAAATTGTAGCTCAATGTACCTTTATTGACAAAATATTCATTACAAAATCTTACAAAATCTTACAAAAATATTTACAAAATATTCTCTATGTGTTGCCTACCTCTTTCTACACACATAAGAAATCTTCTCCCTCACTCATGGTGAACATGTTCCAAATATCTGTTGTTATGCAAGTAAGTGCTATAATTTCCTTTCCCCCTATGTATAGTGACTTTTGGGACACCCTGTACCTATGAGAACCTATTTTCACAATGGACGTGCACACCGATTCAAATACCACGTGACCTTAAACAACTTTTTAGAACAGCATAATCATGCCTTTTGCTTCTCCCCCATTCTATCCCAGAGCTTGTTTTTTTAATTGTTTTGTTTTATTGTTTGCTTTTATGGCTTAAATCCTGTTGTGGGTCTCCACATGTGCAAATGAAGAGGATGTCACAGCAGTGGCAAATGGCCAATCCCCACTGACTAAAGACAAATTGCAGTGATTATATATAATTTTGGGTCACAAATGACTCATGCATAATGTGATAAAGTTATTTGCATCCTGAAATGAGTAAGTAAAGGACTACCTTGCTTGAAAGCCAATGTTCATCTCTAAAGGTCAGTGCTTATCTCTGTTTACAGCCAAAGATCCAGTGCTCTCTGCATCTGCAGACATTTCTATGTTCATGTAACAAGCATGACTAGATGTTGGAGCACACAGAATGCTGTTACCTTTCCCACCGAAGTGGTACCTATTTATCTACTTGCAATTTCTGGGACAGACGGTGGGTGCACACTCTGTCACACGGCACTCAGATCTCAAACTGTCAACCTACTGACCTTGCAGTTGTCAAGCTCAGCATATTAACTACTAATCCACCACAGCCTCACAATCAGTAAAGGAAGCCTTTAATCTGCAGATATTTGCTGCTGGTAGTAACATTCATCTCGTTTGCACCCATGAAGCTACACAAGAGGATTTAAGCCTATCTTTGTTAGTTCTGCTACAGATTCTGGTTTCGATTATCCCTCTTGGTGGAAGAGTTATGTGCATGAGAAGCATGGTTGTGGCCATCCTGGGAGTTGTCTTATTAAGTAAGATTTTCTAGGGTCTGTTCCACTTCTACTCCAACTTCTTCATCAAATTTATCCATCAGTCAGAGGCCTATTTACTTGGTTTCTTCAGAATATGGGAAATGACTCCTCTTGGGCCCAGATCCTCAAAATCCTGCAAACCAAAATGATGACTGGCCATGCTAGAAGTGGGAATTATTATTCCCCCAAGAGGGATATTCCGGGCTCTAGATTTGGGGTTCGAGATCTGACTTTTACTATATTCGGAATGAAACCAGAGTGTTTGCTCAAAAAAGCCATTCCTGCCTTTATTACCCTTCCCTCCTCTCAGTTTCATTTACAGAGGAGACAAAACGAGCGGCCACTGCTACCTACACTAACAGCTTATTTCTCCCTTTGCTGCCTTCCACTGCAGCCTCGCAAGAGACGGACGAACCAAGTGAAATCCAGCCCCGTCTCGGGGAACTTTCAGTTTCCGATGTCACCAGGGATTCCGTCCGCTTGTCCTGGACTGTCCCCATTGGGGACTTTGACTCTTTCCTAGTCCAATACAAGGATACAGAAGGCAAACCCCAAGGCCTACCTGTGCAGGGGGACTCCCGTGAGCTCCTGGTCCCCAATCTAACTCCATCCCACAGGTACAAGTTCAACCTCTACGGAGTCTCTGGACGCAAACGATTGGGTCCCCTCTCGACAGATGCCACCACAGGTCAGCAGAAGCATCCAATCTTCAGAAATTCAACTCTTTGTTTTATTTTATTTCCTTAAGGTGCTACGTTCGTCTTGGACATGATTATTTCATCCTTGGTCTCCTATTTTTTTAATTAATTATTTTTTTTGCAGCACCAGCTGTAACGTGAACGTTCTTCTATTCATCTCTATGTTATTTCTCTTTTCTGGACTCTTGTCCACTTTCTATCTCCTTCCCTTTCTGTTGCATAGTGCTAAAAACTGGTAGGGGACATAGCTGAGTTTGTGCTTAAGCTTCTCTTTAAAGTCCACGTCTCTTTTCTTTGGGTTTTTTTAAATTGTGCTAGAAGCACATAAAGGTGCTTTCTGGGTGGATTTTTGTTGGAGGAACTCTGCTCAGGGGAGGCTCCTTTCGTGTCACCAAGATCTTCTCCCACCAAAGTGGTCGTTATTTATCTACTTGCAATTTCTTGCTTTCAAACTGCTAGATTGGCAGGAGCTGGGACAGAGATGGGCGCTCACTCTGTCATGCAGTACTCAGGTCTTGAACTGCTGACTTGCTGACTTTCCAGCCAACAAGACGAGCTTCTTAACCACAAAGGTTGCCCTTGCTCAAAAGCCAGTTATATCTGACTCTAGGGTTTGGTGCTCATCTCTGTTTATAGCCAAAGAGCAAGGGCTGTCTGTGTCTGCAGACATTTCCATGGACATATGGCAGGCATGACTAAACACTGTTTATGACTAAACACTGTTTACCTTCCCACTGAAGTTGGTACCTATTTATCTACTTGCAACTTCTTGCTTTCAAACTGCTAGGTTGGCAGGAGCTGGGACAGAGATGGGAGCTCACTCCTGTTGCACAGCATTTGGATCTCAAAATGCTGGCCTCCCGACCTTCAGCCACCAAACTCAGTACTGTATCTTTGTTATTATTTGTGCTTTGGACAATGAACTTCTTTGGTGAAAAAACTTGGGACTGTTTCCTTGCTTCAGTTCATGTTTATGAGATAAACTCATTTTGGCTCGTTTTCCAAAACGTTGTCTGTCTTCCTCATTGTTATAAAACAGAAGTTGAGGAAAGGCTACCCAAGACAATGTAATACTGTACTACATTGGTGAATCTGCATTGATGAACCTGCTCCAAGCCTGCAGTTAAAGCTATATATACCACCCAGCAGAAAATACTCATCTTTTATTATTATTATTATTATTATTATTTTGGGGGGGGGATACCATGGGGTATTATGCTACTGATGATGCCAAAATATTTGGCTTCAGAAGGGTTAGAACATTTCATTAATATGGAACTAAATTCATGTGCTTGGATATAACACCATGACTGAATTTTACAGTGGTGCCTCGCTTAAAGAGCATAATGCGTTCCACAGGATTGCTCTTTAAGCGAGTTTGCTCTTTAAGCGAAACACCATTGAAAGTGACCAATTGTGTGTGTGTGGGGGATTGCAAACCTCGATTTATTTGTTAAGCGAGTTTTTGATTGGTTTTATTTGTTAAGCGAAGCGAACATTCAGAGAAAATTCTGCTCTTTAAGCGAGTTACTCTTTAAGCGAAACGCTCTTTATGCGAGGTTTGACTGTATTATCCTATTTATGTTTATGTTTATAACTTGGCATGCTTTCCGTTTCTGGGTGACATACAACGACTACAAAAATCACATACCAGTGGAACCTCAGTTAAGAAACTTAATGCGTTCTCCGGGACTGTTTGCACTATGAACAATTTGTAAAGCAAATTTCCCATAGGATAGTATTGAATGCAATTTCTCATAGGAATGCATTGAAAACCAAAATTTGAAACAAGGTTTCCCATAGGAATGCACTGAAAACCAATTTTTGTTGTTCAGTCGCACAGTCAATTCTGACCCTTTGCGACCCCATGGACCACTGTCTGAAAAAATCCATCTGAAAAAAATTGTTAACTAAGCCACTATTTTCTATGGATCTTATTCAATTTTTGTGTTAAGCAATCTGGTTGTTAAGTGAGGTTCCACTGTACTAAACAAATCAAACATAATACAATATAAAAAAACAAAGAAGCTTTTCTCTGGCATTTGTTTTCATTTGGTTCGCTTTGGTTTCTCTTCAAGCTATTGAAGCTTTACTTCCCTAGCATCATGTAGGATCAACGGTGATTGAACCATCTCATTTGCTGACTGCATCAACGGTCAACATTTCCTTTCTTTATTTTTCCCTTCAAATTTTAGCCTCCCAGGAAGTAGAGGAGCCGGTCAGTGTGCAGCCCGGCTTAGGAGAACTGTCCGTCTCTGACATCACCGGCGATTCTGTCCATCTTCTTTGGACTGTCCGTACTGGAAATTTTGACTCTTTTTTGGTCCAGTACAAGGATGTCAATGGCAAAACCCAAGCACTCCCTGTGGAGGGGAGTTCCCGCGAAGTTTTGGTTTCTGGCCTGTCCCCTTCCCGCAGATACAAGTTCAATCTCTTTGGAGTCTCCGGGAGGAAGCGTTCAGGCCCCCTCTCCACCGAAGCCACCACAGGTCAGCAGTGGCAGCCTATCATTCTCTTTCAGAATGGGATAACATTAAATCATTCCTCTTCTTCTGCTGCTGTATCAGAATCTGAATATAGGAGATCGTCATGGCAGTTAGCCAGGAAGATTATATCCAGCCCCTGAAGCTGACAGAGAGAGCATGACCCGGCTCCCAGCTTGAAAAGTTTGGGAACCTCTGATCTATTCTATTACCATAGCAGGATAACCTGGCCAGACTGGAATTAAATCATTACAGGGTTTTATTTTCTTCTTCTTTCATCTCCAGGTCAAACTTGGACTGCCAAAATGAAGCCACATCCTTGGCTTTGTCATTAGACAGACGTAAATCCTCATTGGTACATGTTTCTGGCAGTAATCGACAGACCAGCAAATGAGCCTTATTCCATATTTCTCCACATTCACACAGTGTGTTGTTGTCTGCCAACAGACCCCACTTGAGCATGCTGGTCTTGCATTTGGGGCAGTGATGGCTAACCTTGGCACTCCAGGAGTTCTTGGCTTCAATTCCCAGAAGCCTAAGTCAACACTCCTACTCATCAGGGCTTCTGGGAATTGAAGTTCAAGAACACCTGGATTACCAAGGTTAGCCATCACTGATTTAAGGGTTCCGATCCTTCAGGGTCCTAAAAGTGACGTAGGGGAGGTCCAGTTCCTCCATCATATCCTCCTCTAATGTCATTCCTTGTCCAGTGAGCTCCTTCCTCCATCTTCTGTTTTGGTTTTGCTCTTGTGTACCCTCAAGAATGTTTATTCTTGCCATAAAGCTCTTCCTGAATTTGAACCAACAAACTTGAGGCACATTTCCATTCAGTAGATGTTGAGGGTCATATTTTTTATTGTTAAAACACTAAAAAAAATTAACCCAGTAGCTGATGTTGCAATTTCATCATTAAAACTTAAAAGTCATGACACGTTGGAGAGAATAGCAGTAGCAAGTTCTTTCACAAGAAATACTGGAATTCCCATGACATATATTTCTCAGTTAAAACAATAAATGTCTAAATAATTGATTCAATGTTAATCAAATCAGAGGTCATGCATTCATTTTAAATGTAATATTCCCAAGACCATCAATTTAAGATTCAGTTCAGACAAACATTTGGTTTATGACTTTGTAATTGTGCTTGGATCCCCCTGTTTTTTTGTTTCCCAGTATTTCACCGGAAGGCCCATCCCACCTGAGCAGCTGGCCAGGTTCTGCTATGGTACTAGAGTAGACCATACTGGTTGCAACTCAACATCGAATGTCAAGAAGGAGTTAATTAACCTGACCACCCTGAGGACTAATGACCTTGTGTGCCAAAGTCCCCAGGGAAGGGTGATGGCCCCCAAGTGGATTAAATCCCACTTGAACTCATCTTGATGGAGAGCAGCAGCTTCATCAATCCTGGCCTGGGGCTGAGGAGGACTTTGTGTGCCAAAAGGGCTCAGTACCAGAAAGTGACTCGCAGAACTGGATCAGTGTTATGGGGTGGTGGTGGTGGTGGTGGTCATGCTGTGATGCAGAAGGCAGATGAAAGGCTTCTGTATTATATTCTCAGGACAGTCTTCATGGCTGATCACAATGAGGATCACCAATATTCGGATTCGGATATGGCAGAAGAAGAAGAAGCTGATAAGGGAAGGATGAGCAAAGTGCCAATTGCAAAACCCCTGAGGCTCCAGGGATATTTTGTAGACACAAAGCGGCCGACATGCTGGAGGCCATGGAATGCTGTTACCTTTCCCACTGAAGTGGTCCCTAATCCTATTTATCGATGTGCAATTTCTTGCTCTCAAACTGCTAGGTTGGCAGGAGCTGGGACAGAGGACAGGAGCTCACTCTGTTACACAGCACTTGGGTCTCTAATTGCTGACCTGCTGACCTTCCAGCCGTCAAGCTCAATATCTTTGTTACTATTTGTGCTTTGGGCTGTGACCTTCTTTAGTTCATAAACTTTGGACTGTTGCCTTGCTTCAGTTCATGTTTAAGAGAGGGACTCATTTTCCAAAGTGTTGTCTGTCTTCCCCCAAAGTTGAGGAAAGACTAATCTTATCTATTCAACAAAATTGGATGAGATATTAAAACATGGCGCCCCTTACAAAAGATGCTGCATAAACATAATTGGTGCAGAGATTTTTTTTGTTAAAGATTCACTGAAGGGAAAGAGCAAATGCCTACATCTTCCGCTTGCTATCTCTTTATCTATTCTAGCCTCCACTGTAGTCTCAAGGGAAGGTGAAAACGAAGCAGTCGCTCAGCCCAGCCTGGGAGAGCTCTCGGTGTCGGATGTTTCCGCCAATTCCATCCATCTGTCCTGGACGGTTCGCTCGGGCAACTTTGATTCTTTCCTAGTCCAGTATAAGGATGCAGATGGCAAGCTACAGAACTTGCCTGTGGAGGGGGATTTCCATGACATCATTGTCCCCAATTTGATTCCTTCCCGCAGATATAAGTTCAACCTGTACGGAGTTTCTGGGCGTAAGCGCTCAGCCCCCATCTCCACAGATGCCACCACAGGTCAGCGACAGGTCACCAAAGCTGCTGTTAAATGGGCCCGCGATAATTCATTGTTTCACTTCTTTTCTTATTTTCAGCAAGTGCATATAAACCAGGGGTTCCCAACCTAAGGCCCACAGGCCGGCTCCAGCCCACAACACCATTTTATGCAGCTCCCAGCCCTGCAAGAGCATTTGAGAAACAAAATGGCCACCCCTTTGAAGCTGCTGGGACAAAATGGCCAACCCCATTGTGCAGGCAGGTCAAAATGGCCGTCTGGCCCTCAAAGCTGACTAAGAGAGTGTGACCTGGTCCCTGGCTTGAAAAGATTGGGAACCCCTGATATAAGCAGAAAGAAATTGGTTGTAGAGCAGCGGTACAGGACTTGGAAAAGTTCTCCTTTTTGAACTTCTTCTTTTGTGTTCCGATCAAAATGAAGCCAGTTTCTTGGCTTTGTCACTGGCCAAACTTAAGTCCTCATCGGTGCATGTTTCTGGTAGTAATTGGCAGACCAGTAAATGAGCCGGATTCTGTATCTCTGTAGTTTTTGAACTACATTTCCGAGAATTACCCAGACAGTTTTGCCACTTGGTGTGATAGCTGGGAATCCCTAGAGCGATAGTCTAAACCAGGGGTACCCAAACTACGGCCCATGGGCTGGATCCGGCCCCCAATGCCAATTCATCTGGCCCACACCACCCTCATTGCTTCCAGGAGCGATGAAGGTGGCGTGGGCTGGATGAATTGGCATTGGGGGCCGGATCCAGTCCACAGGCCGTAGTTTGGGTACCCCTGGTTTAAACAGAGAAAATGGCAGCCTAAAATCTATCTCATCCTGTTGCAAAACAGATGGCATGGTATGTTTTACTTCCACTTCTGGAGGGAGGAATCATGTGACCGGCCTGGTGAACTACAGACCAAAATGTTTGGGTCTTCATTGTCAGCAATGGGTTTTTTAGAGCATCCATTTCTTGGAAAACCAGAAAACCTCATTGCTGTATAAAGAGATTAGAAGAGTACAAGGCAATTCACCTTCTACCTCTCCTGTCTTCCACCTCTTATGTTTTAATTTTTGCACTGTCCTAATTAAATGCTGAGAAGTAGAGATAAGTCACTCAGAAGGAGTGTCGTTGCCATCTGGTGAATAAGGCGCTACATTTGGGGATGGGGAGATGCCTGTTGGTACCAAAAAGTGCAACACAAACAAAACACACAAACACCATTTTGTAATTTATTTATTTATTTATTTGAATAGTAGCCATGTTAGTCTGTGTTTCAAGCATACAAAAAAAAGGTGTAGCACTTTTTGTAATATTACATTTTGTAATTTTAACATCTCTCCATGTTTTAAAAAAGCAATTGAAAACTTCCCTTTTAAAAGAGGCCTTTGGCAATATTTTACCATCAGCCGATTATTAGGCATTTTATTCTGTCCCACTGCTTCCAATGAAGGCTTTCTTATTAGGGTTTTTGGGTTTTGAGGGGATTTATATGAAAATTTTAATATTTGTGTCAGTTTGTATTTTTGAATTTTATGCTGTAAGCCGCCCTGAGTAGGAAATATCAGAAAACAAAAAATAATAAACAAAAACACTGCAGCACTTTAAAGACTAACTGCTATATTTTTTACTGTGAGCTTTTGTAGATCAAGTCCACTTCTTCGGATTCAAGGTCTGAAGAAGTGGACTTGATCCACGAAAGCTCACAGTAAAAATATAGCAGCTAGTCTTTAAAGTGCTGCAGTCTTTTTATTTTTGTTTTTATTTTTGTTTTCTGATATGCCTGAACCACAGACTAACATGGCTACTATGTCAAAAAATTCAACTGAGTAGGAAAGTTTTTCCTAGAAGGACAGGATATAAGTTTAATAAATAAATAAATAAATATAAATAACTGAAGTGCCTGTTGGCTGGGAAATCACAAGACACTCTCCCTACTTCTCAGATCTAAATGTTGCTGAATGTTGTGCCAAATTCAGAATAACAAATTTGTTTCCCCATAAATTATTTCCAAGTGCATTTTCCGAGATGCAGTATTGTTTTAGCCCTAATTCGCGACTACACTATTCCAGTCTGCCTTTGGAAGGGAGGGGAAAAGCAAGAATTGGGAATAATTCTGTACTCTGTCCTTTCTAGGGACTGGACTGGTAAATCCTTTCTTCTAATCATGACTTAATGATTACAGGAGCAGACTTTCAGGCCTCACAGATGCAAGCTTTATTCTCCCTCCCGTCCTATCTTTCCCATTCTCTCGATCTCTTCCAGGCCCAGCACCCTCCGAATCACCGAAAGAAGTGGAAGTTTCGACCCCCAGGCAGCCCAGGCTTGGGGACCTCTCAGCCTTCAACATTTCTAGCGATTCCCTCCAGCTTTCCTGGACTGTCCCGACAGGGACTTTTGACTCTTTCCTGGTTCAATACAAGGATGCGGAGGGCAAGTTACAGGCTGTGCCTGTAGATGGAGGAGCAACTCATGAAGTCACGATCTCCAACCTCGTGCCTTCCCGTAGATATAAGTTCAACTTTTATGGAATCTCTGGGCTCAAGCGCGTCGGCCCTGTTTCCATCGAGTCTGTCACAGGTCAGCTGGGGCCACAATATCTGTAATTCTTTCCCAGGGGACAGATCCCGCCCTTCTTAAGGCAGTGGGGCAGTTGGGACTCCGCTGGTATCATAGAATTGCTGAGTCGGAAGGGGCCCTTTGAGGCCATCGAGTGCAACCCCCTGCTCAACGTAGGAATCCGGATCAAAGCAGAACTGATAGAGTAGCCAGTGTTGACGAACCTATGATACACATGCCAGAGGGGGCACGCAGAGCCCTCTCTGTGGGCACACACGCCATCTCCCCAGCACAGAGTTCATTCTGCCCCTCTGCCCAGCAGCCCAATGGGAGCACTTCCTCCCTCCCTCAGCACAGAGTTCACCCAGCCCCTCTGGCCAGCAGCCCAATGGGAGTGCTTCCTCCCTCTCCCAGCACAGAGTTCACCCTGCCCCTCTGCCCAGCAGCCCAATTGGAGTGCTTCTTCCCTCCCCCAGCACAGAGGAGGTTGGGGGTTGCAGTTTGGGCACTTAGTCTCTAAAAGCTTCACCATCCCTAGAATAGATGGTTGTCCAATTCTTTTTTGAATGTTTCCAGTGTTGGGGAACTCACCATCTTTCAAGGCAGTGAGTTCCGCTCTCGTACTGCTCTAACAGTTAAGAAGTGTTTCCTAATGTTCAGCCTATATCTGGCTTCCTGTAGTTTCAGCCCATTATTACATGTCGTGCACCCTGGGATGATGGAGAACACATCCTTCCCTTGCTCTTTATGATTATCTTTCAGGCATTTGAAGAGTGCTATCCCCATATCCTCTCTCTGTCTCCTTTTCTCAAGGCTAAACATGCCCAGTTCTTTCAGTCGTTTCAGAACTTGGAAAAGCTGGTTTTCAGACTACAGTTCCCATGGTCTCAGACCAGCATGGCCATGATCTAAAGGGTGGACTCAGCATACCTATGAAAAAGAAACAGTAGCATCTGTGTTTTGGGAATGTGCTATAGCCATATGTGTCATATTTACATGTAGTGTGCAGTGATGATTGCCTGGTGTCCATGCCATCTCTCTTGCCACAATAGGTTTGAAGCATATTAAAGGAAATACATGTGGCAAATCCAAAGGATTCTTCCCAAGTGCTGACCAAGCATGAAAGCAAAGCAGTCACACTTACATACTGCCCCATAGCGCTGCGTGTACTCTGGGTGGGTCACAAGTTAATTAGCATTTTGCCCCCAACATGCTGATTACTCCTTTTACTGACCTTGGAAGGATGGAAGGCAGTCAACCTTGAGTCCTGGCCAGGATCAAACTCACAACCTTTTGTTTGCAGGGCAGAATTAAATTAAATGCTTAAATTATGTCCCCTCCCTCTTCTTTCCCTCTTTAGTTTTGCCAGTACTATCTAGTAGTAGTAGTTCCTTCTGATGCACAGACATAGTTACCTCGATCAGGGGTTCGCAACCTATGGTCTGTGGGCCAGACCAGGCCCACAGTGACATTTCATGTGGGCCACCGCCCTTGTTCCCATCACCAAAAGCAGTGGAAGCAGCAAAAACAGCCAAAAAACACGCCATCAATGCACACATGCAGACAAGTTTTACGGCATCGTTTACAGCCAGGGGAGGAGGGGCCATGTGTCTGGCTCGCTGAACTGTCTGAGGGGCCCATGGTCTGGCCCATGGCACAAAAACATTGAGAACCCCTGACCTAGATGGTGAACAGTAATTAGCAACGCTCCCTCACCAGTCGTGGTCATTCACTCCCTCGTCCTCTCTGTTTCAGCCCCGCTGATGGAGAAACCCACTTCTCCCGTCAGGCTGGGGGAACTGACAGCTGCTAACGCCATGCCCAGTTCTCTGGATCTCTCCTGGACTGTCGAGGAAGGGAATTTTGACTCTTTTATCGTCCAATACCGAGATGCTCAGGGCAAACCCCAGGCTCTCCCGGTTGACGGGAACCTACGTTCTCTCCACCTTCATGACCTGGCTCCCTCTCACCGATACAAGCTCAACCTTTACGGCATCTTGGGCAGAAAACGCTTAGGTCCCATCTCCACTGAAGCAGAGACAGGTAAGCCAAAATACTTTCATGCAAAAAATACTTCCAAGCAAAAATACTTCCACGCCAATGAGGGCAGCTTCTCACTTGTTCTCTGGTGCTTCACTCTAGGGGTCTGTGCTCATCTCCATTTACAGCCAAAGAGCCAGCACTGTCTGCTTCTGCAGACATTTCAGTGGCAGGAATGACTAGATGTTGAAGCACACAGAACACTGTTACCTTTCCCGCTGAAGTGGTACCTATCTATCTGCCTGCAATTTTCTTGTTTTCGAGCTGCTAGGTTGGAAGGAGCTGGAACAGACAACAGGAACTCTCTCTTTCACACAGCATTCGGGTCTCAAATTGCTGATCTGCCAACCTTCCGGGGATCAAGCTCAGCATCTTAACCACTGAGCCACCATGGCCTTGCTGTGTCTCCTATGTAGGGCAAAAAATGTAGCTGATCAGACATAGCTAGTTTTTATACTACTTGAGAGTCTGCTTTCTTTTCACTTTAGCCTTTCCTTAACTGGTTTTTTTTAACCTCAGGTAACTCTGTGAAGACATTAGTCATCCCCTGTTTTCCTCCTGATCCTACTCTTCTTCTTCTTCTTCTTCTTCGCTTCCTCTTTTACCCCTTCAGGTGTCGAGAGAGATGCAAGGTTCTTATTCTGCCGCTTCAAGCATTCTCCACCAAAGTTATTTGGTGTTCTTGTATTTTTTATTTATTTATTTATTTATTTATTGCATTTATTACCCCGCCCCAATCGGGAGAGCCCAACTCTGAGCGGCTTACATCAAGATAAAAATAAAACATAAAAACAGTCTACATCAATAAAAATCATCAAAGTTTAAAAAAGTCATCAAAAGTTAAAAACAATACAGAAACTACGCACAAATCCCGCATTCAGACCCAAGGGTGGCAATCTGTTAAATAAGCCACTTAGTATGGCTTACCTGCTCTTCGAACAGTAGCCGTGAGTCCAGGAGGACCCCCAGATTACGCACTGGGTCTGTTTGGGGCAGGACTGCCCCATCCAGAACCAAAGGTGGCAGCTCCTGTGTTAACACAGGACCCCTTACCCACAGCCACTCAGTCTTGCCGGGATTCAGCTGTAGCCCGTTGTCCCCCATCCAGACCTTAACAGCCTCCAGACACCTGGAAAGGACTTCCACCGCACCGCTTGGGTCCCCACGGGCAGAGATGTATAACTGGGTATCATCTGCATATTGATGATACCTTACCCCGTGGGAACGGATGATCTCACCCAGCGGCTTCATATAGATGTTAAATAGGAGAGGAGAGAGTACCGAGCCCTGAGGCACCCTGTATTGCAGGGGCCTAGGGCTGGACTTCTCCTTCTCCAGGCACACCGACTGGGTCCTGCCCCTCAGGAATGAGGAAAACCAGGACAACACTGTGCCCTGGATCCCCAGACCCTGGAGCCTTCCCAGAAGGATGCCATGATCGACAGTGTCAAAAGCCGCTGAGAGGTCGAGAACAGGAAGGACAGACGGCTCCCCTCCGTCCCTCTTTCTCCAGAGATCATCCACCAACGCGACTAGTGCAGTCTCAGTACCATATCCGGGCCTGAATCCTGACTGAAACGGGTCCAGATAATCCGGTTCATCCAGGACTTCCTGCAGCAGGGTGAGAGGCTGCCTCTGCATTTGGGCCAGGACACTTTCCACCTGCTCCTGGGACCCACCCTGGCTGGGGCTTTAAGAACTGCTGAGGCATAGGACTTCCTTGCTGCCCCACCTAAGAGGCTTTTGCAGCAGGGTGAGGGGCTGCCTCTGCATTTGGGCCAGGACACTTTCCACCTGCTCCTGGGACCCATCCTGGCTGGGGTTTTAAGAACTGCTGAGGCACAGGACTTCCTTGCTGCCCCACCTAAGAGGCTTTGCAGCAGGGTAAGGGGCTGCCTCTGCATTTGGGCCAGGACACTTTCCACCTGCTCCTGGGACCCACCCTGGCTGGGGCTTTAAGAACTGCTGATTATATTGTTATATTTTTTTTGTATTGTATATTGGAATGTATTTTGGGATTGTATCTCTGCTTTATATTGTGGATTGTATTGTGGACCATATTGTGGATTGTATTGTGGATTACACTGTGTTTATATTTATTTTGTTGTACTGTATTTTATGATATTATGATATTGTATTGAACTGTTATATTGTATTCGATTGTATGTTGTGAGCCGCCCTGAGTGGGTTTCACCAAGTAGGGCGGCATATAAATCGAATAAATCAAATCAAATCAATCAAACTGCTGCGCCACAGCCTTTTCCAAAACCTTACCTAAAAAAGGTAGGTTGGACACTGGACGGTAGTTGGAAATTGCCGTGGGGTCGAGGGACGGTTTTTTTAAGAGGGGAAGCACTAGAGTGTGTTTAAAAGGTGCTGGAAAATGCCCCTCTTTTAAAGAAGCATTAATAATCGCCTCGACCCAGCCACCTGCCACAGTCTTGGAAGCTTTAATTAACCAGGCAGGGCATGGGTCCAGTGCACAGGTCGTGGCGCGAACAGATACAAGAAGCCTGTCCACTTCCTCAGGGCCAACCGGGTCGAACCGATCCCAGATAACATGGCTAGACTGTGCTATGGTCAACCCCAGCTCTGTACGATCCACGCCGGGATTTAGCTTCGAGCGGATCTGAGCGATTTTCTCCGCCAGATAATCAGCAAAATCCTCAGCCGATCCCTGCCACCCAGGGCCCGCCCCCCCTCTACTGAGGAGGGACCTGGTCACCCGGAACAAGGCCGCTGGGCGATTATCTGCGGAGGCAATGAGGGTGGTGAAGTATTGGCGCTTCACCACCCTCATCGCCACTAGGTAGTCTTTAATAGCTGCTCTTGTAGTATTTCTTTGATTATCTCTTCACCTTCCTCTGGGTCTGCCTCATGGTCTTTGTCCTTCTCATTTTTTTTCCACACATGTCTTGTAAGATATGGGATTCGAAGACATTCTCTCCAGATCGGCAAACCACTTTATTTATTGTCTCTGGATGTACAGTTGTACCTCGCTTAAAGAGCATAATGCGTTCCACAGGATTTAAGCTAGTTTGCTCTTTAAGTGAAACACCATTGTAAGTGACCAATTGGGGGGGGGATTGTGAACCCCAATTTATTTGTTAAGCGAGTTTTTGGTGGGTTTTATTTGTTAAGCGAAGCGAACATTCAGAGAAAATTCTGCTCTTTAAGCGAGTTACTCTTTAAGGGAGATGCTCTTTATATGTAATTGTAAGGCTGGTCCTGTTCCAATTTCCCCCCTTATAATCTCATTCCTGATTTCATCTCTTCTAGTCACTCCAGCAGCCTTCCTCAGACATCTCTTCCCCCCTCTAAAAATCCCTCCCTCGGTCCACCCGGTAACATTTGAAATCTCCTTTTGTCCTTCAGCTCCATCGCCCACAACGCCACCACCTCAGCCCACGTTGGGGGAACTTTCTGCCTCAAACATCGCTAGTGATTCTGTCCGTCTTTCCTGGACAGTCCTTACTGGAAGCTTCAACTCCTTCCTGATCCAGTACAAGGACACAGAGGGAAAGCCACAGTCACTCCCCGTGGAAGGGGAGTCCCGTGAGGTTACTGTCCCAAGCTTGGTTCCTTCTCACCGCTACAAGTTCAACCTCTACGGAGTCTCTGGTAGCAAACACATTGGCCCGGTTTCTGTGGACGCTGTCACAGGTAGGGATTTGAAACTCTCTCTCTCTCTCATTACTTTCCAAGAAGTGTGTGTCTCTGGGAGGGGGGAGCTCAGTGGCCAAGAAGCTCTCCTTGTTACCTGGAAGGATGGCAAGTCAGCAGTTCAAGACCCGGGTACTGCATGATGGATTGAGTTCCCGTCTCTGTCCCATTTGGGCATTTCCTGAATTGAGTTTCTTTCAATCCAGAATAATTTCTGACATGAAATTATTATTATGCATGGACATGAGCATAGGGTGCTTAACCCTCCCCCTGCCATCTTTCCCTTCTGTTTGTTTATTTTCTATGTTTTACAAAATGTGTTATAAACTGTCCAGAGTGGGAAAATATCCCAAATGGGTGGGATAGAAATGCAATCACTCACTCACTCACTTACTCACTCACTCACTCACTCACTCACTCATTCAGTCAATCAATCAATCAATCGATAGATAGATAGATAGATGGATGGACGGACGGATGGATGATTTGCGTACTCCAAAGTTGATTAATCTCTTCTGATCTCTGTAATGCCAGGGTCATTGCCAGAAGAACCTCCAAGTTTGGGGGAACTCTTTGCTTCAGATATCACTAGCGATTCTGTCCGTCTCTCCTGGACTCTCCATACTGGTGACTTTGACACCTTCGTGATCCAGTACAAGGATGCACAGGGCAAGCCTCGGTCAATCCCAGTAGAAGGAGCCTTTCGCCAGACCACCGTCCCCGATCTGGCTCCATCGCGCAGATACAAGTTCAACCTTTATGGAATCATGGGCCGCAAGCGGATTGGCCCTGTTTCTACAGATGCCGTCACAGGTCAGCTTAATTTGAACCAGGCTTTTTTCTTGAGATCTCTGCTGCCCGTGCCACCCATGCCAGAGTGCAGTCAGTTCACACAACCAATCTGGAGCAGTAAATTTGGTGACTGAATAATTATAGATGCTTTGCATCTTTCTCTTCCCCTTGTTACATCAGATTGACGATTCTGCTGTATTGCAGAACTTGAAATGACTTCTTTACATTGAATGTACTAACTGCTAACTCATTACATTAGGCAGGAGGAACGTATCTAATTATTACACCTGTTACAAGGTAGAATGTTATCCTTTCAAGGCATTAGTTGGCCAGTCCTGCTGTTAGTATAAGAGTATGTTTTTCTATTCACACTTTAAATCTAACATATTATTTCTAAGCTGAACCATGAGGTTCTTTTGCCCTAGGACAGTGATGACTAACCCTGGCACTCCAGCTGTTCTTGGACTTCAATTCCCAGAAGCTTAAGTCCCTGTGAATCCACATAAATGGGTTTACTGCATGTGTGGATTCACAAGGACTTGGGTTTCTGGAAATTGAAGTCCAGGAACAGCTTGAGTGCCAGGGTTTGCCATCAAAGACCTAGGACAATGCAGCTAAGCCCTGGTGGTGCAGTGGTTAAACAGCCATACTGCAGCCAAAACATTGTGAGTTTGAGCCTGACCAGTGCTCCAGGTTGACTCAGCCTTCCATCCTTCCAAGGTCAGTAAAATGAGTACCCAGCATGTTGGGGGCAAAAGAAATGTTAATACTTGTGAACCGCCCAGAGAGTGCACTTTGTGTTATGGGATGGTATATAAGTGTAATTGCTTCTGCTGTTCTAAATTTGGCTCTACTTTGTGTTGACTAAGGAATCTAACAATAGCTGAAATGCCACATTTTCCCTACTTCTCTTTTATGTTTGGGAAAGAGCCGGGAGCAGAGGATGTGTTTTTGTTGTTAGATGTTTATAAAAGCCCATCCTAAAGAAAATCAATCCTGACTGCTTCTTGGAAAGACAAATACTGAAGTTGAAGCTCAAGTACTTTGGCTACCAAACAAGAAGAGAGGACTCACTGGAGAAGGCCCTGATGCTAGGAAAGATCGAAGGCAAAAGGAGACGGGGTTGGCAGAAGATGAGGTGGCTGGGTGGCATCATTGACGCAATGGGCATGGACCTGGGCGGGCTACAGAGGATGGCAGATGACAGAGGAGCCTGGTGTGCAGTGGTCCATGGGGTCACAAAGGGTCGGACTCCACCATGTGACTGAACAACAACAACAGAACTATTTCTACTTTTGTTGTGCGACAGTCTTAAAAGATACATAGATTGTTCACAGAAGCCCACACTGGTTCCAGCAAATGCGGGTTTCCTGATCTCGATCTCTCTCTTCCCCTCCCTCTATCTCTTTTTCTTAATTACTCTAACAGCATCTCCTCCAGCAGAAAATATAGCCCTACCCAGCTTGGGACAGCTCTCTGTTTCGGACGTCACTATCGATTCCGCCCATCTCTCCTGGACCGTCCAGACAGGGAACTTTGACTCCTTCTCAATCCAATACAAGGATGCTGAAGGGAAAACTCAGGCATTGCCCTTCGAAGGAAGAACCCGCGAGACCACCATCGCTGGACTCTCTCCTTCACGACGATACAAGTTCAACCTATTTGGGTTCGTCGGACGCAAACGTCTCGGCCCGGTCTCTGCTGATACAGTCACAGGTCAGTGCATGCTCTTTTGGCACAAGAAAGGCCACATCGAGCTATTTTTCTCTACTTTGTTCAAAAATTCACAAGAGATTGAAAGGAGAAACTGGCAGGTTACATGCAAATGAATATGGCACGCGCCTCCCAGCACAGAGTTCCCCCTAAACACACTGCTTAACAGGGCAAATGTCAAAGCTCTAAGGCAGGCCGTTGCTACCAGTTTAATTTCTCTGCAATGCAATCTCCACAATACATGTGTCAGAAGTTGCAAAGAAATCAAAATGGCAGCCACAAGGAGAAGCTGAGTTGTATAAGTCTAGCCCATCTTGCTTGTCCTCAGTGACACTGCTGGACTATAACTCTCTATGTGAAATTCATGCTGGACATGTCCAGATGACATCCATTGCCAATGTGTAAAGAGGAGCAATTTATAAATTGTATTTTTAAAAATAATTATCCACCTTGCCTAGTGCAATAGCTACAGCGCTAAACTGATATAGCGCTTATTCGAATCCTTGCCCCTATCTTCTCACTACAATGCTATTTCACTTGCTAACATTTGAAATAAAAATTTTGGATGCTGGCTGAAGTTTTTTATTTTTAATCATGTCAGAAGCACACAAAGGTGCATTCTGGGTTGAAAGGATTTTTGCTGGAGGAACTCTGCTCAGGGGATGGCCAAATGAGGCTCCTTTCATGTCCCCAAGATCTTTTCCCAAAGAAGTGATCCCTATTTATCTACTTGCAATTTCTTCCTTTCAAACTGCTAGGCTGGCAGGAACTGGGACAGAGACAGGCGCTCATTCCATCATGCAGTAATTGGGACTTGAACTGCCGACTTGCCAACCTTCTTAGCCACTGACTCACCCCGGGGGCGGGGGATAAGAAAGTGGTAACAATGGTAGCGAGAAGGAGGGTTGTGTAGTGTGTGGACAGATGAAACACACCTTGGAAGAATTAGATATTTCTGTGTCAATGGCAACAGCAATGTAAAAGCCTTCTTCTCCTTCTCTTTCTTCTCCTCCTCCTCCTCCTCCTTTTCTTCTCCTTCTTCGCTTCCTATTTTACCTCACCAAGTGTCAAAGGAATCTAAAGGCCAAGGAGCAGTATAGAGAAATCTGCATCAAGCATTGAAAAATGTATGCACATTATTAATTGGCTTTTGAACGCTAATACTGTACTTGTTGTAAACTCTGTATGGGCACCATTTTAATTCAGTTTCCCCCCCTACCACCACCACCATCACCCGTAGCTTCCACAACAGCAAAGGAAGAGGGAGTGGACCCCGGCTTAGGAGAACTCTCTGTTTCGGAGATCACCAGTCATTCTGCTCTCCTCTCCTGGACTGTCACGATGGGGAACTTCGACTCCTTCCTCATCCAGTATAAGGACGCAGAGGGGAAACCCCAAGCCCTGCCCGTGGAGGGATCTTCCCGTCTGGTCACTGTTTCAGACCTCACTCCTTCCCATAAATACAAGTTCAACCTTTACGGCATCACTAACCGCAAGCGTCTTGGCCCTATTTCCTCCGAGGCAACTACAGGTCAGCTTGAAGTAGAAACCTCCTTCTTTCTTTTCTCCCAGATGT
The DNA here is from genome assembly GCA_030440675.1 of Furcifer pardalis. NCBI lineage: Eukaryota > Metazoa > Chordata > Lepidosauria > Squamata > Chamaeleonidae > Furcifer > Furcifer pardalis. Next base: position 162,918,684 of record CP126893.1, on the reverse strand, counting down.
GTTGGGGAGGAGAGGCGGGAACAGTAAAGCAAACTCTTTATTTTCAGCGCCCTAAAGCTGTGATGCTCCATATGTTGCCTGACGTCAACTCTCATCCCATTCTCATTCCATGCTCTTCTCTCTCTCTCTTCTTGGCTTTTTAAAAGCAGCTTCTTCCCATTCTCAGGACATCAAGATCTGTGCCGAAAGGAATACCACCATGTCCGTCATCTTAAATATAACAAATGATTTCATCCAATGCATGTCCACCATCTTAACCTGTCCTTCATTGCTTTGGCAGCCATTTTGTCTCCCATTTCCCTCTCCATATCTTTTTTATTCGTGGGACGTTTTCTCAAGGCCATGGGATCTTTTTTCTCCCTCCTCCCACCCTGACTCCCATTTTCTGTCCTAGTTAAACCAGAGGAAGAAGAGCGGGAAGGAAAAGAAGTGGAAGAGGAGCAGAAGAATGGAAGACATAAACCTCGCTTGGGTGAGCTCTTGGTCTCGGAAGCCAAGAGCAATTCAGTCCGTCTATCTTGGAGTGTCCCAACTGGAAGCTTTGACTCTTTCCTTGTTCAGTACGAGAATGGAGAAGACGACCAGCAGTCATTGCCTGTGGGTGGGGCCTCACGCGAGGTCACAGTGCCTAATTTGATTCCCTCCCAAAGATATCGATTTGACCTCTATGGCATCTCTGACGGCGAGCTGCTTGGCCCTGTATCCATCAATATTGTCACAGGTCAGAAGCTCACTTGAACCCCTGCCTAACCTCTAGAGCAGGGGTTCCCAACCTAAAGCTTGTGGGCCACATCTAGCCCATGGTGCCATTTCATGTAGCCCCCCGCCCCTCCAAGGGCATTCGAGAAGCAAAATGGCCACCGTTTGAAGCTGTTGGGACAAAATGGCCACCCACATCATGCAGGCAGAGCAAAATGACCGTCCGGCCCTCAAAGCTGATTTTGAGAGCGTGACCCGGCCCCCAGCTTGAAAAGGTTGGGAACCCCTGCTCTAGTGACAACACAGGAAGCTCTGCCTTCTGCTTAGAATAGTATCTCTCAGGATGGGAGAATATCCAAGATGGATGAGATATCTTCTTCTGTATTCGAATCCAAATATTGACGATCAACATGGCTATCAGCTATGAAGACTGTCCTGAGAATATCAAAGCTCTAGTGGCCTTTCATCTGCCTTCTGCATCTCAGGATGAACCTTATACCATTGATCCAGTTCCATGAGTCACTTTCTGGTCTTGAGCCCTTATGGCATGCAAAGTCCTCCTCAGCCCCAGGCCAGAATTGATGAAGCTGCTGCCCTCCATTAAGATGGATTCATGTGGGATTTTAATCCATTTGGGGACCACCATCCTTCCCTGTGGACTTTCCCAACCAAGGCTGTTAGTCATCAGGGATGTCAGGTTAGTTAACCTCCACCTGACACTCCGTGTTGAGTTGCTGGCAGCAGGGTCTACTCCAGGTGTCCAGGGCTAGTTCACAGTCCCTCAGACTGTCAAGGGGCCAGACTCCTCTGCCTCTGTTACCTCAATCCTTGTCCCCTCCACTTGGCTTGGCATGTCTCTGCCAGCACTATGTAGCAGGGTGGATGTTGTAAGGAGCTGCCGCCAGAAGGGCTGGGCGAACAAGGCAGGCTCCTTACAACATCCACCCTGCTACGGAACACCAGCAGGAACATGCCAAGTCAAGCGGAGAGGACAAGGATTGAGGAGGCGGTGGTGGTGGAGGTGGTTACAGCGAGGGCAAGGGCCAGATTTTTTGATGCCATGGGCTAGATCTGGGCTGTAATTTGAGGATCCCTGGTCTACTCTATTACCATAGCAGGATAACCTGGCCAGACATGTGGGTGAGATATAAATATAATAAATAAATTTATTCACTTGCCTCTAGTAGCTAGCAGCAAGCCATCTTATGATGCAAAGACACATTCCTTCCATCCCTGATTATGAGAAAAAGAATGTTACAACATATATGATCCCTACAAATCTGGGACCCATGATATAATAGACAAAGTCGCCAGAAGAGGAGAAATGGCTGCGGTAACGACTTGAGAGACTTGGGCTCCAAAACCTAATATATGGCTTTAGTACATACTGTGTCACAGTCACTTGCCATCCTATATCAGTGATGGTCAACCTTGGCACTCCAGGTGTTCTTGGACTTCAATTACTAGAATCACAAGTCAGCAGTCCTGCTGATCAGGACTTCTGGTAATTAAAGTCCAAAAAAATCTGGAGTGCCAAGATTGACCATCACATATTGTTTTAACTAGGGCCTACTCAACTTAGCACACATTTTCTGAAACCATCTTCTCAAATAGTGGCTCTTGTTGAAACCTGTTCTCAAGGACTGAGAATATGGGTTCTCAACCCAGGTCCTCCCAAAATTCCCCCACATGCAAAATGATTTATTTATTTTTTTTTGGGGGGGGGGCAGATGTTGAAAAATCACCAAAACAGAAAACTAAAGTCAGAGGGCTGTCTGTTTGGTGGTGACATGAACCTAACAAGCTTTGGGGCTTCTAATATGACCCATACTTTTGGCTCAGAAAGGTTAATGATAGAGAGGAACCCCATTTCTCTGTTTGCAAGCGCCTTGGCCTTCTATCCTGTGAGGCAGGTTTAGGTCAGCTGAAGCAGAATTTCCTGCCACAAATCCAGTCCAGTCCCACCATCCTTCCCATTGCCATTCAGGTGATTTTTAAAAATATTTTTTGGTTTTGCAGGATCCGTGGCTATTCATCTTCTCTGCCCGTATTCAATTTTGCTTTTGAGCCTTTCTTACTTTAAACTCAAACCAGTCCCAGCCCAAAAATAAGGTGTAGCTATAAGACTACTTGAAGCGAGGATCAATGCAGTTGTGTCTAATTTTCTTCTTGTTGTATATCTCATAGAAGCTGTACTCTACTGAATGTTGCACATCAGGAGTTCTCAACCTTTTTAAGCCGGGGGCCAGGTCACGCTCCCTCAGACAGCTTCAGGAGCTGGACAGCCATTTTGCCCTTCCTCTAACACATGACACTTCCTGGTGTGGTGGGGGCCACAGGAAATGGTGCCATGGGCCACGTCTGGCCCACAGGCCGCAGGTTGAGAAACCCTGTTGTACATCATTCATAGAAGCTGTACTCTACTGTCACCCGCTCCTATCTGTTCTCTGTTCCAATGTTTCTCTTTTTTACAGCGCCAGCAGCACAAAAGCAGAAAGTTCGAGCCACAACAACTTCTCTTCCAGAGCCCAGACTGGGAGAGCTCTCTGTGTCTGATGTCACCGGAGACACTGTCCGTCTCTCTTGGGATGTCCCCACTGGGACATACGACTCCTTCCTGGTCCAGTACATGGACGCTGAAGACAACCTGCAGGAGATCCCTGTGGACAAAGAGACCAACTCAGTAGTGATCTACTACTTGGTGCCGTCCTACAGATATATATTCTACCTGTATGGTGTTTCTGGACGGAGGCGCTTGGGACCAATCTCCACCAGTGTTGTTACAGGTCAGGATAGGTCCTAAATTATACTCTGCTTTTCAGCTTTCTTTTTTTGTTGGAATCACAGGTGGTTGTTTCTTCTAGATCTATATTTCATCTCCTACCACTAATGTGTCAGCCTTTTCCTTCGGTTTCTGTAGATCTCATCTTAAGGAGCCAGCGAAAAGAAAAGAAAAACCACTATGTTTCTTTGCATTGGTGAAAGAAGTCACACACAGAGCCAATTAATCTTATTCTTCTGCCATATCTGAATACGAATAAAGGCAATCCTCATGGCAATCAGCCATGAAGACTGTCCTGAGAATAGAATGCCATGTCCTTTCATTTGCCTTCCACATTGTAGCATGACCCCTGAAACCACTGATCCAGTTCTGTGAGTCACTTTCTAGTCCTGAGCCCTTTTGGCACACCAAGTCCTCCTCAGCCCTAGGCCAGTATTGATGAAGCTGCTGCCCTCCATCAATATGGATTCAAGTGGGATTTAATCCACTTGGGGACCATCACCCTTCCCTGTGGACTTTGGCACCTTTTAATCGTCAGGGTTGTCAGGTTAGTTAACCACCGCCTGGCACTCGCCATTGAGTCGTTGGCACTATGGTCTACTCTATGACCATAGCAGGATAACCTGGCCATACTGGAAGCCAATTACAGTAATACCCCGTATAACGCGAGTATCATATAGCGTTAAAACCGCATAACGTTACAAGATTTTCGGAAAAATCTTGTATCAAATAACGCGATTTTTAACGTTATCCGATACAGTCGTTCTTAGCAGCAGGGTGGCTGGAAAGCTGAACGGGGTTCTCCGTTCAGCTTCCCAGCCACCCTGCAGCTACGGAGGCAGGGGTGGGGAGGCTGGAAAGCTGACGGGGGGCTCCCCCATCAGCTTCCCCAGCCACCCCACAGCTGCGGAGGCATGGGCGGGTGGCTAGGGAAGCCGACAGGGAGTCCCCGTCAGCTTCCCCAGCCACCCTGCAGCTGTAGATCGGGTCCTCTGATCTCTCTGGAGGTGTTTCTGGGCTTCCCCGACGTCCTGAGCCAGTGCAGCAAGCCAGAATGTCAGAGTTCGAATCCCGACATTCTGGCTTGCTGCACTGGCTCAGGACGTCGGGGAAGCCCAGAAACACCTTGGATCGGGTCCCCACACCTCCCTGGACCCAGCGGGGGGGGGGGGTCAGACACCCCAAAATTGGTAAAGAAAACGTCCGTTTTTTTTACCAATTTTGGGGTTTCTGACCCCCCCGCCGGGTCCAGGGAGGTGGGCAGACACGATCCAAGCTTTTTCTGAGCTTCCCTGACGTCCTGAGCCAGTGTAGCAAGCCAGAATGTCAGAGTTCGAATCCCGACATTCTGGCTTGCTGCACTGGCTCAGGACGTCGGGGAAGCCCAGAAACACCTTGGATCGGGTCCCCACACCTCCCTGGACCCAGCGGGGGGGGGGGGGGTCAGACACCCCAAAATTGGTAAAAAAACGGACGTTTTTTTTTACCAATTTTGGGGGTTCTGACCCCCCAGCCGGGTCCAGGGAGGTGTGGGGACCCGCTCCAAGCTGTTTCCAAAGTTCTCCCACCTCCCTGGAGGCTGCAGCAAGGCAAAATGTCAGGATTCGAATCCCGACGTTCTGGCTTGCTGCAGCATAAAAGAGGGTGGGGGGAGTTCAAAATTAGCACGCATCGGGTCTCCCGACCTCCCTAGAGCTGATGCACGCTAATTTTGAACTTCCCCCACCCTCTTTTATGCTGCAGCAAGCCAGAATGTCGGGATTCGAATCCTGACATTTTGCCTTGCTGCAGCCTCCAGGGAGGTGGGAGAACTTTGGAAACAGCTTGGAGCGGGTCCCCACACCTCCCTGGACCCGGCGGGGGGGTCAGAGCCCCCAAAATTGGTAAAAAAAAGTCCGGTCCGTTTTTTTTTACCAATTTTGGGGTTTCTGACCCCCCCCCCCCCGGCTGGGTCCAGGGAGGTGTGGGGACCCGATCCAAGGTGTTTCTGGGCTTCCCCGACGTCCTGAGCCAGTGCAGCAAGCCAGAATGTCGGGATTCGAACTCTGACATTCTGGCTTGCTGCACTGGCTCAGGATGTCGGGGAAGCCCAGAAACACCTTGGATCAGGTCTGCCCACCTCCCTGGACCCGGTGGGGGGGTCAGAGACCCCAAAATTGGTAAAAAAAAAAAGGATGGTTTTTTTTACCAATTTTGGGGTCTCTGACCCCCCCCCCCCCGGCCGGGTCCAGGGAGGTGGGGAAACCCGCTCCAAGCTGTTTCCAAAGTTCCCCCACCTCCCTGGAGGCAGCAGCAAGCCAAAATGTCAGGATTCAAATCCCAACGTTCTCGCTTCCTGCAGCCTCCTGGGAAACAGGGCTTTTTTTAACATTGTGTGTTCAATGTATCGTACAATGTTAAAAACCGGATAACGACGGGACTTGTGGAACCAAGTCATTACGTTATTCGGGGTACTAGTGTAATACACCTGTCAAATTCTGCACAGCTAATATCCCTAAACAATCAATGGAGTAATGATTACAATAATCTAATCTAGAGATTTCCAGTGCATGGGGCTGTGGTGACTCAGTGGGCAAGAAGCTCGCCTTGTAAGCTGGAAGGTCGGCAAGTCAGCAGTTCGAGACCCGGGTACTGCATGATGGTTTCAGCCCCCATCTCTGTCCCAGCTCCTGCCAACCTAGCAGTTCGAAAGCAAGAAATTGCAAGTAGATAAATAGGGACCACTTCAGTGGGGAAAAGTCTTGGGGATACGAAAGGAGCTTCATTTGGACATCCCCTGAGTGGAGTTCTCCAGCAAAAATCCTTTCAACTCAGAATAATTTCTGACACAAAATTATTATTATTACCATGGCATAAGTGACTCTTGAACGACTAAACAGGGGAAAGTTCTAACTGTATGTTCTCTTGCCCCACAATTTCTCTTCCTAACCTCCTGTTAGGACACTTTTAATTCTTCTTTTGCTAGTTAGATCACTAGAAAGAAGGGCTGAAAAGAAGGCGAAATTCCATTGAAAATCATATCCTGGCATCAGTCTCTTGTTCACTAATTATCTTTGTATTATCTGTAGCTACAGCAAGGGTTGAAGAAGGGCAAGAAGATGAAGAGGCAAAGAAGGAGCCCCCTGCACAAGCAGAGCCCCGCCTGGGGGACCTTTCAGTCTCCAAAACCACCAGTAACTCTGCCCGTCTCTCTTGGACTGTCCCAGTGGGAAGCTTTGATTCTTTCTCTGTCCAGTACAAGGATGCGGAAGGAAGACCTCAGGCTCTGCCCATAGATGGGGACTCCCTTGAGGTCACAGTCCCAAATCTGGCCCCCTCTCACAAATACAGGTTCAATCTCTATGGCATCTCTGGACAACAGCGGCTTGGACCCATCTCTGCCAATGCTGTGACAACAGGTCAGCAGATGCACTGGAGAAAGTGTGGGGAGAGATGTGCAATTGATTTAATGCTTACTTCCCTCTTATTCACGTTTCCAGGCTGTTAGGATTCCTGTCAGTTGCAGGTTTTGGAAACCCTCAGAAATGATTGCCCTGACGATATTTCTTTCTTTCTTGTCTGCCCATTTCTTTCTCCTACGTAGGAGGTGGGCCTGGAAGAATGGCAGGCCAGCATCCCAAGGCATAGAAGTTCACACAGATGTAGAAAAAAAATACAGCGAATTGCTTCTTCTTTCTTGTCCAGATCAAAGTTTGGACTGCCAAAATGAAGCCACCTTCTTGGCTTGGTCATTGACCAAACTTAAGTCCTCATTGATACATGTTTCTGGCAGTAACTGGCAGACCAATAAATGAACTGGATTCTGTATCCATGTTCACACAGCACGTTGCAACCCCCACTTGAGCTTGTTGGTCTTGCATTTAGAGACTCCAACCCTCAGCCTATTCAGGGTCCTCCAAGTGACGTACGGGAGGTTGAGTTCCTTAGCTATATCCTCCGTTCATGATGTTCCTTGTGCAGTGAGTTCCTACCTCCATCTTCTAATTTGGTTTTCCTCTTGTGTACCCTCAAGAATGTTTGTTCTTTTTTTTTTTTTATGGGATCTTTCTTTTTTTTTTTAATTTTTTTATTTTTTTGCAATATTAAAAATAAACCAACAAAACAGTCTACAAAACATAAAAGAAACAATTACACACACAAAAAAAAAGTAGTTCCCACGTACATCCTACAACGTTAAAAAAAAATGAGAAGAGGAAGAGAGAAGAAAAAAAAATACATGTCAATATAATATAATGTAATCAAACGTTATTTTTTATACATTTGCTATACTGTATATTTTCATCCTTATATCCATTCTCCTCTTTAACCACCATATTACAACTTTAATATTTTGTACATGGTTCCTACCACCCAGTGCACTACAGTCCTTGAGTCTACCAGCCACTCCTTTTACAACTCATTCATTCTGCCAAAAATACATTGTATTCGGAGCAGGTTTTTCTCCTTTATTATCCATCAATGTGTGTTGCAAAAAAGGCTTCCAAATGTCCCAAAATCTATTTTGTTTTATTAACCCCCTTTTTATATTTAGTTCCCATGTAAGTTTTTCATTTAATGCCATATCCCAAACATCAACATACCATTTACCAATTTCTAAATTCATATCACCTTTCCAATTTCTGGCTACTTGTTGTCTCGGCAATGTCAAAAAAATAGACAATAACTCTTTTATATTTTCCTCTAAATTCAAATCCTCTAAATCCGTTAATAATACTATTTTTTCATTCAACTTTAAACGGATATTTAAAATTTTTTCTACTTCTTGTTCCATTTTATGCCAGAAATTGGAAATAATTTTGCAATCCCACCACATATGTTTGTATGTCCCAATTTCCTGATGACACCTCCAACATTTTTTCGAATTGCTACTATTTATTTGATTTAATCGAACTGGCGTCATATACCATCGCCACAACATCTTGTAGTTGTGTTCTTTAACTTTTGTAGACAGATTTCGCATCATCCTACTTTTCCATTTTTTCTTCCAGTTCTTATCTGTAATAGTAATACTCAAGTCCGATTCCCACATTCTTTTAAGGGTATCCTGGGATTCATCCATGTTGTTTATCATTTTATATAATTTACTTACTATTCCTTTTATCCCCATTGAACCTCTTCTTATTTTATATACCATCTCCTCGAAGTTTGTCAACTGCCTTATTGGCTGTAATTTCATTTTATATTGTTTATTCCACTTATCCAACGTTAGTATCTGAAGCCAGTTCAGTTTTAATTCCTTATAAATTTCTTTTTTTGTTTTTTCATTCTCAATTCGATCCAGCCAATCTTTTAATAAGATTATATCATATTTATACATAATATTTTTTATTAATTCTAAATTTTTAACTGGAAATGTTTTAAGATCTTGCAACTCTAATATTGGAGAGGTGTTTGGTGCCAATTTATCTTTCAACTTTATCCAAACATTTATCATAGATTTTAGGACATTATTTCTTGGTTTTAAATCAAAAACTGTATTTTCCAGAAATTCTCCCTTTGCACACACATTACTATCTTTCATTTCTATCTCCCTCCATATGAGGTCCTCTATCGTTAAAAGTTTTACCAAGCCTTTAATTTGGAACGCCCTGTAATACGATTTAATATTAGGTAATCCCAAACCACCCTCTTTCTGCGATTTATACCATAGGCTTTTAGGTATTCTTGCTCTTTTCCCTCCATTACAATAATCATTCAATAGATTTTGAAAAACTCCTAGTTCTTTTTCAGATTGTTTAATTGGAAGGACTTCAAATAAAAAGTTAATCTTGGGTAATAAACTCATTTTACAAATTGCTATTCTACCAAACCAGGAGGTCTTCAATACCCTATATCAAACAATTTTCTTCTTAATTTCCTCTTTCACTTTATCATAGTTTAGTTTCTTCAATTCCTCTACATTGTCAGCTATGTTAACTCCTAAATACTTTATACTTTTCCTAATTTGAATTTTAAATTTTTCCTTAATTCTCCCTATCTCTTCCTTATTTAATTTACTAAAGATTGCTTCTGATTTCCCCCAATTTATTCTCAGGCCTGTTATCTCTTCAAATTTTTGCAAATGATCTTGTATCTTTTCCATATTTTTTATAGGATCTTTCATTATAATTAAAGTATCATCTGCATACAAACTTATTTTTGTTCCATTTATCCCTTCTATGTTCGTATCACTCCTTATAGCTCTAGCCAATAATTCCATAGCCATTATAAACAAAATGGGGGAAAGAGGACATCCTTGTCTCATTCCTGCTTTAATTTCAATATCTTCTGTAAATGAGTCATTTACTCTTACCTTGGCATAACTACTTTTATAAAGTTGATTGACTACATTTTTAAATTTTTCCCCAAATTCTACTTTTTTAATTATTTCCCTAATAGTGACCCATTGTAAAGAGTCAAAAGCTTTAAAAATGTCTAAAGATAATAATCCTATTTTACCTTCTTTTCTCTTGTTTATTTGTAACAAATTTAACACCCTTCTTATTAAATCAGACATATATCTTTCCTTTAAAAAACCTGCCTGATCTGTATGTATATATTCCCCCAGAAAACTATTTAACCTATTAGCCATAATTGCTGTGAAAATCTTTGCATCTTGATTAATTAAAGAAATTGGACGATATGAGTCAACCAGTTCTAAATTTTTTCCTGGTTTTGGTATTAATACTATGATAGATCTAAGCCATGAATTTGGAGATTCTCCCCCCTCCAAAATATAATTATATAGCCTGGTTAATTTAGGAATAATAATTTGTTTAAATTCTTTATAAAATTCAGCTGGTAATCCATCTTCTCCTGGAGTTTTCCCTATTTTCAATTTATTTATAACATCTAATATCTCTTTCTCTGTAATTTGTTCTTCCATTTTAGCCCTATGTTCTGCTTTTATACTCTCCCCCTTGTGTTCTTGTAGATATTTTTCTAACTTGCTTAAATTTATTTTCTTATCTGTGTACAAATTTTGATAAATTTTTTTAACTATGTTAAGTTTCTCTACTATTTTATTACACCTTTTCATATCCTCCCTTATTAAAGTTCCAATCTCCCCTTTTTCCTTCTTCTCTTTCACTGCTTTTGCTAACATTTTTGAACTTTTATCACTATACTCAAAATATTCCCTTTTCAGATAAATTAAATCTCTTTTAATTTTTTCAATATCCCTTCCTGCTATCTCCTTCTGTAATAGTTGTATCCTTTCTAAGGTCTTCTTCTCCTTTGTTTTGGCATGTTTAATTTGCAATAATTTAATCTCTTTTTCCAACTCCAGTTGTCTATCTTTATATTGTTTATTTTTTAAACTCTTAAATTTAATACACTCACCCCTGAATACTCCTTTCATTGCATCCCAAATTACATTAAAATTTGTTTCATTGTTATCGTTAATTTTCCAAATTTCTTCCCAATTTTTCATTATCTGATCTTTTATCCCCTTGTCTTTAAATAATTTCGGATCATACCTCCAAGTTCTTATATTACTTTTATTTATTTTAAATTGTAATTCCACCATTACTTTGGCATGATCCGATTCCTTAAAAATTCCTACTTCTACATCATTTAAATCCTTCAATATATTTTGTGTTACAAATACATAGTCAATCCTAGAATATGAATTATACACCTGGGAATAATATGTATAAATTCGTTCTTCCCCTTTCAATTCTCGCCAGGAATCTTTCAGTCCAAACTTTTTTATCCACTCATCCAACAATTTAGCTTTCCATCCTTTTCTATAATTAGTTATATTAGTGCAATCAATATTTGACCTTGTTAGGTTAAAATCTCCGGCAACTATCATTCTATCACAGTTTTCTTTTATCAAAATATGACTCAATTTAGTCAAGAATTGGTCTTGCTTCTCATTTGGTGCATAAACATTGACCAACAATATTTCTTCTTCTTCTATACTTCCAGCTATAATCAAATATCTGCCTTCTGGGTCCCCTATCATTTTTGTTTTCGTAAATCCCAATCTTTTCGATATCATAATCGCCACCCCCCTTGCCTTGGAAGAACCAAAGGCCTTTTCATAGTACTGAGTCCAACCAAGATACAAATTATTTTTATCCGCCGCTTTTTGATGCGTTTCCTGTAAAAAAATGATATCCGCTCTATCTTTTCTTAGGGCCATTTCCAATCGTTTACGTTTAGTAGGACACCCCGCCCCTTTCACATTCCATGACAATATCTTAATATTTTTCATGTTTTAACGTTATTTAACCTTTTAAGAAATAGCTGGCAGACTTCAAAGGACGTGTTACCCACTACCCACAATTTAACATATATTACACAAAAATACATATAAAAAACAAAAAATTGATAACCCCCTTCTTTTTTCAAAAAAAAAAGCACCTCTACTAATAAGAGAAGGGGGGGAGGGGAGTCATGTGGTTACAAAACTTGATCATTCTTCAGTAGTACCTCAGCTGCAGATGTTACACTATCTTAATCGCCTCCAGTTGCTCCTTGAGCCTCTTCAGTTGTGGATTCTGATTTTTTTGCTGTGTTTGCTCCTGCCAGTGATAATGCTTCTTTGAGCTCCTTCCACTCTTGTGTTCCGTTTTCCAGAATCTTTGCTTCTACTAACACATCCAACACGTATGAATCTTCCTTTATATAAAAGGTTTTCCCCAGGTGCACAAACCTCATCTGTTTTGAAAATTTCCAATTATATAAAATTCCTTTATCTCTCAATTTTTTTGTAACAGGCTTAATTTGATTTCTCCAAATTCTTTCCTCAAATGCTATATCGTTGAAAATTTCAATATCCACTCCTTCCATTTTGAGAATATCCGGACCAGCATTTTTAATATAAGACATCAATCTTAATTTTGCACTCAAATCTACAAATTTTAAAAGCACATTTCTAGAACCTGTTTTATATTTCTTTGGACCCAGTCTATACACACTCTCAATGTCCTCAGGTGCAAAATCCCTCCCCATTTTCAATTCATTCAGCCATGTCAACAGTCTTAATTTCAAATTGTCCGGTTTATTCTCAGGGATTTTTCTAATTATCACATTTTTCCTTCTTATCTGATCTTCCAGATATGCCATTCTTTTTTCATGGTCAATCAATTTATTTGCTTTTTCTTTCTCTCTTTCTCTCACCTCCACAACTTCTTGTTTTAGTTCCACCACCTCCTTTTTTACTGTGTCCATTGATTCTTTCATTTCCCCCATCTGCTTCTGTAATTTATTCATTATTTCAGATGTGCCTTTTAACAAGTTTGTTGACGAGTCTTTTATTTCTTTTTGAAGGATCTCGATAAGTTCTTGTTGCTCCTTAACTCGTTGAGTTTCTGCAGCCTGTAGTCTATCAAACAATTGTTGTTTAAATTTGTCATAATTTTTCTCAACATTTTCTTCATGTTGTTTCATCCATGTTGACAAGACTTCACTTAAATCAGATTGAGGTTTGTCTTTTTCACTTATTTTCTTTTTTATGGCCCCCTGTTCAGCCTTTGACTCCATTTCTTGCTCTTGATGTGATTTTTGATTTCGTTGTATTGATTTGTCTCTGTGTTGTTGAAACTGGTCTCGTCGTTGTTGTTGATGATAAGCCTTCTCCCTTAATCTTTGCAATTCCTCCGCCTCATCAATTTCTTCCTTCAATGATTTCACCCTTCCTTGCTCTCTTCTTGTCAAACGTCCAATTCTTACCCAAGCAGGGTTATCTTGTCTATCTTCCAAAGATTTATCCCTTCTTTTACTCATCCAGATAACATTCACCAGAGCAGAAAACAATTATTAAAGTTCCATGAATATCCAGCAACAGGAGTCCAAAAATCACTTAGCCGAAGGGGAAGACCAAACAAAGATAACAACAGCAATCCTCAATTTCACTTTGTTATTCCAGTAAGCCGTATCCACAAGAGGGGAAAAAAAAACAATTCTTCTGCCAGCAATTATTCAAAGCAATACAAAGTCTAAACAGTTTAATTGGTTGCTATCGAAGTTTTGTAGTTAGTAAGTGAAGGGGTGAGGACTTTTTGCTTCTCAAGCCAACAATCTTAAGGAAAAAAAAGTATATCCAAACTTTCCCTTGACTTAAAATTGGCTTGGAATTGTCTTCACCCCACCCCCACTTCATTAAAATGCTTACAATTCAGCCAGCCAGCTTGAGTCCATTATCTCCGGTGAAACAGTCACAGCAATCTTTTAGTTAAAAACAACTTTTAAATATTCAAGGCAATACAGAATCTAAACAGTTTAATTGGCTGCTATCGAAGTTTTATGGTTGGTAAGTAAAGGGGTGAGGACTTTTTTTAAAAGTTAATTGCCAGGCAGCAGCCGGGAATAAATAAAATAAATATCTTATCTTCCGTCTCGGCATTCGCATTCCCACACACTCAAGGCAACAATTTTAAGGAAAAAAGTATGTCCAAACTTTCCCTTGACTTAAAATTGGCTTGAAATTGTCTTCACCCCACCCCCACTTCGTTAAAATGCTTACAGTTCAGCCGGCCAACTCGAGTCCCTTATCTCCGTTATCTCCGGTGAAGCAGCCACAACAAACTTTTGGTTGAAAACAGCTTTTAAAAAGTTCCCCTTGACTCTATAATCCTTATGATCCTTTTATTACATTCTTAAAGAGACTGTAACTACTTTTATTCCACAAAATGTGGCTCCGTTTTTGCAGCTGAAGAAAAAACAAACTCTCAGGTCTCCATCTTGGCTCCTCCCCCCAAGAAGAATGTTTGTTCTTGCCATAAAGCTCTTCCTGGATCAGAGCAGGTGCAATTGAGGCTCATATCCAGAGGATGTTGAAGGTCATTCTTTAGCTTAGTTCCCTCAGTTTTCATTGTATCCACAAAGCATATCTTTGGACACCTGTTGTTTAGTAACAAAGGAATATGGTATACGTCTGTGAGGAGGGTGTTTAACAGAAGGGAGAAACAGTACTACACAGAAGCCCTCTTATCTGTCATCTGAAAAGGGAGGATAATCACAGAAGGAATTCAAATTAACACTTTCATACTAAGATTCCAAACCAGAAAACAGTTCGTGTTGAGACCAGCATTTCATTCAATGCTTGGAAAACAGATGAACAGATAGCAAAAGAATTCTCCCATCAGTCTTAATATAAGCCGACCATAGTAGGGAGTTAAATAACGAGCCATAGTCACTCACTGGCTCACCATCTATGTTTTAATTCTATCAATAACAGGTGATGAAGAAACTCCAAAAGTGGGGCATGCAGCTGACAAAGCGACCCCTGGTGAAACAGAGCCCCTCTTGGGGAAACTCTCTGTCTCCGAGACCACCAGTAACGCCGTCCATCTCTCTTGGACTGTCCCAGTGGGAAGCTTTGATTCATTCTCTGTCCAGTACAAGGACGCTGAAGGAAAACCTCAGGCTCTGCCTGTCGGAGGCGATTCCAGAGACGCCGTGGTTCCCAACCTGAACCCTTCTCATAAATATAGGTTCAACGTTTATGGTATTTCTGGGCAACAGCGTCTCGGACCCATTTCTGCCAACGCAGTGACGACAGGTCAGGAGATGTGCTTGTGAAGGAGAGGGAAATGCAATTGATTTCACTTTTCAGCTATTTAACTCACCTGTTCCCACCTGTCTAGATTTTAGTTTGGCATCTGTGGTTTTTTAATTTTTAGTTTGCAGGGTGGACCATCAACTTTCCCCCCTCAGTATCTTCTTTTGCTTACCCTTTTCTTTCTCCTGTTAGGCATGGCTAAAATTGACAGAGGCCCGGTGGAAACAGAGTGGTACCTCCAGCTGAAAGTTAGATGTTGGCATATAGAACATGGGTTCCCAAACTTTTCAAGCTGAGGGCCAAGTCACACTCTCCCAGTCAGCTTTGAGGGCCAGATGGCCATTTTACCCTGCCTGCATGATAAGGGTGGCCATTTTGTCCCAACAGATTCAAATGGGTGGCCATTTTATTTCTTGAATGCTCTTGGAGAGATAGTGTTGCCACATGAAATGGTGTAGCAGACCTCTCTAGAAGACAAGAAGGCAAAAGCCCATTGTAATCATGTCCAACCTGGATTTCTCACTCACATTTAGTCCCCATCTTTCTTCTCACCCCAGCATCAACAGGTGGTGAGAAGCAGCAAGACGTCAGAGAAGAAGCAGAGGAGGAGAAGGCTCCGTCCAGGCCTGAGCCCCGCTTAGGGGACCTTTCAGTCTCCGAAGTCACCAGTAATGCTGTCCATCTCTCTTGGACTGTCCCAGTGGGAAGCTTTGATTCTTTCTCTGTCCAGTACAAGGACGCAGAAGGAAGACCTCAGGCTCTGCCTGTCGGAGGCGATTCCCGAGACGCCGTGGTTCCCAACCTGAGCCCTTCTCATAAATATAGGTTCAACGTTTATGGTATCTCTGGGCAACAGCGTCTCGGACCAATCTCTACCAACGCAGTGACGACAGGTCAGGAGATGTGCTTGCGAAGGAGAGAGAGAAATGCAACTGATTTCACTTTCCAGCTATTTAACTCACCTTTTCCCACCTCATTAGATTTGAGTTTGGCATCTGTGTTTTTTTTAATACTGTATATTTATTTATTCACAGGGTGGACCATCAGCTTTCCCCCCTCCGTATCTTCTTTTGCTTTCTCTTTTCTTTCTCCTGTTAGGCATGGCTGAGATTGACAGAGGCTTGGTGGAAACACAGTAGTACAGTGCCTCCAGCTGAAAGTTAGATGTTTGCATATAGAGCATGGATTCCCAACCTTTTCAAGCTGGGGGCCACGTCATGATGCTCTCTCTGTCAGCTCCAAGGGCCGGACAGCCATTTTGCCCTGACTGCATGATGAGGGTGGCCATTTTGTCTCAACAGATTCAAAGATGTGGCCATTTTGTTTCTGGAATACTCTTGGAGGGATGGGGAGGCACAAGAAATGGCACCCATGGGCCTGAGTTTGGGAATCCCTGATATAGAGGGATGTAAGTACTCAGTCCAGCAAATAAAAATTCTCTCACATTCACCTGCTGTGGAGTAACACTAGAGAATTTGAGTCTGTTTGGTGTAAGTGGCCATGCAGGGAGACAGGTGGAAAAACCTCTGGTTTGAAGTTCTTTTGAAAAACCTGTAGTTGGCAAAGGAGGGCCCTGATGGCTTGGTGGCTAAAACATTGAGCTTGATGACCTAAAGGTCGGCAGAACAGCAGTTCAATAGCCGAGTGCTGTGTGACAGAATGAGCTTCCATTGTCTGTTCCACTTCCTGCCAGCCTAGCAGTTTGAAAGAAAAAATTGCAAGTAGATAAATACGTACCGCTTTGGTAGGAAAGGTAACATCATTCTGTGTGCTTCGGCATCTAATCATGCCTGTCACGTGACCACGGAAATTCTGTAGACACAGAAAAAGGTGGTTCTTTGACTGTGCAGGGAGATGAGCACCGCCCCCTAGAATCGGACACAGCTGGCTTTCAAGCAAGGGTGACCTTGACCTTATTTTTATTTATGCAGGATTTCTATTTTTGCACACACACACCCCACTTTAATATGTACCACTTAAGAGGTTTTATTAGATTTTACAGTCACCCAGATTGGGAGAATGGGTGGGATATAAATGAATTAATGATTCAATGAGTAAGTAAGTAAGTGACAGAGAGAGAGAGAGATTGCACAGTTGGGCCCATGAAATAACTTAGTTGCCAGATTCTACCTGCACTAAAGATTCTATGGGCTTCCCAGTTTAAGGCCCATGGGCTGGATCTGGCCTGCAGCACCATTTCATGTGGCCCTCCACCCCTCCAAAGGCATTCAAGAAACAAAATGGCTACCCCCTTTGAAGCTGTTTGGAAAAATGGCTGCCCCCATAGTGCAGCCAGGGGTAAATGGCCGTCCAACCCTCGAAGCAGACCGAGAGAGCGTGACCCAGCCCATGGCTTGAAAAGGTTGGGTTCCTCTGTTCTAAGTACAGTATTCATGAAAAGCAGCTTAAGTCTGGACAATCACTAAGGAGTTGATAACTCTGGCATGGTGGTTCTGTCATGATGGAAGGTCTTACTGGATGTCCTGCTGTTCCTGCCTTCTCTTTCAGATCTTCTCACTGGCTTATTTCTTTCTCCTGATGCTAGCTGCCTCTCTGGAAGGCATGTAGGTAAAAGCCCATTGTAATCATGTCCAACCTGGATTGCTCACTCACATTTAGTCTCCATCTTTCTTCTCACCCCAGCATCAACAGGTGGTGAGAAGCAGCAAGACGTCAGAGAAGAAGCAGAGGAGGAGAAGGCTCCATCCAAGCCCGAGCCCCGCTTAGGGGACCTTTCAGTCTCCGAAGTCACCAGTAACGCCGTCCATCTCTCTTGGACTGTCCCAGTGGGAAGCTTTGATTCTTTCTCTGTCCAGTACAAGGATGCTGAAGGAAGACCTCAGGCTCTGCCTGTCGGAGGCGATTCCCGAGACACCGTGGTTCCCAACCTGAACCCTTCTCACAAATATAGGTTCAACGTATATGGTATCTCTGGGCAACAGCGTCATGGACCAATCTCTACCAACGCAGTGACGACAGGTCAGGAGATGTGCTTGCGAAGGAGAGAGAGAAATGCAACTGATTTCACTTTCCAGCTATTTAACTCACCTTTTCCCACCTCATTAGATTTGAGTTCGGCATCTGTGGTTTGGTTTTTTATTTGCAGGGTGGACCATCAGCTTTCCCCCCTCCCTATCTTCTTTTGCTTGCTTTTTCTCTCTCTCCTGTTTAGGCATGGCTGAAATTGTCAGAGGCCCGGTGGAAACTCAGTAGTACCTCCAGGTGAAAATTAGATGTTTGATAGAGCAGGGATTCTCAACTTTATTTATTTATTTAGATTTATTATTCCGCCCCAATCAGGCAAACCCGACCCTAGGAGGCTCACAAAAAGATTACACAAATGAGTGGAAACCAAACACTCCCACCACACCTCCACAAACCCAGAAACCGAACCCCAAGGTGCAAAATCAACTTCAAAAAAAAAAAAAAAGATTAATCTATAAACTATAAAAAAAACTTGCTGACCATGGGCTGGATGCAGCCCACAGAACCATTTCATGCGGCCCCCACCCACCTCCACCACACCCAGAAGTGCCATCTAGTGGAGGAAGACCAAAATGGCAGTCCAGCCCCCAAAGCCGTCTGAGGGAGCGTGACCTACCCTTGCCCCCAAGCTGTTTAATAAGATTGAGAACCCCTGGTATAGAGAGATGTGACCACACTGTGCAGCAAATATAAATTATCTCACATATACCTGCTGTGAAGTCACGCCAGGGAATTTGGGTCTGTTTGGTTTAAGTGGCTACACAGGGAGACAGGAGGAAAAAACCTCTGGTTTGGAGTTTTATTGAAACACCTGTAGTTGGCAAAGGAGGCCCCGGTGGCTTAGTGGTTAAGACACTGAGCTTGATGACCAGAAGGTCGACAGGACTGCAGTTCATGAACCGAGTGCTGCGTGATGGAGGGAGCTTCCGTTGTCTGTTCCACTTCCTGCCAACCGAGCAGTTCGAAAGCAAAAAATTGCAAATAGATAAATAGGTACCGCTTTGGTAGGGAAGGTAACATCATTCTGTTTGCTTCGGCATCTAATCATGCCTGCCACGTGACCACGGAAATGTCTATAGATGCAGACAGTGTGGCTCTTTGGCTGTAAAGAGAGATGAGCATTGCCCCAAGAGTCGGACATGGCTGGATTTCAAGCAAGGGAAACCTTGCCCTTGATCTTGACCTTACTTTTGTACTGGTAGTTTAAGTGTTTTTTAAAAATCAATTTTAGACACCATTTCTATTTTTGCACCATCCCATTTTGATGTGTACCACCGAAGAGGTTTTATTATATCATACAGCTGCCCAGATTGGGAGAATGGGTGGGATATAAATGAATGAACGATTTAAGGAGTGAGTAAGTAACAGAAAGGTTCCCAACCTAAGGCATGTGGGCTGGATCTGACCCATGGTGCCATTTCATGTGCCCCCAACCCACCCCTCCAAAGGCATTCAGGAAACTAATTGGCCAGTCCTTTGAAGCTGTTTGGACAAAATGGCCACATTCATAGTGCAGCCAGGGGAAAATGGCCGTCCAACCCTCGAAGCAGACTGAGAGAGCATGACCCAGCCCATGGCTTGAAAAGGTTGGGTTCCTCTGTTCTAAGTACAGTATTCATGAAAAGCAGCTTAAGTCTGGACAATCACTAAGGAGTTGATAACTCTGGCATGGTGGTTCTGTCATGATGGAAGGTCTTACTGTATGTCCTGCTGTTCCTGCCTTCTCTTTCAGATCTTCTCACTGGCTTATTTCTTTCTCCTGATGCTAGCTGCCTCTCTGGAAGGCATGTAGGTAAAAGCCCATTGTAATCATGTCCAACCTGGATTGCTCACTCACATTTAATCTCCATCTTTCTTCTCACCCCAGCATCAACAGGTGGTGAGAAGCAGCAAGACATCATAGAGGAGGCAGAGGAGGAGAAGGATCCATCCAGGCCCAAGCCCCGCTTAGGGGACCTTTCAGTCTCCGAAGTCACCAGTAACGCCGTCCATCTCTCTTGGACTGTCCCAGTGGGAAGCTTTGATTCTTTCTCTGTCCAGTACAAGGATGCTGAAGGAAGACCTCAGGCTCTGCCTGTCGGAGGCGATTCCCGAGACGCCGTGATTCCCAACCTGAACCCTTCTCATAAATATAGGTTCAACGTTTATGGTATCTCTGGGCAGCAGCGTCATGGACCAATCTCTACCAACGCAGTGACGACAGGTCAGGAGATGTGCTTGCGAAGGAGAGAGAGAAATGCAACTGATTTCACTTTTCAGCTATTTAACTCACCTTTTCCCACCTCATTAGATTTGAGTTCGGCATCTGTGGTTTGGTTTTTTATTTGCAGGGTGGACCATCTACTTTCTCCCCTCCCTATGTTCTTTTGCTTGCCTTTTCTCTCTCTCCTGTTAGGCATGGCTGAAATTGACAGAGGCCTGGTGGAAACTCAGTAGTACCTCCAGCTTAAAGTTAGATGTTGGCATATAAAGCACGGGTTCTCAACCTTTTCAAGCCGAGGCCAGGTCACTATCTCTCAGTCTCTCTGATCATCCCATTTCAATGTGTAGCACTTAAGAGGTTTTATTTTATCCTACAGCCACCCAGATTGGTAGAATGGGCAGGATATAAATGAGTGAGTGAGTGAGTAGTGAATCCTGTACATTTGGGCCCAAGAAATAACTTAGTTGCCAGATTCTACCTGCACTAAAGATTCTAAGTCAAGGGTTCCCAAACTAAGGCCCATGGGCCTTTGAAGCTGTTCGGACAAAATGGTCAAAAACACACACACACACCCTTGTGCAGGCAGGGCAAAATGTCTGGCCAGCCCTCAAAGCTGCCTGAGAGAGCATGGCCTGGCCCCCGGCTTGAAAAAGTTGGGAGCCCCTGTTCTAAGTATTCATCAAAAGCAGCCTAAATTTGGATGTCAGAGTTAATAACTCTGGCTAATTATCGAAGTTCTCACTATATGTTCTGCTATACCCACCTTTTCTTTCTGATCTTCTTGCAGGCATATTTCTCTCTTCTATTGCTAGCTGGCTTCTCTAGAAGACAAGAACGTAAAAGCCCATTTTAATCATGCCCCTGTGTTTCTCACTCATATTCAGTCCCCCATCTTTCTTCTCATCCCAGCCTCAACAGATAGTGAGAAGCAGCAAGTCGTCACAGAGGAGGCAGAGGAGAAGGCTCCGTCCAGATCTGAGCCACACTTAGGGGACCTTTCAGTCTCCAAAGTCACCAGTAACGTCATCCATCTCTCTTGGACTGTCCCAGTGGGAAGTTTTGATTCTTTCTCCATCCAGTACAAGGACGCAGAAGGAAAACCTCAGTCTCTTCCTGTAGAAGGGGACTCCCGTCAGGCTATGGTCCCCGGCCTGTTGCCCTCTCACAAATACAGGTTCAATCTCTATGGCATCTCTGGCAAACAGCGTTTCGGACCCATTTCTGCCAATGCTGTGACAACAGGTTAGCTGATGAAAGCGTCCGATAAAGGGCAGGGTGGGATGTACAAACTACTTTTATCCCATTACAGGTCTTTTAACCATGCCTTCTATTTCATTAGGTTGGGAGTAGAAATGTCTCATCCTTGGGTCTTTCCAGAAGAGCCGTTACCCTGTTTCCTTTCCTTCTTTCCTTGTATGTGACCATTTATTTTTCCTGATTGTAGGGTTGAGCACGTGGCCTGCATCCGTGGAGGTGTAGAAAGGTTACCTCATGGTCACAGATTCCATCGACGAGTTCCATAATTCAGTTTGTCCCATTATCAGCTTTCATTTGAGAATGGCAACCAAGTTTCAAATCTCTGTGTGCCTGGAAAATATATCTAAAGTGTGCGGTGCCAGGCGGGCAGTGGTCCATGGGGTCCCAGAGGGTCGGAATCAACTGTGCAACTGAACAACAAAAATAACATATCCAATAATATCAGAGAGTAAATGAAACAAAAAAGCAAAAAAACTTAGTAGCACCTTAAAGACTAACTGCTGTATTTTGATGTTAGCTTTTGTGGAACAAGTCCACTTCATCAGCCACAAAGTTTATTTTGCATCCATCGACTAACCATTTACGACTCAACAGAACCAGACTTCCGAGTCATAAATTGAAATACCAATCAGGGATCTTCTGTTATTACCAGTTGTAAAAAAATCACACTGATTTGTAATTTTATCTGTTCCAGTGATGGCAAAACCTTGGCACTCAGATGTTTTTGAATTTCAGTTCATAGAAGCCCTGATCAGCAGGAGTGCTGACTTGGGCTTCTGGGAACTGAAGTCCAAGAACATCTGGATTGCCAACGGTTTGCCATCACTGTGTTATACTTAACCAACCATTGTATATCTCTGTACCTGATACATTGGAACCTCGTACTGTATAATGAAAATAATTCATTCTACAAGGCTGTTCACTGCAATTTTTTCATTATACACATGTTTTGTATAATGAAAATTCCTATGGAAAAACTCTTATAATGAAAATGGTACAGGTATAATGAAATTTTTTTTGCTAAGTGAATTTTCTCATAGAAATTTTTGTTGTACGAGTTTTTCCCATAGGGACACCATTCCACATAGCAAAAAAATTCGTTATATGAATTTTCCCATAGGGAGTGCTATTTTTGCACAGGGAAAATTTTCATTATGTGAGGCGCCATGTTTTTTCAGTTTCTTTTCCTTATGCGATTTTTTTTTGCTATAGGAGGGATTCATTATATGAGGTTCCATTGTATATATAAATTAATGCCACGAAGTCTCACTCCTACGTCTCACAAAGTGGACTTGATCCACGAAAACTAACATTAAAATACAGCAGTGAGTTTTTAAGGTGCTACAACTTTATTTTTGTTTACGCGCTGATATGCTTGCACAGACTACCATGGCAGCTCCCCCTGTGGCTTAGTAGTTAAGATGCTGAGATTGGCGATTGAAAGGCTGGGTTTCAATACCTGAGGGCTGCACTTGGGGACGTGAAAGGAGCCTCATTCGGGCATCCCCTGAGTGGAGTTTCTCCAGCAAAAATCCTTTCAACACAGAGTAATCTCTGACACGAAATTATTATTATTACAGACTAGCATTTATTTATTTATTTATTTATTTATTTAAATTTGTTTATCGCCCTCCTCCAAAAAGGGACCCAGGGCGATTTACAACAATTATAAAATCATTTTTAAAAATTAAAAACTCTAAAAACTTTTTAAAAAACTTGGTATTAAAAGCCAAAAATTACAACACAGGCATACTTGGGTCAAACCAACCAATTGGTTACCATTTCAAAAATTTTAACCTCCAATAATGAATCTGAATCATGTTATGACTATAAGCATCTGCTGAGTGTGGAACTAGCTTCTGTTTTAAGAAAGCTCTGCTGCCCTAGCCTTATCAAGCACCATTTATGAGGTATACCACACGGACCACAGCATATCACTTTGGTTGTTCCTATCATAATAATAATTGCACGCCTTCAGGTCATACATGGGGGTCCTTTCCAGGGTTTTCTAGGAAGATAATATATAGAAGTGATTTCCCTTCAGGGTGAAGGCTAGGAGGACGATGCAGTTTGTCCAAAATCACACAGGCTGGGACTTCTCCCAGGCACTGTGGGGAATCGAACTACCAGCCTCTGTCTCTTCAGCCAGATTATCTAAACCACTGGGTTCTCCTGTAAAATTGGGGGGGGGGGGATTCTACATATTACAGCTTAAAGAGCCCAGTACAGACATTATTGGATAAGACAAAATGCTTCTTTTTCTTCCATGTCTAGGCCAGATGTGAAACTGCCAAAATGAAGGCACCTTTTGGTGAGTTCATTCTGCAGTTCCTTTCGCCTGAGTCAGTGTGGGAAAGATTAGTCAGCAACACAAGGTTGCCGTTACTAGGGTACGCATGATTGTGGTTCAAAACTACCACAGTCTTTGAGGAGGATCTTTTTGTGTACCCCAAACAAAATACTGTACTGGGAGTCTAACAAAAGACTTAATGTACTTCCTTCAGGGCACAAAGAAATACATAAATATTTTAGAACTGTCAAGTTTATAGTTGGGGCCATCCAAAAGAGAAGATGTTTTATTAATCAGATAGGGCTACATGTAAAAGTGACAACTTTTATTGGTAAAATATTTTGAGGAAATTTCATTATCTCATTTTATTGTGATTTGAATCATCCTACTTCTAACCTGTTTTATGTAATCACATTTCATCTGATGCATTTTATTTTATGTTAACCTGATATAGTCAAGTGACTAACCAGTTAATAAAGGATGGTGCTGATGATACATTACAGCAGGAGTTCTCAAACTTTTTAAGCCGGAGTCCAGGTCATGCTGACTCAAACAGCTTCAGGGGCCGGACAGCCATTTTGTCCTTCCTCCATCACATGGCACTTCCTGGTGTGGTGGAGGTGGTGTGGGGGCCACATGAAATGGTGATGTGGGCCGCATCCGGCCCATGGGCCGCAGGTTGAGAATCCCTGCATTACAGCTTAAAAGAGAAATCTGAAAGGTTTGGGCATCAGAGATTTGCATCTTGATACTAACCATGATAAAAACTTAGGTCTTGTCAAAATCTCTGAAACAATTGAGCCTAGTCCATCCTAAAACCAAGGCTTGCATTGCATTGGTAACACCATGACATTGAAAAATGCTTATTGGAGAAAGAAATCCTTAAATATCCATTATAATACACTTAATTTAAGGAGCTCTGTTGGTGCAGTGGTTAAACTGCTGTGCTGCAGCCAAAACTTGTGAGTTCGATCCTGACCACGACCCAAGGTTGACTCAGCCTTCCATCCTTCCCAGATTGGTAAGATGAGTCCCCAGCATGTTTGGGACAAAATGCTAATTAACTTGTGAACTTCCCAGAGAGCGCACTAAGTGCTATGGGGCAGTATATAAGTACAGTATGATTGTTTTGCTTTGAATTTATTTTCCTACTTCAGCTTTGCTTCCAGAACTTTAAAAAAAACCCACTATTTCTAAGGCACAATTAACAGCTTTCAAGTGGGAACTTCTGATGCAGAAACAAACTCTTCCCCTTAGGATGTGCTGTGGAATTAAGCTGTGTCCCCAAATTCAAAAAAAAATTTTTTTACCATCCTTCCAGGAATTAAAAACAACATGCTTGGAAGACCAGGAGGAAAGGAACTGGATCGAATTGGGCCAGGACTATTGGGAAAATGACTGAATTGACCCATGTTGATTCAGTTATTTTTGCCAGACCTTTGCTCCATCTGGATAAATCATTAGTATCTTATTGTTGGGAAATCAAGGTCCCTTCAAAAGTCTTCGAATAAGAACCTTTAAATGAGCTGCTACACAGAAAGAACCTCCTCAAAGATTTTGGTATTTTTGAACCACAATCAGGTGTACCTTGGTAACGGCAACCTTGTGTTGCTGGCTAATCTTTCTCACACTAGGTCAGGCGAAAGGAATTGCAGAATGAACTCACCAAAAAGTGCCTTCCTTTTGGCAGTTTCACATCTGACCTAGACACAGAAGAAGAAGAGGACAATGTGGATGTCTGTATTCTAGGAAAGAGAAGAATCAAGAATTGTAGAGCTTGCCTTGTTCTTGACACAAGTTGTCTGAAATGCAGCAGGTTTAACTGAACTCATCCATTCTTTGGCTAGCAACATTGTATGAAGCTGAGCTACTGTATTTGGGAATTTCTTTCCTTTGACAGTTTGCAGTGAATGCTTGGTAAAATCTTAAAAGATGGAGAGGTGATCTTACGACCAGGTGGCCGGATCTGGCCTGTGGTGCCATTTCATGTGGCCTGATGACCTCACCACCACTACCACCACTAACACATTTACAACAGCTGTGGATGTGTTTTATGGCAACGTTTACGGTGGGAGGAAACACCAGACTGGCTCGCTCAGCTGTCTGAGGTAGCTAGCATGACCTGGCCCGTGACTTGAAAAGATTGACAACTCCTGCTCTAGATGATACGTTTGAAAGTGTGACCGGATTGTGTGATGAATCTGAAAAACAACAACAACAGTTGAATCTGACAATTAAGGAAAAGAAAATTATTACATATAGTTTTTCTGTGTGGGTAATCCACAGGTCAGCAGTTTGAGTGCTGCATGCTGGAGTGAACTCCCATCAATGTCCCAGTTCCTGGCGATTTTACAGTTTGAAAGCAAAAATTGCAAGTAGATAAATAGGTACCACTTTGGTGGGAAGGTAAACAAACAGCGTTCCGTGCACCACAATGGCATCTAATCATGCCTGTTACATATCCAAAGAAACATCTGCAGATTCAGACAGTGGTGGCTCTTTGCCTATAAATGGAGATGAGCATCACACCCTATAGGCAGACTTTGAGCAAAGAAGACCTTTACTAATCCACATAGGTTGTAGAAGCCATTTTCCCCCTGGGCAGGAATTACAATTCATTGGAGGACAGTGGTTTCCAGTTCTTGAACAGATTTCCATTTTTAACTGTAGCCTATATTTAGCTTTGATACCCACCATGGTGTAGTGGATAGCGTGACTGAATAGGCCTTAGCGCAGGAATCCTGCGTCCCATGGGCCAGAGGTGGGCCCCAGCTCCATTTCATGTGGCTCCCCCACCACCTTCAGCACACCAGGAAGTGCCATGTAGTGGAGGAAGGGTAAAATGGCCATCTGGCCCCCAAAGCTGTCTGAGGGAGCCTGGCCCGACCCCCGGATTTAAAAGGTTGAGAACTCTGGCCTTAGGGAGACGAGGTTTGAATCCCCATTCAGCCATGGAAACTTAATGAAGACGTGGAACTGAGAACAATAACTCCCTAAATGTCTCACTTACCTTGAAATCCCCATCAGGGTTGCTATAGGTTGGGGCTGGCTTGATGGCACATTAGATGTTTAGCCTTAGAACTGGCTCAGTAATTTAGGTACAGTATTAGATTGTAGAGTCAGAGGTTGGGTGTCCAGTTCAGAGTTGTGGACCCCAGAGGAACTGAACTCTGTGGCGGTGGGGCAATTAGCCTGATCCCAGAAGGAGGAAAGGGGAAACCACTTCTGAATAGTTTACCTAGAAAACCCTGAAAAGAGTTGCCATAAATCAGAATTAACCTGATCGCACACATTGTCATCATCAATCATCATCATCATATGAGCTCTGGTGGTGCAGTGGTTAAACTCCTGTACTTCAGCCAGAAAGTTTTGAGTTCGATCTTGACCAGGGCTTGAGATTGACTCAGCCTTCCATCCTTCCAAGGTCGGTAAAATGAGTACTCAGCGTGTTGGGGGCAAAAAATGTTAATTAACTTGTGAACCACCCAGAGAGTGCACTAAGTGTTATGGGATGGTATATAAGTGTAATTGCTATTGCCATCATCATCATCATCATCATCATCATCATCATCCTACCATTCGATTCAGAATCAAAGTCTAGTATAAAATTAACAGTTCAAGATCTACCCAAAGACCTAAGCACTGTTAAGGTAACATCTTAAATTTATAGACAGTTCCTCCTTCTCCCTACAGAAATGGAATATCTCCATCTATTGAAACGTGTACATGATTATTATTTTTATGTGGAAATAATTAATTATTACTACCTTGAGGTCTCAAATAGGAAACAGGTTATCAAAGGAGCCATTCCCATTGAGAATTCCACTCAACTATCACTGCTGTTACCTTAATGTCAAGGTCACAGTGTTTCCTAGGAATGATATCTCGGGATACTTCATGATCTTCTTCCCTTCTCATTTTTGTAGCTGCGGAAACATCTGGGCAACCAGTAGTGGAAACGGAGCCAAAGGGGGCAGGCAAGAGCATTCTTCCTAGCCTGGGAGATCTCACAGTCTCCGAGGTCACTCCAGATTCCCTTCTCCTCTCCTGGAGCATCCCAGAAGGTAGCTTTGACTCCTTCCTCATCCAGTACAAGGATGCTATGGGCAAGGACCAGATTTTGCCTGTGGACGGAGCCATGCGCTCCCTCCATCTCTACAACCTGGTGCCTTCACAGAGATACGAATTCAACGTCTTTGGGATTTCCGGCAACAAGCGTCTGGGACCCGTCTC
Source organism: Furcifer pardalis (assembly GCA_030440675.1). Classification (NCBI taxonomy): domain Eukaryota; kingdom Metazoa; phylum Chordata; class Lepidosauria; order Squamata; family Chamaeleonidae; genus Furcifer; species Furcifer pardalis. Next base: position 162,890,744 of record CP126893.1, on the reverse strand, counting down.
GATTGACGCTGTCACAGGTTAGCAAAGGTTTTGATGAATTTTTGGGCACCTTTCGTTGAGGCTGAATCAACACTAGAAACATTTTTTTAAAAAAAACACCGATCTCCCCTTGAATTCCTTTTGTCTTCTTTTTTCAAGCATCATTCCTAACAGGTACTTCTTCTGTGTCTAGGCCAGATGTGAAACTGCCAAAATGAAGGCACCTTTGGTAAGTTCCAGTGGTGGGATTCAGCAGGTTCACACCAGTTTGCCAGAACTGGTAGCAGAAATTCTGGCTATCCCTGCCCATCCAAGTTTTGAAATAAAGTACTGTAGTCCTAATTCGGGTGCAGCGCAGGACTTTCCCCCTGGCCATGCCCACCATACCCTGCCAACAGAGTAGGTAGTAAAAAAAATTGAATCCATCACTGGTGAGTTCGTTTTGTGATTCCTTTTGCCCGACCTAGTGTAAGAAAGATTAGCCAGCAACACAAGGTTGCCATTACCAGGGTACACCCAATTGTGGCTCAAAAATACCACAATCTTTCAGGAAGCTCTTTCTCAACAGACAGGACTGCGGCAGGAACTCCAATACCAAAAGAGGATGTTGTTGTCTAATGTCATGGATTTCACCCCGCTTTCTGTTTTCAGGGAAGACATTTCAGAGCAAGAACGAGCGAAAGTTGCACACTTTGTGTTTTAACACAGACGTGCCTCACTTTATCCTATTGAACAACACACAAACCAAAGTACAGTGGAACCTCAGTTAACAAACAGCTTGGTTAACATAAATATCACGTAACAAAAGGAAATCCATAGAAAAGAGTGGCTTGGTTTATGGATTTTTTAATGGAACAGATTAATTGGTTTTCAATGCATTCCGGAAGTTGCATTTAATGCATTCCTATGGGAAATTCAGTTAAAACAGGAGTTCTCAACCTTTTAAAGCCTGGGGCCGGATCATGCTCCCACCTTCCTCCACCACATGGCACTTCCTGGTGTGGGGAAGGTGGTGGTGGGCCACATGAAATGGTGTTGTGGGCTGGATATGGCCTGTGGGCTGCAGTTTGAGAATCCCTGAGTTAAAGTAATGTTCGCTGAATCTTTAGTGCTGTGTTGAATCCTTCTTGACTTTGAACCCAATGGTTGGCTGGTAGCAAACATTCATGTCCCTCACTAGTCTTCCTTTTGCAACTGTAGTTTCATTCCTTCTAGAAATCGGTCAGAGAGAAAGCATCTGGAAATGTGAAATTCTGCAGTGATTGTGTGTGTGTGGGGGATGCTCAAAAACAGTTGTGAATCTGATTAACTCCCCACTCTCTTTATTACTTCCTCCTCCCCAACTGTCATAGAATAAGTGAGTTGGAAAAGGGGGGGGGGAGTCTGTGAGGCCATTGAGTCCAAACCCCTGTTCAATGCAGGAATCCAAATCAAAGCAGATCTGACATATTGTTGTCCTCCTCTCTCACTCCCTCAGCAATTTGCACAGGTTACTCATCCAAATCCGTTGTGCCGTCCTTGAGTACTCCCACAGCCTCCTCTGTTGCTCATCCAAAGCAATGGACTACTGTACAGTATATCGCTTTCCCATATGGAAGGTTTCCCACCAAAATTAATTAGTTAAGGAAGAACTGATCAGCTTCCTCCAACTTTTAATATTCTTTTTTTACCCTTAAAAAAATCTTTTCATGTATAGACCAGACATAAAATTGGCAAAATGAAGCCACAATATTTGAGGAGGCTCTATGTGCCCCTAGGCCAGGGGTTCCCAAGTGGGGACCAGGTCATACTCTCTCAGTCAGCTTCAAGGGCTGGATGGCCATTTTGCCCTGCCGCACGATAGGGGTGGCCATTTTGTTTCTCAAATTCTCTTGGAGGGGTAGGGGGCGGGGGCCACATGAAGTGGTGCCAGGGGCCTGATCCAGCCACGGACCTTAGGTTGGGAACTCTTACCCCTGCCCTAGGCATTACCTGACCTAAGCCCTCAATGCACTGTGTTAATAGAGAAGAGACATGCAAACATTTCAATAATGCATAACACGTCCCTGTAACTTCAGGGTTCACAGAAGGGAAAACACATGTGACCTAAAAATGTATGGTATGGGATTTGTAGTCTGGGAAGGTTAACGACCCTTCTTTGGGATGTGGTAGCACAGATTTCTGTGAAGATTGCTGGGTAGAGTTCCCTTCCCTTGGACTCAGTCATGCCTTGGAGCTGGCCACGCCTCATTTGGTTGCCTCCTTGAGGTGGGATTGAAGGCGCCTCCAATGTAGCCATCGTTTCTGGAACCCTGGTGGGTGCAGTGGTTAAACTGCTGTGCTGCAACCAAAAGGTTGTGAGTTCAATCCTGACAAGGGATCAAGGTTGACTCAGCCTTCCATCCTTCCGAGTTTGGTAATATGAAGACCCAGCAATACAAATGTGGCAAATAAATAAATTTGTGAACCGCCCTGAGAGTGCACGGAGCACTACGGGGCGATATAGAAGCATGATTGCTATTTGCTAACATCCATGTGAGATGTGTTGCCCTGTAGCATACCACTCAGTCTAATGTAGGGGTTCCCAACCTTAGACCCATGGGCCAGATCTGGCCTGTGCCCCCCATTCCATGCGGGGCCCCACCCCTCCAAAGGCATTTGAGAAATAAAACAGCTGCCCCTTTGAAGCTGTTGGAACAAAATTGCCATCCCCACCGTGCAGGCAAGGCAAAATGGTCATCTGACCCTCAAAGCTAACTGAGAGAGCATGACCCAGCCCCTGGCTTGAAAAGTTTGAGAACCCCTGGTCTAATGCATAATGCTCCTTGACCATTCAGCCTGTGACATCCGTGACCACTAACAGCCCCTGTGTAGGGTTTTATAGGGTATTCCCTCCTACACCACCTTCTCCTTCCCACATCACCCTGCCGACATCTTCTGCTCCTTATTTGCTCCCACAGGTTGGCTTTTTCCTTTGACTTGCTGAGAGACCATAATTGCTGTTTTAAACATTATTCACATCTGTTTTAGGATTTCATTCGGCTTCTGACTGGGACCGGCTTTTCCTCATTGACTCCCATCCTGTCTGTTCTTTTCCAGCTCCAGAAGCGGCTGTTCAACCCCGGCTTGGGGAGCTCTCGGTTTCCAAGGTCACCAGTGATTCCATCAGTCTGTCCTGGAGCGTCCCCACGGGGACTTTTGACTCTTTCCTCATCCAGTACAGAGACACGGAGGGGAAACCCCAGGTGTTACCCCTGAGTGGCGACTCCCGTGAGGTCACAATTCCCAACCTGGCTTCTTCTCACAGATATAAGTTCAACCTTTATGGCCTTAGCGGGCCCAAGCGACTTGGCCCCGTCTCCACAGATGCTGTCACAGGTCAGGGAGGGGAAATGGTTTTTATTGTGCGGGCGGGTTTCTTTTTCTCAAGCAAAATTCTTTCTTTCCTTAGGGAAGTGATGCTGACTGCACTCGGGGCGGGGGTACAATTCCCCCCAGTCTCCATCTTTCACCCAAACTGTGACACCAATACAACAATGCTATCCACCTCTTTGTTGCCAAGAAATGGGCAAATCACAGCTTGTGTGGCTGTGGGTGGCAAAAGGAACACATGTACCAAAATTAGGAGAAAGAGAAAGGCTTTATTTTTAAAAAAAAATGCAAAAGGGTTCTCTTCTCTCTATCCTCCTTCAAGATATAAGTACTGTACAGTAAAAGAAAAGAAGACAAGCAGTTCAGGAGCACAGGCAGCTTTATAGATTAATAAAAGGCCAGTCTAGAAACCATACACTCTATTACAGTGATGGTGAACCTTTTAGAGACCAAGTGCCCAAACTGCAACCCCAAACCCACTTATTTATCGCAAAATGCCAACACAGCAACAGGAGAGGAAGGAAACGCTCCCATTGGGCTGCTGGGCAGAGGGGTGGGGTGAACTCTGTGCTGGGGGAGGGAGGAAATGCTCCCATTGGGCTGCTGGGCAGAGAGGCAGGGCGAATTCTGTGCTGAGGTGGCTACACAGGTGCTTGCAGAGAGGGCTCTGAGTGCCACCCCTGCTTACACATGTACACAAAACATGGGAAGGAATGGGCATCGGATAAGCCCTAAAGAATGAAATACAGTAAAACCCCATTTTACAGAAGCCTCATTTTACAGAAACCCCATTTTACAGAAGGTTTTTTTTTTTTTTGGCTGAAAACATCCCGTTTTACAGAAAAACCCTGTTTTACATAATGCGATTTCCCAGAGCGCATTGTGCCTGGTGGGCTATAAAAGACCGCCGGCCTGCGGCCATTCTGGACCCTGTGGGTGGCAGTAGAGTGGTCTGGAGAGGAGTTAGAGTGTTTTTTACTTTTATTATTTTGGAGGGTGGGGGTTGGAACTTTTTTCTTCTTCAATGTGTTCTTATGGAAATGCCTCGTTTTACAGGAAAAATTGAGTTAAGGGAAAAGCTACGGAACTGACTTTTCCCATAAAATGGGGTTTTACTGTACAGCTGTTATAAGGCAGGTCTATCCACCTACCTTGCTTAGTAATTAAGACTCTGAACTTGACGACCAAAGGGTTGGTAGGCCAGCAGTTCAAGACACAAGTGCTAGGCAACTGAGTGAGTGCCCATCCTCTACGCCAGCTCCTGCCAACCTGGCAGTTTGAAAGCAAGATGTTACAAGTAGATAATTCAGCAGGAAAGGTAACAGCATTCTGTGTGTTTTGGCATCTAGTCATGTCTGCCACGTGACCACAGAAATGTCTGTAGACGGAGTCAGCACTGGCTCTTTGGCTATAAACAGAGATGAGCACTGAACCCTAGAGTCGGATATGACTGGCTTTCTGGCAAGGGTGATCTTTACCTATCCCCCTACCCATGCCACTCTCCTTCCTCCTTTGTCTGATAACTCCAGTACCTCTCTTCCACAGCAAAAGCTCAAAATCACTTCTTCAATCCATCATGCCATTTGTGTTCTAGGCCCAGGCACCCAGCCAGAGAAGAAAACTCCACTGAAGCTTGGAGAACTGTCCGCCCAGGACATCACGGCCGAATCCTTGCTCCTCTCTTGGACGGTGGACCTGGGGAATTTTGACTCCTTTGTCATCCAGTACCGGGATGCCGATGGCAAACCTCACGCTTTGCCTGTGGACGGGAGTTTGCGCTCGCTGCGGCTGCATGACCTGGTCCCTTCCCACCGGTACAGGTTCAACCTCTACGGTCTCTTTGGACGTAAACGCTTCGGACCCATCTCCACAGAGGCTGTCACAGGTCAGCTGTGTCAGGGGGGCGGCCACCTTGTGACCCTTTCTCACTTCTGTCATAATGTGTGTTTCTTTCTAGGGCCGAAAGAGCTTTCTCCACCAAACCTTTAGGTTAACACGCACACATGCATGCACGCATACACACACACACACACACCTCCCTCTGCTGGACAAGGGTGCATATGCAACAGTATTGCCTGAATTGCACTGGTTTTAAAGCAGGGAGACGCATTATTTTGTTGATTTTGCTGGACTCAGGAAGGGAAAAGAGAGCAAATACTGTATATGAATGTATTTAGGAGTACCGGTATATAAGAGCCCTGGTGGCACAATGGGTAAACTGCTGTACTGCAGCCAGAACATTGTGAGTTTGATCCTGATGGGGATCAAGGTTCGATCCTGTTAGGGATCAAGCTTCCCATCCTTCTGAGGCCATTAAAATGAGTACCCAGTGTGTTGGGGGCAAAAATACTAATTACCTTGAAAACCATCCAGAGAGTGCACTAAGCACTATGGGGCGGGATATACAGTGGACCCTTGCTTAGCAAATGTAATGCGTTCTCCAAGACCATTTGTATTACGAAAAATTTGTAAAGCAATGTTCCCATAGGAGTGCATTAATCTGTTCCCACCAAAAAATTGTTAACCGAGCTACTATTTTCTATTGATTTCCTTTTGTTACGGGATTTTTGTGTTAAGTGAGGCGCTTGTTAAATGAGGGGCAGTGGTGGGCATCAGCAGGTTTACACCAGTTCACCAGAACCAGTAGCAGAAATTCTGGCTGGCCCCACCCCAAGTTTTGAAATAAAGTAGTCCTAGTTTAAGTGCAACGCAAGGCTTTCCCCCTGGCCACCCCCACCATACCACACCCACAGTGTGGTCGTAAAAAAAATTTGAGCCCTCCACTGGTGAGGGTCCATTGTAAGTGTATTTGCTATTGCTAAATGTCCTGTGAGATGTTGTTTACAGTTCTGATGGAACATCTGCAGCCTACAAGTTGACATATGAAAATGGGAAATCTTACTCAGAGAACAAGAGAGAGAGAAAGAGAGATTTTAAAGTTTAACTAAAGCGAAATGTGATGGGACTGTGGTGGCTTAGTGGTTAAGATGCTGAACTTGACAACTGGAAGGTCAGCAGTTCGAGACCTGAGTGCTGCACAACAGAGTGAGCTCCCGTTTCTGTCCCAGCTCCTGCCAACCTTGCAGTTCAAAAGCAAGAAATTGCAAATAGATAAATAGGTACTACTTCAGTGGGAAGATAAACAGCGTTGCATACACGCCGGTCAGTGGTGGGACGCAACAGGTTCGCGCACACACACCCTGGTTGGGGGGGGGGAGCAAAATTGGGTGGCTTTCAGGCAGGGGAGTGGTGAAATTGGGTGGCCACACCCACCTCCCTGCCCTGCCCAGACTAACACAGCTACCATTTAAAAAGTTTTCTTCTGTGCAAGCATATCAGAGAGTAAACAAAACAAAAAGACAAAAATGTTGTGGCACCTTAAAGACTAACTGATGTATTTTAATGTGAGCTTTTGTGGATCAAGTCCACCGGCTCTTTGGCTGTAAACAGAGATGAGCACTGAACCCTAGAGTCAGATACAACTGGCTTTTGAGTAAGGGCAGCCTTTACTTTTACATAGGCTCTGCCGATGATGTAGGCTCCGCCCATGGTATGGTAGCATATCTTTTGGCTGCCCACCACATGTCCACAGAAACGTCTGCAGACACAGATAATGTTGGGTCTTTGGCTATAAACAGATATGAACACTGAACTCTAGAGTCAGATACAACTGGCTTTTGAGTAAGGGCAGCCTTTACTTTTACAGTGAAATGTATTACTTTTTTCAGACTCATTCTCCTAGCATAGTGATGGCGAACCTTGGCACTCCAGCTGTTCTTGAACTTTAATTCCTAAGAGCCCACATCCTTGTGAATTCACATGAGGGACTTGGATTTTTAGGAATTAAAGTCTAAGAACAGCTGGATTGCAGAGGTTCACCATCAGAGTCCTAGCATTTGCAACCGAAATACAGTGGAACCTCAGTTAACCTAATTAATGCATTCTCTGGGACTTTTCTTACAGTGAAAATTATTTAACTGAATTTCCCATAGGAATGCATTGAATGCAAGTTCCCATAGGAATGCAACGAAAACAAAAATACATTAACTGAAATGTGTTTCCCCATAGGAATGCATTGAAAACCAATTACAGTGGAACCTCACTTAACAAACGGCTCGGTTAACACAAAAATCGCATAACAAAAGGAAATCCATAGAAAATAGTGGCTTGGTTAAAAAAAAATTTTCAGAACAGATTCATTGCTTTTCAATGCATTCCTATGGGAAGCCATGTTTCAGTTAACAAATTTTGGTTTTCAATGCATTCTTATGGGAAATTGTATTCAGTGCATTCCTATGGAAAATTCGACAAATTTTTCATAGTACAAAATGTCCCGGAGAACGCATTAAATTTGTTTAGTGAGGTTCCACTGTAATATGTTCCAGAAAAAAATATCTGTAAACCAAGCCACTATTTTCTATCAATTTCCTTTTGTTATGCAATTTTTATATTAACCGAGCCATTTGTGAACCAAAGTTCCACTGTAGATGGTTTACCTTCAGGTGCTGCGTACCTTAACGTGACTGGAAGTGGAGGCACTGGGTCAGATTTAGCCTCAGGCAGCAAAAGGGCTTGTGGTGGTCATGTTGTGGCCAGAGCCAAATGCTAGCTCAGGGATTCTCAACCTGTGGCCTGTGGGCTCATGGCACCATTTCATGTGGGCCCCCACCACTACCTCCATCACATCAGGAAATGTCATTTGGTGGCGGAAGGGCAAAATGGCTGCCTGGCCCTTGAAACTGTCTGAGGGAGAGTGACCGGGTCCCTGCCTTTAAAAGGTTGAGAACTCCTAGCTTAATGCTCTTGCTAAAATCCACATCTTCCCAAGGTGTCTCTGGGCTTAAATTGCCTCTTCTCTCTTTTCTGTCCCCAGCCGCTTTAGAAAGAGTCGCTCCCCCACAGCCCAATCTGGGGGAATTCTCGGCCTCTGACATCAACAGCACGTCTGTCCGTCTGTCCTGGATTGTCCTGACTGGGATCTTTGATTCCTTCATCATTCAATACCGAGACGCAGAAGGCAAACCTCAGGCATTGCCTGTGGACAGAAACGCACTCAATTTCGTCATCTCCAACCTGGTGCCTTCCCACAAGTACAAGTTCAACCTCTACGGCATCTCTGGGCGGAAGCGCTTTGGACCCATCTCCGTTGAAGCAGTCACAGGTCAGAGACCCATAAGACTTTGGAAGAATATGAAACCTACTTTTATCTCTTATGTGAGGGTTATTATTCTGGGTTGAAAGGATTTTTGCTGGTGAAACTCCACTCAGGGAACGCTCAAATGAGGCTCCTTTCATGTCCCCAAGAGCTGGGACAGAGATAGGCGCTCAATCTGTCATGCAGTATCTGGGTCTCAAACTACACCTTGAATTGCACCCGGAGGCACACTGGCAGCCAGTGCAGCTCCCGAAGCAATGGTGAGGCACGAGCATAAAGCCCGCACCCCATCACGACCCAGGCAGCCGCATTCTGAACCAGTTGCAGCCTCTGAATGGTCACCAAGGGCAGCCCCATGTAGAGCGCATTACAGTAATCAAGTCTGGAGGTGACCAAAGCGTGTGTGATCATGAGCAAAGAGTCCCGGTCTAGGAGCGGGTGTAACTAGCATATTGCACAAAGTTGTGCAAAAGCCCTCCTGGCCACAGCTGCTACCTGCTCTTCGAGCAGTAGTTGTGAGTCCAAGAGGACCCCGAAGTTACGCACCGGGTCTGTTTGGGGCAGCACTGCCTCAAAGTAGATAAATAGGTGTCACATGGGTGAGAAGGTAAACAGTGTTCCATGCACTCCACTGTCTGGGCATGCCTGCCACATGTCCATGGAAATGTCTGTAGACGCAGACAAGCACTGGCTCTTTGGCTATAAACAGAGGTGAGCACCGAACCCTAGAGTTGGATACAATTGACTTTTGAGCAAGGTCGACCTTTACCTTTACCTATGGTCCCCTTTTCACTTACTATTTCCTTCCACCTCCCAATGAATAGAGCACCAGGATAGGAACAGATCAATTTGTGACCGAGATCAGTTAACGGAGAGCTTCTGAAGAACACCGAAAGGCCATTACGGATTGTCGACTCTTGGCCTAATGTCATTTCTTTATTTTCTTTCTTCCAGCTCAAGCAAGAGAGCCAGAGATCCATCCTACCTTGGGTGATCTTTCCATCTCTGAAGTCACCCAGGACTCCGTTCGCCTCTCATGGACTATCTCTGCCGGGAAATTTGATTCTTTCCTCATCCAATATAAGGACGCTGAAGGAAGGCCCCAGAGCATACCTGTGGATTCTGACACACGCACAGTTGTCATCTCGGATCTGATACCTTCCCACAGGTACAAGTTCAACTTCTACGGCATCTCCGGAAGGAAGAGGATCGGACCGGTCTCCACTGATGCTGTCACAGGTGAGTGTTCCTCTGTTAGACCCCAAAACACCCACAGCTTTTATATCCTTCTTTCCAAGATTACTAGGTCTCTTTGTAAGGGTAAATGGGTCTAAGCCCCCTTGCCTTTCACCCCCTACCACAGGGGTCCCCAACTACTGGGCCATGGACCAGTGCCAGGGCGCGGGATGTCCCGAACCAGGCTGCAAGGGATGGGTGGTGCTGGGAGCCCTGGTGGCAGCCTTCTGCCTTCGACATGTTCCACTGGGTATACCCAGCGGGTGGGTTGGGGGTGTGGACTTCCAACACAGCAGAAGGGCGGGTGGCCAGGCCCCTCATCCACGTTGCTTAACTGTGGCGGTGCTCTACCCCCCCCCCATGTGCAGTGGGATGCCTCACTGCCTGAGTCGGGTAGTGTGGCTGGTGGGTGGGTGGGCCCCTCCTCCTTGTTTTGGGGCTGCAGTGGGGCTCCTCCCTTCACTTGTGCACAGTGTGCACTTTGTTGTATTTTGTTGTGCACTTGCATTGTCTGGTCTCTGGCACACACCCCTCACTTGCCGGTCTGTGGAAAGGTTGTTTGGCACAAAGCTGGTCCGTGGTGCAGGAAAGGTTGGGGACTCCTACCCTATCGCATGACTCAATCCACCTTCAGCAACCTGTACTCCTCTGAGAAGCCCACACACACCCCTTGGTGCCGCTTCAGAGTACCTGCGGCCCCACTTCTGGCTAGAGAAATCCATGATAGGTTTCACCCACTGGCTGTTTGTGCTTCCAAACCATCCAAATCAGGCAGGACCTGCCAACTGAACTGACTTAAAGGTAGTGAAGACACCAGACCTCTTCCCTCTAGCTTAGCTCTATAAGGAACAAAGACATCCTTTCAGGTTGCAATCAGATTTACCGTATATACTCAAGTATACGCCAATTTTTTTAGCCCCCAAAAGGAAACTCAGCTTATACTCGGGTCAGTGGCCATGAGGGTCCCAAGACCGTGCCGAATTGAGGTGTGCCAACAATTTAATTAATTTTACCATATCTTCATGTACCGTATTATGATTGTTGAAACTCACTAGCAACTGCTGCATTTCCCACCCTGGGCTTATACTCGGATCAATCTATTTTCCTGGGTTTTCAGGTCAAAATTAGGTACCTCGACTTATATTCAGGTTAGCTTATACGCAAGAATATATGGTATTTAAAGAACAATTGATAAGTTTTAGAAGATTAAAACAAAGGGAAATGGTTGCTGATCCCATTTGCAATATAAAACAATGAAAGTATTACAGTACTAGCTGTTTGCCTGGCCTAGCCTGGCCTATAACACAATGACTACATTTTGTTACCTTTTACTCACAAGCTCCCCATCACTTGACCTACTATGAGAAAGATTAGCCAGCAACACAAAGTTGCCATTACCTGGTACACCCAATTGTGGTTCCAAAATACCACAATCTTCTGTGTTAACAGCTTCAGAAGATTTGACTTAGTATTTGTTTATTTATTAGATTTAAATACTGCACGTCCAGTGGAATCTGCTGCTCTGGCAGGTTTCCAATCAAACAAGGTTGAAATAAACAAGGAAATAATGAGATTTGATTAGCCAAATGGACACAAAAAATATAAACAGACAACAATGAATGATCAGCAAGGCAGCAACCCCAGCAGCTGTAAAACATCTCATGTCTTGCCTTTCCACAAGGCATCTTCAAAGGCTTTTCTATAGAGGAAATTTTTAAATAACCCCTTGAAAAACAACAGGAGAGGGAGGATAAAGGTCTCTCCAAAGCTAGGGTGTTTCACAAAGAGCAGGCCTGATTCTGTTAAGTTTTTTATATGGATACACATGTCTATTCTTCTGCGCTTATGGAAGAGTGAGCACAGAAGAAAAGACGCCTTTGAAATGTGGTGCTGGAGGAGAATTTTGAGAGTACTCTGGACAGCAAAGAGATCAAATAAGTTGATCTTGAAGGAAATCAACCCTGACTGCTCTTTGGAAAGACAAATGTTAAAGATGAAGCTAAAGTACTTTGGACACCAAATGAGAAGAGAGAACTCACTCAAGAAGGCCTTGATGCTGGGAAAGATTGAAGGCAAAAGGAAAAGGGTGCGGCAAAGGATGAGATGGCTAGATGGCATTGTTGACATGATGGGCATAGAACTGAGGGCTGCGGAGGATGGTGGAGGGTAGGGGTGCCTGGCATACCATGGTCACCATGGGGTCGCAAAGGGTCGGACTCGACTATGGGGCTGAACAACAGCAAACAGTTGTAGGTGGGGCAGCTTAAACAAATAGTTAAGGTTAGCAAGTTCTCCAAAATATTAGACTCACATTTTAGCCTGGCAGATTAAATTCTCCAACATCTTGAAGTACAGTATAAGGAAAAACTGTTCTTTACATACAGTTGCTTAACTTTAGATAGAAGAGGTAAACAGTTGCTTTGATAAATAAACAGTTCTGTACAATACTTTTACTGTATTTATACCAGAGGTTCCCAACATTTTCAAACTGAGGGCTGGGTCATGTTCTCTCAGTCAGCCTTGAGGGGCGGATGGCCTTTTGTCCTGCCTGCATGATACAGGTGGCCATTTTGTCCCAACAGCTTTAAAGAGGTGGCCATTTTGTTTCTCAAATGGCCTTGGAGAGGTTGGGGCCACATGAAATGGCCCTGTGGGCCAGATCCTGCCTGCAGGCCTTAGGTTGGGAACTCCTGATATATTTAATAGGTTCCTGGGAGAGGACTCTTGGAAGAAGGACACCCCCCCCCCCCAGCTGCAAGGCCTGGGAAGCTGAGGTTCGTCTCCTTTTCCTTGGCTTCCAAAATGAACAAAACTCGTTCGGAGCAGCAGCTGGCAGTCCTCGAAGGGAGGACGGAGGACGCACAAACTGTACAAATGTGCAAAGAGACTAATTGCCTTGGCACAAACCGTACAAACGTGCATCGAGACTAATGGCACAAGGCAGGCCGCTGACAGCGTCAACGTTTATGTTTGGAATAAACAAGCACATTTGCGTCTGAGTTTTGCTAAATCACTTGATAAATGAGGCAAGTGCCTCACGTTCTGTCTGCGTGTATATGTGCGTGTCTAGTTGTGTATGTGTGGTTGGTTACACACACACACCCCTTCCTAAAGGTCATTTCTAACAGAAAGCAGACAAGCAGGACACAAAGGCAATAATTGGGGGGCCAACTATACACCATGGGAGCTTAGAGAAGTTACTTTTCTTTACAAAACTTCCAGACCATTATGTCCAGTATAGCTGGGGAGGCAATATCAATATTCCCCATTGTGGTTCAAACCAGACATCACACTTAAATACCGTTAGATTTTTGTTGTCATTGTCGTTATTGGAGGAGGAGGAAGAGGAGGAGATGATGATTGTAAACTGTCACCTGAAAACTCTCAGAAAAAGTTATCAGTTGCTTTGTGGTGACTCAGTGGTTAAGAAGTTCGCCTTGTTAGCTGGAAGGCCAGCAAGTCGGCACTTTGAGGCCCAGGTACTGCATGATGGATTGAGCAACCATCTCTGTCCCAACTCCTGCCAACCTAGCAGTTAGAAAGCAAAAAATTGCAAGTAGATAAATAGGGACCACTTTGGTGGGGGGAAAGATCTTGGAGACACAAAAGGAGCCTCATTTAGGCCTCACTTGAGTAGAATTTCTCCAGCAAAAAAATCTGACACGAAATTATTATTAACATAAATGAAAAAGCCAGAGAGGTTTTGAAGGAAAAAGAGATTTTATCAACAAGATCAATTATAACATAACATAACATAAAACATAACATAACATTTGTATATGTGGTACTTGGTTCCATATAGATCCAAGAACCACAATTAACAATTCAATCAGACATATATACTTTTTGACAAACTATGCACACATGTGTTCTCAGCCCAGAAGGGCCGAAGGCATTTCATCAGGACCTTAACCAGGATTCTAGATTTATTTATTTATTTATTTATTTATTTATTTATTTGGGGGGGGGGGAATCACACCAGTGGAGTGCACAGTACTTTCAAATATATAAACATGTGCTTTTCTTTGTGAAGGCTTCTGTACAATAAGTTTCGATAAGGTAAACAAGTGGTTGTCTTAAACCAGGGATTGTCAACCTGTGGCCCATGTGCCAAATGCGGCCTCTGGCACCATTTCATGTGGGAGGCCCACTGCCTCCACCACACCAGGAAGTGCCATGTGGTGGAGGAAGGGCAAAATAGCCATCCAGCCCTCCAAGCTGTCTGAGGGAGCGTGATCTGGTCCCCAGCTTAAAAAGGTTGAGAACTCTTGTCTTAAACATATATAAATGCTTAGCTTGTAAGAAGTCTGATTTTGCCAGCAGTATGGTGCCTTTGCTGCTAAGAAGAAAAAAATCAGTCCTAGGACATTTTGACACTTTTTGTGTACAAGACAGAAAGAGACTGAAAACAGAATCAAATGTGAAACCGGAGATGTATGAGCAGGGTTTCCTGTGGGTGGATGGATGAGATCAAAGTAAATCACTCCTCCTGAATCAACCTAATCATTAAGGGGAAATTATAGCCCCCTTTCCATACCACATTCCAGTTGTCGTGGTCCCAAATAATATCCAACCCCACAGAACCAGCTAGCCTCACACTTGAATTGTCCATCACATGGAAGTGTTTGTTTCTCCCCAATTTAGGCCAGGGTGTGTGTGTGTGTAACTGAATAGATTGTGCTGCACAAACAATTTTTTCCTCCAAGAAAGAATTGAGGCCTGAGAGCAGGGCTTCCCAACCTTTTCTTGCCAGGAAAAAATGGCTTTACTTCTTGTCTCTGTAAATAGCTTCAGATTGGTTCTATTCCAATACATTCTCTTCTGGAGTGCCGAGGCTGGCCCTCACTGCCCTATAGCATTCTCCCTAGGGCCTACTACTCAACTTAGGACGTGTTTTATGAAACCATCTTCTCAAATAGTCGCTCTTCCTGAAACCTGTTGTCAAAGACTGAGAATATGGGTTCTCAACCTTAGTCCTCCGTGGTGACCAAATTTCATTTATGCTTTCTTGTAAGTGTCCACGTTTGACACTAGTAACATAAGGTGGGGATGAATGTGCTTTGTATGAGGTGTTTCTTTGTGCTGGTCAGTATTGCCTTGTGTTGTAAGAGTGGAGTTAACTGTTCCCAGTATTTGGGCAATTTTTTGAATCCAACAACATCTGCCTGAAGTTAAAATTTCTTTTCATTGCTAGGGTGCATCACTTTACTGTTTGAGTTAACCTCACTGGCCATCTTCTCACCCATTCGTCCTTCCCTTTCTCTCTCTTGTAGCTTTCCCAGATGCGCAGAGCAAGCCATCTGCCATCTTGCTTGACTACTTGGTTGTCTCTGATGTGACGCCCACTTCGCTGCAGCTCATCTGGGAGGTCCTAGAAGGAGAAGTTGATACCTTCCTTGTCCGAGGAAAGGAATCTCTTCTGGGAAGTGGAAGAAGCCCGCCGCCCGCCAAGGAAGTTACCGTGAGAGGGGATGAACGCTCTGTGACACTTCGTGGCCTGACCCCCAACACCGAATACAGCCTTACGGTCTTTGGCATCAAGGATGGATCAGAAGTGGCCAACATCAACACAGGAGCAAGGACGAGTGGGCTCGGTAAGTAGGCTGCTACCTTTCCTGGCTAAGCGGTACCTATTTATCTACTTGTAGTTTCTTGCTTTCTAACTGTTAAGTTGACAGGAACTGGGACAGACAGCAGGTGCTCACTTTGCAGTCCAGCGCTCGGGTCTCAAACTGGTGACATGCCAACCTTCTGGTCATCAAGCTCAGCGTCTTAACCACTCAGTCACTGCTGCCCAGTACATTAAATTCAAGTTGCATTCTATGTTTTCATGTCAGAGATTACTCTGGGTTGAAAGGGTTTTTGCAGGGGCCGCCTGAATGAGGCTCCTTTTATGTCCACTGTTGTGCAGCTCTTAGTCTCCAAGCACATGATTTTGCCCACTGAGCCACCAGGAAGCTGTTCTAAATTCACACCAATGGTCAATGCAGAGCAGAGGGAATCGGCATCCACATTCCATGGCGAGGCTAAAAACTGACTCTGTATTTTGTTTGTGAGCCCCACTCGGTAGCTTTTGGGTGGGTTTCTGTGTTGTCATGGAACATCTGCAGGAAACTCTCCAGCTGTTGCAAAGACCATCAATGCAGTCCTTATAGGTGGAAGATAATGCCTTTTAGATAGATGTTGGCTCAAGAAGGGTCACTGCCTTGAGCCTTTGGGTATGAAGCCGTTGTTGCCGGGAGGAATGGAGAGAAGGAATGAATAGGAGGCAGAGAATAGCAGTAGCAATTACATTTATACAGGGAACATAATAAAAAGCAGAGACATGACCCTGACAACAAAAGTCCGCATAGTCAAAGCAATGGTATTCCCAGCAGTAATGTATGGTTGTGAGAGCTGGGCCATAAGGAAGGCTGAACACAGAAGAATAGATGCCTTTGAAATGTGGTGCTGGAGGAGAATTTTTGAGAGTACCCTAGATAGCAAAGAGATCAGATAAGTCGATCCTGAAGGAAATAAACCCTGTCTGCTTCTTGGAAAGACAAATGTTGAAGATGAAGCTAAAAGTACTTTGGACAACAAATGAGAAGAGAGGACTCACTGGAGAAGGCCTTGATGCAGGGAAAGATTGAAGGCTAATCTTTCTCACACTAGGTCAGGCGAAGGGAACTGCAGAATGAACTTGCCAAAAGGTGGCTTCATTTTGGCAGTTTCACGTCTGGCCTAGACACGGAGGAGGAGGAGGAGGAAGAAGATGACAAAGAAGAAGAAGAGCTATTTTGTACTCGCTTCAGCAGGACGGCGACACACTACTGGAGCCCTGGTGGCACAGTGGTTAAACTGCTGTCCTGCAACCAAGATTGTGAACTTGATCCTGACCAGGGCTCAAGGTTGTCTCAGGGTTCTAACCTTCTGAGGTTGGTAAATTGAATATCCAGCATGTTTGAGGCCAAATGCTAATTAATTTGTGGGCCACCCAGTGAATGCACTAAGCCAGGGGTTGCCAACCTTTTTCTACCAGGGACCTGAGGTATATAAGTGTGATTGCTTTGCTTTACCTGGTCTGGTTGATGTGCAAAGTACAACCAGGAATTGAACATCTACCAGAGATTTCTCTAGCCCTGGGAAGTGCTCTTACACACTCTGAAGCAGCAAAGAGTTTTATCTGGCTTCTTTAAAAGGGCAGCCACCATCATACAGGGCGGAACGAGACCTCTAGATAATTGGGCCAAGGAATAAACTTCTGAGGTTTCCTCCAACCTGTAACCAGCTGCTCCAGCAAATAGGAGTTAACCTCTGCTTCAGAGGGCAGCCAGGGCCGTGAGCTCAAACCCGCCAGAAGGATTTGAGTTGATCTTTTGGGAAGCAATCCGACAGCTGTGTCCTTGGCTTGGGTTTGTCTGGGGTCTGGGCCAGCGTCCAACTTCGGATTCCTTTGTGAAACCGGAGGAATTAATCTCTGGCACTTCTCCGTTTCCTTTGTGGTCAGCCACAACTGCCTGTGGTTAATCCCAAGGGGGGAATGAGGGAGGATTTCATGGGGAGGCTATGAGCAAGAGAGAGAGAAACGGAAGAGCCAAAGTGTGGGTTGTGTTTTGTGCACTTGCCACAACTCTGAGGTTCATGTTGGCATTCCACAAAAATCATGAATTTTTGCAGGCTTTTTCATCCTCTGTTTTCTTTCACCAGCAAGCACATATTACACTGTACAATGATGATTTTGCTACTGGGAATAACACGTGTGATTTACATGATGTCAAGTGTGCTGATTCCAAATCTGAACTCAGAATTTGCCTGTCACGTACAGATGTTATGTTATAGGCGTGCTATAGTTGTTCAAATGGTATTGGGCGATGTATTTTTACATGGGAACATTATAACAGTTGCAGCTACCACTGTGCCTGCTGCCAACTCAGATGAATCACATCCCCTGGTGGCATGCATGTTCCAGCAGTGGCCAGGCATGTCTAGGCAAGTCAGTGAGCTGACGTAAGAAATAGGTATATAAGGCAAGATGGACCAAGGGCTTGTCTCTAGTGCATAACCATCAGTAAAGCTAGGCCATAGTGAGTCTGTTTTGAGCTAAAGGTGAGTAGGCGCAGCTGTGTTAATAAACCGGAATTTTTTTGCTACATTTGTGGCAAAAATATCCCATGTGATCAATGCAAGAACCTAACCAAGAGGGTGAGATTTGCTTACTTAAGATCCTGACATTTTAGGCAGAATTGAACTTCAGATTTGGATTCAGCACACTTTATTTAGTATAGGACACACGGAATATTTTTCAGCTTATGCCTTTGCCGTGTAAATTAACTTGCTGTCAAATATTTCTGTGCTGATTATGTCTCTCTTCTCTCTTTACGGTTTAAAATTGTATTTTGAACAGTGTGTGCACATGGTGGCAGTGGTGGGATTAAAAAAAATTACTACCTACTCTGTGGGTGTGGTATGGTGGGTGTGATCAGGGGTAAAGCTCTGTATTGCACCTGAATTAGGACCACTTTATTTCAAAACTTGGATGGGCGGGGCCAGCCAGAATTTCTGCTACCGGTTCTGGAGAACTGGGGCGAACCTGCTGATGTCCACCACTGCATGGTGTGGTTGTGGTGGCTTAGTGGTTAAGATGCCGAACTTGACGACTGGCAGGTTGGCAGTTCAAGACCTAAATGCTGCACAACAAAGTGAGTTCCCATCATCTGTCCCAGCTCCTAGTAGTTCGAAATTGCAAGTAGATAAATAGGTTCTACTTTAGTGGGAAAGGTAAGAGCATTCAGCGCACTATGTTATCTAGTCATGCCTGCCACACAACCACAGAAACATCTACAGATGCAAACAGTGCTGGTTCTTTGGCTATAAATGGAGATGAGCACCGAACCCTACAGTTGGACACAATTGGCTTTTCAGAAAGGCTGACCTATGGATGGTATTTTGATTAAAATCTCATTTCTAATCTGCATTTTTACTATCATTTGCTGTTTGGACTTCTTGGTGGAGAAATTAGATAAAATAAAATAAAATGCTTATTCATCCCCAAGTGCTCTTGTTAAAATGCAGGTGATTGTAAAAGAAAGAATACTTTGCGTTCTGGGCTGAATTATTGTGCAACAGCATGTGGAGACCAAACAGAGTGCTTCTCACACAGGTTTTATTCCAAATGGGTATTTCAAACTTTATTTTTAATTGCATAATTAAAGTAAATTAATTAACAATTAACAAAGAGACATTAAAAAGAAGAAATATATAACAATAATATAATAGCAAAGGCACATTAGCCAAATGTATATAACTGTACATTAAAACCCTGACTTACATATGCCTTGAGTTACATAAAATTTGTCTTACATAATGATTTTTACACTAAAACCATGTCCCGATTTACATAAATGTTCCAATTTACATAACACAATTTCCTATGGGTTTGCTCTGAGTTAAGTAAAAAAATCATTTTTCCTATGGGTTTGTTTTGAGTTATGTAAAGAACCGATTTACATAAAAGCCTACGGAAAAGCCTTTTTACCTAAGTAGGGGTTTTACTGTACAGTGGAACCTTGGTTAACATAAACATTCTCCCGGACATTTCTTACAGCGAAAATTACTTTAACCGAATTTCCATAGGAATGCATTGAATGCAATTTCCCACATAAATGCATTGAAAACCAAAATACTTTAACCGAAATGCAGTTTCTCGTAGGAATACATTGAGAACCAATTAATCCGTTCTGAAAAAAATCTGTAAACTAATCCACCATTTTCTATGGATTTCCTTTTGTTATGCAATTTTTATGTTAACCAAGCTGTTTGTTAACCGAGATTCCACTGTACAATACATTCTAAGAGAAAATTCAATTGAATAACACAAATAATATCTGCTAACATTAAAAATGAAAAGGAGGAAAGAAAAGTGGAGAAATCAAAAGAAAGGGGGGAGGGGAAGAAAAAATTATTTATCTATATACTAAAAAAAATCTGGGAAGGTAGCAGCATTCCGTGTCTAGTCATGCCTGCCACGTATCCACAGAAACGTCTGCAAACACAGACAGCGCTGGCTCTTTGTCTATAAACAGAGATGAGCATTGAACCCTAGAGTCAGCTACAACTGGCTTTCAAGCAAGGGTGATCTAGAGTAAGGATGATGAAGATGCCCTCCTTCAGAAGTTATTGGGCAAATTGTAACAGTAACAGCTATGAGAATGAGATTGTGTATTTTGGAAACATGGACAAAGTGCCCGTCATTCCTCACTTTTGGAGTGGGCGATTGGGGTCCAGCAGTATAGAAAAGGCCACTGCAGTTTTCCCCATCCCTGCCTCTGAATTCCCCACTGGCCTTTTGCCCATTGGTGTCTTCCCACCACTGCTCAAGTGAAAAAGAGACTGAGCAATGCCAGTTCAGATCCATCTCTGAAGATTTCCATTCTTTCTTTCTTCTTCCAGGCCTAGACAGCCCCCAGGACCTGCGGTTCAGCGACATCCGAGAGACTTCTGTCGTGGCTAACTGGAGACCGCCCACCTCTCGCATCGATAGCTACAAAATCACCACCCAGCTGTCAGATGGGGGTGAGGGTCTCTATCCAGCTATTCCTGTTAAGCGGAGCAGGTTTTAGGGAAATCTTAATTTGAATTAAAGTCCTCCCAGCCAATGAATACGCTTGCACTACATCAGGGGTTCCCAACCTTTTCAAGCCAGGGGTGGGGTCACACTCTCCCAGTCAGCTTTGAGGGTTGGACGGCCATTTTGCCCTGCCTGCATGATGGGGGTGGCCATTTTGTCATTACAGCTTCAAAGGGGGGTGGGTCATTTTGTTTCTCAAATGCCCTTGGAGGGGTGGAGGCCATATGAAACGATGTTGTAGGCCACATTCGGCCCATGGGCCTTAGGTTGGGAATCCCTGCACTAGAATCTACAAGGAAGAAATTCATTGAAATCTGAAAAACATTTTACTTAGACAGCCTATATTAGTTTGTCCAGGTTATCCTGCTGTGGTAATAGAGTAGATGAACCTATAGCAAGCATGCCAGAAGTGGCACTCGGACACCTCTCTGCCACCCCAGCACAGAGTTTGCCCCACCCCTCAGCCCAACAGCCCAATGGGAGCATTTCCTCCTCACCAGCACAGAGATCACCCCACCCTTCTGTTTGGGCACTCAGTCTCTAAAACGTTCTCCATCACTGGAGTAGACCCTACTGTCAGCAACTCAGTGCCAAGTGTAAGATGGCAGTTAACTTACCTGACCACCCTGAGGCCCAACAGCCTTGTGTGCCAAGGTCCCCAGGGAAGGGTGATGGTCCCCAAGTGGATGAAATCCCACTTGACTCCATCTTGATGGAGGGCAGCAGCTTTATCAATCCTGGCCTTGGGCTGAGGAGGACTTTGCGTGCCAAAAAGGCTCAGGGTCAGAAAGTGACTCACAGAACTGGATCAGTGGCACGGGGGTCACACCTGGGATGCGGACGGCAGATGAAAGACCACAGCATTATCTTCCCAGGACAGTCTTCATGGCGAATTGCCTTGAAGATGGCCAATATTCGGATTCAGATACAGCAGAACAAGAAGTGCCGTAATATGCCAGCTTATAAAATGCATTGGAGTATAAGACACGCCCCGTTATTACCAAAATAGCCAGTATAGGCCACTATACACAGTACAAGACACGTTCCATTTTTCCTGTGTATTTTAAGGGGGAGAGGTGGGTCTTAGATGGTATATACAATGAGTGCTTTTTTAGAAGGATCAAGAGTAACAAGACGTGTAGGTCCACTGAGCTGTCTATCTGCCTGTTGCCCCTTATAATCTGCATTGGTGGCTGGCTGAAGGAGGGGTGCCCCTACTACGACCCGTGGGCCAGATCTGGACCCTGACGCCAGTTCATCTGGCCCACATTGCTCCTGGAAGTGGAAGTAAAACACATTCACATATGCACAAAACGCTGCTGTAAATGCACCCTTGGCTGTCATAAACGCGTTTACGATAGTGACGGATGCATTTACGGCAGCATTCTGCACATGTGTGCGTGTGTTTTACTTCTGCTTCGGTGGGAGGAATAATAATAATATTTATATTTATATGCCGCCCCCTCGATTGCTTGACTCTGGGTGGCTTACAGAACAGGTAAACATCACAAAATCATACAAGACATAAATACAACATTATAAAATATCATCATAAAAAACATTGCAAGGGTGGGGGAGAATCCTTCATTTGAAAGTCCATACATTTCAATTAACAAGTCCATGCCAACAAAGTAAACGTCTCTGCCAGATCATGCCATGCCACGTGCGGGACCCAGAGAACGGTGACAACAGCCACAGTGGCTTCCCATCGCCTGGCTGATGGCAAGGGTGGGGGGGGAGGGCAGAAAGGTCCCCCGGCGTCGGGGCTGCAGCATCTTTTATCCTCGAAGGACGGCGGCCACAGCTGCTTTCCATCCCCCCAGCCGATGGCAAGGGCCAGGGGGTGTGGCAAGGTGACTGGCCCACTGAACCATGTGACCGGTCCACTGAACCACAAGACTGGCCCACGGCCTGAAAAGTTTGGGCACCTCTGGGCTAAAGCATATGCACTTTAGGTTCAAGTCAATGCAAGTCAACTGAAGAACAAGTGAACTAATAAAAAGGGTCTAATGCTAAGATCTGAATGCATATCTTCTGCTGCAGGAGAATCCAGAAGCATCTCTGTGAATGGAACTAAGGTCAGGACAACCATTGAGAATCTGACCCCTGGGGCCAGCTATGAGGTCAGCGCTGTGTCTGTCCGTGGGTCTGAAGAGAGCGAGCCCTTGGTTGGCTATGTCACCACAGGTAATGCGAGATTCTAGAGAGCTTACGCTTTGCATGTCCTCAGTCAAAGCAAGAGGTAGCTGTGACACCCATGAGGGAAATTCCCAACTGTATATTCCATATTCATATCCCAATAATTTCTTCATTAAATTTGGGAAGGCTGTAATTTCCTCAATGCTGTAGCAGTCCATTGCAGTCCCGGGGTTAAACCCTGCATGTCTCATTTCATACATGACACAGGAGAGGGTTCCAACATCACAGTGTGTGGGTCACTTCAAACTGGGATCCACCTTAAACAAATTCACACCAATGGCATTTTTCATGCCTCAGGAGAAAACACATTCTCGGATACAAGTTGCAGCCGACGATGATGACATTATATTACATTAAGACAAGCTATTTCAGGAGGTTGGGCTACTGTAGATGAGACCCAGTGACCTCGTCCAATTCCACAGCTCCATGATTGTGTGTATTGGTCCATCTAATCTAATCTAATCTAATTTAATTTAATTTAATTTTCCCATTTGTATGCCGTCCAGTCGCCTGACTCAGGGCGGCTCACAGAACAATCATAGAATATGTATACAACAATACAAATACAGTTGTACCTCGCTTAAAGAGCATAATGCGTTCCACAGGATTGCTCTTTAAGCGAGTTTGCTCTTTAAGCGAAACACCATTGTAAGTGACCAATTGTGGGGGGGATTGTGAACCCCGATTTATTTGTTAAGCGAGTCTTTGGTTGGTTTTATTTGTTAAGCGAAGCAAACATTCAGAGAAAATTCTGCTCTTTAAGCGAGTTACTCTTTAAGCGAGGCACTCTATGCGAGGTTTGACTGTATACAATATACTCAATACACAATACTCAGTACACAATAATTATGCAGTATTAAATCCAAACAATATACAGTATTCAATACAAACAAATCCACGTCACAATGCTGTAATGCCCTCTCTGCCCCAGCCGCAAATAAGTCCAGGGGGAGAGCAAATAAGTCCTACCACCTGCTGCCACAGTGGCCTTTTGAGCCCCAGCCAGGGGTGGGGCCCAGGTGATGGTGGAGTCCTGGCACCCCTTCCCACGGTGGGCCTCTCTGCCCTGGCCATAGCAGTCCAAGGGCAATGGCGAAGTCCTCCCACCGCAGGCTTTTGAGCCCTAGCCAGGGGGAGGGCGCTGGTGATGGTGGGGTCCTGGCACCCGTTGCTGTGGCGGGCCTCACCAGTGGTGGTGGTGGTGGTGGTGGTGGTGAACATATGGTACACATGCCATAGGTGACACTCAGACTCTCTCTGGGCACCCGTGCAGTCACCCCAGCACAGAGTTTGCCCCACCTCTCTGCCCAGCAGCCCAATGGGAGTGTTTCTTCCCTCCCCCCAGCACAAAGTTCACCTCACCCCTCTGCCCAGCAGCCCAATGAGAGTGCTTACTCCCTCCCCTGTTCCCATGTTGGCACTTTGTGATAAATAAATGGGTTTGGGGTTGCAGTTTGGGTACTTAGTCTCTAAAAGGTTCACCATCACCGATCTAGCCCCGTGCAGCAATGTCTGTTTGGCGGTTCAGGACCTTAAAGTGGGAAGTCAGGATCCTTCCTGTGCATGCAGAGCCTGGAAACCTGGTTTGCTTGAACCTATAGCACACCCAGTACACCAGTGAGCATAGTATAGTTCAGGAGTTCTCAACCTTTTTAAGCGGTGGGGTGGGGTGTCACGCTCCGTCAGACAGCTTCAGGTACTGGATGGCCATTTTGCCCTCCCTCCACCACATGGCACTTTTTGGTGTGGTGGAGGCAGTGGGAGGCCACATGAAATAGTGCCACAGGCCGCAGGTTGAGAATCCCTACTATGGTTCCAAAAAAGTAATATTGCCTATGTCTGCCTCCCTGCTACTGGGGATCTCTTTGTAGCGGTTGTGGCAGGACCGGCTTAAGTGCCTTCTCTTTCCCTGCAGTTCCAGATGGTCCATCAGACTTCCATGCCATCGATGTGACTGATTCCTCCGCTGTGCTGACATGGCATCCTCCCTTGGCAGAGATGAACAACTACATTGTCACCTATGGACCCATTGGTGGTGAGAGCTGGCGACTGGGCAAGGGGTGGGTGGATGAGGAGACTTGTTTCAGGTTGGACTTGCATCTCCGTCCCCAGTGGTGGGATTCAATTTTTTTTACTACCTACTACCTCCTCTGGGCATGGCCAGGGGGAAAGCCCTGCATTGCACCTGAATTAGGACTACTTTATTTCAAAACTTGGATGGGCGGGGGCAGCCAGAATTTCTGCTATGGGTTCTGGCTAACTGGTGTGAACCTACTGAATCCCACCACTGTCCATTCCCAATTTTCTGGTCCCACTGTAGTGACTCACCCCCAAAAATCTGGTAAATGCTTAGTTAATATACAGTGGAACCTTGGTTAACATAAAAATCACATAACAAAAGGAAATCCATATAAAATAGTGGCTCAGTTTACAAATATTTTTTTCAGAGCAGATTAATTGGTTTTCAATGCATTCCTAACATCCTCTGGCCGGAAGGAGGAATGGATTTTAGCTGTTTGTGTTGTGTGTGTGTGTGCTGTTGGTGTTATTTTTCTTTTCCTGACTGTAAACCGCCCTGAGTTGCCATGGCGAGTGAGCGGTGATATAAATCTAAATAAATTAAATAAATAAATAAATTGCATTCAATGCATTCCTATGGGAAATTTTGTTAAAGTAATTTTCACTTTAAGAAACGTCCTGGAGAACGCATTTGTCACCTCTACCTGCCCCCGCTGTACACCCCAAATCCAGGCTCCCAAGCAGGCCACACAGGTGAAGAGGGCGAGGAACCAAGTGCTATCTATCATGGGATGGTTAGGCTATGCATCAAGGCCCTCTTTTCAGACTGCCAGGCAATCAGAATTTTACTTCCACAATATGCCTGTAAAGATATCTACAGTCTTAGCTGCTCCTTTGATCCCTCCTTCTCCTGGGCGAACCTCTTCGGTGAACTTCCACAGGCTGCAGATTAAGAATCCCTGAACTAGAAGGTCTCTTGATCTCCTCTGGCAGCCGTCTTCTACTTTTAGTCTTCGACTATGTTTAATGAAGCCTCTTCTCTGTCATCTTTCTCTCCCCCTCCCCCCAAGGCTCAAGAGTCTCTGAATCAGTACCAGGGAACCGGGTCCAGTTGCCGTTGTCAGGATTGCACCGGGACACAGAATATCGGGCCAGCATCTATGGGGAGAAAGAAGGAAACCGCAGTTCTCCAATCAGTGCCACTTTCACTACTGGTATGTGAGTGGGGCTGAAGAGGCCATCTTGGCACATTTAGGAGCAACACCAGATGCTTGGGGTGAAATGAGGGAATTCTACCTTCAGGGGAGACACTTTGTCAGGCTCTGGTGGATACCAGCTGTTCTTGGACTTCAGTTTCCAGGAGCCCAAGTCCCTGTGAATCCACACAAATGGGTTTACTCTGTGGTTTCACAGTGACCTCGACTTCTGGGAATTGAAATCCAAGAACAGCCGGAGTGCCAAGGTGAGCTATCACTGGCCTATGGTTAGGGATTTCCCTCCAGTCAGATTCAAAAAGCATTTGAATCCTTTTTTCCTCCTCCTCCTTCTCCAGGTGCAGATGGACCCCGCGACCTCCGGGCTAGTGAGATCTCAGCCCGCAGTGCTCGCCTCACCTGGTCTCCACCTCAAGCCCGTCCTGGCGGGTACTTGTTGAGTTATGAAACCCCATCTGGACAATCAAAGGTACCAGACTACTCTTGGCTTGGCTGCTATTGCGTACACAACTTCACAAAACAGGAGACTTTCCAGGGAAAACAGGTTCAATGTGTAATCTGTTGTCAGATTAAAATATACAAGCATGACACATTGACACAGTGTCAAATCAATAGACACAAGTGCCTATTAGGGCTTGAACTGTTAATTTTATTCCAGTCCTCGTTTGTGAATCAAATGGTTGATTTGTATCATCATCATCATCATTATCATCTTGGAGCAGTCCCTAAAGGACTCTCTAGATATCTGGAAATTTTGGACTTATCCGATTTGAACATCCTAACTCTCCAAAAACCAACTCTACTGGGAACTGCATATATACTCAGATGTTACCTTAACAGCTCTTAGGTCCTTGGTTAGGGCTTGAACTGATAATTTTAATCCAGTCCTTGACTGTGAATCAAATAGTTGATTTGTATTTATAATAATAATGTGGAAAATTGTTCTCTGAAGTTACAATGCCTGGAATCTTTTGGCCACCATAGCTGTGAAACTTTCCAGTGTCGGAAAAAAAACTTTTCCAAACTCTATCCCTGAAACTACTTCACCTCCCAGTCAGACACTCAACTCCAAAGCTTTCTGCCTCTGACACCAGTCTAAAAGCCAAGTTTCAGGCTATCAGATGACGGTCATCTCCTGTCAACAGTTCTCATTTGCTTCTCTTGCATCAACAGTCAGCCAAATAGAGGGTCCTCCGCATTCGTAACTCTTACAAATCCTGCTCCAGAATTAGCCGATTAGGTGGGAAGTCCACCCAGAGCAATTCTAAGCTAGTCTGTGCTGGTCAGATGTGTTTTCGGGAGTAGGTGTCCCGTTCTCTCCATCACCATCACATGATAAGAGAAGAACATTGGCAGGCTGGACTATATCCAGACAGCAATGACTGGGATGGCCAGCAGTCCAAGCAAGGAAGAAATGGTTGAAAGAGCTGAGTTGCCCTCCAATTGCAGAAGATTGGAAGTGATGGATGCCTTTGAGATTGAAGACCTGAAAGGCGACATTGTTTCGCTTTTACTCCAGAGATCAAGTCTAGAAGCAGAGGATGGAAATGTCCAAGATTTCTTCAAAACCATGGGGACAAACCTCTTAAGGGTGATTGCAAATTGAGCAGTAGAAGAGTGTGAGAGATAGTTTTAGGGACTTTGTGCCACTTTACATGACACAAGAGTAATTCAATAGGAAAGGTCTTTACTCACTGTGTCTGTCCCAGCCCGGTACATCAACTTGGGTGAATTCTATTTTATTAGGGTTCCCTCCCACACCCCGATTTGTTTTTTTCTATTACGTTTTGTTCTCTTCCCTACAGGAAATCCCTGTGGATGCTTCCGTCACTTCCTATGAACTCCAGGATCTCATTCCTTCTAGCCGGTACCAAGTCCAAGTCCAGGCTTTGAGGAGAGGGACCCCAACCGCCCCAACGTCCACGTCGTTCACCACTGGTAAGAGCTCTATGGCTTTCCAGGGATGGAGGTTGGGGGAAAAGATGGGGAAGTCAGTGGTAACTCCTCCTCCTCCTCCAAGAATAGACATTTCTGTTTCTATACATTAGAATAAGTAAAAGTAAAGGTCTCCCTTGCTCAAAATCCATCCATGTCTGACTCTAGGGTGTCATCTTCATTTACAACTACAGAGCCAGCACTGCCTGTGTCTTCAGATGTTTCCATGGACATGTGGCAGGCATGACTAGATGCCAAGGCGTGCGGAACACTGTCCTTTCCCACTTATTCATTTTCATCTCAGAGATTACTCTGTATTGAAAGGATTTTTCCAGGGGACTCCTGAATGAAGCTCCTTTTATGTCCTCCATCGTGAAGCTCTCAGGAATCGAACCCATGTTTCCAGTCTCCAAGCTTAGTGCCTTAACCACTACGCCACCAGAGGAGCCTTCCCACTGAAGCAGTCCCTGTTTATCTACTTGCAATTTCTTGCTTTCTAACTGCTAGCTTGGCAGGAGCTGGAACTCGTTCCGTTGTGTAGCACTCAGTTCTTGACCTGCTGACCTTCCAGTCGTCAAGCTCAGCATCTTAGCCATTCAACCACAGTGGCCCTGACACATTAGGAGAGCCACTGATAACCCCTACCCTTTTCTTCTCTCGGCAGAGCATCTGTCATATCCCTTCCCACGGGATTGCGCAGAGGAGAGCATGAACGGGGCAGGACCTTCTCGGGTGACAACAATTTACCTGGGGGGCAACCGGGACCGTCCCCTGCAGGTCTACTGTGACATGGAAACGGATGGAGGCGGTTGGATAGTAAGTTTTAATGGACGGGGATGGGAAGACAGGGTGGTGGAAGGCCACACACACAGGCTAGGAGTCTTATAGGTCTTCCTTGCCTGGAAGTCAGTTATATCTGACTCTGTAGGGTGGTGCTCATCTCTGTTTCTGTGGTCATGTGGGAGGCATTAAAAGATGCCTGAGAGCATGGAACGCTATTACCGTTCCTACTGAAGCAGTACCTATTCATCTACTTGCAATGGCTTGCTTTGGCTGCTAGTATTAAAACATTGGCATAAGGGATGCCTACCTAGAAATTCCATAGTTTTGTTTAGTGGTTCCCAACCTTTTGAAGCCGGGGGCCGGGTCACGTTCTCTCAGTCAGCTTTGAGGGCATGGCCATTTTGCCCTGCCTGCACGATGGGGTGGTCATTTTGTCCCAACAGCTTCAAAGGGGTGTCCATTCTGTTTCTGGAATGCCCTTGGAGGGGTGGGTGGGCCACATGAAATGGCACTGTGGGCCAAATCCAGCCTGTGGGCCTTAGGTTGGAAACCCCTGGCTTAGGGTAACCACGTCGGGGGGGGGGGGGACCCTTGTATTTTTTGACAGCACTAAGTGTTTCCACAACACAAAATGTCTCTTTTGGACTGGCAGGGTTCCTGCTCATGTAGGCTCAACCTCACCCTTTGCTTTGCCTTTGGCTCTTCCTCCCACTCCTCCTTCAGGTCTTCCAGCGTCGGATGAATGGCGAAACCGATTTCTGGCGTGACTGGCAGGATTACGCCACTGGCTTTGGGAACCTGACCAGGGAATTTTGGCTAGGTACGTGCCTACCCGAGGCTTTTCCCCACTTCCTTTCCTCCCTACGAGGGACGTCAGTGCCATTTGACAGACCAAGAACTGGGGCTGAGAGAACAAGGTCCACAGCTGAGGCAAGATGGAGGGCCAAGGCCTTTGTAAACCTAAGCTAAGAAGGGCAACTCAAGGCCTGGCCTCTCTTTTCTTTCACCACCTAGCAGCTAGAGCACTTGGCCCAGTGGCTAGGGACCCAATGAGTTCTCAACCTTTTTACTCTAGGGGACGGAGGGCACTCCCTCAGGAAGCTTCGGGGGCCAGATGGCTATTTTGCCCTTCCTCCACCACATGACACTTCTGGGTGTGGTGGAGGTGGGCCACATGAAATGGCACTGTCGGCCACATTCGGCCCATGGGCCACAGGTTGAGAATTCCCTGGTTTACAGCATTAAATAACTAACCTGGTGTTCTAGATGAGATTTGTATTTGTTTGTTTGTTTGTTTACTTTAGAATAAGTGCAGAGCAACTGTTATGGATTATGTCTAATTCAGTTTAGACCAGTGAAGGCGAACCTTGGCACTGCAGCTGTTCTGCAACTTCAATTCCCAGAAGCCCTGATCAGCAGGAGTGCTGACTTGGGCTTCTAGCAATTGAAGTCCAAGAACAGCTAGAGTGCCAAGGTTTGCCATCACTGCAATACACTGTCCTCATATGCTAGTCATAGGGACTGCAGTGGCTTAGTGCTTTAGAAGCTCGCCTGGTTAGCTGGAAGGAATGGAATGGATTAATTGGTATTCAGTGCATTATGGTTAAAGCATTTTGGTTTTCAATGCATTCCTATGGAAAATTGCATTCAATGCATTCCTATGGGAAATTCAGTTAAAAGCAATTTTTGCTGTAAGAACACATTCATTACGTGAACTGAGGTTCCACTGTAGTTCTCTCGGTGTCTGCTGCTGCTGCTTTCCTGATACCAACATGAGAGTATATTTTCTCAACTGGTGTAGGTTTGAGGGGGATCCTCATACACCAGTCATAATGTTATTTGTTTTGTTTTTTTTAAAACCAGGTCTCAAAACAAAAAGAGGGGGGGGAGGAACTGAGTGCTATCTTGCCCTTCTTCTTCCTTCCAGGGAATGACGCTCTGCACCAGTTGACATTCTCGGGAGACTATGAACTTCGGGTGGATCTCCGTGCTGGGAATCAGTCGGTCTACGCCAAGTATCAGGGTTTCCGAGTGGATCCCCCAGCTGACTATTACCGCCTCCACCTGGGCAGTTACAGCGGCACAGCCGGTGAGTTGGCCTGGGATAGGAAGGGCAGAATGGCCTGTGGGTTGCATTGGGCCTGATTGAACTAGTCATTAATTGGAACCCCATTGTACTGGCCACTTTTCTCTCTTACCCGGAGTATATCGTCTGACTTTCATGCCTGAGCAACCAGGCTTGCAAATAGCGGCTATGCTGGGCTCTCAAATGGCCAGTCTCAGAGCAGAAGCCTGGCAAATACAATGTGGACAGGTGAGCCACAGGTGAGCCACAGGTGAGCTACCATCTTCGAGGAGGTTCTTTCTGCATACCCAAACATTGCGCTACGGCAGGGGTTTTTCATTTCTCTAAATGGGTGAGTAGCTTGTTTCACTCTGTCTTTCAGAGAAATGGCAATAGCTATTAGACTCCTATCCCACTCCATCACCCTTAGTGAACTCACTGGGCAATTTAGCATCCCCCCCCAAAAAAAAATAAAAATGCTGGGTCCTTATTTTACCAACCTGGGAAGGAATTGGTCTAGCCAGGTTATCCTGCAACGGTCATAGAATCGGCCCCACTGGCTGCATTGCAATGCTGACCACCCTGAGGACTAATGGCCTTGGGTGCCGAAGCCCATGGGGATGGATGGTGGTCCCCAAGTGCATTAAGTCCCACTTGAATCCATCTTGAGGGAGGGCAGCCGCTTCATCGAAACTGGCCTGGGGTTGAGGAGGACCAGAAAGGACTCATGGAACCGGATCAGTGGCACGGGGGCCATGCTGCGATGCGGGATACAGGTGGAAGGTCACGACATTGTATTCTCAGCACAGCCATCGTGGTACAGGTACACAGAAAGAGCCTTCTCAAAGATTTGTGTTATTTTTGTACCACAATTGGGCGTAGCCTGGTAACGGTAACTGTATGTTGCCGGCCTATCTTTCTCACACTAAGTCAGGCCAAGGGAGCTGCAGAATGGACTCGCCAAAAGGTGGCTTCATTTTGGCCACTTTCACATCTGCCTAGACCCAGAAGAATTAAACCTGGGAAGGATGGAAGGCTGAGTCAACCTTGATTTGCATCAGAATTGAACTCACGATGTTTTGGCTGGAGTACAACAGTTTAATCCCTGTGCTGCCAGGGCTATTCCCTGATTGGATGTGGGACAAAAGGGATTCCTCCCCGCCCCCTTCCCCATTTCCCCTCTCCATTGCTCATTTGTTGCCCTTCGACTTCCAGGCGACTCCTTCAGCTACCACTCGGGCAGTGTTTTCTCCACCAGGGACCGGGACCCCAATCGGCTCATCATCCCCTGCGCCGTCTCATACCGCGGAGCGTGGTGGTACCGCAACTGCCACTATGCCAATCTCAACGGGCTCTATGCAAACAACCGCGACCACCAGGTACCCACAAAACAGGGGGAAGGAGGGACAGTGACAAAGGGGGTTGGTCATCCTTTGAGGACAACCAGAATGACAAAGTACGGTGGCCAGTCAGAAACCATTCAAAGGGACAGGCCCATGTCTCTGTCTCTGTCTCTGTCTCTCTCTCACCCACACACACACTGTATCAGCATGAGATGAGATCTCATTCCGTCGTGCAGCACTCAGGTCTTGAAATGCTAACTGGCCAACCTTCCAGTCATCAAGTCCAGTGTCTTTACCATTGAGCCACCGCAGTGCCCTGTCTTTTCTCAGGAGAGTCGGGACTACAGTGGCTCAAGTGGGTAAGACGCTAAACTCGCCGACTGGAAGGTCAGAGTTTGATTCACTGGCTTTTCTCAGAAGGCCTTGCTGCTTGTGAAGTCCTGGTCTCTCTCCTTGCTTCTTATCTCCTCTTTCTCTCCTTCTGCTCTTCAAGGGTATCAACTGGTTTAACTGGAAAGGATTCGAGTTTTCTGTCCCGTTCACCGAGATGAAAACACGGCCCCGCGGCTTCCAGCCTTTGCGACGGGCATGAGCCACAGATGGAGGCTGAGGAATAATTGACTGAGGGGGGCGAACAGCAGAGGAGGAAGAGGAAAAAGAAGAAGAGGAAGAAGATCTAAGCCATTGCTCTCCTCACTGGGGACAACTCACACTCCTGCTTAAATCTCCATTTTTTTCTCCCCGCCCTGAGAAAGTTGAAGAAGGATGAAGCAGAAACCGGAGAAAGCAATGGACAAATGTTTTAAAAAGCACCTTGTGTTAATGATGATTATATTTCCTGCCACCCAGTTGACCACACTTTCATGGACATGAGCCATCAAACGGAGAAGTTCAAGGGGGTGGAAGAGAGAGTGAAATGAATGGCATGGCTGAATTTTTTGAGTCGTGTCGCAAGAAATCCAGGTCTTGTCCCTGCATATCCATCTGCCAGAACCAAACAAAGTTCCTTTTTAAGGATTCCCAACTTCCCATAATATCCTAGTTGTTGGCTAAGGTGGGTTCTGTCACTTGTAGTCCCAGAAAGGAATTCTTGATATAGCCCTCATTTTTCCAGCTTAAAAACAAAGCAATCACACTTACCGTATATACTCGAGTATAAGCTGACCTGAATATAAGCTGAGGTACCTAATTTTCACCTGAAACCCTAGAAAAATAGATTGACCCGAATATAAGCTGAAGGTGGGAAATGCAGCAGCTGCTAGTGAGTTTCAATAATCAAATTACATTAAATTTAGTAAAATTAATTAAATTGTCAGCACATCTTAGTCCGGCATGGTCTTGGGACTCTTGTGGTAATTGATAAGCTGAGTCCCCTTTTTGGGGCTCATTTTTGGGGCTAAAAAACTCAGCTTATACTCGAGTATACATGGTATATGCTGCCCCCATAGCCCTTAGTGCACCCTCTGGGCAGTTCATGAGTTGATTAGTATTTTCTCCCTTTGGATACTCATTTGGAAGGCTGAGTCAACCTTGATGCCTGGTCAGGATCGAACTCACAACCTTTTGGTTGCAGTGCCACAGTTTAACCAATGTGCCACCAGGGCTCTTTACATCAGGGGGTCTCAACCTTTTCAAGCCGAGGGCTGGGTCATGCTCCCTCAGACAGCTTCAGGGGCCAGATGGCCATTTTGCCCTGCCTGCCACACGTGGCACTTCTGGGTGTGGTAGAGGCGGGGTGGGGGCACATGAAATGGTGTTGTGGGTGCATCCGGCCCCCGGACCGTAGGTTGAGAACCCCCGCTTTACATCATTCCCAATCGTTTTCAGTCCACATCCATGACGCATCCACATCCATGACACATCCACATCTTTCTCCTCTCCTTCTTCCTCTCTTCTAATACCATTTGGAAAAGAAGAAAAATCCATAAAGAACTGCTGAATGCAGGTTACGATCAAAGCACTTTTGATTACTATTGTTATATTATTATTTTGCTTTGTTGTTTTCCTCTCTCTCTCCTCCTGGAAACCTTGTGAACTCAAGCCACATGCGCTGCCTTCCCTGCCTCCAACCATGCAAAAGCTTGTTGCAGTTTGCGTTGATCCCTCCCCAGGCAAGAAAGCATTGTAAAGTTCGGAAAGAAATACAGTCAGGGACGAAGGTGCTGGCAGGAAGTGATTTCTTCAACAGTGAAAATACAGACTCCAAAAGATGAGCACAATCAATGGTCGGGGGCGGGGGATTGAAAGTGAAATATAAGAAGGCACCAAAAATTAATGTAACGCAGCAATACAACATGAGCAAGGATGACCCTAATCCAGAGGTTCCCAACCTTTTCAAGCTGGGGGGCGGGTCAGACTCTCTCAGACAACTTCAAGGGCTGGATGGCCATTTTGCCCTGCCTGCACGATAGGGGTGGCCATTTTGTCCCAACAGCTTCAAAGGGGCAGCTGTTTTGTTTCTCAAATGCCCTTGGAGGGGAGCACATGAAATGGTGCCGTGGGCTGGATCTGGCCCACGGGCCTTAGGTTGGGCACTCCTGACCTAATTCATATAAAAGGGCTTCCCAACTTCTGTGTTCTCCAGTATTATTCTCTTTGATCCGTGCTATGATCTGAAAGCTGGTATCAGTTTGTTTTTCCAGTATGACAACAATCAATAATTATCACCTAATGGCCAACCTTCTTTGGCCCCATAATGCTTAATGTGCTCTCAGTTAACAATTAGCATTTTGTCCCCAACATGTTGGGTACTCATTTTACAGACCTCGGAAGGAGGAAAGGCTGAATTAACCTTGAACCTCAGAAACACCTTTTCAAATCTCTGCTTGAGGGTGTGTTGGTGTGTGCGTTTCCTGGCACTGATAGTTTCACAACAGTCATTGCCCCCCAAGTTGTGTGACTGAAGAAAACTCTTCCCAGAGATTAAAGAGTGATGTTTTCGGAGAACACAGAAGCCAAAAGGGAAATTAAAATCTCAGCTCACAAAAAAAATGTGGATGATCAAAGGCAATAACAGTGAAAGAAGAGACGGTGACGGTGGTTGTCATCCCCCCCGGCTCACAGGCCAGATGCGACCTACAGCACCATTTCATGTGGCCCCCACCGCACCAAGGGCATTCAAGGAACAAAATACCCACCCCTTTGAAGCTGTTGGGACAACATGGCCACCCCATTATGCAGGCAGGGTAAAGTGGCCAGCTGGCCCTTAAAGCTGAGTGAGAGAATGTGACCCAGCCCCTGGCTTGAAAAGGTTGGGAACTCCTGCTCTACGGCGACCCTGGTGGGTCCTCTGGTTTGAACTGACCAAAGGCCCCACAAAAGAAGAAGAATTGTTGCATATTTTATATTCACATGCAGACCTCTGAAAACCTCAGTGAACGCCCATTCTCTGTTTCAGTTCCTGCCAACTTAGCAGTTCAAAAGCAAAAAAACTGCAAGTCAATAAATAGGTACCGCTTCTGTGGGAAAGGTAACAGTGTTCCATGCGTGCCGGCACCTAGTCAGAAAAGTTGCTGTTTGGGCTACACTTTCCCAGAATCTCCCAGGGGCCACAGAATTGTATTATTTTTAAAATGTAACTTTTTCAAGCTGTCTTTGCTCTCGTGAGGTTCTATCACGGCAGGGCTTGGGCCTTAGGAACTTGCTACGAAAAGCCAAGAGGGAGGAGGAGGAGGAAGGGGAGAAAAGAGATTTATTTCCCAGGGAGGCAAGCACCATGGACTGGGCAGCATATGTGGCTTTTGCAGTTCCAGGCAGGGCGGGATATTTGCACGGGGAGGGCAGGTGTGTGCGTGTGTGTGTGAAGCTGTACAGTGTGACTTTTCCCCCCACGTGATGGGGGAGAAGGGTTCTCTATAAAAAGCGTTTGGTGGGGAAGGGGAGTTGTTTTTAAATCATTGTGAGACAATGTTGAAAATTGTAAAAAATAAATAAAATTTCCAAAAAAGAAATGGAGAAAGAAGAGTGCCTTTATTTGGACACGGTGGTGTTTTAAAATAGTCTTTAGCCAACCTAGCAGTTTGAAAGCAAGACATTGCAAGTAGATGAAGAGGTACCGCTTCTGCAGGAAAGGTAATGGCGTTCTGTGCACTCCAACATTTAGTCATGCCTGTCGCATGAGCACAGAAATATCTGCAGACAGTGCTGGCTCTTTGGCTGTAAACCAGTGGTTCCCAACCTTTTTTGGCTATGCCCCAGCAAATCCTGATGTCGTATTTGCCAGTGTATAAGCACAGAGTGTGTCTTATACTCTGATGCATCTTATATGCCAACAAATGTGGTAATACTTATTATTCAAGAACTGAACTAATCACGTGGAGGAAGTCTAAAAGGCCATTCACTGTCAATAACTCGTTCTTGAATTGCCCCCTAAATCTGGTTACTTCATTCTTCCTCAAGCCATCCTTACAATAGTCTGTAAGCAATAGTAATTAGCAATAGGAATTACACTAATATCTTCCCATAGCCCTTAGTGCAGGGGTTCCCAACCTAAGGCCGGGGGGGCACATTTCACGTGCCCCCCTCCAAGGGCTTTTGAGAAACAAAATGACCACCCCTTTGAAGCTGTTGGGACAAAATGACCACCCCATCATGTAGGCAGGGCAATGTGGCTATCTGGCCCTCAAAGCTGACTGAGAGAATGTGACCTGGCCCATGGATTGAAAAGGTTGGGAACCCCTGGATTAGTGCATTATCTGGGCAGTTCATAAGTTAATTACCATTTCGGCCCCAAACATTCTGGGCACTTATTTTACCGACCTTGGAAGGATGGAAGGTTGAGTCAGCCTTGATCCCCATCAAGATTAAATTCACATTTCTTTGGCTGCACGTACAGCAGTTTAACCACTGCGCCACCAAGGCTCTGTAGCTTAAGGATCTGTCAGTTTAAGATGGGTCAGTGGTTTTCGTGGCTCACTGGGGATGCGAACCAAGTTCTTCCAAATTGCCACTCAAGATTCCTGTCGTTGTAGCACACTCGATTTCGGCTTCTTCGATCTTTGGAGGCGTCGTTCTTGCAGGATCGGCAGCTGTCCAGGGCACCAGCCTCACCGCAAAAGGCTTGCAGTGCACCAGGAAGTCGAAGCGTCCCTTGAGGTCAGGGAGTTCTCCAGGCGCTGAGGGCAAAATCTGGAATTCCCTCAAGATGTAGGCAAGGAAGAGGAAAGACTCCATGCGGGCCAGGGATTCCCCCAGGCAAACCCGTGCCCCGCAGCTAAATGGTACCAGATGCCTCTGGGCCTCAGGCAAGGCATCGCCTGCCAGGAATCTCTCTGGGCAGGAGTAAGAGAGAGAGATCAGGTCAAGACTGGATCCAAAAAAATCAGAAAATGTGACCTATTACGATACAAGCCACATGAAATGGTGCCACGGTCCAGGTCCGGCCCACAAGCCATAGGTTGGGAACCCCTGAATTACACTGAGTGATACTTCCCGGTGGGACTCTGCCATGAAGATTGGGCTGGGAGAAATGTAATGAAGTAGCCCTACATTTACATTCTGCATTGCAACGTGACCCCCATACCACTGATCCACTTTCTGGTCCTGAGCCCTTTTGGCACACAAAATCCTCCTGGGCCAGGACTGATGAAGCTGTTGCCCTCCATCAAGATGGGTTCAAATTGTATTTAATCCACTTGAGTACCATCACCCTTCCCTGTGGACTTCAACACCCAAGGCCACTAGTCCTCAGGATTGTCAGGTTAGTTAACCACCACCTGACACTTGGCGTTGAGTTGCTGCCAGCAGGGTCCACTCCGGTGTTTCTCAACCCTTGGGTTTTTGGACTTCAATTCCCAGAAGCCTAAGTCAATTCCCCAAAGCACTGATCAGCCAATGTACTGATCAGTGGAGTGTGGGCCCCATGTTGGGAACCACTGGTACTCTTACTTAAGCAGAGGAAATGGTTAGCCAGGAAGCCCAAGCACCCTGTGAATCCACATAAATGGGTTTACTGCAATTCATCCGGCTGTATGTATGCGTTTTACTTCCGCTTCCAGGAGCGATGAGGGCAGCGTGGGCCAGATGAATCGCAGTAAACCCATTTGTGTGGATTCATAGGGTGCTCGGGCTTCTGGGAATTGAAGTCCAAGAACATCTGGAGTGCCAAGGTTCACCATCACGGGACTAGTCCAGGGTGGAGAGAGCGTCTCCCAAAAGCCCCCAGAGGACTAAACTGGAGTTCTTTTTCCCCAACACCAATATCTTTGAGCATTGAAGACAAATTGCCTGGCTTACTTTGCAAGAGCGCCGTGAAGTGACACCATTGTTGATCCCAGTTTGTGGAGGACCAATCTATCTGGGGTTATTGGCCATTTTGCCCTGCCTTCACGATGGGGGTGGACATTTTGTCCCAACAGCTTGAAAGGGGATAGCCATTTTGTTTCTTGAATGCCCTTGGAGGGGTTGGGGGGGGCACATAAAATGGCACCATAAGCCAGATCCAGCCCATGAGCCTAGGGTTGGGAACCCCTGGGATAGACAGTGATGGCAAACCATGGCACTCCAGCTGTTCTGGAACTTCAATTCCCAGATGCCCTGAAATGCCAAGTTTGGCCATCACTGGGATAGAATAACTACACGGAGCACCTGAGGGCCATTTAAACCACCCCCCGACCCTCTTCTGTTTCCTTCTGCTGTAGGAGGAACAACTAGAGAAGGAATCCAGGCTAGGTTTGTGTCCTTCCAGCAGCACATTCTTGTACCCACTAAACCAGGGGTTCCCAATCTTTTCAAGACAGGGGCCAGGTCATGCTCTCTCAGTCAGCTTCGAGAGCCAGATGGTCATTTTGCCCTGCCTGCATGATGGAGGTGGCCATTTTGTCCCAACAGCTTCAAAGGAGGAAACTATTTTGTTTCTCAAATGCCCTTGGAGGAGGTAAGAGCCACATGAAATGGCACCATTGGCTGGATCCGGCCCATGGGCCTTAGTTTGGGAACCCCTGCGCTAGAATTCTATTAACTTGCGTGAATCTCCTATTGGCCCATATCAGTTACGTCTCTGATTCAGAATGAGAGAGCGAGATCCCAATACCTGGTCTGAACTCCAGAGGGTCCTGCCATATGCTTTCATCCTGATGAGCTCCATAGAGATTGGGAATGACAGTGGTGCCTTTTGGGATGAAAAAGCCAGAGACACTGGAAGAAGGAAGGGGGAGAGAAGGGAAGAGGAAATTACAATCCACAAGTAATTTCTTCAGGCTTCAGAGCCATGGTGGTCTCCTCTTTCTACCCTGACTCATTTCAGAGGACACAGCGACCCAATATAGGTTGACACCCACATCCATATCCACAGGTTCAGTATGCATGACTTCAGTTATTAATGGGTCTAAAAGGATTCAATAGAAATCCCAAGTCTGCACAATACAGTACTGTATATATATTATGGCACATTACCAAAGCTGACCACTAGAGGCCACTGTTTGCAATGTAAAATATAGTGTTTGCTGTTATCCACAGTTTCAAGTATCTGCAGTAAATCTTAGAATATATCCCCATGGATATGGGATGACCTGTACTATAACTACCAAACACAAAGATCAGCTCCCATTAATTTTTGTTATTGGTATTTGCCATCAAGTTGCATCTGACTTTTCAACCTATGTGAAATATTTAAGGAGTTGTTTTACATCCCTGCCTCCCAATGAGCTTCCATGGCTGAGCCTTCAGCATCTATTGACAACTGTGTAAGTAAATCCTTTATTTGTGAGACAGCCAATCTTGTGAATGAGAATTCCATTAAAATGTTTATGTGAAGGTGGCATAATTTAACAACATATAGCAGTGATGGCGAACCTATGGCAAGCGTGCCAGAGGTCGCACTCTGAGCCCTCTCTGTGGGCACCTGTGCAATCACTCCAGCAGAGTTTGCCCCACCCCTCTGCCCAGCAGCCCAATGGGAACACTTCTCTCCCCCCCCCAGCACAGAGTTCCCCCACCCCCACCCCTCTGCCCAGCAGCCTAATGTGAGTGTTTCCTTCCTCCCCTGTTGCTATGTTGGCATTTTGTGATAAATAAGTGAGTTTTGGGTTGCGGTTTGGGCACTCAGTCTCTAAAAGGTTCACCATTACTGATATATAGCATACAACATATATAGCAGCATATTACAACCTGTGTATCAGACAGCTGAGTGGACTGGACACATGGGTTCCCCCTGCCGTAAACGCTGCTGTAAAACTCCAGCAGGTGCATTTGCACGTGAACATTTGCATTTGCGCATGCACAGAGACATTTGCGTTTGCACATGTGTGGGCACGTTTGTGCATGCACAGGTGTTGGCACAGGTGCGTTTATGGCTGTCATAAACACATCCTCTTCCACCTCCGGGATTGTCACCACGGGCCAGATGATTTACTGCCACGGGCCGTAGGTTGCAAACCCCTACTTTAAAGAGCCACAAAATTTTTTGTTTGTTTTCTTAACTCTCTGATCTGCTTGAAACACAGACTAGCACAACTACTATTCCAAAATAATAATAATAATAATAATAATAATAATTTCCCTATGGTGATTTTTCTGTCAGGTTAAGAAGCCAGGGCCGGTTCTATGAAGAACGCCAAGGAGCGCGCCAGGAGATCTTCTGCTTTTGCACAGAGTCAACATGCAACAAATGCCACACTATGGCTTGCAGAAATTGGGTACCTGGTATCACGAATGGTCATGTGAGGAAGCGCAAGAGGTGCTGATGGACGCATGCGCAGGGCCTCATTAACAGTGGCACTGAGGTAAGGCAGGTGTTCTCGGTTACTGTAGGTGGGCTCACGATCAGCTCCCACGACTGCCATGAGCTCTTCATGGATTTGCGCCTGAATCTTTGATCAGGGGATAACAAAAAATATTGCATGAAGGCGGGGGGGGGGGAGGAAACCCCCAAATCCCAGCATTTTCACATGTTTGACTACCCAGTTTGTTCTCTATCTTGTAGGGGAAGGGTTCTCAACCTTTTCAAGCTGCGGGCCAGGTCAAGCTCTCTCAGTCAGCTTCAAGGGCTGGATGGCCATTTTGCCCTGGTTTCAAGATGGGGGTGGCCATTTTGTTTCTCGAATTCCCTTGGAGGGGGGCACATGAAATGGTGCCATGGGCCAGATCCAGCCTTTGGACCTTAGGTTGGGAACCACTGTTGTAGGGGAAAAGTGAGTGTGTGTGAATGTGTGTGACTGTGTGGGTTTCTCCACCACAGATCCTCAGATGTTTTTGAACTTCAATTCCCAGAAAGCGCCTATTAGCAAAAGGACAGACTTGGACTTCTGGGAATTGAAGTCCAAGAACATCTGGGGACCCAGGGTTGAGAAACACCCATTCATCATGTGACAGAAGAGACTCCCTTCCAGGTAAAACAAACCTGTTTGTTTATTTCTAATTAGCAAAGCAAAGTTAAATGCAATCACACGTGCATGTCTTCTCACCACTGGGTTGTTCGACTCGGTCTGCATGTTTTGTGACCGTTCTTCGTTCTGGTCAGTAAGTTGTTTGTTTGCTTTCAAAGAGGAAACACAACATTTTCAACATCTTCTCCCTCTTGACCCACACAGAAGAAGAAGGCCATGTTTGGCTCTTTTTAACTCCTTCACCTGAATTTCCCTCCCCACTCTATGTACCTGGAGCTTCAGACTTCTGAGCTCATGTAACGTCTGAACCCATGTCGTGAGAAAGCATTATTATTTTCTATTTGCCTTGTGCTTTGGTCTGAGTAATCACTACCTGGCTACCTGCGATGGAGGAATTAATTACAAGAGGGGAATTGGCTTTAATTCTAAGCCTCAATTCTGCTCAAGTTTTCCTGCTGTAGCATCAAGGTCCCCCTTCCTCAAAAGCCAGTCGTATCTGACTCTAGAGTTCAGTGTTCATCTCCATTTACAGCCAAAGAGCCAGCACTGTCTGTGTCTGTTTCCATGGTCACGTGGCAAGCGCAAATGTCTCCGTGCCACTCCTAAAAGTGGTTCCAGACGTCCCCATGCATACACAAATGCATCCATGCCACCCGGAAGTGGTTCCAGATGCATATGTGCATTGGCAGGCATGTCGTCCACCCACTTCTGGGAGTGGTGTGGGCAGATAGAATGGCATTGGGGGCTGGATCTGGCCCACAGACCATAGTTTGGGCACCCCTGATTTAGGGTCTCCCAGGTACTCTGGATTCCCAATGCCTTTCTATCTAGCCAACATGGCCCACAGTTGGGGTGTTGGAATCCAATAGCCATTGACGAGTCATAGTTCCCCACCCGAGGCTTTTGTGTGGGTTTTGCAGGGAGAAGAGGTGAGGCTGAGATTTTGCAGGGATCACCTTTCCAAGAAAACAAAACATGAACTGAGAGAAAACAGTAGCGGTCGCCATAGCACGTACACTTATCTGCCGCCCCATAGCTACTAATATTGACAGACACGCTGTCTTTGAGGGTAGATATAATGCTTAATTATGACTACTCACTGCTGGGAAATTGGTGTTGCCAAGTGGTGTGAAGTCCATGGCAACTTAGGGCAACCCTAGTCAAGTTTCCAAGGTATACGCAACATTTAGCAATACCTTTTACACTTATGTACCACCTCATAGTGCTTAGTGCACTCTCTGGGCAGTTCACAAGGTAATGAGCATTTTGCCCCTGACATGCTGGGTACTCATTTGGAAGGATGGCATGTTGAGTCAACCTTGATCCCCATCTGGATCAAACTCAGGTCGTGAGCAGAGTTGGGGTGCTGCAGTTCAACTACCGTTGCCACAAGGATTCTGCTCTGACTTATAAGAGTTTTTAACAGCCAGTCTGCCCCCCCCCCCCGAAGTAATGCCTGACAGCAGTTTCGCGGGGTGGCGGAGCATAATGTGAGGTGGTTTCAGTGGTTAAAAATCCCACAAACTATGAAGCAAGGGCTCCACAGCATCTCTTGAAGATTTCCACCTGCCCTAATTAAAACACACACACATCTACCTACAACTTCATCCTACCTGTGGGCGGTGCAGCAGGAAGGCCACAGTCCAGGAAAGCAAGGTAGCCGTGGTATCAGTACCTCCGATGAGCAGGTCAACAATGGCCATGTGGACATGATCCATCAGGAGGCCAGTGTCTCTCCACTTGCCAGTCTCATGATCCTTCAGGAACTGCAGCATGTGGTCCATCATGTCTCGTGGCTCTGAGGAGCAAGGGGACTCCTGAGGGAGTGGGGGACAATGGGATTTATTCCTCTCTTCAACAGATGCCATCTTTTAAGGCTGTGGTATCCAGGCTGCTCCTTCCATTAGCTCAGATATGTACAATGTCTGCCCTTCCATTTGTTACGACCCCAGGAATCCCATTAAATCTGCCTCCCACTCTCCACCTCAGTCAGTGATAGGATGTTACCGATTGGGACTGGTTCACCCGAACCGGTAACACCCCATTAGGAGGGGTCACTGGGGTGGTAGTAAACCCACAGGTGACCAGTTCGGTTGCTTCTCCGCCCTCCTCCAAAAATGTATTTCCGGACAGGCAGGCATCAAACCTCCGTTTGACGCATGCACAGTTCTATTTTTAGTGCACATGTGTCAAATAGAGGTTTGATGCATGCACACTAAAAAAAAGAACTGCACATGCGTCAAACGGAGGTTTGACACATGCGCAGACATGTTTTTTTTTAATTGCTCTGCTCTGTCAGCTACACCTACGACGTCCATGGCATCATGGTGGGGTAGTGGGAATTTTGACAACCCACCACTGCCCCAGGATGTTTCTAGTTATTAAACCACTGTGAATCATGCTTCACAAACTTGGTTTTCCTATAAAGCATAGATTCCCAACCTAAGGCCCATGGGCCATATCTGGCCCATGGTGCCATTTCATGTTACCCCCACCCCTCCAAGGGCATTCAAGAAACAAAATGGCCACCCATTTGAAACTGTTGGGACAAAATGGCCACCCCCATTGTGCAGGCAGGGCAAAATGGTTGTCCGGCCCTCAAAGCTGACTGAGAGCATGATCCAGCCCCCCACTTGAAAACCAAAGTACAGCTCTGAATCCCAACTCATGCCTCTCTAATGAAGTTTGCCTATT
Organism: Furcifer pardalis; assembly: GCA_030440675.1. NCBI lineage: Eukaryota > Metazoa > Chordata > Lepidosauria > Squamata > Chamaeleonidae > Furcifer > Furcifer pardalis. Next base: position 162,846,839 of record CP126893.1, on the reverse strand, counting down.
GCTTGCTTGGCATTTACAAACTAAGTGTTTGGCCAAGATTTGGGTCCAGGAGGTCGCATGAGGTCGGGGCAAGGAGCGAAATGCTATTTTGCACAATCCTTGCATCCAAAAAGCATCCTGAGCTCAAGTGATCCTGTTTCCAGTATCCTGAAGAAGCTAACAAACCAACTCAAGATATCAGAAACAGAGCACTTCTTCCCCAGATAATTTATGGGCATCAGGGGAAATGATTTTTTTTTTCCAATTTGCAAGACAATCGCTATTGTGCTGAATAGCTTAGAGATAACAGAGAACATTTTAATTTTTATTTCTGTTTAACGCCCATTGAAACTGCAGCTGTGAGCAGTTTCTCAACTGGCACTATAGAGGAAAAGAGAAACTTTTTTTTACTATCATCTGCACAATAGTGATTGACTAAACGTAAAGGGTAAAGGTCACCTTTGCTTGAAAGCCAGTCGTATCCAACTCTAGGGTTCAGTGCTCATATCTGTTTCATAGACACTGGGGCGCATGGAACACTGTTTTACCATTCCACTGAAGTGGTCCCTATTTATCTACTTGCAATTTCTTGCTTTCAAACTGCTAAGTTGGCAGGAGTTGGGACAGAGATGGGAGCTCACTCCATCCTGCAGTATTCGGGTATCGAACTGCTGACCTGCTGCCTTCCAGTCAGCGTCTTAGCCACTTGAGCCACTGAAGTCCCTAGTGATTGACTAGCAAGCTAAAAGAAATTAAATCATTTCCCCTGAACATCCACAGACAATACAAGGAAATGTTCAACATCCAATACCACTTTAGGATCTTGGTAGTTGACACTGGAAACAGCATTTAACAGCACTCACACTTAGAGGAAATGGAGTACAAGTTCCCATGTGTTGATGCCAAAAACTTAGCAGACTTACTTGATCCATCAGTGCCCCTAAGAGTTGGACAAATCTTTGTTTAGATTACCAACTCACTATCATAATAATTTCATGTCAGAAATTATTCTGGGTTGAAAGGATTTTTGCTGGAGAAACTCTGCTCAGGGAATGCCCGAATGAGGCTCCTTTCATGGCCCCAAGAGCTGGGACAGAGACAGGCGCTCAATCTGTCATGCAGTACCCAGGTCTCGAACTGCCGACTTGCCGGCCTTCCAACTAACAAGGTGAGCTTCTTAACCACTGCAGCCACTCTCTTTGCCAAAAAGATGCATTCCAGATGTTGCTGGATTTTGTTGTTCAGTCACACAGTCGATTCCGACCCTTTGCAACCCCATGGACCACTGTCCGCCAGGCACTCCTGTCCTCCACCATCCCCCTCAACTCGCTCAGTTCTGTGCCCATTGTGTCCACAATACCATCTAGCCATCTCATTTTTGGCCGTCCACCTCTTCTTTTGCCCTCAACCTTTCCAAGCATCAAGGCTTTCTCAAGTGAGTCTTCTCATTTGATTTCCAAAGTACTTTAGTGGATGCAGCTGTGAAAATGATGGGAGTGGCGATCTAACAACTAGAGATGGAAAATAATACTTTTTTTGCTACAAACCCCACAACATCCAGGGAGGCAAAGTGGCCACAGGAAGTGATTCGAGGGAGCCATAACCCAGACACCCAAACATTGCCCCCTCCTCTGGGCCCACAACAATGGCCTGAGGAGAAGATTCCATGGCCTAGCAGTGGCTGAGAACATCGCCCCCTTTTCTGGGCCCACAACAACGGCCTGAGGGAGAAGACTCCATGGCCTGGCAGGAGGCTGAGGACCTTGCCCACTCCTCTGGGCCCACAACAACGACCTGAGGGGAGTTAGTCTGTGTTCTGGTTTCGTTGTATTTTGTGAGGTTATATTTTATAATGTTTATTGTACTGTTGCTGTTTTGACTGTAAGCCGGCCTGAGTCATCTCGGCGAGTGGGTGGCAATATAAATCTGAATAAATAAATAAATAAATAAATCTTGGGAGCTGTAGTTTTTTTAAAATGTAAAGTTTCCAAGCATTTCCTTTGCATAAATGACAAATAAATTTATGACAAAGTCTTGCATGCAAAAATCTCACAGCTTGGAACTCTTGATAGAAGATCACCATCTCAGTTTTCCTGTTAGAAAATCCCAGCCCAGTTTTTACCCATCCCTGCCTCTTTTTCACCTCATGTTTTTTCATCTGGCTTCGAACAAAGGCATCCCGGCTCTTGACACAGGAAAGCAGGCGCCGAAAGGTAGGGTTAGGGAAGACCTAGGAAATAGAGTGAGACCTGGAATTTAATGCTTTCCTTCCATCTTCATCTATCACAGGGAAGCCTAACTACAGCCCGGGGGCCAGATCCGGCCCCAACACCAATTCATCTGGCCTGTGCCACCTTCGTCGCTCCCAGAAGCAGAAGTAAAACGCGCCCGTACGTGCGCGTTTTACTTCTGCTTCTGGGAGTGACGAGGGTGGCACAGGCCAGATGAATTGGTGTTGGGGGCCAAATTTGGCAATGAGAACAAAAAATAAATTAAATTAAATTAAAATTTTGTTTGGTCCCTGAAGCATTGGGAAGATGGACATTTCTTTCCTCTGGTCTAGACAACGCCTCCTTTGCTTTCTGACAGAAAAGCAAATTCAGGGTCAAGGAGATTTGAGATATTCCTGCCATGGGACCATATCAATGAGCTGAGCTCATCTTGTCAGAAATGGCCAAGCTCAAGCTCAGATCTCCAAAAAAGCCCAAAAACTTTTAACATCAGCCAACAATCTGCCCAAAGACCTGAGCTGCATTCATAAAGCATCTTGCAAAATGTAACACAGATTGCTTGAGCTGTGGAATAAACTGCTTTCGCCTGATTAAAAAATTCGGCACTGAAATGCTTTAGCTATTTCTATCATTGTCCTAGGATGGCTTTTCAGTCACCCCATCATCACCACTAAACCACGATGACTGGGGATAATGTTGCTTGTAGTCCAAAACCATACCTCAGGTGTCTGGAGAATATACTGTACTGGAAAATCACTAGGATTGGAAGGTAAAGGTCACCCTTGCTCGAAAGCCAGTCATATCCAACTCTAGGGTTCAGTGCTCATCTCTGTTTATAGCCAAATAGCCAGCGCTGTCTGCGTCTGCAGATGTTTCTATGGACATGTGGCGGGCATGCCTAGACACGGGTGTATGGAACTGTTTACCTTCCCACTAAAGTAGTACCTATTTATTACTTGCAATTTCTTGCTTTCAAACTGCTAGGTTGGCAGGACCTAGAACTGAGATGGGAGCTCACTCGGGCCTTGAAGTGCTGGCTTGCCGACCTGCCAGTCATCAAGTTCGGCATCTTAACCACTAAACCACCACAGTCCCTTCTAGGAGGGGAAACTGCATTTCAATATGGCAAAGCCCCATAGGCCTTTCACCCACCATCACCACCCCTAGCCTCTGAGGAACTGACAGCTGAAATCACAGAACTGAGCACCTCTCGGATTCAGTTTCTGAAAACCTGCGGGAAATTCTGCTTTGTAGTCTTGCCAAGTTCTGTGATGTAGAAGAATGCTCTAGTACTGTTCAGTACTGTAAAAAGCTAAGTACAACTACCACCAGTTTCTGGCAGGAAATGGGTTCCCAGTGGGGTTCAAGAAGGGGCCCCCATGAGAATTAACTTGTCCCCTTGAGAGGTGGTCTACCCCTGGTATAAGATACTTCTCCACTGAAGACCAAGTGAATAAAACCATTGCCTTCCCTTTGAAGGCCAGGTCAACAAATCCATTGCCTTTTCTTTGAGGACCAACTCAACAAATCCATTGTCTTCTCTTTACCTTGAGGATGGGCAAAAAATCCAGAAGTTTGATAGAAAGCGCACCCCATGCTTCGACTAGCTCAATCATGCAGTCGTGCATTTCTACAACAACGGCAGGATCCTACCACAGGAAAAGAGGGCAGTCAGGCTGGAGAAGGCTGAGGAAGGAACAAGCCAGCATTTGGCTATACTGTACAACAAAAATTATCTCAAAAGAAAAGGGAGGCGTGCGAGAAGGAAAGCCATGTTGCTCTTTATCAACATGTTAAGTTTTTATATATATATATGCAGCAAGCAGCAAAGCAGTAGGCAGGACAGGTTTGACAAATAATTATAGTAAGCAAGTTCTCCAAAATATTAGACTCCCCATTCTAGTCCAGCAAATTAAAACTCTCCACATGTCTTGAAGTATAAGAATAGCAGTTCTTTACTTACAGTTGCATTTCTTTAGATAGAAGAGGTAAACAGTTGCTTTGGTAGATAAACAGTTCTGTACAATAGCTTTGGTTGTAAGGCAAATTGGAGAGTGAGAAGGAGAGGAGAACAGAATAATAAACTGATACACACGATGATTGCAAAACACAGAAGTGAATAAAACCTGATAAGCAAGCAGTTGTTGTTCAGTCGCATAGTCGAGTCCGACCCTTTGTGACCCCATGGACCATTGCATTGCAGGAACCCCTATTCCACCATTCTCCTCAAACCCCTCAGCTCTGTGTCCATTGCGCAAGCAGTATAATACAGGAAACTAGAGAACTCTTCTGACTGGCTGGTTATGCACATAGTTTACATTAACCCACTGCATTGTGGGGTTGCATTAATATGTTCAACACAACGGATCCCATCTGCCAACTCACCAAAGGCCCAAAGACTATGGTAGAAATGACATAACACGCATGCAAGGAAAAGTCACGAGCGATGTCCACAGGTTCTCCATTGTAATCGCGAAAAACCTAATGGGAGATGAAATAGCCCTTAGAATGGAGCCACAGCATCATAGGGGAGTGAAGGATATGGGAGTAAAAGATTTTAATGATACATCTGGAAAAGTGTAAGGATTGGATGCAGCCTTCACATTTCTTTTAAAATAAGGGGACATGGTGTTGTCCAGTGTTTTCCAACCTTTGGTTTTTCCATTTCCAGAAGCCTAAGTCAATCTCCTAAACAAGCACTGATCAGGGAATTGACGTTCCCCTGCGGGGCCTGTAACCCATGTTGGAAACCACTGTTCTAGTCCTTCAAATAAGAGGAGTAAAATAAATAATTGCTATAAAAGAAACTGAAGCCCCCTTTCCTTGACTGTTCATTCATTCAACTTCGGCCAGTGTACAACAAATTAAAAGTTTTTTCAGTAACAATGTAAAATTAAATATAAATCAAAATAATAAATAAATAAATAATAAACATAAACAACAAACTAAACCAAAAAAATTATAGGTAAAAGCAGTAAACAATAATGAAGCCCCAATAACATGTTATTCAGGAAATTGTTCAGTTTCCACTTTTGCAGATTCTCACTTTATGCTACAGTCAAACCTCGCATAAAGACGCCTCGCTTAAAGAGTAACTCGCTTAAAGAGCAGAATTTTCTCTGAATGTTTACTTTGCTTAACAAATAAAACCAACCAAACACTCGCTTAACAAATAAATCGGGGTTTGCAATCCCCCCTAATTGGTCACTTCCAATGGTGTTTCGCTTAAAGAGCAAACTCGCTTAAAGAGCAATCCTGTGGAACGCATTATGCTCTTTAAGCGAGGTATAACTATATTTCAGAGCTTGGAAATTATAGAGCAGGGATTCTCAGCCTGTGGCCCGTGGCCCGGATGCGGCCCATGGTGCCATTTCATCTGGGCCCCCACCGCCTCCACCACACCAGGAAGTACCATGTGGTGGAGGAAGGGCAAAATGGTTATCAGGGGAGGGGGCTGTTTGAGGGAGCGTGACCCGGCCCCCGGCTTGAAAAGCCGTGATCTATTCCCTTGCAATCCATCTACAGCACAGAGATGATCACAGAATCATGCCAACCTCCCTTTCAACCAGAGGTGGGCAGACTCAAATTGGCATCAGGGGCCCCACCCGGCCCCCGGGGCTTAGTTTGGGCACCACTGCTTTAAATGCATATACAGTATACAAAAACAAAAGCTCACCTTGCAGAGATGGCTGGCGTGGCTCTGCACAATTTGCTCCATCCCACCTCGCAAGGAGCGCTGGAGGGCAAGGTGGGCTAATTTCCTTTGTAGCCGCCAGGTTGGGGTGTAGTTGCCCAAGGACAGGTCCCTGCCTCCCATGGAAATCAGATCGGCTGCAGTTGGAGGAGAAGAGAGGGAAGGGAAAGAAATCAACAACGGAGCTTGGAATGGGGTGTTGGCTTGGCTGGCTGTTTTGGACTACAGAGCCCATAATAATCCCCTAGTCAGCTCAAGGCACAAAGAAATTAGGAACTAGGTACCTTCATAAGAGACTGCAGTGGCTTAGCGGTTAAGACGCGGATTTGATGACTGGAAAGTTGGCAGGTCAACAGTTCGAAGTCTGAGGCTGCATGACGGAGTGAGCTCCCACCTCTGTCTCAGCTCCTGCCAACCTAGCAGTTCAAATGCAAGAAATTGTGAGTAGATAAATAGGTACCACTTCAATGGGAAGCTAAACTGTGTTCCATGTACTCCGGTGTCTAGTCATGCCTGCCACATATCCACAGGGAAGTCTGCAGAAGCAGACAGTGCTGGCTCTTTGTATTGTGTTGTATTCTTTGACTTATATGCCGCCGCACTCACGTAGCAACTCTGGGCAGCTCACAGAAAAACAGGCTGTAAACAGAGATGAGCACTGAAGTCTAGAGTCAGATACAAATGGCTTTCGAGTTAGAGAGACCTTTACCTTTACTATTTGGTTTACTTGTTTGCTAACTGTGCAGAATAATTCTTTTTGTTAGATGGATAGCATATAAATGGAATGAAAGAATGAACAAATGAATGATGTTGGCTGAAAGATGTTGTAATCCACAGAAGGAAGTTGTAGTTCAGTGGTGGCGAATCTATGGCATGCATGTCAGAGGTGGCACTTGGAGCCCTCTCTGCAGGCACCCATGTAGTCACCCCAGCACAGATTTTGCACTGCCCCTCTGCCCAGCAGCCCAATGGGAGCGCTTCCTTCCTCCCCCAGCACAGAGTTCACCCCACCCCTCTGCCCAGCAGCCCAATGGGAGTGCTTCCTCCCTCCCCCAGCACAGAGTTCACCCCACCCCTCTGCCCAGAAGCCCAAAGGGAGAGCTTTGTGTCTCCCCCAGCACAGAGTTCACACACCCCTTCTGCCCAGTAGCTCAATGAGAGCATTTCCTTCCTCCCCTGTTGCTGTGTTGGCACTTTGCGATAAATACTGGTAAGTGGGTTTTGGGTTGCAGTTTGGACACTTGGTCTCTAAAAGGTTCACCATCACTGCTGTAATCCAATGAATGAATGAATGGATGGATGGATTTGACTGCAATAAGTTGTAGTCCAGAGAAGGAAGCTGTAGTCCAAAGAAGAAATCATCCCAGCCTTTGCCCCGAAACATTCACCATACCAGGGGAGAACAGATCTTAAATCCATACCTAATGGTAGATCTCAGGGATATTTTCAATCAATATTTTCTGGCCTTTAATGGGAAAACTAATATCAACAAACTGAATCATCTTCTGCCTAAATTCTACCACTACAGTGAAGAAATGTCAGAATAGCAGGGATTTTTTCCCTTATGATTTTTAATTTTTGTTTATTTGTTTTGTGTGAAAGGACATTGTGCGCCATTTACTTCTGAAACTCAATACAAATTTTGGTTCTGGATTCCAAAAATTCCCAATGGGTCATCTTTGGAAACTGGCTTCACTTGCTGGGCCTTTGGGTTCTGTTAGATATTTGAATGTCCAGGCGGCGGGAAAATCGCCGCATCCTATTGGTCAGTGGGCTGGCTCAAGCAGGGTATTTAAACCCCTGCTGGCCAGCCGTTGTTTGTTGTTGTTGCTGTGACTTGAAATAAACAGGCGTGTTGTTTGGGTTCAACTACCGGTGTCCGTGTCCTCACTCCGTCCACGGATCCCCGGATCCAACACTGGCGACGAAGGTGGGATACTGAGGAACGGCACAGAACCAACACGCGCCAGAGCCAACATCCGCAAGGCACATCGCTATGGCTACCTACGTCCCACCAACACCCTTCCAGCCCAAAGATGAGAGGTGGAAGAGTTACATGGACCGGTTCGAGTTCTCCCTCGTGGCGGCAGAACTGGCGGACATCGCACCCGAGCGGAAGAAGGCGTTCTTCCTGACGCACTGCGGTCCCAAGGTCTACGAGGTCGCCCAGTCCTTGGTGGATCCGATGCCCATCACGGAGGTCCCCTGGGAGGCCCTGCAGCGGGCTCTCAAAGACCATTATGCGCCGGAGCCATCCAAATTCGTTTTCCGGGTCCAATTTCGGGACCGGTACCAGATGCCCGGGGAGCCCATAGGCGAGTACCTGGCCGCCCTGAGAGCCGCAGCCATCCCGGCCGTTTTCGGAGCTTTCCTTGAGGATTCCCTAACCGAGCAACTCATCAGGGGGGTCCGGGATAATAAGCTCCGGAAGAGACTGCTCGCCCGGAGAGACCTGACCCTGGCCGGGGCCATCGAAGAGGCTAGAGCCTTCGAGCTCTCCACGTCGGCCGCGGCCGCATTCCACAGGTCCCCGTCGGCACCCCACCAAGCCACCGCTCACCACCAGGACGTCGCCCCAGACGAGGACGAGGACGGGGACGAAGAGGCAGAGGTGTGCGCGACGGACGGGGGAAGCTCGGGAAGAGGAAATCAGCGCTGTGCCAGCTGTGGGGGGCCACACCAGAGGGCACACTGCCGTTTCCGGGAAGCCATCTGCCGCTACTGCGAGAAGCGGGGCCACATCGTGAAGGTCTGCCGGGCAAGGCAAGCAGAGGGCCAAGTCGACCGGCAGATTCAAAAGTTCCCGCCGGGAAAGATGGCCGCCAGCCACAGGTCCAATCAGAGGCGCCAAGGACGGAACGGCGGCAAGTTTGAAGATGCCGGCACACACACGCTGACCATTGGGCACACCGCAACGGAGAAGGGAGAGAAATTCTATACAACCGTCACGATCGACGGGGCCGAGTGCTCCATGGAAGTCGACTCCGGGGCCGCCATCACCATCATACCCTGGAGGTGGATGAAAAAGGCATTTCCGGCCCTAAAAGAATCGGATCTCCAGACCCAGAGGGTCCGGGTAAAGGACTGCCAGGGCAAGTACCTCCCCGTCGCCGGGCAGAAGTGGGTCCAAGTCAAATACGGACAGAGGGAGGAGAGCCTACCTCTGACCGTAGTCCATGGCAATATTCCCACGCTGCTGGGCACCAACTGGTTCCCCGCCCTGGGGCTGTCCATCGCGGGCATCCACAGCGCCGCCACCGACCAGCCCGGAGACGCCTCACTGAGGGACGACCTGATGGCCGAGTTCCAGGACGTTTTCGGGGAAGGCTTGGGCAGGTATGTGGGGTCGCCCATTTCCTTTGCGCTCAACCCGAGCATTGCCCCGATTCGGCTTAAAGCCAGGCGGGTCCCACTGGCCCTCAAACCCAGGGTCGAGAGGGAGCTCGACAAGTTAGTTGCCCAGGGGATCCTCGTTCCCGTAGACCATGCCCGGTGGGAAACCCCCATAGTGACCCCCATTAAACCGGACGGGTCCGTGCGCATTTGTGCCGACTACAAGTGCACAATAAATAAAGCCTTGGAACCAAGCGCCTACCCGGTCCCTGTCATAGACCACCTGCTACACTCACTGGGCCCCGGCAAAATCTTTGCCAAGCTGGACCTGGCCCAAGCGTATCAACAGCTACCGGTGGACGACGCCACGGCCGAAGCCCAAACCATTGTAACGCACCGGGGGGCATTCAAGTGCACGAGGCTGCAATTCGGAGTCAGCATAGCCCCGGGGCTTTTCCAAAGCACGATGGAAAGGCTTCTCCAGGGACTCCCGGGGGTAGTGCCCTATTTCGATGATGTTTTGATCATCGCGGGGGACCCGGGGCAACTCAAGGATAGGGTCTCCGCTGTCCTGGCGAAATTTAGGGCCGCCGGGCTGAGAGTAAAGCGGGACAAATGCTTACTGGGGGTCCCCTCTGTGGAATTCCTCGGGTTCCGCATCGATGCCAAGGGCATCCACCCAACAAAAGGGAAAGTGGAAGCCATCCAGAACGCCCCGGCCCCCAGGAACAAGCAGGAGCTGCAGGCATTCCTAGGGCTCCTAAATTTCTATGCAGCCTTCCTGAGGGGAAAGGCCACCGCGGCTGAGCCCCTACATAGACTGTTAGCGGCCAGGGAAGAATGGGTGTGGGGACCGGAGCAAAAGGCGGCCTTCCAGGCAGTAAAAAATCTACTCTCACAGGACAGTTTTCTGATCCAATATAATGCGACCCTGCCACTGGTCCTCGCCTGCGACGCGTCTCCCTACGGCGTCGGCGCAGTCCTGGCCCACCGACTGCCTAACGGCCTCGAGGCGCCCATCGCCTATTACTCCAGGACGATGTCACCGACGGAGAGGAACTACGGCCAGATCGACAAGGAGGCACTGGCGGCGGTGGCAGGGGTAAGGAAGTTCCATGACTACCTGTATGGCCGGGACTTTGAACTTATAACGGACCATAAGCCCCTGTTGGGACTATTGGCCGGCAACCGCCCCACACCCTCAGCCTTATCCCCCCGGATGCAACGGTGGGCCATTTTCCTCTCGGGGTACTCCTACACCTTGGTCTACCGGCCCGGGAAACACATGGGCAACGCAGACGCCTTGAGCAGGTGCCCCCTCCCGACCCAGGATGGCGCGGACAGGGGGGAGGCATCGGTGCTCGTCCTGGACGTCCTGGACTCTGCCCCCACCACCTCGGCCGAGGTTGCCAGGGTTTCGGCGAGGGACGCCGAACTCCGCACCGTCTCCAGCTGGGTCCAGCGGGGTTGGCCGGACAAGGGGGAAGGGGAATTCAAGGTATTTCACGATAAACGGGACGAACTGTGTTGTGTAGGGGGTTGTTTGTTGTGGGGGGACCGGGTAGTAGTCCCCAAGAAACTCCGCCCCAAGGTCCTGGAAACGTTACACACTAGCCACCCGGGGATAGTGAAAATGAAGGGGTTGGCCCGAAGCTACGTCTGGTGGCCAGGCATTGACAAGGACATTGAGTCGTGGGTGGCCAAATGCACACCTTGCCAGTCATCACGGCCCAATCCACCATCCGCCCCAGTCAGGGAATGGGAACAGCCCACGGGCCCCTGGCAGAGGATCCACATCGACCTTGCCGGCCCCTTCCACGGACACACATTCCTCATAGCAGTGGATGCATACTCGAAATGGTTGGAGGTCCGACTCCTGAGTAGCACCACGGCCCGAGCCATAATTAAGGAGCTCCGGCAACTATGGGCCACGCACGGCATTCCGGACACCCTGGTCTCCGATAACGGCCCCCAGTTCACGGCCACGGAGTTTGAGCAGTACCTGGCATCCCTTGGAACCAGGCACGCGCTCACCTCCCCCTTCAGAGCACAAGGAAATGGGCAAGCCGAGAGGTTCGTCCGCAGCGCAAAAGAGGCCCTAGAAAGGCTGGGGCCCGGGGACTGGCAGGAGCGCATAGACACCTTCTTACTCGCCCAGCACAATCTTCCCTGCGCTGCCACTGGAAGGGCACCCGCAGAATTGCTCATGGGTCGGAGACTCCGCTGTCAGCTTGACAGGCTACACCCTAGGTACTCCCCAGATAAGTTCCAAGGAGACCCGCCACACAGCCGGACACTGGCCGTCAACACACCGGTTTTTGCCAGGAACTACGCGTCTGGCCCACCATGGGAAGAGGGTACCATCAGCGACACGCTGGGCCCCTACACCTACAGGGTTCACCTCACTGATGGTCGGACATGGAAACGCCATGTCGACCAACTCAGGAGGCGAACGAGCCCCGACACGGAAGGCAACCACCCCCTGGGAGCGCAGACCGGCCCGGAGCCAGACATGCACCCGATGGACGAACCGGTCACCGACCCGGTTCGACCAAGAGACATCCCCATGCAGCCCGCTCCATCACCAGCCAACTTACCGTGCGGAGCAGGCTCACCCCCGGTCACCGTGGAACCTGACGCTCCTATTCCGGGTCCGCCGCAGGCCCAGCCGGGGCGGAGCGAGAGCGACAGGTCCGCTCTGCCCGACACCCCAGCGCCGACTGAATTGCGCAGGTCTGACAGGGTCAGGACACGCCCCCGTCATCTGGACGATTTTGTATGCAAATAACAGGTTAAGTGCATGCTGGGGGAAAGGGGTGTTAGATATTTGAATGTCCAGGCGGCGGGAAAATCGCCGCATCCTATTGGTCAGTGGGCTGGCTCAAGCAGGGTATTTAAACCCCTGCTGGCCAGCCGTTGTTTGTTGTTGTTGCTGTGACTTGAAATAAACAGGCGTGTTGTTTGGGTTCAACTACCGGTGTCCGTGTCCTCACTCCGTCCACGGATCCCCGGATCCAACAGGTTCCATTAAAAAAAATGAAAAGTAACCAGGAGAAACCTGAAGATAGGCTTGGGTTGGGGTGTTGCCGTTGGAATCATGAGTTGCCAAGACTTAAAAGCTGCCCCACATTTTACCTATGCCATTGGTGACTCTTAGAACAGGATTAGACTTCACAATTAGAAGGTGATAAAATATTACCACTCCAGAGACCATGCTTCCAACTACCACATTTGTGCAAAGTTTCCTGTGGATTTAATTTAAATCAATAAGCAAATAAAAAGCAAACTCAAAGACCCACAAAATCTTGATGTGGAAATAACCAAGTGTCCCAAACTATAAACGGGAGACTCGACCATCCACACTCCGTACATCAGCTTTGTCCCTGAGTGTCTCTGCAGCAGAGTATGCTGCTCCAGTATGGAGCACAGACACACACGCAAAACAAGTTAACATCGCTGTTAATGAAGCCATGCGCATAGTGACAGGATGCCTCAAACAAACACTAGTTGAGAAAATATATCCTCTTGTTGGTATCACTCCACCTAAGATCAGGAGAAAAGTAGCAGTGGACACTGAGAGAACTAAGCAAGAGAAGGACCTGCTGACATCCTCTGAATGGATATGAGCCTCAAGTCCACCTGCTCCAATCCAGGAAAAGCTTTATGGCAAGAATAAACATTCTTAAGGGTACGCAAGAGCAAGACCAAATTAAAAGAAGGAAGAAGGAGCTCACTGGGTAAGGAACATCATTAAAGGAGGTTGTAGCTGAGGAACTCAATCTCCCCTACATCACTTGGAGGACCCGGACTAGGCTGAGGGTCGGAGTCCCTAAATGTAAGACCAAGATGCTCAAGTGGGGGCTGCTGGTGGACAACGACACACACCGTGAATGTGGAGAGATACAGAATCTGGTTCATTTACTAGTCTGCAGATTACTGCCAGAAACATGCGCCAATGAGGACTTAAGTTTGGTCAATGACAAAGCCAAGAAAGTGGCTACATTTTGGCAGGCCAGGGTTTGATCGGAACCCGAAAGAGGAAGAACCAAATGTCTTTCACATCACAAGGCGGTTCCAGATTTCATTGTGAAGCTGCTGTTTTCATCTGTTTTGGCTCTCAGATTTAAGGGTGGGAAGGGAAAAAACCAGTAAGAGAAAAATTCTTCTGAATGGAGGAAGTGTGTGACGGTAGCCACTCAATGGTCAGCATTATGTCAGGGCTGCCTCCCCTTCCCAGGACCAAACATCAGAACAAAGGAAAATGCAATCAATCCTAACATCTTCCAAGGTCAGAGCCAGGTCTGGAGGGACCAGACTTCATCTTAAGAAAGTTTTCTCGATTCATCAAACACTTGGCGTGAAATGTAATTCCAGAAAACTGACTTCACGTTGATATTTTTATTTAACATTCCATTTCTAATAAACACCAGTTTTTCTGGTAAGCCTTGGGGGGGGGGGAGGTTTTATTTGCTGTGTGGAGAATTTCAAGTACGTATGAATTTTATGCAGCTGTAGTCAAAATATTTGGGAGAATATTTGGAGGCATCTTCCCTCCCCATTTATCATAGAGAACATGGCGTTCTCAACTTGGCCTCTGATGTTAAAAATTTACTCTGTTCTTTGGCTTGTCAGTTCTACCCTATTATTGATGTACTTATTATTTATGTCACTTTTGTATTCTACATTTCCTCCAGGGAGCTCAGGGTAGCTTATATGACTCTTCACCACTCTCCCTATAAATTCATCTTCTCAACAACAACCTTGTAGAGATCAGGTTGAGGTCACATCCGTAATGATGAGAGACAAACGGAAGCGCCACAAAAAGCACTGCGGTGTGTGATGATGTGACAACAGCCCAAATTAGAAGATAGGGGAAGGAGCTCACTAGGATAGGAACATCATTAGAGGAAGATAAAGATGAGGAACTCAACCTCCCTTACGTCATTTGGAGGTTCCTGAATAGGCTGAGGGTCGGAGTCCCTAAATGTAAGACCGACATGCACAAGCAGGGGCTGCTGGCAAACAACAACATGAGGTGTGAATTCGGAGACATACAGAATCCAGCTCATTTTCTGGTCTGGGGTACACAGAAAGAGTCTCTTCAGAGATTGTGATATTTTTGAACCACAATCGGGCATGCCCTGGTAATGGCAACCTTGTGTTGCCAGCTAATAGTTCTCATGCTAGGTCAGGCAAAAGGAACTGCAGAATGAACTCACCAAAGGTGCCTTCAGTTTGGCAGTTTCCCATCTGGCTGAGACATGGAAGAAGAAGAAGAATTTACTGGTCTGCCAATTACTGCCAGAAACATGCACCAATGAAGACTTAAGTTTGGTCAATGACAAAGCCAAGAAAATGGCTTCATTTTGGTAATCCAGGGTTTGTGCAGGACATGAAAGAAGAAGAACAAATCAGTTCACATCAGCTTGATTCCCTGATTTACACAATGGCTCACATTTTTTTGGTCAGCACTTGAAGTTCCCAAACCTTTGGGCAGAAGCAAGTGAAAGACATGTAAGACCTGGAGGGAAGTGGGAGCTGGGGAGAATTTTCAAAGAGAGACAGAAGTAAAGATTATGTGCCAATCTTTCCTTATTTGTACAAACAAGTTGAGATACAATAATAATAATCTTGGAATTGCAGAGCTAGAAGGGACCCCATAAATCAGGAATTCTCAACCTTTTAAAGCGGAGGGCCGGGTCATGGTCCCTCAGACAGCTTCGGGGGGCAGATGGCCATTTTGTCCTTTCTCCACCACATGGCACTTCCTGGTGTGGTGGAGGCAGTGGGGGTCACATGAAATGGTGCCACAGACCGTATCCGGCCCATGGGCCGCAGGTTGAAAATTCCTGTTATAAATCATCCAGCCCAGTTCTGTTAAGTAGGCATACTGGGAATCAAACTCCCAACCTCCGGCTCCACAGCCAGATACCTAAACCACTGAAGAAAATATGGGAAATAATCTCTATGAAAATTAATGAAATGTTGTCTATTATTTTGAAAATGTTTCCTAAAATATCATTATTATTTATTTTTGGAAATATACAGATAAAATGGAAAAGGAAATAAATTGTATTAGTATCCCCTCAAGGGATTCAAGAAACAAAATGGATGTTCCTTTGAAGCTGTTGGGACAAAATGGCCGCCGCCACCACCCCATCGTACAGGCAGGACAAAATGGCCATCTGGCCCTCAAAGCTGACTGAGCGAGTGTGAACTGGCCCCCAGCTTGAAAAGGTTGGGGACCCCTAAGCTATGTATTGGCAATTAGCTACTAACCACAATCGGAATTAAAGCTTTACTGTTGGTTTATAAACTCTGATTTCTTGAAACCATGGCTTGTTTTGATGTACCAACTCATCACAGTGGCTTATCCCTGTCTTGGTTACCTGGATGCCTACCTGACATAAGACCAGTCAAAAGTTCTATGAGAGAAAGAAAACAGAAATGATGTAGGCAAGTCAAGGTTGGTTTGACTTTTCTTGTACAATTTGGTTTACAAATTCTGGTTTGCACTGTAAACAACAAACTATGTTTTACACAAACAATGATTTATTATGATATGGGAACCTTGTGCCCAAAATCCACTCGTGTAGTTACACTAAAGGTAAAAGTTACCCTTGCTCGAAAGCCAGTTGTGTCTCTCTCTAGGGTTTGGGGCTCATCTCTGTTTACAGCCAAAGAGCCAGCGCTGTCTGTGTCTGCAGACATTTCCGTGATCATGTGGCAGGCGTGACTAGATGCACAGCATACAGTTACCTTCCCACTGAAGTGATAGCTATTTATCAACCTGCAGATTAAATTGCTTTTAATCTGCTAGGTTGGTGGGAGCTGGGAACAGACGAGAGCTCAGTCCATCATGCAGGACTCAAGTCTCAATCTGCTGACCTACCAACTTTCCAGTCCTCAAGTTCAGCGTCTTAACCACTAAGCTACCATAGCCCCATAGTTACACTAGCATAACACAGAAAGTAAAGCCTGTAAAGACAAACTACCCCAAGTTAAGAAATCACCATGGGCATTATCTACTGCCTACTGAATCTTCTTTCCATTTAACATCAGTTTTTAAATTTCACATTTAACCAGGGCTGTATTACCAATAAAACTGTGAGGCCGTCCCGCGAAGTCAGACCACTTCCGCATTAGAGCCTCACGAATTGCTTCCGAACTGTTCAGGATAACCACATCTGGCAGGGAAGAGAAAAGGTGGAAGGTAAGAGTCTGAAAATCAGTTTTAAAATACTGTACTGTAAAACCTCGCATAAAGACCAACTTGCTTAGAGACTAACTCACTTAAAGAGCAGAATTTTCTCTGAATGTTCACCTTGCTTAGCAACTAAAACCAACCAAAAACTTGCTTAACAACTAAATTGAGGTTCGCAATCCCCCCCCCCCGAAGTCACAATTGGTCGCTTACAATGGTGTTTTGCTTAAAGAGCAATCTTGCTTAAAGAGCAATCCTGTGGAACGCATTATGTTCTTTAAGCAAGGTACCACTGTATTTTAGTTGTATCCGTAAGAGAGGAAAGCATCAGAACACCTCTAACATCATGCTGCCCACAGTATAATTTTATGGTTAGTTTTAAAGAACAAATGGAAGGTGGACCTCTGGAGTGTACATACAAAAGTGACAAATAATTGTGAATATTAAGTGCTTTCCCTCACTCAAAATGGCTGGATTTAGGCATCTGACTGCAGAGCCAGGGAATGGGAGTTCGATTCCCCACTTGTGTCTCCTGAACTAAGAACCACTGTGTCTCCTGGGCAACGTTGACCCTGCTTGCTTTCAGACACCAGGTATTTTATTTTTTCAGGAATTTATATATTTGTTTATTTTATGCTTTTGTTTGTCCCAGTATGTTGTTTGTTTGTTTGTTTATCTGTGCACCATATAAAGTGGGAAATATCCCAGAGGAGTGGCATAAAAATTTAATAAAGTAAAATAAATAAATCAGACTGTGTGGCCAGAGGGCATAGTCAAACCCACATGCATAGTGCAGTCTCTGCAAGTTAATTAGCACTTTGCCTCCAACATGCTGAGTACTAATTTTATCAACCTCAGAAAGATGGAAGACTGAGCCAACCTTGTGTCCTCGTCAAGATAAAACTCACAACCTTTTGGTTGCAGGACAGCAGTTTAACCACTGAGCCACCAGGGCTCCTCAAGAATTAATAAACAAAGCCCATCAACTTATATTTCTAAGCAGGGCAAGAGACAAGTATAGAACGTACAGCTTCTAGTTAATTTAAACAAATGTGTGGTAAAAGTTCCTTAAGGCATAGAAAAGAGTTCACAAAAGATGAAGACAATGTATTTTTAATGAAGGCACCCAAATATTAGACAATGAAAAAAAGTCATTTCAAGGACTGACAACATAAGGTAAAAGTAAAGGTTGCCCTTGCTCGAAAGCCAGTCATATCTGATTCTAGGGTTCAGTACTCATCTCTGTTTACAGTCAAAGATCCAGCACTGTCTGCATCTGCAGACGTTTCCCTGGCCATGTGGTAGGCATGACTAAACACTACTAGAGTGAATGGAACATTGTTTACCTTGCCGCTGAAGTTGTCCCTATTTATCTACTTGAAATTTCTCGCTTTCGAACTGCTAGGTTGGCAGGAGCTTGGATAGAGATGGGAGCTCACTCCATCGTGCAGCACTCGGGTCTTGAACTGTTGCCCTGCCAACTTTCCAGTCATCACTAAGCCACTGCAGTCCCCCAATTACATATAAACTAAATCATAAATATTTCAAGTGAACTTAATGTACATATAAGTCTCTCAAGCAAGATACTCTACATGCAGTGATGGTTAACTTTGGCACTCCAGTTGTTCTTGGACTTCAATTCCCAGAAGCCCAAGTCAGCACTCCTTCTGATCAGATCTTCTCGGAACCGAAGTCTAAAAACACCTGGAGTGCTCAGCTTGGCCATCACCGAAGGCTACAGGATGCTGGCAACAGTCTCCTTGGTTGAGATCACTGGAATAAGGCCAACATGAGTCCATATAAAATCTTTTTATAGGAATGGTAGGCAAAGGTGATGATCAAGGGCGACATTCCCAATATCTGGCTCTGTGGCCAGAAACCTAAATCTAAACTGGGGTGGGCTGAATTGGCATCAGGGGGCCAGATCCAGCCATAGTTTGGGCACCCCAGTTTAAACAGAGAAAATGACAAACTAGAAAAACTATCCCATCCTTTTCTGCAACATATCTATTGCAAAACAGATTACAAGGCACGTTTTACTTCCTATTCCGGTGGGAGGAACCACATGGCCAAGCCCGCTCAAGCACATGACCGGTTCATGTGCTTGAGGCCTTTTGGGCTCCCCTGATCTAAACAGCCAAGAGGAAATGGAAATCTGCATGCAAGTAAGCCCCTGGAACTTAAAAAGAAGCAGGAAGACAGAAATAGGGGAAAGGCACCAGTCAACATTAAGCAATATAAGCAGGGCGCTCTGTTTAAGAATCTTGCCTGCACAGTTAAGCTATGGAAGGACCAGTCCCAACTCCTGCCACAACAAAACCAACATCTGATCTGTTTGCAACATGCTCGGTTTCACCTTTGTTTCCAAGACGTAGGCGATAGACCGGTCCGTAGCATTGGGCCAGCTTGAGGAAATGGTCCGGAAGGTCAGGATGGAAGAGGTGAAGGGGGTTTCCAACGAAGGGCAAGGCCGGAGGTCCGGGCAGTCGGCCCGAACCCTTCATCCAGTGGATCCCCACATGCCAACAGACCCACAGGGCTGCCCCCAGGAACATGGAAACGAAGAGTGCCACAGTCAGCATGGCTAAAGCTGATGCAGAAGCACAGCTCCCAGGTGATGAGAATTATTAGGATGATGCAGGTCTAGTTGCTGCAAGAAAAGGAAGAGAGATCTTCCTTCCTCTTTATGCTCTCTGGCCTCAATTGTTAGGCTGGGAGGGCACCCGTGCCCCACATAAAGGGGCAGATAAGCCCAGAAACATCCCCCCCCCCTCAACCCTCTCTAAGGCAGGGAAACGTCAAGTGAATATATGGCTCAAGTCAACATCCTTGAAATGCTTTTAAAAATATTCTTTCCAACTCAAACTGTTAACCCACTAAGCTAGAGATATAGAGGCGACAGGCTGGTGAAGGTCGGGAGGCCATGAATCATTTCAGGCTTTTGTTTTATTTTTCTCTGGTGTGCTTTTAAAAAGAATAATGAAGTCAACAAAGACCATAGGAATGGCATTAATGAAGAGAAAGTGGGAAGGACCCTCGTTGGTCATGAGCAGCTGCAGTCTGGGAAGAAAAGGGGAATTTCTTCCTCCACAGCAAGAGGAATTTTGGTATGTGTTTCTGAGATGTTACACTTCCACTGAAGTTAGTTCATTTCTCAACCTTTTAACTCACTAAAATATGGGCTTTGGGATGTGGGTGTTACTCTCATGCATCCCCACTGCTTCAGGAGCTGCACTGGCTGCCAGTT
Source organism: Furcifer pardalis (assembly GCA_030440675.1). NCBI lineage: Eukaryota > Metazoa > Chordata > Lepidosauria > Squamata > Chamaeleonidae > Furcifer > Furcifer pardalis. The sequence goes on along the minus strand of CP126893.1, from coordinate 162,827,151 downwards.
TGCCTCCAGATGCAATTCAAGGTGCTGGTCATGACCTTTAAAGCCCTATATGGTAGCGGGCCAGGTTACTTGAGAGACCGCATCTCCCCAATGGTATCTATCTGTCCCACCAGAGCGGACCGGAAAAGTGCCTTAGTGGTTTCATCCACCAGAGAGGCTCGACTCTCTGGCACGAGAAAGAGGGCCTTCTCCCTGTTCTCTCCGATTCTATGGAACCGCCTGCCTCTGGAGCTGTGCCTTCAGACGGGGTTATTTGCTTTTAGGAGGGGCCTGAAAACCTGGCTGGCAGGAATGGTGTGGGATAATGAGGGTTTACTGACACACACACCCACTCCCCCGCTGGCTTATTTAACATTTTGTAATTAGAAGATGGGAGAAAGGAGCCCACTGAACAAAGAACATCTTTAAAGCAGGGAATCTCAACCTGTGGGCCATGGGCCAGATGCAGCCCACACCATTTCATGTGGCCCCATCACTACTACACTAGGAAGTGCTATGTGGTGGAGGAAGGGCAAAATGGCCATCTGGCCCCTGAAGCTGTCTGAGGGAATGTGATCTGGCCCCCTGGGCTTTAAAAGGTTGAGAACTCTTGCATTAAAGGATACGGCTGAGGAACCTAACCTCCCCTATGTCAAATGGAAGACCCTGGATAGGCTGAGGGTTGGAGTCCAAATCAGGGGTGCCCAAACTATGGCCCATGGGCCGGATCCTGGCCCCAACACCAATTCATCCAACCTGTGCCACTCCCGGAAGTGGAAGTAAAGCGCGCTCATGTACACAATGCTGCCATAAAGGCATCCGTGGCTGTCACAAATGCATTTATGGCAGCACTCTGCACATGTGTGTGTTACTTCCACTTCTGGTAGAACCACATGACTGGCCCACAGCCCAAAAAGTTTGGGCAATCCTGCCCTAAATGCAAGACCAACATGCTCAAGGGAGGGCTGCTGCCAGTGGTGGGCTCCAAACATTTTCACTACCACACTGTGGGCCTGGCCTACTCTGTGGCAGTGGCTATGTGACTGGGTGGGTAATCTAGTCATGCCTGCCCAGTGGTGGGATTCAAAAAAAATTACTACCTACTCTGTGGGAGTGGTATGCTGGGCGTGGCAGGGGGAAAGCCCTGCGTTGCACCCAAATTAGGACTACTTTATTTCAAAACTTGGATGGGCGGAGCAAGCCAGAATTTCTCCTACCGGCTCTGGCAAACCGGTGTGAACCTGCTGAACCCCACCACTGGCTGCTGACAGACGACAACACATGGTGTGAATGTGGAGATGCAGAATCCGGCTCATTTACTAGTCTGCCAGTCACTACCAGAAACATGCACCGATTAAGACTTAAGTTTGGCCAACGACAAAGCCAAGAAAGTGGCTTCATTTTGGCAATCCAAAGTTTGATCTGGACATGAGAGAAGAATTCACTGCTAATAAAATACACAGCTCAGTGTTTCATATGCCAGGATGCAAGTCCACAATGCCACAGTGCTGTAGGGTTCAGGGACAGATCGCCTCCGGACTGCCAGCCAGGAATGCAAACATCAAGGAAACCCGAGCCAAAGGAATGTTCAAACCCGCTTTATTTAATTTTGATGCACAATGTGTGACATTTAAAAAGAAGTACGGACTGAAAAAGCTCTTTGACTGTTGGCCCGCTCCAAAACTCTTTCTCCTCACAAAATCTGTGTTTACCTTTTGCTTATAAAAGAGTCTATATAGGATTATGTAAATAAAATACTAGAGAGATTCCCCCACCCCAAACACTCTCTCTCTCTCTCTCTCTCTCTCTCTCTCTCTCTCTCTCTCGGAGTTTCTGATGGTTTCTACTTTGCAGGGATTTAAGTGTGAGGCAAACTTCTTTCCCCAATGCTGGCTAGAGATTTTCCACTCCATTTCTCTCCCATCAGAACCTCATTTTTTAGAATGAAATGGAAGGATGAAGATGGAAGGACGAAGGGCAGGAGGAGGGAGAACAGCAGATAAAAGCAGTGACAATAGCAAATTGATCACACAAACCGCCCAAAGAAAAGACTATTAAAAGTGGGTTGGTTGCACTGGGAACAGCCGGTATAAAATCTCATCTCGGAGATGTACAAAAATGTTTAAAACCCCTCAACTTAAAAAATACATATATATATATATAAATGCAATATCTGCCCAAAGTTTATGCAGTTTTAAAGTCCTTGTGGTTTACACACGAGAGAAGCCAAGGGGCTCTGAAAATGTTTGACCCTCCCCAATCCTCAAATAAATACAGGACTGCCTCAGTTATGACAGGGGGGAAACGAAACAGAAAAACCCTAAGTTCTCCTCAGAGCCCCAACCAGGAGAAAGGAACCAGACTGTGCTGTCCTCCTATTTAGGCCCAAAACAGGACCTCCTCCACCACAGAGGTGGTTTACAGTCTCTGAGATGCTTTCCACAGCTTCGCCAGTGATAACACTTTGGGAGCTAAAAGAAGGGAACTAGCCCAGCCCCTGTTGAATGCCACGGATCCGTCGAGCCAGCTGTATATCCTTGGGGTAGAGGGTGACACGCTTGGCATGGATGGCACAGAGATAAGCATCCTCCATCAGATGGACGAGAAAAGCTTCAGCAGCCTGAAGGAAAACACGTTTATTATTATGTATCCCTCATGAGTAGGGACAACAAACAACCTACATAAAAACACAGTTAAGACTGAATGTTACAAATACCAAGAATTTGTGGCGGCTGGACTGTTGGTATTGTTCTAATTTTTTGTGTAAATTTGATGATTTCTGTAATTTCTTATTGTTGTTGAAATTGATACCTATTGAATTTTGATTATGTAATGATGTTGAGATGTTTTGTGGTGTTGATACAGTGCTGATTATTATTTTTCCTATATTTACATGTTGTGTTTATAAATTTGTTGTTTCTCTGTGCTTGTGAACCGCCCTGAGTCGGCCCAATCCGAGTAGGGCGGTATAAAAATTGGGAAAAAAAAAAGAGGTCAATTCAGCATGCAAAGGGTTAACGCATAATCCTTAGGAGGAGGGAGCTTCACTCAACTGTAATCCCTTTCTTCCTGTTTGATGGGAGCAGTTTGTCACTGGTTCTTGAGGGAGATACGGCTATTCTGAACTTGTATTTTTTCCCCCCAGCCATGTGGATGTAATAGAGGAAACTCCTCTTGATTTTTTTTTTTTTTTTGTAATTAATTTAAAATTTAAATCGTCATCGTCTTCTAAAAAATACCGTATATACTCGACTATAAGTCACCCCAAATATAAGTCAAGGCACCTAATCTGGAACTCTAAAACTAGGAAAATAAATTGATCAAAGTATACGTCGGGGGTGGAAAATGCAGCAGCTGCTAGTGAGTTTCAATAATTAAAATATATGAAAATTTGGTAAAATTAATTAATTTTGTGTGGGTATGTTTTTGAATGTTTACGTTGACCCTAGTATAAGTCGAGTCCCATTTTTGAACCTCATTTTGGGGGCTAAAACCCCGACTTATACTTGAGTATACAGTATTCCAAAAAATCCCTAAACCAGAGTTTCTCAACCTTTAGTTTTTGGACTTCAATTCCCAGAAACCAGAGTCAATTCCCCAGAGCACTGATCAGCCAATGTACTGACTTGGGCTTCTAGGAATTGAAGTCTCCCTGTGGGGTGTGGGCCCCATATTGGGAAACATTGCCCTAAACCAAAAAGCTTTTTCAGTTTCTACCCTCAGCCAAACTTTCTACCACAGGGTTAGGACTCAGCACCCTTCCAGATGTGTCCAAATCAGCCATAAGTATGAGAAGATACAATGAGTACCATACATCTGAGCGCTTGTGCTTTGCTTTAACCCCCTTTGGTTTTATGTACTATCAAGTTGATTCGTACTCATGGCAACCCTAGTTAAGTTTCCAGTCTTCTTCTTCTGTTGTATTTGATTCCAAATATTGGTGATCCTCATGATGATCAGCCATGAATACTGTCCTGGAAATATAATGCAGTGGCCTTTCATCGGTGTTCCACTTCGCAGCTTGACACCCATACCACTGATCCAGATTCATGAGTCACTTTCTGGTCCTGAGCCCTTTTGACACCTCCTTAACCACAGGCCAGTATTGATGACATTGCTGCCTTCTATCCAGATGGGTCCAAGTGGGATATAATCTACTTGGCGACCATCACCCTTCGCTGTGGACTTTGACACCAAAGGCCGCTAGTCATCAGGGTTGTCAGGTTAGTTAACCGCTGGAAGTAGGTGGCTGGAAGTAGGGTCTACTCTAGGGATTCTCAAACTGCAGCCCATAGGCTGGATATGGCCCACAGTGCCATTTCATGTGGCCCCACCACCACCACCCATGGAAGTGCCATTGGCGGAGGAAGGGCAAAATAGCTGTCCAGTGCCTGAAACTGTCTGAGGGAGGATGATTTGACCCCCAGAATTAAAAGGTTGAGAACTCCTAATCTACTCTATTACCATAGCAGGATAACCTGGCCAGGCTGTGACTATTTCCAAAGGCTTTCCAAAGTACAGTAAAACCTCATATAACACTAAAACCTGGTTCCACAAGTCTTGGTGTTATATGATTTTTAGTGTTATCTGATGCATGTTAAAATCCTATGGGATCCATAGAGATACATTGTAACAACACAGGCTTTAGCGGTTGTTATCTGAAGCATCCCATAGGATCTTAATGTTATCTGATGCAATTCTTCCCCCCAGATTCCTTAATGTTATGCGATTTTAGTGTTATTCGATACTAATGTTATATGAGGTATTACTGTACATTAAATATTTAAGGAGGGGTTTTTACCATTCTCACTGCCACCACCATAAATTCCATGACTGAATGGGGATTTGAACTCAAATCTCCTAAAGCCTAATCCAACACTCAATCCACTATACTTCACTACCACTTCATAGGAGTCTATCCAGCAGTGGATGGAGGAGGAATCAGGGTTATAACGGAAGAAAAAGAGTGAAACAGCCCAGACTACATCCCCAAATCTACCTCTCTACCCCAGTGACCCAGGACTCACCTCTTGCAAGGCCATCAATGCCATCGCCTGCCACTGCATGTCAACCCCTCGGGTGTAATCCAGGCAGATTTCTCGGACCTGCAAGGTAGGAAGAACAAAAGATTACAAAAGAGAAGGCCATATTTTCACCCCTCTACACCCGGGGCCAAATCCAAACACAGAACAATTATTGACCACCAGAAGGTGGGCAGGGCAGAAGTTTGAGACCTGAATGCTGCATGACGGAGTAAGTTCCTGTCGTCTGTCCCAGCTCCTGCCAACCTGGCAGTTTGAAAGCAAGAAATTGCAAGGAGATAAATAGGTACTGCTTCAGCAGGAAAGGTAACAACGTTCCTTGAGCTTCAGTGTCTAGTCATGCCGGCCACATGACCATGGAAACTTCTACATACGACAGACAGCACTGGCTCTTTGGCTATAAATAGAGATGAGCACTGAAGCCTAGAGTCAGATACGACTGGCTTTTGAGCAAGGGAGACCTGTACCTAAGCTATTTTAGTTCTAGCAGAGCCCTTTCCACAAGACTAGAAATAATCCGAAGTCACTTCTGGTTTTTAGTTTAAGAAAGAGTTTAGGAGCTACAGGGGAAGGACAGGCTTGAGGGTGGTCCCAGGAATTGGACCTATGATGCTTTACATCAGGGGTGCCCAAACTATGGCCTGGGGGCCAGATGCGGCCCCCAATGCCAAGTCATCCGGCCTGTGAAGCCCTTGTCGCTCCTGGAAGCAGAAGTAAAACATGCCCATACAGGCACGTTTTACTTCAGCTTCCAGGGGCAACGAGGGCTTCATGGGCCAGATGAATTGGCATCAGGGCCACTTCCGGCCCCCAGGCCGTAGTGACCGGCTCCCTGAACCATGTGACTGGCCCACGGCCTGAAAAGTTTGGGCACCCCTGCTTTACATAGCCCACAGGCCACATTTCCCCCCACTTCTTGATCTATATGAAAGAAAATTGGGTGAAATCTTCAAGCTGTGGACAACCTACGTGACTGGAGATGAGAAGACCTCTAACAGTTGTTGTTTATGGATGCAAATCATTTTACAGTTGTACAGTAGTTATTATTATTCTCATTCTGCCGTATCCGAAGCCAAATATCGGTGATTCTCATGGCGGGGAGAAATGGGGAGAAAAGCTTACAAAAGCTAGAAAACAGGGGCGTTGTGGGGAATTGGGCATGGCCGGAAGGCCAGACAGATATGGTCCTCAAGAGGGCTAGATCTGAACCCAAAGCCTAATATAGTCCAAGTTAGAGAAGAAGGGGAACGTTTTAGCCCTTCAGATGTTGAATTGCAACCCTGTTCACCACCACAACCACCCCATTGGTTATCCAGGCTGGCACAGATAAGTCAGAATCCAATGGCAGCCAGTCACGTATCTCCCACTTGCAATATACGGTGGATGCCAAAAATGTATACACATTCTAAGGGAAAAACTGTATTAAAATTTAAACAATTAAAATGTCCTTTCTTAAAATGTGTGTACATTTTTGGCACCTGTGTCTATTCACGCAAAAGCTGCCCTGAGATGAGTGGGGCTTACACCCAGGCAAATATGTATAGTTTATAGGTATACAGAGTGATCCTTAGCACATACTCCCAGAAGTAAGCCCCATGGCTTTACGTGGGGTTTACTTCCAGATCTATCCCCATAGGGCTGCACCCATAAGAATCTGAAAAGCAGTACAGAGTGATCAGAGGTAATCAAAGTTCCTCATGTACACTTTTTAGCAAACTCTGCAACATCCGCTGGTTAGAATCTGGCACTAAGATTCCCTCCTCCATAGATGCTCAATTTCAATTTGCAAACAACAATGTTTTGTGATTTTCTCCAGTTGTTTGTCTTCAATTCGTACATCTCCTGGTACAGCAATGTCAATGAACCAGACCTTCTTTTCCACAACAGTTATATCAAGCTTCTACTTTTCCACAACAGTTATGTTATTATTATTAGAAATAAATTGTATGTTTAAAATACATAAATATCTTTTCACTGGGAAAGAAAGCAGTCAGAGTATGCTATTATTATTCAACTAAGAATAATCTCTGACACGAGAAAAAAAGATTGTCAAGTTAATGAGACATGGATCTGGTTACAGTAACAACTGGAATGGGAAACCAAAGGCAGCTCCAGACAAGAGCAGAATGATAGATATGATAGATAATTAACAGTGATGGGATGTCAAAAACTCTACTACCACGCCATGACGTCATGGACGTCATGGGCGTGGCCAATGTCATGACGTCATGATGTCATGGGCGGAGCCAACGTCATGACGTCATGACGTTGTGGGCAAGGCCAAAAATAAAAATAATAATAAAAAAATAAACATGCACACAGACCTGTAAATAGCTTAAAGAAATAAAATAAATAAATAAATAAAATAAAAATTAAATAAAAGTACAACCAACCACCCAAAACACAAATAAATCACCCACCCACCCTAAATATAAAAGCCTCACTTACCTTCCTTGGCGCCGACGTACCTCCATGTGGTTCTTCCATCCTCCTCCTCCTCCCCAGCGCCCCGGCGACACACGCCCTCCTCCGGCTCTTTATACCTTCGATCTCCTTGCTCTCCCCGGCGCAGTTCATGGCCAGCGCCCCTTCCTTGCTTCCTCCTCCCGCACCCAGAGGGTCGTCTTTGGAGCGGAATTCGGCGAACATTGGGCAGGCGGGGCGCGGCGGTTGCAAGTCCCTTTGCTTGTGTGAATCCGTCCTCCGTTGGCCGACCTGGGACCGCCGGCCTCCGAACGAACACGGGTCTCTCTCCCTCCCTCTCTCGCCGAGACCCCCCTCCCCTCCTGCGCCTGGCTTGGGTGGCGGCCAGTCCGTGTCTCCTCCTCCTCCTTCCTCCTCCGACTGTGGCCGTTTCCTCCTACGAAGGCTGCGGCCGGCCCTGCATCCGCCGGCCACGGCCGCCACAGCCCCTGCCTGGCCACCAAACTCCCACGGGCACGTTGGTGCCTGGCCGCGCCGTCCGCCCGCGCCGCGCCCTCCTAGGGACTTGGGCCCGACAAACCCCCGTGCCCTGGGTAAGCCCGGCGGGGCTCGCCACCGCCGCATCGTCTTCTGCCGGGCACCTGCTGCTTCCTCGGGCCGTTGCCTTTTTGGCCCCGCCGGGCTTACCCAGGGCATGGGGGTTTGTCGGGCCCAAGTCCCTAGGAGGGCGCGGCGCGGGCGGACGGCGCAGCCAGGCACCAACGTGCCCGTGGGAGCCAGGTGGCCGGCTAGGGGAGGTGCCCTTCTCTTAGGGCTGCCGCCGCTGCTGCCGGAGCCACTCTAAGAAGGGGCGGCTCCAGCTTCGGAAGATTTTTTTTTTAAAATTGGAGCCATTCGGCTCCAATTGACTGCGCATGTCCAGAAACTCAATTTGACGCATGCGCAATGCATCAGATTGAGTTTCTGCACATGCGCAGTCAATTGGAGCCATTTTAGCTCTGATTTTTTTTAAAAAAAATTCTTTCGGTGAGGCGTCCGGAACCGGACGCCTTAAAAGTGGACTCCCCTCCCGGAGAACTCTCCGGGATTGGTCTTACCGGTTCCAGGGATCCGTCTGGAACCGGGGACATCCCATCACTGATAATTAAACACGTACAAGTAGGATTTGGAATCTCAAGGCTGGACAATTAATCACACATTTCATTGTACAGCTGCCCTTGACTGGCCTAATGTGCCAGCTGATAAATAAACATCATTTAAAATATTCAAGGTGAGTCCCTAGAAGTCTTATCAAACACAGTGTTTGCTTATTTTCTTTGAGCATACAGCTACCGTATATACTTGAGTATAAGCCCACCCGAATATAAGGCAAGGTACCTAATTTTGACCTGAAGACCCAAGAAAATAGATTGACCTGAGTATAAGCCAAGGGTGGGAAATGCAGCAGCTGCTAGTGAGTTTCAATAATTAAAATAGATGAAAATGTGGTAAAATTAAATTGTTGGTGTATCTCAATCCAGTGTGGTCTTGGGACCCTTGTGGTCATTGACCTGAGTATAAGTCATGTCCCCTTTTGGGGGGTTATTTTTGGGGCTTAAAAACTTCAGGCTTATACTCGAGTATATACGGTAAATCTCATTTCTCGCCTACAAATAATTGTATTAATTGCATCCCATGCTTGCAAGTCAATTCTGAGTTATGGCAACCTTTTCCAGGGTTTTCTATGTAGAGAATACTCAAAAGTGGTTTAGGTAAAGGTCGCCCTTGCTTGACGTATCTGACTCTAGGGTTCAATGCTCATCTGTTTCTCTGGGCATGAGGCGGGCATGACTAGACACTGGAGTGCAAGGTACCTGTCCCACCAAAGTGGCCCGTTTATCTACTTGCAATTTCTTGCTTTTGAACTGCTAGGTTGGCAGGAGCTGGGACAGACGACGGAAGCACTCAGCAGCACTCAAGTCTCAAACTGCCAACCTGCTGGCCATGAGTTTCAATGTCTTAACCAGTAAGCCACTGCAGGCCCTCAAAAATGGTTTGCCCATCCTGATTTCTGGGACTATGCAGCTTGCCCAAAGCCACTGACTGGCTTGCCTCCAAGGAAGCAGTATGGAATCAAACTCCCAACTCTGCAACCATAAACCCACTCAGCTATCCAGCCAGCTCCAGCCTATAAAATAGCCACAAAATCAGACACTCCTCCGGTTCTCCTTAGGTGAGCAGAGCTTTCCTTTAACTAATCAGACACAGTTTCATTAGTTGTTGTTTCCTTAAAGCAGTTCTCAACCTTTTAAAGCTGGGGGCTGGGTCACACTCCCTCAGACAGCTTCAGGGGCCAGATGGCCATTTTGCCCTTCCTCCACCGATGGCACTTCCTGATGTGGTGGAAACGGTATGGGGCACATAAAATGGTGTCACGGGCTGCATCTGGACTGTGGGCCGCAGTTTGAGAATCCCTACCTTAAAGAAACATTCATATGTTCTTTTTTAAATTCTTGTTCTTTTAATGATATGAATATGAATAAATAAATAATGATTTGTGAGCCACCTTGAGTCCCATCATCCGGAGATGGGGGCGGGGGATCAATAAACAAACAAGTAAACAGAATATGCGACTCTCTGCCATTCTCTCAATTGACCATTTAAAGCAGGGGTTCTCAAAACTGTCATGCCGTGGGCCAGCCCAGCCCCCCTCAGACAGCTGAGCAGCTCAGTCACATGGTTCCCCCACCATAAACGCTGCTGTAAATGCACACATGGCTGTTGCAAACATGTCTATGGCATGTTTGGGTGCATTTACAGCAGGTGCAGGCATGTTTACACACAAGCAGGTGCATTTTACGGCTGATGTAAACATGTATGCTTCCGCTTCCGGGTGCAGCCCTTGGAGGGGGTACATGAAATGGTGCCACAGGCTGGGGCCTGCCCACAGGCCGTAGGTTCCAAACCCGATTTAAAGGGTGCCCTGAAGCAGGGATGTAAGTCACTATGACTTGGTTCATCTTTATGTGCTAAATGAGGAAGAAACTTTTATTTTTGTCAGCCACAGAGAAAAATGGGACATTTGCAAGTTTGTTTTGCACTAATGTACAGACAACAACAAGTGTTATCTTGCTGCTTTGTGTAATTTTTAAAATTAGAGGCATTCATTATATTATTTGCCTCTGTCTGGGTGATTTTATCCTTTTTATAGATCTGAAACCTACTGTCTTGACAACAAACTGGTGAAATCTTTTTACATACTAAATCAGGAGTTCTCAACCTATTTCAAGCTGAGGGCTGGGTCTCGCTCCTTCAGACAGTTTCAGGGGCCGGACAGCCATTTTGCCCTTCCTGCCACACATGGCACTTCTGGATGTAGCGGAAGCAGTGGGGGTGCAGATGAAATGGTGTTGCAGGCCGCACCTGGCCCCGGGGCCATAGGTTAAGAACCACTGTACTAAATGCTACCCACAATTATAGCTAATAGTGTATTGTGAATGGATAAGGGACTTAAAGAAGGTTGCGACCCAGAACACATTTTAAAATTACTGATCTAGACCCTCCACCTTCTGAGGAAAAGCCTGAATAAACCAGAAACATTTCACTTAAATGGAAAGGGGGGGATTTGTGGATGTGAACTTGGTGGACATCTTTGCAATGACAGTAAAACAAAACAAACAAGAATTACGGCCCTTCACTTCCATCCACAGATGCCAAAGCAGGGAGGAAAGAGTTCAAAGCTACAGAGAGTGAGAGAGAGAAATTAGGCTAAAGATTAAAAGTGTCAGCAGTACAGCCAATTATGAAAAATCAAGACACATTTAATTTTCGTTTGAAATGCAGCCTTTAAGGATAGGATTAGAAATGTTTTTAAACTTGTTCATAAGTAGCTGAGAGAAAGAGCACCACCATATGGACAAACATTTCACTACAGGGAAGGGAAAGATTGCTTCTTGGGGCACAGTGGATAAACTGCTGTATTGCAGCCAAAACGTTATGAGTTCCATCCTAATGGGTATCAAGGTTGACTCAGCCTTCCATAGCTCAGCTTTCTTATTTGAATGGACATGGGTAGAAATGAGCTGTAGTTTGCATGCTTGATAAGGAAGTCCTCACCTTTGTAAGAATTATATCTTGCTGTTCATCAGTCTCACAGTTGAGTCTTTGCAACCCCAATGGACGACTGCACACCAGGCTTCTCTGTCATCTGGCCTGATCTACACTCATTACATCAACAATGCCATCTAGCCATCTCAGCCTCTGCTTCCCCCTTCTCCTTTTGCTTTCTATCTTTCCCAGACTCAGGGCCTTGTCCAAAGAGCCCTCTCTTCTCATTTAGTGGCCAGAGTACTTGAGCTTCAATATTTATCCTTCCAAGGAGCAGTCAGGGTTGATTTCCTCCAGGGTTGACTGATTTGATCTCCCTGCAGTCCAGGGGGACTCTCAAGAGTCTTCTCCAGCACCACAATTCAAAAGTGTCTAATTGGTTCCAGCTATTCCAGTTTGCTATGGCCCTCTTCCATGCCTTTTAGATTCACTCAATGCTAAAATTCCATCTCTGAGACCACTGTCAAACTGGACGTCAGCCCTTGAAACAAAGAGTTTGTTCAACTCTTCAAGTTGAGCCGGGGCCAGAATCCCATACGGTCCATATTGCAGGTTTAAGTCAAGTTTTAAACCTAACCATGGGATAGAAGAAAGAGATCCAGCTACAGTAATACCCCAGATAACGTGAGTACCGTATAGAGTGAAAACCGCATAACGTTACAGGATTTTCGGAAAAATCTTGTATCGAATAACGCGATTTTTAACGTTATCCGATGCAGTCGTTCTTAGCAGCAGGGTGGCTGGAAAGCTGAACGGGATTCTCTGTTCAGCTTCCCAGCCACCCTGCAGCTAAAGAGGCAGGGGTGGGGAGGCTGGAAAGCTGACGGAGGGCTCTCCTGTTGGCTTCCCCAGCCACCCCACAGCTGCGGAGGCAAGGGTGGGTGGCTAGGGAAGCCAACAGGGAGTCCCCGTCAGCTTCCCCAGCCACTCTGCAGCTGTAGATCGGGTCCTCTGATCTCTCTGGAGCAGGCAGGGAACACGATCCAAGCTGTTTCTGGGCTTCCCCGACGTCCCCAGCCAGTGCAGCAAGCCAAAACGTCAGGGTTCGAATCCCGACATTCTGTCTTGCTGCAGCCTCAAAGAGGGTGGGGGAACTTCAAAATTAGTGCGCATCGGGTCTCCCAACCTCCCTAGAGCCGATGCGCGGTCTTTTTGAAGTTCCCCCACCCTCTTTGAGGCTGCAGCAAGCCAGAATGTCGGAATTCGAACCCTGACGTCTTGGCTTGCTGCACTGGCTGAGGACGTCGGGGAAGCCCAGAAACAGCTTGGATTGGGTCTCCCCACCTCCCTGGACCCGGCAGGGGGGTCAGAGACCCCAAAATTAGTAAAAAAAATGGACTTTTTTAAAAACCAATTTTGGGGTCTCTGACCCACCCACCCCGGCCGGGTTCCAGGGAGGTGGGGAGACCCGATCCAAGCTGTTTCCAAAGTTCCCCCACCTCCCTGGAGGCTGCAGCAAGCCAAAATGTCAGGATTCAAATCCCGACGTTCTGGCTTGCTGCAGCCTCCAGGGAAACAGGGCTTTTTTTAACATTGTGTGATCAATGTATCGCACAACGTTAAAAACCGGATAACGACGAGACTTGTGGAACCAAGTCATAACGTTATCCGGGGTACTAGTGTATTCACCTTTGCGTCTATCTTATGTTTATCCTAGCTCATCCTCATGCTGCATGTGAGCTTTACCCCAGACAGGGGAAGGTGGACGTACAGTACTCCCATTGGACTTCTGGGTACAGGGGCAGGGTGAATGTGCTGGGGGGAGGGAGTATGCGCTTCCATTGGGCTTCTGGGCAGAAGGGTGGGTGAACTCTGCGCTGGGGATATGGTACACACACCCATGAGTGTCAGAGGGGGCATGCAGAGCCCTTTCTGTGGGCATGGGCACACTGCCCCAGCACAGAGGTCACCCCATCCCTCTGCCTAGCAGCCCAATGGGAGTGCTTCATCCCGCCCCCAGTAGAGTTTGTCCTGCCCCGGAGTGCTTCCTTCCTCCTCCAGCAGTGTTTGTCCTGCCCCTCTGCTCAGCAGCCCAATGGGAGTGCTTCCTCCCCCCCCCCCAGCATAGAGTTAACCCTGCCCCTCTGTGGCATAGACGACAGCCTGTTCAGTTTGGGCACTCAGTCTCTAAAAGGTTTGCCATCACTGCCATAGAGATTCAAAGCCAGCAATTCATTGATGGAGAAAAGTGCCCGCTAACACATTCAAGCCACATGGGGGGGGGGGGGAGACAGATGACAGAAAAAGACCTGGTATCAACGCTCTACCAACACAAAGCCAACAGGGAGGACTCACAACTCGGGCAAAGGGCAGCTTCCGGATGAGCAGATTGGTGCTCTTCTGGTACTTCCGGATCTCCAGCATGGCCCGCTGGCCAGGTCGGTACCTTCGACGGCGACGGCGCCCTAAATGGGAAGAAAAAATTGAATGAGGAGAGCATGAAGAGTCAAGAGAAGGAAAGGAGGTCCATGTAGCCCCAAAGCTGTCTTGGGGAAGGAAATCAGAGAGCAAATAAAACAAAACAAAAATTGTGTGACACCTTAAAACAGGAGTTCCCAACCTAAGGCCTGTAGGCCGGATCTGGCCCACTGCACCTTTTCATGTGGCCCCCACACCTCCAAGGGCATTTGAGAAACAAAATGGCCAGCCCTTTGAAGCTGCCGTGACAAAATGGCCACCCCCATTGTGCAGGAAAGGCAAAATGGGCACCCGGCCCTCAAAGCTGACTGAGAGAGCATGACCGGGCCCCCAGCTTGAAAAGGTTGGGAAGCCCTGCCTTAAAGACTAACGTAGGGTTGGACTTAGATTCTCCCATGCTATGTAGCACATCGGGCAGCAAGAGACCGCCAGTGGTTTTGGTCTTGGGCAAATAATTCAGCTTCCTCCCATTTCATCTTCAGGGTCTCAAATCTCCTGTGAAAGTTCTTCGCCATGTGTTTCGAGGGTGTCCTCATTGTCATTTGACACTGGGAGGGGTCTAACTTATTGCCACCATAAGGATCCCGTTGTTCTCCATGCAAAAACTATGGCCTGACATTTTGAGTCTTCTTTGTGCAACGATGTGACGCAATTTGCACGAGCCACTTCTTCGAAGTAGCTTTAAAATTTGGCAGAGGCACCTCTGTGGGCGATGTCAAGTCTCTTGTTGATACATGCTGACACCTTCCGAGTCTCACAAGCATAGATGGCTTTCAGGATTGCTATGGAGGCGAACAAACAGAGTTTAATTTTTCAGCACCACAGATGGCAAGGACCAGATCTTTTTCATTCTCCGGAAGACTGCGGTTGCTTTTCCAAGACGGTATTTGACATCCACCTCTGCATCTCCATTTTGAGTAATCCCACTGTCCAAGATAAGTCCATCTCTCCACTGTCTCTAGCTGCTGTGACCCGAGTATAAGTCCCCGTATCCTGGTTGTGGAGTTCACATGTAAAGACTAACTCGCTTCCTCGGTTGATCAGACTATCACAGGGTGAGTTCCTGCTGGTCATAACCCGTTTTCTATTCCTTTTGCTGCCGCACTCTTCTTCTCCAGGTTTGACTAAAACTTTACACAATTGGGTGGGAAGGTAAGCAGCGTTCCATGTGCTCCGGTGTCTAGTCATGCCTGCCACATGACCACGGAAACGTCTGCAGAGGCAGACAGCACTGGCTCTTCAGCTTTGAAACAGAGATGAGCACTGAATCCTAGAGTTGGATATGACTGGCTTTCGAGCAAAGGAAACCTTTACACCTTTATATTTTGGGAAGGGCTGTTAAGATACCTTTTTACTCCTCTGGGAAACCACTCGGTGACTACTGCTGTCCAATGCCCGTCTGTTGTTTGAGAGATGTGTCCAGCCCAGCACAATTTCCATTTATGATATTCAACAACAGCTTCGTTGATGAGCACTGAACCCTAGAGTCAGATAGAACTGGTTTTTGAGCAAGGGCAACCTTTACCTTTAAGATGGCAGGCTATGTTTGAAAGCTACTGCACTGGGCCCAACTGGTATGATTTATGACTGCTTTTTCACTCACTCAGGAATGCTGTATTTCTATCCCCAGAACCTTTCCCCAATTGGATTTCTAAACAGACAAGCCAAAGAACACTGGTGAACTTCAGTTTCCAGAAGCCTAAGTCAGTATATTGGCTGATCATTGCTTTGGAGGATTGACTTAGGCTGCTGGAAATTGAAGCCCAAAAAAACCCAAAGATTGGGAAACAATGAGCTAGACCTGGGGGCCTGGTCACACTCCCTCAGTCAGCTTTGAGGGCCGGACGACCATTTTGCCCTGCCTGCATGATGGAGGTGGCCATTTTCTCCCAATTGCTTCAAAGGGCTGGCCATTTTGTTTCTTGAATGTCCTTGGAGGGGGGGGGGGTGTCAAGCATGAAATGGCACCATAAACTGGATCCAGCCCATGGGCCTTAGATTGGGAGCCCCTGAGCTAGACAATCTATAAGGGGTGGGTCAGCAGGTTCTACCTAATTTCTTGGAATCTAGAATTCGATCTGAGCCAAAACAAACTGCTAATTAGGCCCACAATGTCCAGTCCACTGAGATCAGAATAATTTGGCTTCAGTTGCAAGCATCCAAACTTGGAAGCAAACTCCGTCAAGAAGCAGGATGGGAATCAAACAGGGGACGGTCTTTTGGCCAACTTTCGCTGCTCCTTGCCCGTGTTTAGGTTCATTCCACGTGAATGTGGATACAACGGCTGCCAACTGCAAAGACACCCGTCTTTAATCAAGGTCTGATAAATATTTCAAAATGTCCAAGGTCTCTGGCGGTTTGTTCGGCCTTGCACTGAAATGTCAACCCTGAACGCTTTCCACCGCATGGGTTACTGGCGCTAGTATTATTTACTGGATGAAAAGGCACTTGTTAATTGGTCTACATCTGTTTTGAACATCGCACCCAACCGCTCCCAACAACTTTGGACAAGGGCTTGTTGTTATAAACATGGCACTAAGAACAGGGGGATTTTTGTTATGATGAAAGTGGGTACAGGATGACAGTTCAAGTCTCACTAGGGACTTTTCTGGCCAAGCATCTCTAAAATCCTGACCTGCCCCCCCCCCCAATTGACATATAACTCTTATTATTCAAAAGGTGAACTCCTATTCACGTGGAAGAAGTCTAAAGGCCATTAGCAGTTAATAACTCATTCTCAAATTCTTGTTGTTGTGCTGTATCTAAATCCGAACATTGGCGATCTTCATGGGAATCAGTCATGAAGACAGTCCTGAGAATATAATGCAGTGGCCTTTCATCTGCCTTCTGCATTGCAGCGTGACACTGATTCTCAGATCATTCCTTTCTGGTCCTGAGCCCTTTTGGCACGCAAAGTCCTCCTCAGCCCCAGGCCAGGATTGACGAAGCTGCTGCTGCCCTCCATCAAGATGGATTCAATTGGGATTCAATCCACTTGGGAACCATCACCCTTTCCCTGTAGACTTTGCCACTCAAGGCCGCCAGTCCTCAGGGGTCGTCAGGTTAATTAACTGTTACCTGACATTTGGTGTTGAGTCACTGACAGTATGGTTTACTCCAGGGATTATCAACCTGCGGCCCACAGGCTCAATGGGGGCCCCTGGCACCATTTTATGTGGCCCACCACCACCTCCACCACACCAGGAAGTGCCATGTGGTGGAGGAAGGGCAAAATGGCCATCTGGCCCCCGAAGCTGTCTAAGGGAGCATGACCCGGCCCCTGGCTTTAAAAGGTTGAGAACTCCTGTTTTACTCTATTACCATAGCAGAATAACCTGGCCAGGATAACGTGTAAAAGGCCAATAACAGTTAATTAATAACTCATTCTCAACCCCCCACCCCATTCCCGGGTCATGTGCCCCATGTTAGGAACCATGGGTTTAAGAGTTAGGGAGTTTACTCTCTACAAATCCTCTCTGTCTGTTTCACCTCTCAGGGCCATGTGAATAAAGTGGAGAGAAGGAATCCAATGAACAATCCCTTGAGCTTAATGGAAGCAAAAGAAGCTATAGGTAAAGGCCGCCCTTGCTCGAAAGCCAGTCATATCCGACTCTAGGGTTCAGTGCTCACCTCTGTTTATAGCCAAAGAGCCAGTGCTGTCTGCGTCTACAGACATTTCCGTGGACACGTGGCAGGCTTGCCTAGACATCAGAGTGCACAGAACACTGTTTACCTTTCCACCAATGTGGTCCCTGTTTATCTACTTGCAATTTCTTGCTTTCAGACTGCTAGGTTGGCAGGAGCTGGGACAAAGAGAGGCACTCACTCCATCATGCAGTACTCAGGAATCAAACCCCAACCTTCCAGTCAGCAAGTTCACTACAGTCTGAAAAGAAGCTATAAATGTGGGCAAATAAATAGAAGACCAATACACCCCTTTGCATGTGCTGTGCTGTAGCCAAAATGTTGCAAGTTCAATCCTGACAGGGAATTCCAGGTCAACTCAGCCTTCCTTCCAAGATCAGGAAAATGAAGACCCAGTATGTTGGGGGAGGGGGGCAAAATACTAATTAACTTGTGAACTGGACAGAGAGGGCACAAAGTGCTATGGGGCAGCATAGAAGTGTAATTGCTATTGCTACTCAGTTTCAACCAATTCGTTTTTTAAAAGGTTAGAGTTCTCTCTCTCTCTCTCTTACCTCTCTCTTCTTCTGGTGCCTGCCTTTGGGGTGGAGGGCGTGCAGGACCTCTAGGTGACCGTCCCCGGCGTGGAGATCGTCCCCGGCGTGGAGATCTTCCTCGGCGTGAAGGGGGTGTTGAGGGAGTCCTCCTCGGACTGGGGCCGGCTGACAAGCCACGGCGCATGATGCTTAGCAGGGAAAATGATAAGAGACAAATCATTTTGAGATTTAGATAACCTTTATGGAAACCAATAAGCTTACATGGATTAGATTGGCCTGATGGATCCCTAGTGTTGCAGTGGTTAAACAGCTATACTGCAGCCTGAATGCTGTGAGTTCAATCCTGACCAGAAATCAAGGTTGACTCAGCTTTGCATTCTTTCAGGGCAAATTCCAAGCTTTATATTCCATATTCATATCCCAATAATTTCTTGATTAAGGTAAAAGTAAAGATTTCCCTTGCTCGAAAGCCAGTCATACCCGACTCTGCGGGTCAGTGCTCATCTCTGTTTCAAAGCCGAAGAGCCAGCGCTGTCTGCTTCTGCAGACATTTCCGTGGTCATGTAACAGGCATGACTAGACACTGGAGCGCACGGAACGCTGTTACCTTCCCACCGAAGTGGTCCCTATTTATCTACTTGCAATTTCTTGCTTTTGAACTGCTAAGTTGGCAGAATTTCTTTATTAAGAATGATCAAAGTACAGATTGTTTTTTAAAAAATATTTGCTTGTATTAGTTTTATATTCACTGGTCAAATACTGTAGCTCTCTTCCCCCACTACAAAAACACACAAATTACTGTATATGCTGGCATATAAGACTACTTGTTTTCCCCTGAAAAACATGCCTCCAAGTGGGGGGGTCATCTTATACGCAGGGTGCACTTCAGTTGGGATAGACGTAGCTGCCCATAGTGGCCTCCCGATGCTCGCTCGGTGCCCATAGTGGCCTCCCGATGCCCTCCTGGTGCACATAGTGGCCTCTCGATGCCCACCCATCTCATTCTACATACCATCCAGTATCGCGCGGTATCCAGCGTGGCTGCAGTGAGCATCAGCAGCGAGACAGGGGTGCCAGCCTTTTCGGCGTGACCGGCCCATTCTGCTTGGCAGGAAGCAGCGGTGCTCCACCCCGCCCCTTGTCTATGCAGAGCTCGCACATGCGCACTAGTGCTGGCCACAGGGAGATGTTGAAATCAAATCTGATGTTCTTTTATGTTTTATTTGGTGTGTGGAAGGTGTGTGGAAGAGGGGGTAGTCTTATACGGCGAGTATATAACAAACTCTATATTTTGAGTGGAAATGTTGGGGGGTCATCTTATACGCCTAGTCGTCTTATACGCCGGCATATACGGTACCTAAGGAACAGATAAGAGCCCTTGTGTTGAAGTACAGTAGTTAAAACTGCTGTACTGCACCTAGAACCTTGTGAGTTCGATCCCAACGAGGAAATCAGGGTTAACTCAGCCTTCCATCCCTTCGAGTTCAGTAAAATGAGTGCCCAAGCAGGTTGGTGGGCAAAATGCTAATTAACTTATGAACCCCCCCAGAGAGGGCACTAAGCCTTATGCAGTGTTATAGAAGTGTCATTGCTACTGTTTTACAACAGAGGTAGCTCTGCCCTCCTACCACAGCCGGTATTTACAGCTTGGAAACATGACCTTCTGAACTACAATCCTCAGAATCCACCAGCCAGGCAGGGGAATCTGGGGTCGTAGTCTAAAAAGCCAGATTGTCAAACTCCCTTTCCCTGAAGGGGAACCACAGGATTTGAAGGCTGTATTATATCCTGGCTTGAGCAGAAGGTTAGAATAAGATGAGCTCATTAAGCAAAAATAAGCCATGTGATCATGCATAAAACCAAACCATTTCAGGGGGAAGGCGATACCTTTGATAGGACACTTTAAAAATTCAAAAATTTGCAAGCTTTCATAACTCAAGGTTACTTCATCAGGCATTCTCATGGCTTGGTGTCCAAGCCAGGCTCCATTCTTAGATGTTTCAAGAGCAGCAGCTCTAGGGTTGGGGTAGCAGATTGTATCTTTTTACAGTCCCAAAAACAGAAAGCAAGGGATCTGCATATTACCCTCCCCAAATGGCTGAGCTCAGTCTTTAACAAATGGTAGTCAGAGATAGACTGCCCCAGAACATTGAGGCTCCAAATTTTTACCATGGTTCTTAGGCAATCATTGGTAGACTGGCATTTTAGATCAGGAGTTCTCAAACTTTTAAAGCCAGCAGCCGGGTCACACTCCCTCAGACAGTTTCGGGGCTCGACAGCTATTTTGCCCTTCCTCCACCACATGGCACTTCCTGGTGTGAAGGGAGCAGGGGGGGGCACATGAAATGGTCCCAGTTTTAAATGATTTTCTGACTTCCTTTTAAAGTCACTAATACAAAGTACAGTTGTATTTCACTTAAAGAACATAATGTGTTCCATAGGATTGCTCTTTATGCGAGTTTGCTCTTTAAGTGAAACACCATTGTAAGTGACCAATTGTGACTTCTGGCGGGGTGACTGAGAACCCCAATTTAGTTGTTAAGCGAGTTTTTGGTTGGTTTTAGTTGTTAAGCGAAGCAACCATTCAGAGAAAATTCTACTCTTTAAGAGAGTTACTCTCTAAGCAAGGCACTCTTTATGTGAGATTTTAGTGTAAAAGGTAAAGGTCTCCCTTGCTCGAAAGCTACTCATATCTGACTCTAGGGTGCCATGCTCCTCTCCATTTACAGCCAAAGTGCCAGTACTGTTTGCATCTGCAGATTGTTTCCATGGTCATGTGGCAGGCATGACTAGACACTGGAGCACACAGAATGCTGTTACCTTTCCTGCCGAAGTGGTACCTACTGATGTGCTTGCAATTTTTTGCTTTCAAACTGCTAGGTTGGCAGGAGCTGGGACAGACAACGGGAGCTCACTCTGTCATGCAGCACTTGGAGTCTTGAACTACTGACCTGCCGGCCTTCCAGTCGTCAAGCTCAGCGTCTTAACCACTGAGCCACCACTGCCCTAATACATACACAGAGTGTATTCCAATGAATTACATGCAATGTAAAATAATGGTTTCCAAAAGGAAACCATTGAACAGGCCATTGACTTTGGCCAAGTTAAGCAAGTAAAAATATCAGAAGACAACATAAAACAAACCCTACAGAAGTTTGCACAAGGCAGCCAGTTGTAGATATTTGCAGACTGTGTTTCCTATTAGGGCTTCTGTGGCAGCGTGTTGTAAACCAAACAGTGGATGAGGGTTGCATCCATAGCTGATTAATTGAAAAATAATTGTATTTGCATAGCAAATAGCCACTACACTTATATCCCGGCCCATAGTGCTTAGTGCCCTCTCTGGGCGATTCACAAGGTAAATAGCATTTTGTCCCCCAACATACTGAGTCCTCATTTTGCCTACCTCGGAAGGATGGAAGGCTGAGTCAACCTTGTCCTATCAGGATTGAATTCACAACATTTTGGCTGCAGTACAGCAAATTTAACCACTGCGCTACCAGGGCAATTTGCACCCCATCTTTCTTTGTATTGTGAACACTGCTCTCTTCCTCTCACATCTTCCCCGCGTGACTATTTTTCTGCTGACAGAGAGGCACATCCGCCCAAGTGAAAGACAGGAGGGAATAGCTATCCCCCAGAAGATGCTTATGTGCATGTGGGAAGGGAGCAGCTCTTTTATAGAGTCCTCTTCTGTTCCTCAAGCCAAGGGCTCTTACTAGCATCTGCCCTGTAACATTTCTCATTTTAATTTCCCACAATGCCCCAGGTGAAATGTCACTCCTGCGGAACCACGGGAAATTTAAATGGCTGTTGGATTCCACGGTTCAGCACTGTCTGAAAGACTAGTTTTTAAAGGGAAAAGAAGGGGTTGGGGGGGTTGTTTGTTTACTACAAGTTCCAGAATCCCTCAGTAACTTGGTTCTAAAGGCAGCAAGTCCTGTGGAGGGTCTAAAAAAGGATGCCACATGCTGAACTGACTAGTTCACAGTTAACTTAAAGCAAGGTGGCTAACTTGGGCTTCCACTCCCACTAGGTTTAGCTAGCAGAGCCAATGGTGAGGGATCATGGGAATTACAGTCCGGCGGCATTTAAATCGGTAGTTTACTCTCTAGTAAATGCATACAGGATTACAGTCTGACCACAGACTCCTATGTTTGATCAAAAGTACCGTTATATTCAATCAGTATTTTTTTCTCAGTTCAGCACATCATGAACTTTTTAAAATTAACTGGTAAGTTAGCAATCCTAGTAAGTTAAGTAAGCTGCACCTCTGGACAAACTTGGTTAGAATTAAGATGACTGAGCACAATGGATGATTAATACGGAACATCAAAGCACAGCGTTGTAGTGTTAAAATCAAGTTGGGTGCATTTAAAATCAATGAAATGTTTGAAATGTTAACCAAGTTTGTGCAAGCATATCATGAAAGCTCACAGTTGCAGTGATGGCCAATCTTGGCACTCCAGGTGTTCTTGGACTTCAATTCCCAGAAGCCCAAGTCAGCACTCCCTGCTGATCAGGGCTTCTGGGAAGTGAAGCTGGAGTGCCAAGATTCACCATCACTGGAAGGTGTCACAACACTTTTTGTCTTCTTTTTTGTTCTTTTTTGCTGTTTTGTTTATTCTTTGATATATTTAAAATCAATGTTTCAAATTTACGGGGAGGGTAAATCAAAACCAAAAGTGTTGTTTAACAAGGGGCATGGTATTATTTAAAACAATCCTTCTACTGCTGTGATATTACCTTTAAAGTGGCAGATTTTACATGCATATTATAACATCACACGGACCTATATCTATGTCAGTGTCGTCACAATTCTATGCTCTACTTTGTCAAATGAAATAAGAGGATAGTGGAGAAAAAAATACTTTCCCAAGCAAAATGAAATTATGTTTGATCACATGGGTAATCTTCCTTGTTTGCCTGTGGAACTACTGGATAGCTGCTTAACATGGACTTTTTTTGACACCGGGACAGCACCACAAATTGAAGGTACACCACATCACTATGTAATAATTTTGATTGACTTTAATTGGACTGCATTTGGCTTGCCTAGTATGTACCTGTATACCAAATTGAAGCCTTGCCTCCTGCTGGGAAGCACATGGCATCTGTAGTCCTAGCACAAAAGGAAGCTACAGTACTATGCTTCAGAGATATCAGAGAGTAAACAAAACAAAAGACACAAAAAGTTTTGTTTTGTTTACTCTCTCCTATTGCTTGCACAGCTAACACAGCTACCACTTCAAAAAAATGCTTCAGCGAGGGTCCCATGGGGTGGGAGCAAATGCCCAGCTTCCTATAGGAGTGGCATCCTAACTCCATGAAATATCTTGCTGTTCTTAAGACGAGAGCCTGGCAGACCACCACGCCATGAATGTTTTAATACAAGCCTGAAGAATTGGTCTTGAACCAGGAAAGCTCACACAACGTGTTGTTTTTCTTAGTGATCAATATGAATGAATGCTTATTAATTGATTAATCTTACGACCTTATCAATAACATAGCAGAAAAATTAAAATTCGTACAAAACAATGGAGTGCAATAAAATACAATTTGTACATACCTGAGCTACTTTTTCAAGGAATGTAAACTGGAGAAGCTGCCTTAATACAATTAATACATGCATATCCAGGCAAATAAATGGATCTCCCTTGCAGGATACCCCAATATGATTGATATGTTGGATTCTTTTAGGCATATCAGATTGGATTCTTTTAGTTGATGCCTTAATTGTAAACTTGGCAGTTCTACATTCCTAGTGATCAATAAAGGCTTTCTCCTATCTCCTGCATCTTTACAACGGGTGTGTGTGCGTGCGGGCGCGGGCCGTGACGTCACCGCCTTAAGACCAAAACAGCTCTCTAAGCAGGACGTCACATAACCCTAAATGGGGAGAGTTTGGAACCCAGAAGGTCTTAGGACAGCCAGAACGACGCAGGATCGCAACAATGCCCAAGAAACACGTGGTGGGGAGCAACAACATCCACTCACCTGTCCCGAGCGTTCCAATGGAACTTCCTCTACCGCCGCGTTCTATTTCTCTAAAATTAGCGCCCCTGGCAAGCCACGCCCCTTAGGAGACCACCGGCCAATCCTCTCAGAGAGCGGCGGCCTTCGCGTCATCAAAGATGAATGGGAGGCAGAGGGGGCAGGGCAGCCAATGGAGAGGTTGGATTTGAAAGGCGGGCTAATACGTGACAGGCGCCGGCTCAGTTCTTAGTGAGGATTGGTTCCTTCATCTGACAGTGTGGGTGACGGATGCAGGCACTAAATGGCGTCGGACCAATGAGAAGGAAGTTACAGTATTCTTTCTTGTGCCTTCGATTGGATAGCTTAAAATCGCTTAGCAAACCAAACTGCAAAGGGCGGAGACCCAATGTGATCGGAATGTTTTCACTGGGTAAAGGTCGCCCTTGCTTGAAAGCCAGTCGTATTCGACTCTAGGGTTCAATACTCATCTTACTGGCAGGGAAACTTATTCCGGAGTAAGGTTTTTGGCTGTGGGTCCGCCACGCTTGCTCCGGGTTAAGCGTGTGCCTGGGACCGGGATATAAACTCCGTCTCCTTCCCACGAATATTAATCCGGTTTACTTTTGAGAATTTATTCATTACATTTTTATACCGCCCATCTCGGTGATTGCTCACTCTGGGCAGTGTACAAAGACATAAACAGCAGCACAACAAACAACATAAACAAGTTTTAATAACAATAAGTTTCTATTGTCAGTTGTAAAAAGCAGTGATGTTACTTTTCTGCTAGGCGTCTCTTGTGTGTATAATAAAATGATGCCATGACTAGGTCTCACTCTTACGTTTGATGGACTTGATCCACACGAAAGCTCACAAATAGAGGAGTTAGTCTTTACCGTGCCACATCTTTTGTCCTTTTTTTCTGTTCTGTTTTATTTACTCTCAGATATGCTTGCCCAGACTAACAGGGCTACTGCTTCAAACATTAAAATGCAGCAGTTAGTCTTTAAAGTGCCACAGCTTTTTTGTCTTGTTTTCTCTTTGATAAGCTTGCACAGACTAACACGGCTACCACTTCTACATTTTCAACAAAAAAGACAAGTTTAGGGCCACCTTGTCTATAAAGTTCAGTGAAGTCAAGGCTCCTGTTCCCAGGAGGGATGACTAGATGCCTTAATATTTGTTAATATGATATTCCACACTAATTAAAGGGCAGTTTACAATAATACAGCTTACAACAAATAAAACTTACCAGTTCAATTTTTTAAAAGAAGTCTGATAAACCAGTTGTGTACGACTCTAGGGGCGGTGTTCATCTGTGTTTACAGCAAGAGTCAGCACTTTGCGTCTGCAGGCGTTTCCGAGGTCATGTGGCGGTCATGTCTAGACTCCAGAGTGCACGGAGTTGTGTTAGCTTTCCAGCAGTACCTGTTTATCTATTTGCAATTTCTTGCTTTTAAACTGCTAGGTTGGCAGGAGCTGGGACAGACAATGGGTACTCACTCCGTTTTGCAACATTCAGGCATTGAACTACTGACCTACCAACCGTCTGGTCGTCAAGTTCGTCTTAACCACTAAGCACTGTGGTCCTTTACAACCAAGGGTAAAAAACCTCTTTAAAATATTGACAGGAAGTGAACTCATAGAACCAAAATACAGGCCCGATTGTCTGACATCTTTAGATCAAACCTCCTTCATATGGTTGGTTTGTGTGTTGTGTATATTATTGAAGGCCAAGGTTGTATTGGCTACAGAAGCCCCTTCAGATGTTTTGGATGAGAACTACCACAGCCTCTTTTCATTTGCAATGCCAAATTGGTGTGATGGAAGTTGCCAAAATATCTGGAGATTAAGGTTTCCCTGACCACTCCATTGAAAATGCAGCTTAGCTGTGCTAAAAAGAATGTACAGTTTACATGGATCACTCCATCCATTAAATGAACAGGCCTATTCTTTGTGATTTGCCTTTAATTGAAACCATGTACAGTAGTTATTAAAATCCCCCCACATACCATTCAATGATAAACATCAAATGAATTATGACACCCTGATTTTAATCAGGAGCTAGTTAATTTTGTAATAAAATTAATAAAACCCGCTCAGAGTCGGGTTCTCCCGATTGGGGCGGGGTATCAAGTGTAATAAATAAATAAATAAATAAATAAATAAATAAAAGCTACAGTTAATACAGCTGCATGATCTAAAATCCAGGTTTGTATGGATTTTTGCTTATATCATGACAGACAATCCTTATTCCTTCTTGGCTCTGGGCACACAACTGTTGTTGGGGAAAAATATACAAGTTATCTCCCATATCTGTGGGTTCAGAATCCATGGATTCCGTTACCCACAGATCTAAAAATACAGTTCAGTATTCAATTAAAAATCCTGAAACACGTAATAGAGTACGTACAGGTATATATGTACAGTACTGTATTTCTATTACCAGAGGTGGCCACTAGAGGCCACTGCCAACAATGTATAGGCCAGGAGTTAACCTTTTAAAGCTGGGCCCCAGGTCACACTCCCTCAGACAACTTTGGGGGCCCGAATGGCCATTTTGTCCTTCCTCCACACCTGACACTTCCTGGTGTGGTGGAGGCAGTAGGGGGCACATGAAATGGTGCAATGGGACACATCCAGCCCACGGATTGCAGGTTGAGAATCCCTAATATAAGGTTTCCTGACATCTGTGGTTTCAGCAGATACAGGGGACTTGTATTCAAAAAAATGTATTCATAAAAATAGATATATGCAAATAGAAAACTTGCAGGCATCTCGGTGGAACACAATGGAACTGTTTTTTCCACCCATTGTCATTTGCATCCAAGACACAATTCATTAACTAGCAATAACCAGTTGAAGATTTTAATGTAAAGTGGCTTGCTTAACAGAAGCATGCCGCAGGAAGAGAGGAAGGTCAAAATATGAGATGGACCGACTCCATAAAGGAACCCACAACCTTGAGCATGGCTGTTAAGGACAGAACATTATGGAAGTAACTCATTTATAAGATCACCATAAGCCCGCAGCAAACTGATAGCACATAATAATGGGTAGGGGAGAAGCAACTTCCCAGTATCTCTCCTTTTCTGTCCAATGTATGGAGCCATGTCAGTTGTCCCTTTGCTGTGATGTGCCTTCTGGAGACAGAGCTATGGCCTTCTGTCTTTAATTTCTGCTGGCCAAGAGTCAAATATCAAGTACTGGAGTCAAACTAGTGAGAATCTAAGGATCTGAAATATCCTATAAACCAGTGATGGCAAACCTTTTAGAGACTGAGTGCCCAAACTGCAACCCAAAACCCACTTATTTATCTCAAAGTGCCAACACAGCAACAGGGTAGGAAGGAAATGTTACCATTGGGCTGCTGGGCAGAGGGGCGGGGCAAACTCTGTGCTGGGGTGACTGCATGGGTGCCCACGGAAAGGGCTCCGAGTGCCGCCTCTGGCATGCGTGCCTTTGGTTTGCCACCACTGCTATAAACAATCACACTGGAATATCCGATAATTCGTATGGGAAGATACAGCACAAGAAGATTGGGCCCCAGCCAATTCTAAAAACATTCTATTTACAGCAGGGGTGGGGACATTTTTCAATCTTCCAGATATTTTGGCTTACAACTCCCATTCGCCACAGCCATCATGATTAATGGCAAAGGATTGTGGGACTTGCTGTTCTGAAAATCTGGAGGCCTAAACTTGATTTCCTAGGTACATCTTTTGTAAGATCTAAATTCCCTGGCCATGTTTTTCCAACCCAAATCCTTCCCCATATGAAATGCTTTCATTTGTGTATAGACTTTTGAGATTTGGCTTATTCCAATCCCTTGACATCTGATGGGGTAAAAGAGGAAGCAAAGAAGAAAGCTTATTCCAAATACCCTGGTGGTGCAGTGGTTAAACTGCTGTATTGCAACCAAAAGCACTGCGAGTCCAATCCTGACAGGGATCCAGGTTGACTCAGTCTTCCATCCTTCCGAGGTCATTAAAATGAGTCCCCAACATGTTGGAGACAAAATGTTAATTACTTTGTGAACCACCCAGAGAGTGCAATAAGCACTATGGGACAGTAAAGTAAAGGTTGCCCTTGCTCGAAAGCCAGTCATATCTGACTCTTAGGTTCAGTGCTCATCTCTGTTTACAGCCAAAGAGTCAGTGCTGTCTGCATCTACAGACGTTTCCATGGACATGTGGCAGGCATAACTAGACACCGGAGTGCATGGAACGTTATTCACCTTCCCACCAAAGTGGTCCCTATTTATCTACTTGCAATTTTTTACTTTTGAACTGCTAGGTTGATAGGAGCTGGGACAGAGACGGGAGCTCACTCTGTCATGCAGCACTCAGGTCTCGAACTGCTGACCTGCAGGCCTTCCAGTCATCAAGTTCAGTGTCCCAGCCACTAAGCCAACATAGTCCCTGTTATGAGGCAGTATAGAAGTAATTGCTATTGCCATTATGCTTGCTCCCTGACTGTCTAATGCCCACATGAGAACTACAACTCCCATCCATCCAAGGCAGCAAAGCTGGTGGGAGTTTTAGTCCAAAACAGCTGGAAAGTTTCACAGGTTGCATAAAATCGATTATCAAGGGCTCCCCACTGTGATCTTATATGGCCTCAGCAGCTTAACAGCTTCTCCCTTGAGTGGATTTTCTGATGTCTAGAAAGGTTTGAGGAGCTGGAGAAAGTTTTATCACACTCTGAGCATTGGTAGGGCTTTTCCCCTGTGTGCGTCCGTATGTGCTTTTTGAGTCCCTGACTCCACCGGAAGCTCTGCCCACACTCCGAGCAGGTATAGGGTTTCTCCCCAGTGTGTGACCGCTCATGTTTCGCCAGCTGCGACCTCTGGATGAAACCATTCCCGCAGTACGAGCATTGGTAAGGCTTCTCGCCTGTGTGGGTCCGCTTGTGGGCTGTGAAGTGCGAGCTGGAGATGAAACACTTGCCACAGTCGGGGCACCGGTACGGCTTCTCACCCGTGTGGGTCCGCTTGTGCGTTGTCAGGTGGGAACTGTAGGTGAACCGCTTCCCACACTCGGCACACTGGTACGGCTTTTCCCCGGTGTGAATCCGTTCATGCTTACGAAGCTGGCAGCTAGAGATGAAGCGCTTCCCGCACTCAGAGCAGGCATAGGGCTTCTCGCCTGTGTGGGTTCGTGTGTGGGTCAGAAGGTCTGATTTCTGGTTGAAGGTCTTGCCGCAGATGCTGCACTGGTGGGGGCGCTCACCCGTGTGCGTCCACTTGTGTATCACCAGGTGCCGAGTCTGGCTAAAACTCTCCCCGCACTCGGCGCACTTATAGGGCTTCTCCCCTTTATGGCTTCCCTCATGGATCACCAGTTGTGGCCTATATCGAAAGGTCTGTCCACAATCCGAGCAGCGGTATGGCTTCTCTCCGGTGTGGACCCGGCGGTGCCTCAGGAGGTTACAGCGGGTGCCAAAGCATTTCCCGCACTCGGCACACTTGTACGGTTTCTCTCCGGTGTGGGTCCTCTCATGAATCAGGCGACCAATTTTATCACCAAAAGTCTTCCCACAGGCCGAGCACTTGTACGGCTTCTCCCCTGTGTGGAATCGCTCGTGGATGATAAGCGATTCTTTCCGGGTGAAGCTCTTGCCGCACATCGCGCACGTGTGCGGTTTCTCTCCCGTGTGGGTCCTTTCGTGGATGATCAGGTGGGCCCGACAGTCTGAGGCTTTCCCACAATACTGGCATCTGTGCAGTTTCCCCTTCAGCTGCATTTTGTGGGCTTTAGGAAGAGAATCAAAGCCTGCCTTTTTCTTCAGGCTGCTGCTGTACATTCCCTCTTGCAAGCCGGCTCCTTGTCCCAGGATATACTGAGGCAGGTCGTTGCCTGCTGGAGGGAAAAAATAAAAGAAGCCAAACACACATGACATGAATTATATTCTCAATTTGTGGCTATTCCAGCAGAGGACTGGGAAAATCTGAGAATTGTATTTCCCTGCCCCATCGGCAATAAATAAATAAATAAATAAAAATTCCCCAATTCTAGCTTTTCCTCAGCTCTGCCAAAATTTTATTTTCAGACTGAAGAAATAAGAAATACAACAGGCTTCATAAGAACCAAAGGTTTAGCTCAGGCTTTCTCAAGGTTTTCAGGTTGCAGGCCTAACCACACCCCCTGGACTGCCGGTCATGTGGTTCCTCACACCTGGAAGCAGAAGTAAAATGCGTGTCACACATACACAGAATGCATTTTAATTCCACTTCCGGGCGTCAGGGGTCAGATGAATTGTCGTCTGGGGCCGGGTTCAGTCTGTGGGCCATAGGTTGAGAATGCTTGGTTTAGCCTATCTAGTCCATTACTCCCTTGTTCCCAAGGAGGACATGACTACACTGGTTCACACCTATCTATGATCCCCAGCAACTGGTACAAAAAAACATGCTGTCTTTGAGGGTAGATACAGTCATAAAAATGGAATAACTGAGTTGGGAGGGGTCTCTTAGGCCATTGAGCCTAACCCCCTGTTCGCTACAGGAATCTGAATCAAAGCAGACCTGACAGATGGCCATCCAATTCTCTTTTGAATGCTTCCAGTTTTGGAGTGCTCACCACCTTCCGAGGTCATTGGTTCTGTTGTCGTACTGATCGTTAAGAGGTTTTCCCTGATAATTCAGCCTATATCTGGCTTCCTGTAGTTTCAGCCTGTTATTACGCATCCTACACTCTGGGATGACCAAGAACAGATCCTTCTCATCCTCTTCATGGTTATCTTTCAGGTACTTGAACACTGCTATCATCATTTCCCCTCTCAATCTCCTTTTCTCAATGCTAAACATGCCCAGTTCCTTCAGTCTTTCCTCATAGGGCTTGTTTTCGTTTCCTCTGATCATCCTCGTTGCCCTTCTCTGTACCTGCTCTAATTTGTTTAATAATGCTTACTTGTGACTATCCATCATTGAGAGCTTGGTATTGCCAGGTGCTGTGAAATCCATACCAATTTAGGACAACCCTAGTCAGGTTTCCAAGGTAAGTGAGACATTTAAGGAATGGTTTCACCTTGGCTACACACATAGCCAGGATTTTCCATGGCTGAGTGGGATTAAAACCCAAGACCGCACAAGAGATTGGGAAATCCTGCAGGGCATATCTTGTCCACAGCCTGGAGATTCCCCCCCCCCCCCCCAGTTTTCTTTTATATAGATCAGGGGTGCCCAAACTAAGGCCTGAGAGCCAGATCCAGACCCAAGGCCAATTCATCCAGCCAACAAAGCTGTTGTCACTCCTGGAAGTGAAATTAAAATGCGCCCGTACAGAGGCACATTTTACTTCCGCTTCCAGGAGCGACGAGGGCGGCACGGGCCGGATGAATCGCAGTAAACCCATTCATGTGGATTCACGGGGGCTTCTGAGAATTGAAGTCCAAGAACATCTGGAGTGCCAAGGTTCACCATCACGGGCCTACAGCAACTTTACAGGCAAGGTAAGGGAATGGCCATATCTTTGCTCATTGACATTTATTTGTGTTGGTCTCAGCATTGATCCCAAAACTGAGCCTCCTTCTTCTTCTCTCATATCCGAATCCGAACACTGTACTGTATTGGTGATCCTCGTGGCGATCAGCCATGAAGACTGTCCTGAGAATATAATGCAGGGGCCTTTCGTCTGCCTTCCTCATCACAGCATGACACCCATAGTACCACTGATGATCCAGTTCCGCGAGTCACTTTCTGGTCCTGAACCCTTTTGGCATGCAAAGTCCTCCTCAGCCCCAGGACAGGATTGATGAAGCTGCTGGCCTACATCAAAAGGGATTCAAGTGGCTTTTAATCCGGAGACCATCAGCCTTCCCTGTGGACTTCACCACCCAAGGCCGTTAGTTCTTAGGGATGTCAGGTTAGTTCACCACTTCCTGACGCCCAGTGTCGAGTCGCTGGCAATGTGGTCTACTTTATTGCTACAGCAGGATAAACTGGCCATAAACTGAGTCAACAGAGCTTCTACCAGACACATGGAAGAAGCCTCAGCCTAAAGGACCAAACCTCATCCTTTTACCCTAAATTTTTCTGGGCCTTCTTACCATTTTCATCCATGCTTAGCTCAACCTTGACAATGTCCGAAGGATCCAGCTCTGATTTGGGGGAGTCAGAGGACAAACCATCCAAATCTTCCAAAATCTAAAGCAGAAATTGAGAGAAAATGCAGAATGTTAAAAATAAAGTTTGTGTGTGTGTTTGTGTGTGTGCGTGTGTGTTATTCACCCAACCAACATTAAACGTTCCCTGCACATAGATGATTTTTGAATTTGTTACAGTTTTGAGACTGAATATTGATGGAAAGAGGATTGTGAATCTGAATTGAATGATTGGTATAAATCAGGGGTGCCCAAACTTTTTGGGCTGCAGGCCAGTCACGTAGTTCCTCCCCCCAGAAGCAGAAGTAAAATACACCTTGCAATCTGTTTTGCAATACAGTAGATATGTTTTGCAACAGGATGAGATTTTTAGGCTGCCATTTTCTCTGCTTAAACCAGAGCAGCCCAAGCTATACCCCTGGGACCGGATCTGGCCCCAACACCAATTCATCTGGCCCACATTGCCCTTGCTGCTCCTGGAAGTGGAAGTAAAACGTGCCCATTACTTCCACTTTCAGGAGCAGCAAAGGCGGTGTGAGCCAGATGAATTGGTGTCAGGGATCGGATCCAGGCCCCAGGCTGTAGTTTGGGCACCCCTGGTATAAATGAATAATTAATAAGTTGGACTACAACTTCCAAAATCCTGGCACCTAGTAGTCTTTTTAAAAAAGAAAAAGTAACTCTTCCCAATGTTCTGGGGAGAAAAATTAGAATGAATTATCCTCTCGAATATAGGAATAAATCATATATTTACGTGTGAATTAAAATTAAAGAAGGGATTGGTTTAAAAATGTTTTTAAAGAGTTTTGGGGAGAGTTTTGTTAACTATGCTTGAGTGTAATTGAAACTAGTAGGACCAGGACAAGAATATACAGTATAGCTTTTTGGAAATAGGAGACAATTATATAAAATGATTGACGTGCTTTGATAATAGTTCAAAGGCATATTGTCCCGTGGCGTGGACGGTGCACATATTTGTTAATATATTTCGGTAGGGGTTTTATTTCTATTTTCTGGGTTTTTTCTTTTATATTCTTTTATTTATATGTTATTCTTGCTAGTTTCAGTAGTTTCATTATTGCTAGTCTTTATGATTAGTATGTTTGTTTTTATTTTGTATTTTTATTGTTTAAAATAGGTAAGTAGGTTAGATAGATAGATAGATAGATAGATAGACAGACAGACAGACAGACAGACAGACAGACAGACAGACAGACAGACAGATAGTCAGCCACCTTCTGCTGTTCCACGCTCTCTTTCTCCTGAAGCCTCCATAGGAAATTCTCTGCCAGGGCTACGGCTTGGCTTCCAGTTTTGGGGCTCCGTTCCCGGACCCAGGACTGCATCTCTAAGGGCAGGATGGCCAGGAATTGTTCCAGGATCACCAACTCCAGGATCTGCTCCTTGGTATGGCTCTCAGGCTCCAGCCACTGACGGCAAAGCTCCCAGAGTTTGCAGAAGGCTTTCCTGGGCCCTTCACAATCCTGGTAGCAGAACTGCCTGAACTGCTGGCATCGCACATCCATGTTGAGAGTCTCCTCCTCCTCTTCAACCAGAATCTCCTTCTTCACTTCCACTGACGAACTCCATTCCTGGCAAACTTCAGTGAGGCCTTGGGCATCAAGACCTGGTTCGGTTGCGGTCATACAGTGTCCTCTAGGGGACCACAGGCTGGTGTCTGCCATGTGCTCAAAGTGGGGCTGATTTCCCCCTGGATTCTCTTCCAACGGAGACTCAGAAAGCTCAGAATATGAGGATGTCATTGTCGTCAAGAACTCCTGCCTCTCAGCTTCCCAGAACTCCTGCAGCCCTTCTTTGGCTTCTTGCTTGATCGGAGGTGGTGAAACACGCATCAGGAACTCTCCGGTCGTCTCGACTTGGACAATGTGAAGATCTTTCCCATCTACAGCTAACTTCTCCCTCACTTTAGATCTTGGCGAGTCCCTCTCCATCTTTTGTTCCTTGCAACAGCTCCTGGAGGCAAGGGGGAATTAATTACACTAAAACCTCACATAAAGAGCGCCTCACTTAGAGACTAACTTGCTTAAAGAACAGAATTTTCTCTGAATGGTTGCCTCGCTTAACAACTAAAACCAACAACAAACTTGCTTAACAACTAAATCAGGATTCGCAATGCCCCACCCCAGAAGTCACAATTGGTCACTTACAATGGTGTTTCGCTTAAAGAGCAAACTCGCTTAAAGAGCAATCCCATAGAACGCATTATGTTCTTTAAGCGAGGCACCACTGTAATTCCATTTCTGAATTTCGAACAGAAATCCTGATGGTACCAGAGGATGGAAACATTGTCTGTCTGTCTGTCTAATTGGTTGGTTGGTTGGTTGGTTGGGAGGAGGGAAATAGTGGTTTTTATGCCACCTATCTGACTAAACTGTCACTCAGAGCAATTTACTGTACAGTAAAACCTCATATAACACTAAAACCTGGTTCCACAAGTCTTGGTGTTATATGATTTTTAGTGTTATCTGATCCTCTATGGGATCCATAGAGATACATTGTAACCACACAGGCTTTAGCGGTTGTTATCTGAAGCATCCCATAGGATCTTAATGTTATCTGATGCAATTCTTCCCCCCAGATTCCTTAATGTTATGCGATTTTAGTGTTATTCGATACTAATGTTATATGAGGTATTACTGTATATATAATTACTGTATATAAATACAACAGTCAAGCAAAATATCATCCCACCCATAACAAAACAAAATCCCCTGAACAAAAGCCCCTTAGACCAGTGGTGATGAACCTATGGCATGTGTGCCACAGGCGGCACTCACAGCCCTCTCTGTGGGCACCTGTGCAGTCACCCCAGCACAAAGTTTGCCCTGCCCCTCTGCCCAGCAGCTCAATTGGAGCGCTTCCTCTCTCCCCCCAGCACAGAGTTTGCTCCGCCCTTCTGCCCAGCAGCCCAATTGGAGTGTTTCCTTCCTCCCCTATTGCTGTGTTGGCACTTTGCGATAAGTAAATAGGTTTTGGGTTGCAGTTTAGGCACTCGCTCTCTAAAGGGTTCACCATCACTGCCTTAGACAAAGAAAGGACAATGACATTGGTAAGTTTCAAACCCCAAGAGGCGATAAATTCAACTAGGGGTCAAAATATTTATTGGTTTTGCCCATAGTCTATTTGATTTGGTTTACTCTTTATATTTAATTTATACTGTTACTGTAAAAATATTTTAATTCGTTGTACACTGCCCAAAGTGGGAGAATATCCCAGATGAGCAAGATATAAATGTTTTCAAAATTTTGTTGTGCCCTCCAGATGTTTTTGGACTATAAGTCCCATCAGCCCCCAGCCCGAAAGGGGCAACCATCCAGAATAGTGAAAAGTGCAGGCCAAAAGGTGTGGGAGATCCACTTTTTTTTAGGTGGCGTTTTCTACCAGTTAATGATATAACCCACACAATTTGTAGCTCCCAAGTCTCTTATTCCTTAACTAATAGAATGGTACAAGAAACCCATTTTTGAAGGAACAGAGGCTGGGAATTATGCTAACCAAAAACAGAATAATAATTTGGTTAAGTTCACTCCAATAAACCTGCTTTCCTGATACAGAACCAGACCCACAGGAGACAAGATTGGAGACCTTTTAAAAGTTAGTGCCAAAACAGTAGAATAATCTAGCATGAAGATCTTCACCTTTCTTTCTTTAACAGGAAACTGTTAAATAGTTTTTCTTTTAATGATTTCAGCACGTTTTCAAGGTTTAATTATAGATCTTGGATAGCTCATGGTGCAATTGTCTGGAGTACAACAATGCAGATTTGTTTTTGTTTTTTGGGCTACAAATCTCAGACTCCCTAGGCAAGACTGCAATTCAAAAAGTACACACCTCTACACTCTCAAAAGGGACTGCAGTGGCTCAAGTGGCTAAGATGCTGACTGGAAGGCGAAAGGTCAGCAGTTCGATACCCGAATACTGCAGGACAGTATGAGCTCCCGTCTTGGTCCCAGCTCCTGCCAACCTAGCAGTTTGAAAGCAAGAAATTGCAAGAAGATAAATAAAGACCACTTTGGTGTTAAAGTAAACAGCATTCTGTACACTGCGATGTCTAGTTGTGCTTGCCACATGACTAAGGAAATGTCTGCAGAAGCAGACAGTGCTGGCTCTTCGGCTATGAAACAGAGATGAGCACTGAGCCCTAGAGTCGGATATGACTGGCTTTCAAGCAAGGGTGACCATTACCTTTAGCTTTTATTTTTTGGAATATTTTTTACACTCTCAAAACATCCCAAAAAGCAGTGTAAGGGATATGGCACTGAAATGGGACATAGAAAACCAAAACCATGATATTCACAGGGTCGCTTTGAGAAACTGGGACTGTGGTGCCTTTGCGGTTAAGACGCTTTATTTGAGGACCAGAAGGTCAGCAGACCAGCAGTTTGAGACCTGAGTGCAGCATGACAGAGTGAGTTCCCGTCTCTGTCCCAGCTCCTACAACCCAGCAGTTCGAAAGCAAGAAATTGCAAGTAGATAAACAAGTACCGCTTTGGCACAAAAGGTAACAGTGTTCTGTGCACTAGGGCAGAGATTCTCAATCTGCGGCCCTGGGGGCATATGCAGCTCGTGGCGCCATTTCATGTGGCCACCCACCGCATCCACCACACCAGGAAGTGCCATGTAGTAGAGGAAGGGTAAAATGACCATCTGGCCCGCAAAACTATTTGAGGGAGCGTGACCCAGCCCACCTGGCTTTAAAAGGTTGAGAACTCCTACACTAGGTGTCTAGTAGTCATGCCTGCCACATGACCACGGCTGTTTCTTGGGCTGTAAACAGAGATTAGCCCTACCCTGTAGAGAAGGACACCACTGATTTTGGAGGAAGGAAGACCTTGACCTTACCTTTACCTTTGAAAAACCTGTGAGGATAAATCTGGGAGTAAGAAATCCACGTACACTTCCTTAAATTCCCTGGAAGAAACTAATGGGGAGTTGGGATTTCACCGCTTCCATAGGACCCGATTCTCCAGTTTTAACATCCCGAAGCCCCATCTTCCAGCTAGAATTAGAAAAAACAACTCATAGTCCCATCATCCCCCACTCCCCTTTGAGGAAAGTTGACAGCCAGTTGCAGCCAAGGCAACCGAAGCGTCCTGTGACACTTGGCGGGCGGGTACGCCAAAGAGTCCTGTGATACCTGGAAGGCGACGACGTTTCCCCGGATTTCCCCCCTTCATCTCCTGCATCCGACACCCCCCCCATCCCACCCCACCCCACCCCAATTCCTTATTACCCCCACTTTTTTCCACTCACCCCTCCGATCACAACGCTTTTTGCCCGGGCTTTGAGATGCTGGGGGAAAAAAATACAACACAAAAAACGCAATGCTGCAAAATAAAATAAAATAAATGCAATTGCTCCGACAGGAAGGCAAGGAGGAAGGGAAATAAACAATCACACACAGAGACTTCCCCCAATAGAAGGAGGGGATCTTCTTTATTTCTCTATTTTATTTTATTTTATTATTATTTTATTGCCAACCAGGAAGAGGAGAGGGCGGAGCAGGAAAATGACCTCACTGAGATTTCTCTCTGCCTCCTTTTTTTACATGCTCGCCATGCGTCGCTGGTCCCTCTTTCTCTTCCCTCTCTAGGCAGGCGGTGCTCTGTGCATTTAACCATTTGAGCCACTCTCACCCTGCACTAGGGACTGTAGTGGCAGAGATGAGCACCGAACCTTAGAGTCGGATACGACTGGCTTTCGAGCAAGGGAAATCTTTACCTTAACACCCTGTACTAGGGACTGCAGTGGCTCAAGTGGTTAAGGCACTGACTGGGAAGCAGAAGGTGAGCAGTTCAAAACCCGAGTGCTGTATGACGGAGTGAGCTCCTGTCTCTGTCCTAGCTCCTGCCAATCTAGCAGTTTGAAAGTAAGAAATTGCAAGTAGATCAATAGGGACCACTTCAGCTGAAAAGGTAAACAGCGTTCCGTGCACTTCAGTGTCTATGCATGCCTGCCGCATGCCCACGGAAACGTCTGCAGTCAGATATGACTGGCTTTGGAGTAAGAGTGACCTTTACCCAGGGGCGTAGCTACCGCCGTATCTGCCATATCAATTATACGGGGGGGCCCAACGTGCGTAAGCAAAAATTAATAAAAACTTCCCAAATTTTTTTTATTTCACAAATGACAAAAGTCAAAAAAAGCAATTTCTTTTTTTCCCGCGTAAAGCGTGCGTTCAAAAGTTGGCAACACCCTACTTCGGTTATCGTTGGCTGCGGGATTTCCCCGTTTAAGTCATTTACAGATAGATAATTATGATGAATAAATATTTCTTTTAATTTTATGCAATTTTTTTTCTTTTGTGAGAAATCTTTACCCTTCCTAAGGGCCCCCAAACAAATTTTTATATGGGGCCCCGCCAAGGCATGCCACGCTTCTGCCTTTACCCGGCTTTTTACACCCTACGACCCTTCCTTGAACGGTTCATTCAACAACAGCAAATGACAGAGAGATCATTTCCCAAAAAGTTAACAAACAAAGACAGCCATGTGATCCATACACAAAACAAATGTAAGAGGACGGAAGGAGGTGCCTTTATGGGATCACTAAAAAAATGATCCAAGCATTTGCGACCTAAAAGTGTCATTTGTTGCAGCCACAGACACATGACACTTAATGTAATGGGTCACACGATGGCAGCAAAGGACAGCATTCTGGTCTACACAGGCTTCATCCAGGTGAGAACAGCCCTGAGTTTTAAATATATATATATATTGGAAATATGGAAGAGATTGAAGAAACAATTAGCTCCAGATGCATCCCCAATTATAGAAATGGAAGATTTAAAAAGTTTCCCAGTGAAGATAGATAGGAGTGTGTTTTTGTTGAAGGACTGGATCTGGATATGTAAAAATAAAAATGAGTGATTGGAAATATATAGACAAATGAAGTTAAATTGGTTCCAGATTATTTTGTTGAATAAATGGAATAATAAATACATGACAGAAATTAATTTGATAACAGAATACAATTTGAAGAATTTATATTTAGAATAAGAAGGGGTGAGATTGGAATTAAAGGTTTAGTTAGTAAGGTATATAAGATTTTAAATTATGATAGTGAACCACAGAGAATATTGAAGACAACATGGGAAGAAGATTTAAATATAAAAATGTCTGACGTGACTTGGCATAATAATAAATGTCTGTTAGAGTTAAAGAGCATAACTATAAAATGTTGTGGAGGTGGTACCTGACTCCAGTTCAGCATAATCAGATGGATAATACAAAAACGAAGATGTGTTGGAGTTTTAAGACTGTACTGGGGACATATGAACACATGTGGTGTTGCAATGTGCTTAAAGATTTTTGGTCAAAAATTGAAAGATAAATATCAGGAATAATGGGTATGAGCTTTAAACTGGAGTCAGGTGCCGCCTTATTAACTGAGGTGGATAACATGAATATAGATAAAAATAAAAATGAACTATTATCTATAATATTGTCTACAGCGAAGCAATGTATTGCAAGGAATTGGAAGAGTGATTCCATATTAAAAATAGAAGATTGGTATAGAGAAAGGTGGCAAATTGCATTAAATGATAAGTTAACATGGGGATTAAATTATAAAAAAGGGTTAATTAGAGAAAATAATTTTGGAAATATATGGAGACCTTTTCTGAATTATACTTTGACTGAAGGTAAAGGTGGTATGCCAGTACCAGACCATCTGAGATTTTGGAAATAAGATGGGAAGGCTGTGAACGACCGCAGTCACCAAGGCATTGTCCTCCCTCAGGATCCAGCCCCTTGCCATTCCCCTAAAGGAATCCAGCCAATGACCATACAGCATAACTTCTCCATCATACTTTAGGCTCCATCTCTTCCAACCCAAGAGACCAGTATGTTTACACATTCCGATCCCTTTGGTATGTGAGAAAGAGGTCTCCCATCGATTGAAGTCTCTAGCTTGGATGAGGCTAAAACTAAAGAATAAATTCTCCTCTGACAGATAGTATTTGGGATGAGGTGGGGTGGGGTATTACTGGCAATGTTATATTATGTGGTGTCTTTATTGGAATGTGAAGTATTTGAAGACACCTTGGTTTTTAAAGAGTCATTAAGATCCATTAGCTTTGCAAAAGAGCTCCTGGTGGAAGTGAAGACTTTTCAGAAATGGATAACACAACTGTGCAACCTGCCTCTGGGGCCCTTTCTTAGATGCTTTTTCTTATTTCATGTCTAGGCTAGATGTGAAACTGCCAAAATGAAGGCGCCTTTTGGTGAGTTCATTCTGCAGTTCCTTTCACCTGACCTAGTGTGAGAAAGGTTATCCAGCAACACAAGGTTGCCGTTACCAAGTACACATGTTTGTGGTCCAAAAATACCACAATCTTTGAGGCTTAGTGGTTAAGATGCTGAACTTGGAGGTTGGAAGGGCGGATTTCGATACACGAGGGCTGCACTTGGAGACATGAAAGGAGCCTCATTCAGGCATCCCCTGAGTGGAGTTTCTCCGGCAAAAATCTTTTCAACCCAGAGTAATCTCTGACATGAAATTATTATTACTGATTCAAACAAGCTTATTCTAATTATGGCTAACTTTAGTATAGTAAAGCCACCGTTGAATCAATGGAAATTGTGAAGGAGTTGAGTCACCAAATTTTATGGGCCTACTCTGGGTGACTTTGCAATATCAATTACATTTATATACTGTCCAATAGTGCTTAGTGCACTTTCAGGTCAGTTCACAAGTTAATTAGCATTAACATGCTGGGTACTCATTTTACTGACATTGGAAGACGGAATCCACCTGGAGTTGGGATCAAACTCACAACATTTTGGCTTGCAGTACAGCAGTTTAACCACTGCCCCACCAGAATGAGTATGCTAAGAAACAGTAATGTTTGGGATCTTCAACCTTCTTATCTTTAGATTGGAATCAGCTGGGCAGGTTCCAGCTTTGTGGTTCTAAGATAAACTGAAGGAGACTTAGATAAACAGGATGAACATCAATCCGGCCCTCAGGAGAAAGAGAGAAATATGTGATGGGAAACAGGCAGTTTTGTAGGATTAGATGAGAGGTTGGCAAATCAAAAGTTATAAGATTGGTAACAACAGAGCAGCCACATTTTAAAATCATTTGAAAAATAAATAAAAAGCAATCACAGAATTAAATGTCAGAAGTTATTCTGGGTTGAAAGCTTCTTTTTTGCTTAAGGGACATAAATGAGGTTCCTTTCATGTCCCCAAGATTTGTTCCCACCGAAGTGGTCCCAATTTATCTGTTTGCAATTTCTTGCTTTCAATCTGCTAGGTTGGCAGGAGGTGGGACAAAGACAGGCATTCAATCCATCATGCAGTACCCAGGTCCCAAACTACCAACTTGCCGGCATTCCAGCTAACAAGGTGAGCTTCTTAACCGCTTCTTAACCACTGAGCCATTGTAGCTCCTACACAGAATTAGGTAAAGGTAAAGGTCAAAAGCCTTTGCTCAAAAGCCAGTTGTATCCGCTCTAGGGTTCAATGCTCATCTCTGTTTATAGCAGGAGTTCTCAACCTTTTAAAGCTAGGGGTCAGGTGGTCACGCTCCCTCAGAGAGCTTCAGGGGCTGGATGGCCATTTTGTCCTTCCTCCACCACATGGCACTTCCTGGTGTAGTGGAGGTGGTAGGGGGCCACATGAAATGGTGCTGTGGGCCACATCCGGTCCATGGGATGCAGGTTGAGAATCCCAGGTTTAGAGCTAAAGAACCAGCACTGTCTGTATCTTCAGATGTTTCCGTAGACATGTGGCAGGTATGACTAAACTCCAGAGCCTATACAGCATCCTCCAAGTGATGTAGGGGAGGTAGAGTTCCTCAGCTATATCCTTCTTTAATGTTGTTCCTTGTCCAGTGAGCTCCTTCCCACATCTTTTAATTTGGTTTTGCCCTAAAGCGCTTCCTGGATCTGAGTCAGTAGGCCTGAGACTCATATCTATTCAGAGGATGTTGAGGGTCCTTCTCTTGCTTCGTTCACTCAGGTGTCCACTGCTGCCTCTCTCCTGATCTTAGGTAGAATGATACCCATAAGAAGGTACATTTTCTCAACTGGTGTAGGTTTGAGGCACCCTGTCACTATAAGAACAGCTTCATTAACAGAAATGTCAACTTGTTTTACGTGTGTGGATGCGCTCCATACTGGAGCAGAATACTCTGCTGCAGAGATGCTCAGGGCCAATGTACACAGCATAGATCAGGAGTTCTTAACCTTTTAAAGCCGGGGGCCGGGTCACGCTCCCTTAGTCAGCTACGGGGGCCTGACAGCCATTTTGCCCTTCCTCTGCCACATGGCACTTCCGAGTGTGGTGGAGGCGGGGGGGGGGCACATTAAATAGTGCTGTGGACCACATCCAGCCCACAGGCCACAGGTTGAGATGGTTGAGTTCCCCAGATGATCCTAGCCAGTGTAGGCATAAACTGGGAATTTGGGGCTCTTAAGTCCAAAATGATGCCATTTCCC
This sequence comes from Furcifer pardalis, assembly GCA_030440675.1. NCBI lineage: Eukaryota > Metazoa > Chordata > Lepidosauria > Squamata > Chamaeleonidae > Furcifer > Furcifer pardalis. Next base: position 162,784,480 of record CP126893.1, on the reverse strand, counting down.
GGTGCAGTTGTTTAGCGGTGCTGTTTAGGGCAGGGTAGCTACTCCGAGGCCTAGCCTAGTGCCTACCCTTACCCTATTATTTCCCACTCTTTTTTGCATGTTGACAAAAGTTCCCTGAGTAACAGGAAATCTTTCTCCTCCCAAGTATTGTGAGGGGCAGGAAACCTCTGACAATGTAAGGCAGGATATGCTTCGTTCTTTAAGGTTGTGGGGTGGGGGAGCATGACAAGGAGGAAATAATTACAAATAGTCCCACAACCCATCTGTAGATCTGGGGAGACCCATGGGTGTTTTTGATCTGCTTCTTTCCAAGTCTTTGACTATAGTCTGACTCTCCTTCTCTCTATAACCGGATTCTTTCTTCTGGGGTCATTCATACAGCTGAAAGAAAGGGGGATTTGTAGGGAGAAGGGAAGGTCTCCAAAAAGGATGAAGCACTTGATGCTCCTGGCTTTGATTCCACTCACTCGAGGTAAGCATAAGCAAGTCAATGCGTGGTGTGGGCTAAATCTTTGACAGACTCAAGCTTGGAAAAAGGGTTGCCAACTTTTCAACCCACCTCTACAGCTATGCCCAGGCATGATGTGCAGTGAGGAGTGGGGAAAGTTCATAATCCAATTCCTCTAAAGGAGTTTTAGGGATGGTTTTTAATCATTTTGGGACTGTGGCGGCTTAGTGGTTAAAACACTGGACTCGACGACTGGAAAGTCAGCAGGTCAGCAGTTTAAGACCTGAGTGCTGCATGACAGAGTCAGCTCCCACCTCTGTGTCTGCAGATGTTTCTGTGGACATGTGGTGGGTAAGTCTAGACACCGGAGTGCACGGCACACTGCTTACCTTCCCACTGATGTGGTACCTATCTATCTACTTGCAATTTCTTGCTTTCAAACTGCTGGGTTGGCAGGAGCTGGGACAGAGACAGGAGCTCACTTCATCATGCAGTACTTGGATATTGAACTTTGACCTTCCAGTCTTCAAGTTCAGAGTCTTAACCACTAAGCCACTGCAGTCCTGTGGAACTAGTAAAACCTTTTCTTAAAGGTCTCACTTACCTCGAAAGCCCTATTAGGGTTCTTATAAGTTGGCTTTGGACTTCATGGCACATAGAAAAAAAATATAGTTTCAAATTATCACTGTTTGAATCAGCTGCCTTCTTCGATTATTATTATTATATTGACTATTTGAGGGGTTGATCATCATAAGCAACTCAGGGTGTTTTCCAGCTGGCAAGTATGCAGGAGGTAATGTTTGTCTGTCGGCAGTCGGATGGGCAGTTAGGCAGGCTAGTAGGATAGACACGGGAGGCATCTCAACCCCTTTCATGTCACCTTGCCAATAATAATAATAATAATAATAATAATAATAATAATAATAATAATAATAATAATAATAATAATAACAATAACAACAACAACAATAATAATAATAATAATAATAACAACAACAATAATAACAATAATAACAATAATAACATTATTATTATTATTATTATTATTATTATTATTATTATTATTATTATTATTATTATTATTATTATTATTATTATTATTATTATTATTATTATTTCATGTCAGACATTATTCAGGGTTGAAAGGATTTTTGCGGAAGAAACTCCACTCAGGGAACGCCCAAATGAGGCTCCTTTCATGTCTGGAACAGAGACAGGCGCTCAGTCTGTCATGTGGTACTCAAGTCTCGAATTGCTGACTTGCCAGCCTTTCAGCTAACAAGGTGAGCTTCTTAACCACTGAACTTATAAGAAGCACAGCTGCAGGGTCAGACTGAATAGCTGGCAACCAGGTGGATGGTGGGTTGCCTATGGATGATGAGGATTTTTCAAACAATGTGTGTGTTTGTCTATGTGGGGATGTTTTTGTGTGTGCAGAATAAAGACATATACAGTACTCTATATGGTTTTGTGTTCCTTAAACATATTGCATTCTATTCTGTCAAGCTGTTTGCAATACTGTACATGCCAGTCCTAACAGGGCTTTTGGTGTAGGGAGCAACAATGTGTCTCCAAGGCTCTTGGGCCAGAAAGGTTTGTTCAGGCAGCGATTTAGCATTTCCACAAAGTTTTCAAGTCCAAACAGGGAGTTGAATCCAGATGTTCAGAGCCCTGATGTGTCACTCTGTCAATTGCACCACATTGGGTATTTATATACAGTACTGTACATTTAGTCCTGCTTGTTGAATGTGACAAATAATGTTTCTGTGCATGTGTGAATTGAGCGGTGAAACTTATCTCAGCCCTGTTCATTCAGCCTGTTGTACTTGGGATTAGTCCCACCACCCATGTCTCACTAAACAGTAAACAAAGTACTGTACTGTAATAAACTTACTTTTGAAACCATGTCATTTCAATTTGCTGGGGATTACACTACACAACAATGATTTTGTAAATCATTGATTTTGCAGCCTTGGATGTGATCGCTCCACTACGGCCTCTCCTTGCCCACGGGCATCGATCATCCCCTTGGTTCACAGAAGAGCTGAGGGAGCTCAAACGGGCAAAGAGACGCCGAGAGCGCCGCTGGGTGAAGACCCGGAGTGAGTCTGATCGAACACTTGTTAGAGCTGCCATTAAAGCCTATCTAGTGGCGATGGGGGCGGTGAAACGACAATATTTCACCGCCCTTATTGCCTCCGCAGATAATCGCCCAGCGACCTTGTTCCGGGTGACCAGGTCCCTCCTTGGAAGAGGGGGGTCTGGCCCTGGTTGGCAGGGATCGGCTGAGGCTTTTGCTGATTATCTGGGGGAGAAAATCGCTCAGATTCGCTTGAAGTTTAATCCCGGCGTGGAAGAGACAGAGCTGGGGTTGACCAGAGTACAGTCTGGCCATGTTATCTGGGATCAGTTCGATCCAGTTGGCCCTGAGGAAGTGGACAGGCTTCTTGGATCTGTTCGCGCCACTGCCTGTGAATTGGATCCATGCCCTGCCTGGCTAGTCAAGGCATCTAAGGCTGTGGCAGGCGGTTGGGTCGAGGCAATTATAAATTCATCTCTGCAGGAGGGGCTTTTTCCAGCACCCTTAAAACATGCTTTGGTGCGTCCCCTCCTGAAAAAGCCATCCCTCGACCCTACGGTACTTACCAACTACCGACCTGTATCCAACCTACCCTTTTTGGGTAAGGTCTTGGAGAAGGCAGTGGCGTGGCAGCTACAGGAAGTCCTGGATGAAGCGGATTATCTGGACCCTTTCCAGTCAGGATTCAGGCCCGGATATGGTACTGAAACTGTATTGGTCGCATTGGTGGATGATCTCTGGCGAGAACGGGATGGAGGTCATCCATCCGTCCTGGCTCTTCTTGACCTCTCAGCGGCTTTCGATACTGTCGACCACGGTATCCTTCTGGGAAGGCTCCAAGGATTGGGGATCCAGGGCACTGTGCTGGCCTGGTTCTCTTCATTTCTGAGGGGCCGGACCCAGTCGGTGTGGCTGGAAGGCGAGAGGTCCAGCCCTAGGCCCCTGCAATATGGGGTGCCTCAGGGCTCGGTACTCTCGCCTCTCCTATTTAACATCTACATGAAGCCACTGGGTGAGATCATCCGTTCCCACGGGGTGAGGTATCACCAATATGCAGATGACACCCAGCTGTATATCTCAGCCCGTGGAGATCCAATTGATGCAGTGGAAGTCCTATCCAGGTGCCTGGAGGCTGTCAGGGTCTGGATGGGGGACAACGGGCTACAACTGAATCCCGGCAAGACTGAGTGGCTATGGGTAAGGGGTCCTGCGCTATCTCGGGAGTTACCATCTTTGGTTCTGGATGGGGCAGTTTTGCCCCAAACAGACCTGGTGCGTAATCTGGGGGTCCTCTTGGACTCACGACTACTGCTCGAGGAGCAGGTGGCAGCCGTGGCCAGGAGGGCTTTTGCACAACTTCGTGTAATACGCCAGCTACGCCCACTCCTAGACCGGGATTCCTTGCTCATGATCACACATGCTTTGGTCACCTCCAGACTTGATTACTGTAATGCGCTCTACATGGGGCTGCCCTTGGTGACCATTCGGAGGCTGCAGCTGGTCCAGAATGCGGCTGCTCGGGTAGTGATGGGGTGCGGGCGTTATGCTCGTGCCTCACCACTGCTTCGGGAGCTGCACTGGTTGCCAGTATGTCTCCGGGTGCAATTCAAGGTGCTGGTTATTACCTTTAAAGCCCTACATGGTAGTGGGCCAGGATACTTAAGAGACCGCATCGTCCCAAGGACATCTGTCCGTCCCACCAGGGCGGATCGGAGAGGCTCTCTTATCATTCCATCGGCTAGAGAGGCGCATCTCTCTAGCACCAGGAGGAGGGCCTTCTCCGTGGCCGCCCCGGCCCTTTGGAACCTCCTGCCAACTGAGTTACGTCTCCAGACAGAGCTCCTGCCCTTTCGGAAGGGCCTAAAAACCTGGCTGGCAGGGCAGGTATGGGGGTCCAGGAACATGGGGTCCCATGTTGGGTGGCTGATATGATGGGACAGCCACCCCTCCCTCACTCTTTTAAACTTTTAAAATCTTTTTAAACCTTTTAACCTTTTTAAATCTTTTAAATTTGTGTAAATTCATGGTTTAATTCTTTTTTAATTGACTTTTAAGTAATTTATGAACTTTAAGGTTTTAATTTATGAATTTCTGTAAGCCGCCTAGAGTCAGGTTTGCCTGATTAGGGCGGGGTAATAAATCTAAATAAATAAATAATAAATAAATAAATAAATAAATAAATTGGAATAACACATGTCAGTTACAAGCTATTGAGTGTGCTGATTTCAAATCTGAAATCAGATTTTGCCTATTACCTACAGATTTTAAGGCATGCTACAGCTGTTCAAATGGTTGGTAATTGGGTATTGTATTTTTACATGGGGACATTATGACAGTTGCAGCTACCACAATGCCTTCTGCCGCCTCAGCTGAATCATGTCCCTTGGTGGCATGCATGTTCCAGCAGTGTCTGGGTGTGTCTGGGCAAGTCAGTAAGCTGATGTCAGAAATAGGTACACAGCATAAGGCAAGATAGACCAAGGGCATGTCTCTAGTGTGAAACCATTTTATTGGATAGTTCAGCTAGTGCATAGTGAGTCTGTTTTGAGCTAAAGATGAGTAGGCACAGCTGTGTTAATAAACCAGACAATTTTTGATACATTTGTGGTAAATATACCCTGCATGATCATTACAAGAACTTAACCAAGAGGGTAATACGTATTTGCTTACTTAAGATCCTGATGTACTAGGAAGAATCAGACTTCAGCTTTGGTTTCAGCACACTTGATTTAGTAAAGGACACATGGTATTAAACAAAGTAGCAGACTTTTTATTTTTATTTTTTGTGATGCAGTGTTATGGAAAGGTTTGTGATTTAATTGTTCTCCTTTAAAGAAAAAATAAAATCCTTCACAAAGGAAGCAAATATCTCAGGGGAGAAAACTAGGTAGGTTTAAGGTTCAATCATTCTTCCTGATAGGCTTAGTTTCTGCAAGTTTCCTTGTTTTTTCCCGGAAGAGCTTGCATTCATGTTTTGGTCCTAAAACAGGTTGACCACTTTCTCTGTTGTCTGAGAAATCTACACATCTCAGGAATCTAGGTGATCTAACTCTGTCACTGCGTCCCACACTGTGATAAATTTGCAGAGATTTGTAATAATAATCTGGAAGCGCAAACACACGCATGCACACACACACATTTTGATAAACGGGGCCCGACCCTGGACGTTGTATCCAAATGTATCCTCTCTTAATATCACGGCTGAGACTCTTTTTCTTCTTTGCTAGCTCTCCCCTGTACCAGAGACTCATGCAAGAATGGAGGGACCTGTCTGAGCGACTCCAATGGGACATTTACGTGCCTGTAAGTTTCCAGTTTTCAAGAATCTCCCCCCAAAAAGGGTTTACAAGATTTAAGTTTAGATAATATTTGCAGAGTTGTGCAGCTAACGAGTGCTCAAGGATCAGTGGCGTGGCGTAGCAGGGATGGGGTGGAGGCGGCCTGCCCCAGGCGGCACTTTTTGGGGGTGGCAAAATTTCACAATACATAATAATAATAATAATATCTTGTAATCTGAACTAAAAATTTGAACCATTTCATTTCATATTTTTGTCGTACCTACAATTCAGACTGATTAAAATGAGCACGGAACTTTTTATTATTTAATCTGTGACCGAACCGGGGAATCCCCTTTCTTTAAATGTGTGTTGTCATCTCACTCGATCTAGCGCCTGGCAACACCATCTGTACTAACCAGTTGCCTTGCAGTAATTACCGTATTTTATTTTGTGCTCAGATTGTTCACGACGAATATTCAGAGAGAATTAATTCTTATAAAAAAGAGAGTTCAATATTGTCTAATAACACCTGCAAATTAGGATACACTGCGGGTAAGTCCCTTCGGGCCTTAACCTATTGAGCCGACCACAGTCCCTTGATAGGAGGTACTGAGTTGCTAACTTTCTGAGACTAACACATTTGAGTCAGAAATAACTAGACTGAACACTCAGAATAGACTGAAAGGCTAAACTGCACACTCTGAGATACAGAGCCCAGAGTGGAAACCAGGTACTTTTGGAGGAAGGAAACATTTAGCCTGTTGATTGGCTATTTAGATTAAAAAACAGGTCATGGCTATATTTGTTGAATGCTGGCCCTTCCCATCTCCATGTTAACATGCAAAACAAACACAATGCATGATAAACTTGACATGTTTTACCAGCCATGGAAGGCTGAGTCAACTTTGAGCCTTTGGGGATTGAACTTGGATTGTCAGCAGAGTTTTGGCAGCTTAACCACTATACCATGGGAGAATCAAAGTAATTCTTGTTGTAGAGGCCAGTTACCCTTGTGGGTTCTTGTCTTGACAGATGCCTCAGCGGGTACGTGGGAAACCTTTGCGAGTTTGTAGACCCCTGCATTCCAGAGCGCTGCCAGAATGGAGGCAGCTGCTCTCTCCAGATCCTTCATCCTCCGATCCCTCCTGCCTACACTTGCCTGTGCCCTCCTGGTTTCACCGGGGAGCAGTGCCAGGGAGCGGTTGGCGACCCCTGCTTCCCTTCACCCTGCCGACACGGTGGCTCTTGCCAAAGGATCTCAGAAAAACAATACCAATGCCATTGTCTCTCTGGATGGACAGGTATGATAAGGTATAGGTAAAGGTCTCCCTTACTTGAAATGGAGTCATCTCCTTGCATTATAAGACGTGGCCATTTAGTTTCAGAGTGCGTACTACATGTCTAAAAATAATTATTTACAAATAATAATTTCATGTCAGAAATTACTCTAGGTTGAAAGGATTTCTGTTGCGGAACACAGCACTGTGGTAACTTAGTGGTTAAGATGCCGAGCTTGAAGACTGAAAGGTTGGAGTTTGATACCCGTGTGCTGCATGACAGATTTGGGGACATGAAAGGAGCTTCATTTGGGGGTCCCCTGAGGGGAATTTCTCCAGCAAAAATCCTTTCAACCCAGAGTAATTTCTGACACAAAATTTATTTATTTACAAATAATCACAATATTGAAATCACGGCCTCCTTTGTTAGGACTTCTCAAGGCTGTTTGATTGACTGACTGATTTTTTTATGCCACCTATCCAACTAAATTGTTACTCTGGGCAATGTACATATAATTATATAAATACAGGTAAAGGTCTCCTTTGCTCAAAAGCCCATTGTGTCTGATTCTAGGGCAGGGATTCTCAACCTGCAGCCCGTGAGCCGAAAGCAGCCTGCGGCGCCATTTCATTTAGCCCACCACCACCACCACCACACTCAAAAGTGCCATGTGGTGAAGGGCAAATTGCCATCTGGCCCTTGAAGCTCTCTGAGGGAGTGTGACCTGGCTTTAAAAGGGGCTGAAGCTCATCTCCATTTACAGCCAAAGAGCCAGCACTCTCTGGATCTGCAGGCGTTTCCATGGTCATGTGGCAGGCATGACTAGACACCAGCGGCATGGAATGCTGTTACCTTTCCCACTCAAACGGTACCTATTTATCTACTTGCAATGTTTGAACTGCTATGTTGGCAGGAGCTGGGACAGAGACAGGAGCTCACCTCATCATGCAGCACTCAAGTCTCAAACGGGTGACTTGCCGACCTTTCGGTTGTCAAGTTCAGCGTCTTCACCACAAAGCCACCATGGCCCTTTAAAATAATTACTTAGGGAGGAGCAATAGCAGCCTTGAGTTGTTGTGGTTGAGGGCTTCCTACCTAGAGGCTTCCTGCCCTCTGCTCTTGGCAACAGGATGCTGGATTAGTTCGACCTTTCACCTTGTCTTCTCCAAACTGTTGGAGGAAAGTACTCACACATCATGGGGAAACCTTGCCAGAAGTCTTTGGTCTCTTTCCAGGAAAGAACTGCCAGCTCATGGATTTTTGCCCCGGAAACCCTTGTGCTCACGGTGGGACTTGTGTCATCACCTACCCCTTCATCGTCTGCCAGTGCCAGCCAGGCTTTGTAGGGCATACCTGTCAGGATGATGTCAACGAATGCTTCGGCCACCCTAGCCCCTGCTTCAACGGAGGCACCTGCATTAACAACATCGGCTCCTTCCGTTGCATCTGCCCACCCAGCTCTTCCGGTCTGCTCTGCCAGTACCGCCTTGGGCCCTGTTCCTCTGAGACTTGCCTCAATGGGGGCACCTGCCATGAGGTGGATGAACGGTACCACGGCTGCCTCTGTCTCCCAGGTAAGGAAATGGGTAGAAGGACTTGTATATTGGGCTGTGTTCCAAGACCAGGTTGGAAAAATTGAATTTTGGGTGGAATTTTCCTATAAAACTTTTGGGAATATGTAGTTGTACAATAAAAACAGATCAATTATTGAGGTTTAAGTTGTTTGCAAATTCCCTTCAGAGATGTCCTCATGCTCACCATGCTTCTCAGCTTAAAATAATTAGTAACACTAAAAGTCTCCCTTGCTTGAAAGCTAGTCATGTCCAACTCTCGGGTTCAGTGCTCATCTCCGTTTACAACCAAAGAGCCAGCGCTGTCTGTGTCTGCAGACATTTCCATGGCCATGTGGCAGGCACGACTAGACACCAGAGCTGCTACCTTTTCCACTGAATTGGTACCTATTTATCTACTTGCAATTTCTTGCTTTTGAACTGCTAAGTTGGCAGGAGCTGGGACAGAGGACAGGAGCTCACTCTGTCACACAGCATTTGGGTCTCACTGCTGACCTGCTGACTTCCAGTCATCAAGCTCAGCATCTTGACCACTTCACCATGGGCCCTTAAAAATTTACTCAGACCAAAAATTTGTGATGAAAAAGATATTTACTCATTACATTGAGCTAAGATACCTTAATGGGTTAGTTTCAGGTTCATTAGATGAGGATGAAAATTTAGATTATTTGCAAGGAGAAAAATGAAGAAAGTTTCCCTTCATTTTTAGCCATTTGGCTGAAAAATAGAGAGTTGAAATGGCTGCATCTCCCTCAAGATCAAATGGCCAACTTTTTTGAAGCTCTTGAAGGGAGAAACAGCATCTCCCCCACTAATATGGGCCTCTAGATTCTGGAAGTTGAAGAATCTCATAGCTAGTATAGTACAACCAAGTTTCAGAGAGTGGTGTTGACTTTGTTGTCAGACCACTTGATTTCTGTAAATTCGGTCTTCTTGCCCTTTGCTTTAGGGAGCAAAATATCTTCTGTCAGAGCCCCCCCCCCCCCCCCCGCTGATTGGTACACATTGGTATGTGAGAACCAAGCAAGTGGACATCCAGTCAGGAGATGAATCTCTCCAGAAATACAGTACAGTATATACAGTACAGTACTCTGACAGGGTGAAATTTCCCATACTAATTTATTTTGCCTCACTGTCTCCCCCTTCAGGCTACACTGGTCAATATTGCGAAGTGAATCCAGATGACTGTGTGGAGCACCAATGCAGCAATGGGGCCACTTGCCAGGACGGAGTGGGTTCATATTCCTGCCATTGCCTACCTGGATGGACAGGTAAATTGTTGTACGGATCCTCAGCACACCTTCCCTCCATCCTAACCCACTAAACCAGGAGTTCCCAACCTAAGGCCCATGCGCCAGATCCAGCCCATGGCACCATTTCATGTGGCCCCTCACCCCTCCAAAGGCATTCAAGAAACAAAATGGCCACCCCTTTGAAGTTGTTGGGACAAAATGGCTGCCACCACCCATCATGCAGGCAGGGCAAAATGGCTATTCAGCCCTCGAAACTGTCTGAGAGAGCATGACCTGCCCCCCAGCTTGAAAAAGTTGGGCACTAAGCAAAGAGAGAAGAACGCCTTTCAGAGTTCATTTCTAACTTATTCTGGCCTATAGGCTAAGGCCATTCAGGTTAGTTAAGCATACATAGTTAGAACCGACATACAATGAAACAATGTGTGACCTTATAGGGGAGGTTGAGTTCCTCAGCTATAGCTTCCATTAATGTTCTTCCTTGTCCAGTGAGCTCTTTCTTCCACCTAATTTGGTTTTGCTCTTACCTATCTCAGGAATGTTTGTTCTTGCCAAGCACTGAGATCCCATGTTGTGTAGGGCTATGCATTACCTTGAAAAGGGTATGGAAAAGTGGTTGATTTCAACAAAAATTACTACCACACTGTGGGCGTGGTATGGTGGGCGTGGCCAGGGGAAAAGGCCTGCATTGATCCCAAATTAGGACCACTTTATTTCAAAACTTGAATGGCTAGGGCCAGCCAGAATTTCTGCTACCAGTTCTGGCAAACTGGTGTGAACCTGCTCATGCCCACCACCGGTATGGAAGCCTTCTTCTTCTGCCATATCCAAATCTGAATATTGGCGATCCTCATGGCGATCAGCCATGAAGACTGTCCTGAGAATATAAAGCAGTGGCCTTTCATCTGCCTTCCGCATCACAGCATGACCCATAGTACCACTCTGTGAAGAGTACCAGCTCTGTGAATCATTTTTTGCAAGTCCTTTTGACATGCAAAGTACTCCTCAGCCCCAGGCCAAGATTGATGAAGCTGCTGCCCTCCATCAAGATGGGATTCAAGTGGGATTTAATCCACTTGGGGTCCATCATCCTTCCCTGTGGACTTAGTTACGCAAGACCATTAGTCTTCAGGGTTGTCTGGTTAGTTCACCGCCTCCTAACACTCGGTGTTGAGTCACTGGCAGTAGGGTCTGTTCTATTACCATAGCAGGATAACCTGGCCAGACTGGGATGGAAGCCTACAGGTTCAAATTCAAGTTCAAAGAAGCTCTGGCAAAGGTTACATCAGGAGTTCAAAACCTTTATAAGCCGGGGACCAGGTGACACTCCCTCAGACAGTTTTGGGGGCTGGATGACCATTTTGCCCTTCCTCCACCACATGGCACTTCCTGGTGTGGGGGAGGCAGTGGGGGGCCACTGGCCTTAAAGGCGCTGTAGACCAAACATTCGGTGTTGAGTCACTGGCAGTAGGGACATTTCTGGCAGTAATCACCTGGCTAGTAAATGACCCTTCCTACATGACGTGGCAATTCCTGGTGTGGTGGAGAAGGTGAGGGGCCACATAAAATGGTGCCATGGGCCACATCTGGCGCAAGGGCCACAGGTTGAGAATCCCTGCTGCAGAAGGAAGCTTTCAATCTTGCTAGAGAAGGGTGGTGGAGTTTATATCATATTTCCTGGCAGCCTCTGAATGGAAGGAGGAAAGATCTCCAGAATGGCTGAGGAACAGAAATATTCCACATACTGCAACTGAGAAACATGCAAATTCAATGTTAGGAAAGGGATCGGAAATAAAACAGCCAAGCGTCATAATGCCATCAAAGGGGGTGGCTAGCATTCAGGGTTCCAAGGACAATGGGTAAAGAAGGAAACCAGGAAGTGCACAACTTCCTTAAGGATCCATTGTCTTCCTTTTTATGTGAACTATATGCAAAATAGATGCTTTGGCCTTAAAGGAACCTGCCTGAAGAAAGCACAGAATTCATATCTGCTTGACTCATGGTAGTCTAAGTAGGTGGCTTAGTCACTTAGTGGTTAAGATGCTGAACTTGATGACTGGAAGGTCAGCAGGTCAGCAGTTCAAGACCTGAGTACTGCACAACAGAGTGAGCACCTGACTCTCTCCCAGCTCCTGCCAACCTAACAGTTTGAAAGCAAGAAAAAGCAAGTAGATAAATAGGTGCCACGAAAACGTCTGGAGACACAGACAGTGCTGGCTCTTTGGCTATAAACAGAGATGAGCACTGAACCCTAGAGTCAGATGTGATTGGCTTTCAAGCAAGGGTGAGCTTTACCTTTACCTAAATAGTATCACTCCAGTGGGAAGACAAATAGCATTCCGTGCACTCCAGTGTCTAAACATGCCTGCCACATGCCCACAGATACATCTTCAAATGCAGACAGCACTTGCTCTTTGGGTATAAACAGAGATGAGCACTGAACTCTAGAGTCAGATACGATTGGCTTTCGAGTAAGGGCAACCTTTACCTAGTCTAAGTAGGGGGACTGCAGTGGTTTAGTGGCTAAGACGCTGAACTTGATGACAGAGATGAGCACTGAACCCTAGAGTTGGATATGACTGGCTTTCGAGCAGGGGTGACCTTACAGGTTATATTTAAGCTGTGTCTCTTAAGTACCTATTAAGCATTTCTTTATACTAGATTTGAGTCTGAGGGAAATAGGAGTCCACTACAGGGGAGGGTTGGATCTTTCTAGGGCAGTGGTTCTCAACCTACAGCTCATGGGCTAGATCCAGCCTGCAGGACTATTTCATGTGGCCCACGTCACCCCCACCACCAGAAGCGGAAGATGTGTTTACAACAGCCATGGGCACTTTTTACGGCAGGATTTACAACAGGGGGAACCACCAGTCTCGCCCACTCAGCTGTCTGAAGGACATGGTCTGGCCCATGGCTTAAAAAGGTTGAGAACCCCTCTTCTAGGGATAAGATTCTGCCCAGCATTATTCTCAAAGTTTTTAAACCAGGGGGCGGGTCACGCTCCCTTAGACAGCTTCAGGGGTGGGTCGGCCATTTTGCCTTTCTTCCGCCACATGGCACTTCCTAGTGTGGTGGAGGCAGTGGGAGCCACATAAAATGGTGCCATGGGCCGGATCCGGCATGTGGGTTGCAGGTTGATAATCCCTGTATTAACCTCTTATTTCCACCTTCCAGGGCTGCTTTGCCACCTTCATGATGCCTGTCTCAGCAACCCGTGCCATCCAGATGCCCACTGCGACACTGACTTCTCAACTGGCCAAGCTATCTGCACCTGCCAGCAAGGTTACGCCGGGACCCTGTGCTACGAAGATGTCAACGAGTGCCAGATGGGTAAGTTGGACTTGGAAGGAGGATGGTCCCTAAAGAGTCAACCTCACAACAAAAGTTGGTCACCGTGGAAATGAAATGTCTGAGGAAGGCTGCCAGAGTGAGTAGAAGGGATAAAATCAAGAATGAGGTTATAAAGGAAAAGAATTGGAATGGCACCAATCTTGCACTACATACAGAGACAACAAATAAAAGTGTTTTGCCTGTTTGGGGAGAATGTCTTGGAATTCCATATCTTACAAGGGATACGTGGAAAGAGAAGGACAAAGACCACAAGACAGACCAAGAGGAAGGTGGAGAGATAACATCAAAGTAATGTTAGAACACTAAATAATACCAGTAGATATTACTTGACACCACAAAGGGTGGTGGTAGAGAAGGAGGAAGAAGAAGCTGCTGAAACGGCTTCAAAAGCAGCCGCAGCAGCCCGGGAGCCTCCTTTGGCCAAGCGGAGAGGGCGCCTCGGCAACCGGCCCCGCCCAGGACACTTGACATCTGTGCCCAGGATCCCGCCCTGGCTGGGGCTTCAAAAGTGGCCACAGCAGCTGGACTTCCGCGCCACAGCCCCATTGCCGGACATGCTCCAGCCAGCCCGGCTGAGAGAAGGAGGAGGAACACCTGGCGGACTTTTGAAAACCGCACCGCCATTGCCGCCACTGCCCGGTTGCTGGAGGTGCTCCAGCTGGTCTGGCTGAGGACGACGTTGAGCCTCAGGGAGCTCAGGTTCCGCAGGGAGCTCTCTACGTGAAGTGGCTTCGCTGGCAGAGAGAGGAAATCTGGCTAACACCTTGTTTGCAGTGGCTCAGTAGGTGATGCAATTAAAATGGAACTGCTAACAAGCTGTAATCAGAAGCTTACTCATCTTGTTAGCTTCTTTTGTGTTCCCAATCAAACCCTGGACTGTCAAAATGAAGACACCTTCTTGGCTTTGTCGTTGGCCATTCTTAAATCCTCATTGGTGTATGTTTTAGTAGTACAGTAATTGGCAAACCATAAAAGAGCTGGATTCTGTGTCCTTCTACATTCACACCACATGTTGTTGTCTGCCAGCAGCCCACACTTGAATGTGTTGGTCTTACATTTAGGGACTTCACCCTTCAGCCTGTTCAGGTCCTCCAAGTGATGAAGGAGAGGTTGAGATCGTCAACCATATCCTCCTTTATTATTGTTCGTTGCCCAGCGAGCTCCTCCATCTTCTAATTTGGTTTTGCTCTTGTGTCCCTTCAAGAATCTTTGTTCTCACCATAAAGCTCTTTTCTGAATCTGAGTCAGTGGACTTGAGGCTCATAGCTGTTCAGAGGATGTTGAGGGTCTTTCTCTTTCTTAGTTCTGTCAATGTTTTCTAATGCTTCTCTCCTGATCTTAGGTCAAGCAATACCAACAAGAGGGTATATTTTCTCAACTGGTGCCGGTTTGAGGCATCCTGTAACGATTCATATTGTTTCAATGTACTGTACAGTCAAACCTCGCATAAAGAGTGTCTCACTTAAAGAGTAACTCACTTAAAGAGCAGAATTTTTTCTGTTCACTTCGCTTAACAAATAAAACCAACCAAAAACTCTCTTAACAAATAAATCGGGGTTCACAGTCCCCCCACAATTGGTCACTTACAATGGTGTTTTCCTTAAAGAGGAAACTCGCTTAAAGAGCAATACCTGTACTGTGGAACGCATTATGCTCTTTAAGTGAGATGCAACTGTATGTTGCTTCTAACTATGTATGTTTAACTAACCTGAATGACCTCAGCCTATAGGTCATACAGGCCAGGATAAATCAGAAAGCAAGGCTGAAAGATGTTACTCGCTCTTAGCATAGTGGGTAAAAGGGTCTGCAGTGGCTCAGTGGTTAAGAAGCTTGACTTGTTAGCTGGAAGGCTGACAAGAAGTTCAAGACCCAGGTACTGCATGACAGATTGAGCACGCATCTCTGTCCCAGCTCCTGCCAACCTAGCAGTTTGAAAGCAAGAAATTGCAAGTAGATCAATAGGGACCACTTCGGTGGGAAAATATACTGGGGACATGAAAGGAGCCTCATTCAGGCATCCCCTGAGCGGAGTTTCTCCAGCAAAAATCCTTTCAACTCAGAAAAATTTCTGACATGACATTATTAGCTTTGTGGGTTAGGATAGAGGGAGGGTGAGCTATGGATCTGTACATCTATTGACCTGCCAGCAGCCCCCACTTGAGCATGTTGGTTTTACATTTAAGGACTCAGACCCTCAGCCTATTCAGGGTCCTCCAAGAGAGTAGGGGAGGTTGAGTACCTCAGTCATATCCTCCTCTAATGTTTTTCCTTGTTACGTGAGCTCCTTATTTTGTTCCTTGTTGTTCCCTCACCAGGTTCAAACCCCTGTGAACACGGCGGAAGCTGCCACAATACACTCGGCTCCTTTACATGTCACTGTCCCGAGGGCTACAAGGGCTCCCGCTGCGAATCCAACCTCAACGAATGCCTCAGCCAGCCTTGCCATAACGGTGCCTCTTGCCTCGACTTGCTTGGCCGGTTCCAGTGCCTTTGCCCCTCAGGTAAAGAGGAGGAAAGCGGGTGAGGACAAAGCTTTGTGGAGCAGTCGGGCCCAAATGTGGGACTTTTCTACCCCTTGGACTCACTGGGGCTGCTTCAACCCTAGGAATGTGGACACAGCAATCACATTTATCACACTCATATCCCACCCCATAGCGCTTAGTGTACTCTCTGGGCAGTTCACATACCAACCTTGGAAGGCTGAGTCAAAACCTTGATCCTTGGTCAGGATTGAACTCACAACCTTGTGGTTGCAGGAGAGCAGTTTAGCCACTGCGCCACCAGGGCCGTTTGGAAACCTGACCAAAACCAAACCCAGAAATGGCCAAATGTTCACTTCCAACTGCAGAGTTTTTTAAAATTAAGTTAATAAAATTTTGTGTCAGAAATTATTCTGTGTTGAAAGGAATTTTTTTTTGCAAGAACTCCACTCAGGGAATGCCCAAATGAGGCTCCTTTCATGTCCCCAAGAGCTGGGACAGAGATGGGTGTTCAATCCGTCATGCAGTACCCAGGTCTCAAACTGCTGACTTGCCAGCCTTCCAGCTAACAAGGCGAGCTTCTTAACCACTGAGCCACCGCAGCCTCTTTTAATTAAGCTGTGGATACTGAACTGCTCTGTATTCTAGTTTATTACCAAAACCACTACTCCAGAGAGCCCTGGTGGTACCATGGTTAAAGTGCTGTACTACGGCCACAACTGCTGACATTGTAAGTTCAGTCCTGATGGGGATCAAGATTGACTCAGCATTCCATGCTTCCTAGGTTAATAAAATGAGCACCCAGCATGTTGGAGGCAAAAGTGCTAATTACCTTGTGAACCACCCAGATTGTGCACTAAGTGCTATGGGGCGGTAATATAAATGTAATTCCTATTATTAATTGCTTTTAGGAGCAGAAAATTCCAATTTTTGCTGCATTCTTTCTCTTATTTTATTTATTATTTATTTATTAGTTCAAATTTATATTGCCGCCCACTCACCGTGGCGACTCAGGGCGGCTTACAGACAATACATTACACTACATTACAATACAATATGTTGGGGTGGGCACAGGGCGGCAAGGTCCTCAACCTGCCCTGGCTTCTTCTTCCCCTGGCAGTTGGTGTAGGCACAGGGGGAGGGGCGGCAAGGTCCTCAACCTGCCCTGGCTTCTTCTTCCCCTGGCAGTCTTCTTTTTCCCCTTTTCTCTCTTTTTTCCTGTTTGTATTTTTTGCTATTTTTTTACATAGAAGAAAACAACCACATAAAAATACAAAATATAAAAATGAAAACACAAACTCTCTTTAAAAATAACAACAAAAATAAACTACTACATGTGCCCACCACCAATGGGGCATTATATACCTCCAACTAACTATTCTCTATATGACGTTTTATTTATAGATTTGTCCCCCCCTTTCCAAAAAAGATGCATATACTTGTCCAGGTCTTACTCCTTTCCTTTTCCCATCTTTCTATGAAGACTGGGTGGTTTGGGCTGGATTTCTTTAACCAATCATCCAACTCAAATTCAAATTCTATTTTCAATTTTTTTTAAAACAATAATCAATCTCAAAGCTGTTGCCACTAAAACAATCATTTCTTTCTTAATCTGTTTATTTCCAAAGCCCATTAATAATGCTGTTCAAGGACTCGTCTCTAATTTTATAGACAGCTTTACATAATTACAATAACCACTGTAAATGAAGATATGTTCCAACCTCTTTTTTTTTTACATCTCCTACAATCCTTATTATATTTTGAGCCATAATAGGTTAACCGTACCGGAGTTGCCTGCAATGTACCCATTTTTACTCTGAGACTTGCCTACATTGCAGGGGTGTCATGAGGAGAAGGGTATGAATCACATGGGCCCTTTTAAACTTCCCCACACAAATACAGATGTTTCCACTGGGTGATGTCTTCTCTTTCACTGCAGGGTTCAGTGGACCATTGTGTGAAGTGGAAGAATGTGCCCCTGAGCATTGCTTCAATGGGGGAACCTGCCTCGCACAAAGCCAGGGATTTCTCTGCAAATGTCCCCCAGGTGAGTGAGGGAAAGGCCAAAAATGGGTGAAGTGCAGCTCATTTTGTTGTGGGTACCAAAAGGAATACATGCACCAAAAATTAGGAGAGAGAGAGAAAGGCCTTAATTGTTATTTTGCGAGAAAGCCTTCTCTCTATCCTTCTTCAAAAGATGGGTAGAGAAAATAAAGACAAGCAATTCAGGAGAACAATTTTATAGATCTAGGGGGAAACAAAGACAAATTGTTTAGAGAGGAGTTCTCAACCTTTTTAAGCTGGAGGCCGGGTCACGATCCCTCAGATAGCTTCAGGGGCCAGAAGGCCATTTTGCCCTTCCTCCACCACATGGTTTGCATAAGTATACAAAATCAATGTGCCAGTGACTCAACATCAATCATCAGGCAGCAGTTAGCTAATCTGACAACTCTGAGGACTAACACACTTGTGTGCCTAAGACCACAGGGAAGGGTGATGGTCCCCAAGTGGATTTAAACCCACTTGAATCCATCTTGATGGAGGGCAGCAGCTTCATCAGTCCTGGCCTAAGGCTGAGGAGGTCTTTGTGGGCCAAAAGGGCTCAGGACCACAAAGTGACTCATGGAACTGGATCAGTGGTATGGGCATCATGCATGAATGTGGAAGGCAGGTGAAAGGCCACTGCATTATATTCTCAGGACAGACTCCATGGCTGGTCACCATGATGATCGCCAAACGCCAATATTTGGAATCGGATATGGCACCAGAAGAAGAAGAGGCAAGGTGGAAGTAGGAAGAAGTTTAAAATGGCTTTTCTTCAGCTATTGCTTGTTTATTCAGCTTTGCCCTGGAGATTCAACACAGCCTGCTGCCCCATGACTTTTCTATTCTCCTTCCCCATCTTATTAGGTTTTGAAGGGCCTCGATGCAAGCAAGAGGTAGACCTGTGCGCCAGTTCCCCCTGTAAGAACGAAGGTCAATGTCTGAACACAGCAGGGGTCTTCCACTGCATCTGCCCCCCAGGTAAATTCACTGCAAGCAACCCATTTCAGGCCAGGAGGTTGGATTTCATTGCCTCAATCCAGCATGTTGGATTTTAGCTAAAGAGCCAAGACTGTAATCAGACTCAATGCAAAAAAAATTTAATTAAAAGGTGACATAGCAACAAGAAAGCTTAGAGGACTGGCCCTGCTCTTGAGCAAAGTGAAACGGTGGATTTTAAGTCTCATAACAAAGGTGCCTCCTATGGCTAGTTATTTAATGCAACACAGCATCCCTGTTGACACAGAGAGACAGATTTCCAGAGGGTTACGTCAAGAAAAATAACCTTTTCTAAGCTCTGCTACTGTCTTCCCAAATTCCACAATGGGAAATCAGAGCAGAGTGAAGAGAAGGCTTCTCCTCCTCCTCCTCCATCTAGGTCAGACTTTAAAATGCCAAAACAAAGCCACTTTCTTGGTTTTGTGGTTGGCCCAACTTAAGTCCTCATTGGTGCACATATCTGGCAGTTATTTATTTATTTATTGTTCACATTTGTATGCTGCCCTTCTCGCAGAGCAACTCAGCAGACCAATAAATGAGCCGGATTCTGTATCTCTTCTCATTCATGCGGCATGTTGTTGTCCATCAGCAGCTTCCACTTAACCATGTTGGGTCTTGCATTTAGAGACTCTAACCCTCAGCCTATTCAGAGTTTTCCAAGTGATGGGTTGAGTTTCTCAGCCATATTCTCCTTTAATGTTATTCTTTGTCCAATGAACTCTTTCCTCACGTCTACTAATTTGGTTTTGTTCTTGCCATCAAGTTCTTTCTGGATCTGAGCCGGCGGACTTGAGGTTCATATCCATTTTAGAGTATGTGGAGGGTCCTTCTCTTGCTTAGTTCTCTTGACATCCGCTGCTACTTCTCAAGAGAAAGCTGAAGTAGGAACAATAAGAAAGGCCTGGTTTGATGCAATGATGGTGTTGACGCCTCCCTCTTGCAGGTTTCGAGGGACCCCTGTGTGAGATGGAGGTGGACTTCTGCCACAGCAACCCCTGTGGCCAGGGAACGTGCCTGAAAGCCCCAGGATC
Source organism: Furcifer pardalis (assembly GCA_030440675.1). NCBI lineage: Eukaryota > Metazoa > Chordata > Lepidosauria > Squamata > Chamaeleonidae > Furcifer > Furcifer pardalis. The sequence goes on along the minus strand of CP126893.1, from coordinate 162,764,671 downwards.
CTTCACCTGCGTTTGCTCACCTGGCTTCACTGGACCCTTCTGCGTGGATTTTAGTGACCCCTGCCAGAACTGGCAGTGCCTCAGTGGCGGCAGTTGCCAAGTAACGCTGTCTGGGTATGGAAGAGGTGGAAAAAGGGTTATGGGACAAAGCAGGGTTGCCTAATGTAAACTTTGCTGACACAATAACAGCCGAGGGTGTATATCAGAGGTTCCCAACCTTTTCAAGCGGGTACCCGGGTCATGCTCTCTCAGTCAGCTTTGAGGGCCGGATGACCATTTTGCCTTGCCTGCATGATTAGGGGAAGGGGACATTTTAGCCTAACAGCTTCAAAGGGGTGGCCATTTTGTTTCTTGAATGCCCTTGGAGGGGTGGGGAACCACATGAAATGGCACCATGGGCCAGATTCTGCCCATGGACCTTAGGTTGGGAACCCCTGGTGTATTTATTTTTTATTTTATTTAGATTTATATTGCCGCCCACTCGCTGAGGCGACTCAGTTCCCTTCTTTCCTGATTAGAGTGCAGCTTTGTATAAGGTAGGCAACAAAGGCAATGGACTAATTAACAAATGGATGAATACAATTTGTTCTTACTGCAGGCCGCACTGTCTTTGTCTACCCGGTTGGACGGGACTGAATTGTGGCATGGAGATCGATGCCTGCCATTCCCGACCATGCCACCAGGGGGGAACTTGCATGAGCCATCCAGGTGTTTTCAGCTGCCTTTGTCCCGGTGGCTACACAGGTAATGCATACCTGCCAGTGTCCTATCCCTTACTTCTCTTCTGGCTAGGGAGCCAAACTTATTTACAGAAGCACCCTGGTGTTGTGGTTAAACTGCTGCACTGCAGCCAAAGCTGATGACATTGTAAGTTCGATCCTGGGGATGTAAAACAAGAAATTGGGACATATTCTCACTTATGGTAAGACTTCATTTGTTTGTTTTGGTGTCAGAGATTATTCTGGGGTGAAAAGATTTTTCAATCAAATATTGACAGTAAAATTGGAGATGTGTCCTGAATATTGTTTAAAAAAATGGAAAGTAGATTGGGAATTTGACTGGATGATTGTTATACAGCAGGGATTCTCAGCCTGTAGCCCATGGGCCGGATGTAGCCTGTGGCACCATTTCATGTGGCCCACCACCACCTCCACCACACCAGGAAGTGCCATGTGGTGGAGGAAGGGCAAAATGGTCGCCCAGCCCCCAAAGCAGTCTGAGGGAACATGACCTGGTCCTCGGCTTTAAAAGGTTGAGAACTCCTTTTATACAGACATATGGAGTATAGCTAAAAATGAGAAATTAACTTGAGGTAAAGGTAAAAAAGAGATTAGCCAAAAAACAAAAAAAACTGATTTTAGAAAAACATGGGGAGACTTTTTCAATTATGTATTAGTTAAAGGGAAAGGAGTAATGCCAGAGCAAGATGTATTATATTTTTCAAATGAGGGGACAAATATGTTAAAAATGTAAGGGCACTGAGAACAGTTAATCAAGAAGGTTTATAATATTCCACTGGTGGTGGGTGCACATCGTAGTTATATGTAATCTTGATAAGATTTTTGTATGGTTTTCTGTAGTAGTTGTGATTTATTTTTGTTTATTTTTGGGTTGGTTTTTTTTTAAATTAAAGTTTTAAAATGAGTAGCCAGTATGTTTGGGGCAAAAATGCTTATTACCTTGTGAACTGCCCAGAGAGTGCACTAAGTCTGAAGTGGCAGTATATAAGTATAATTGCTATTGCTATTAATGTGTTACATTTGTATAATACCCTTTTGGTCCTAGACCCAGTGGTGGGATCAGCAGGTTTGCCCCAGTTCGCCAGAACTGGTAGCAGAAATTCTGGCCAGCCCCGCCCATCCAAGTTTTGAAATAAAGTACAGGTAGTCAAAAGTTCTCATTCGGGTGCAATGCTGGGCTTTTCCCCTGACCACGCCCACCATACTATGCACACAGAGTAGGTAGTAATTTTTTTTTGAATCCCACCACTGCCTAGCCCCCGCAGGGTGGTAAACAATCAAGTTTAAACAACTGTATGAATAAATTAGTTAAAATACCTAAAAATAGTAGACAAGTCTTCTTAGTCTTCCGTGTCTAGGCCAGACATGAAACTGCCAAAATAAAGGCACCTTTTCATTCTGCAGCTCCTTTCGCCCGACCCCATGTGGGAAAGATTAGCCAGCAACACAATGTTGCTGTTACAAGGGCACGCCCAATTGTGGGTCAAAAAACCAACACTGTGTACTCAAGTAGACAAGTTAAACACAATGAAGAAAGTTATAAAAATACAACTTCTCCCACTGTCAGTGTTGAGAGATTCCTATAATCTGAGGGAGGAGGGACGGTTCCTTCATCATCCTTCTTTGCCATCATCCTTCTTTGCCACTAGATTTTTAATTGGTGTGGGTGGGAGGCAATTTTTCAGTGTATTTAGGACTTTTAAGGGTTTCTATAATTTTAAACGTTGGGGATTTTATGTACACCGTCCAGAGTCGCATATTGATTGGGGCAGCTATACAAATTGAATGAATTAATGAATTAATGATCTCTGCCTTTATATAAAAAATATCTTCTTCCTTCTTTTTCCTCACTACACTGCAGGTACAACATGTGAAATAGAAGTGGATGAATGTGGATCGGGCCGTTGTTTCAATTCTGGAACTTGCCTTAACAGTCCTGGATCATTCCGTTGCCTTTGCCCGGTGGGTTACACAGGACTGAGATGTCAAGTAATTCTTGACCCTTGTTTGCCCAGTGAGTATCTGGAAGATAACACCATCCTTCTTGAGTTCAAGAAGATGTCTCTGTTGACCTGTCTCATCTTTTGCTTGAGGCGGTTGCCTCCCTCTGCCTCATGATAGGGCTGGGTCTGCTGGGAGCCCAGTTTGGTTAAAGCAGTGGTGCCCAAACTAAGGCCCGGGAGCCGGGTGCAGCCCCTGATGCCAATTCATCCGGCACGCGAAGCCCTCATCGCTCCTGGAAGCGGAAGTAAAATACGCCCGTATGGTCACGTTTTACTTCCGCTTTCAGGAGCGACAAGGGCTTTGTGGGCCAGATGAATTGGCGTCGGGGGCCGCACCCGGCCCCCGGGCCTTAGTGACCAGCTCCCTGAACCACATGATCATCCGACGGCCCAAAAAGTTTGGGCACCCCTGGGTTAAAGACTCTGAGAAACCCAACAGGGTGGGGGAAAGAAATTAAAATTGACAACATTAAGAAAAACAACCAAAATATAGGATGCTAGTTCTGCCTTTTTAAAAAATTCTGCTTTTGGGATAGGTAAAGATCACCCTTGCTTGAAAGCCAGTCATATCTGACTCTAGGGTTCAGTGCTCATCTCTGTTTATAGCCAAAGAGCCAGCATCTGCAGATGTTTCCATGGACATGTAACAGGCAAGACTAGACACCGGTGTGCACAGAACTCAGTTTCCCTTCCTATCAAAGTGAAGTGGTACCTAACTAGGTAAAGGTTTCCCTTGCTCAAAAGCCATTCGTATCCAACTCTAGGGTTCAGTGCTCATCTCTGTTTCAAAGCCGAAGATCCAGCGCTGTCTGCTTCTGCAGACATTTCTGTGGTCATGTGGCAGGAACGGAATGCTATTTACCTTCCCAACCAAGTGGTTCCTATTGATCTACTTGCAATTTCTTGCTTTCGAACTGCTAGGTTGTAGGAGCTGGGACAAAGACGGGAGTTCATTCTGTCCTGCAGTACTCGGGAATCAAACTGCTGACCTCCCGTCTTCCAGTCAACATCTTAGCCACTTGAGCCACTGCAATTCCTAGTCACTCCTTCATGTATTACTCAGGTCTCAAACTGCTGACCTGCCGACTTTCCACTCATCAAGTTCAATGTCTTAACCACGAAGCCACCACAGTCCCTTCTACACCTGGGATGCAGCGGTAGTAAGGAACTTTATTTACTGAAAATGTAATAGCATATTTTTTTTTAAAAAAAATGCAGAACTAACATCCTATTTTTGGTTGTTTTTCTTAATTTTGTTAATTTTCATTTCCTCCCCCCCCCCCAAACTCAGAAACTTTAACCAAACTGTTTTTCTTAATTTTGTTGATTTTAGTTTGATTTCTCTCCCCACCCCTTATGTTTTTGAAATCCAGTTAGTGTTAGCCCAACTAATAGTAGTAATGATAAAAATAACATGAAGCCAAATATGTGATGGAATTGTACTTCCTTTCTCAGCATTGTGGTTGTGACTCATTTTGGACATGAACGCTCATGCTTTTCGCTAAGTGAAAAGAGAACAGCTTTTCACTCATTGAAAAAATAAATAAATAAAGGAAGACTAATTGTACATATGAAGGAAATTGTTGCATATAATAATAGTAATTAGTAAATTCATAAAGTAGTATAGTCCCTATTATGTGCTAATTGACTACATGTGGGAAGAACACTCAAATTGCTGTAAAGTTAGTCCAAACAGAATTTACCAGGTCTAAATTTGTTAGGCCCGTATTTATATAGCTTTGGAGAGAAAGATGCATTCAGTAAATGAAGGCATTCTGATAAATCAAGGGTTCCAAAACTAAGATTTACAGGCCGGATCTGGTCCCTGACCCCATTTCAGGGGGGGGTAGCAACCCCTCCAATGGCATTTGAGAAACAAAATGGCTGCCCTTTAAAGCTGTTGGGACAAAATAGCCACCCTCATCATGCAGGCAGGGCAAAATGGCTGCCCAGCCCTTGAAGCTGACAGAGAGCATGGCCTGGCCCTCAGCTTTAAATGTTGGGAACCCCCATGCTAAATAAAAAAGTAGAGGCTTGGGGTCTACATAGCTTGATTTGCCAGTTTTATTTCTCATAGGATGCCATAATTTTATTTACAACAAACTGGCTTAGTAGTTAAGACGCTGAACTTGACGTCCGGAAGTTCAACAGGTCAGCCGTTCGAGGCCCAACTGCTGCATGATGGATTGAGTGCCCGTCTCTGTCCCAGCTCCTGCCATGCTAGCAGTTCAAAAGAAAGAAATTGCAAGTAGATAAATAGGGATCACCTTGACGGGAAAGGTAACAGTGTTCTGCGTCTTGTCATGCCTGCCACATAAATACAGAAACGGAGATGAGCACTGGCCCCTAGAGTCGGTCACAACTGGCTTTTGAGAAGGCAAGACCTTGACCTTACCTTGACCTTTACAAAGCTTTGCCATCACTGTGTTATCCACCAGTTCTGTTATCAAACTAATAAACTCCACGTCAGACTCACCGTCTCTATCTTTCCACCTTTTCCAAACAGATCCTTGTGGAAATGGGGGCGAATGCGTAATGAAAGAAGAGACTGCCCCACATTGCGTCTGCCCCACAGGCTGGGCTGGCCCTCGATGTCAACAAAGGACAAGGACAAGTGCAAAAAACTGTATGGAGCAGGCGGGTGGACTCAGCTGTCCGCTGGAATCCCCTGTCAAAGGTGTCAGTTTTGGGGCGACTTCACTAAGCCTAAAGGATGCCAGTGGAACGGAGGTGGGTTCAACTATGATCGACTCTTGTTTTAAAAGAGCCCTGGTGGTTTAGTGGTTACACTGCTGTACTGCAACCAAAAGTTTGTGAGTTCAATTCGATCCTGACGGAGTTCAAGGTTGTCTCAGGCTTCCATCCTTCCAAGGTGGGTAAAATGAGTACCCAGCATGTTGGGTGCAAAATGCTAATTAGCTTGTAAACTCCCCAGAGAGTCTACTAAACTCTATGGGGCAGTATAGAAATGTGATTGCTATTTGGTGAAAGCATATAGACTGAGCTATGGCCCTATATTTGTGTAAGGTTAAGGTAAAGGTCGCCCTTGCTCGAAAGCCAGTCATATCCGACTCTAGGATTCAGTGCTCATCTGCATCAGCGCTGTCTGCATCTCCAGATGTTTCCATGGACATGTGGCAGGCATGACTGGTGCGCACGGAACACTTTGTGCCTTAGGAAAAAAATCCCATTCACATGCATGCTATGCAGATGCATTTTGTTATTTGAAAATAGTATGAGAAAAAGTACACCTCCTTATGATGCTTCCACCTTGAATGTATGTAGTTATTATGAACATGCTCTCATTTATTTTCCATTTGCAGTGCCCGCTGGGAGGACAGTGTCCAAATGGAGGAACTTGTATCAAAACATCAGGTGGATTTCATTGTTTATGCCCACCAGGGACCACAGGTACTGATGGCTGGCTGACAGTTAGTTAGTTAGTTAGTTAGTTAGATAATTGATTAACTTAACGTAACGTAACGTAACTTAACGTTACTTAACTTAATGGATATGAATGAATTGAATGAATGAACTGAACTGAACGGATATGGATGAATCGAATAAATGAAAGAATTACCTGAACTGAACTGAACTGAATGGATATGAATGAATCAAATGAATGAACTAAACCAGGGGTACCCAAACTAAGGCCTGGGAGCCAGATGTAGCCCCCAATGCCAATTCATCCGGCCCACGAAGCCCTTGTTGCTTTTGGAAGTGGAAGTAAAACGCCAGAGTGTAATAATAATTTCGTGTCAGCAATTATTCTGGGTTGAAAGGATTTTTACTGGAGAAACTCCACTCAGGGGACGCCTGAATGAGGCTCCTTTCAAGTCCGCAAGATCTTTTCCCACTGAAGTGGTCTCTATTTATCTACTTGCAATTTCTTGCTTTCGAACTGCTAGGTTGGCAGGAGCTGGGACAGAGACGGGCACTCAATCCATCAGTCAGTACCTGTGTCTTGAACTGCCAACTTGCCAGTCTTCCAGCTAACAAGGCAAGCTTCTTAACCGCTGAGCCACTGCAGCCTCTAGCCCAGTGGTGGCAAACCTATGACACGCATGCCAGAGGTGGCACTCAGAGCCCTCTCTGTGGGCACCTGTGCAGTCACCCCAGCACATTTTAACCACTGTGCCACCAGGGTAGAAAAAAAAGCTGACAAGCAAGACGTGGGGGGCGGTTCTCTATTAAAAATATATATATATTGCTGTTGTGGGAATCTCAACAAACAGAACCCCTCAACTCCTTCCTTAGCTTGCGTTGAATTACAAGGCTCTCGAAAGCACTCAAAGCCAACCACACACATTAAGAACTCCTGCTCTAGCTTTCTGTTACTCTGCAGGAGAGTATGCTAGTCTAGTGTGCTACAGATTCAATGCATGCAAAGCAGATGGATGTGGCCCTAAATCCGGGGGCTGGATGCAGCCCGTGGCACCATTTCATGTGCCCCCCCCCCGCTGCCTCCACCACACCAGGAAGTGCCATGTGGTGGAGGGAGGGCAAAATGGCTGTCCCACCCCTGAAGCTGTCTGAGCATGACCCAGCTCCCAGCTTTAAAAAGTTGAGGACTCCTGCCTTAAATGAAACAGGGAGATTGGTCACAGGATGCCTAAAACCCCCAATACAAAAAGTGCATTACAGGTACTTAACTAGCATCCCTCCACTAACATAGTATCTCCCATATGATACAATGCACACAATACCCCTCAATACGCACTGAGGAGGACCTTATATAAGCAAGAGGAAATGCTCTTGAGGTGGCCCGATATTGGGTGGATGTCGTCTAATTTCTGTTTGTTTTAGATGAGTTAATTTTGCTTTGTATGCTATATGCTTGTGGTGCCTCTGACACAATTAAAGAAAGAAAGAATCAAGGTTGACTCAGCCTTCCATCCTTCCAAGGTCGGTAAAATGAGCGCCCAACAAGTTGGGGGCAAAATAGCAATTAATGCTAATAAAATTGTGAGCCAGAGTGCAGTAAATGCTATGGGGTGGTATATAAGTGTGATTGCTTTGCTTCTCATGGGCAGCTGGTTGGTCATTTTGGACACCAGGTTGCCAGACTGATACAACATGAATCCACCGAGATCCTGAGAAAACCTCATGACGTACCTTTCTCCTGTCTCCCAGGTCCACAGTGTGATCAGGACCCCTGTTCCCTCCCTGGTCCTCATTGCTATTATGGGGGCACCTGCGTGGCTCAGCTTGAAGGGTTTTCTTGCCTCTGCCCCCCTGGTTATGTCGGTGAGCGGTGCCAGGGGGTGGTGAATGCCTGCTTTTCCCAGCCTTGCCAACAACCCGGTGCCCAGGAATGCGTCTCCAACGAACAAGGTTTCCAATGCTTGTGTGCTTCACGATACACTGGTAAGCAGAGGCGAATGCAGATGCCTATGTGGCATTACAAGTTTGGCAAACTTCCTTTTGAGGGGGGAACTACCAGAAGTGGGGGCTGTGGTGGGTATTATTATTATTATTATTATTATTATTATTATTATTATTATTATTATTATTATTATTATTATTATTATTATTATTATTATTATTATTATTATTATTATTATTATTATTATTTCGATTTATATGCCGCCCTATTTGGTGAAAACCAACTCAGGGCGGCTTACAACATACAATCGAATACAATATAACGGTTCAATAATACAATATCATAGTATCAAAAATACAATGCAACAAAATAAATATAAACACAATATAATCAGAATACAGTCCATAAACAATATTCAATACCGAATGGACAATAAACAATATACTCACAATACAATCCATACCCAATACTAATACTAATGATGATGATGATGATGATGATAGTACTGTAATAATAATTTTTGTCAGAAATTATTCTTGGTTGAAAGGATTTTTATGGGAGAAATTCTGTTCAGGGAAAGCCCAAATGTGGCTCCTTTTATGTCTCCAAGAGCTGGGACAGAGACAGACGCTCAATCCATCATGCAGTACCCGGGTCTCAAACTGCCAGGTTGCCAGCCTTCCAGCTAACAAGGTGAGCTTCTTAACCACTGAGCCACAGCAGCCCTTGCTGTGGTGGGCTAGTGGTTAGGATGCTGAGTTTGATGACCAGAAAATTGGCAGGTCAGCAATTCGAGACCCGAGTGCTGTGTGAAGGATTGGGCACCCATTGTCTGTCCCAGCTCCTGCCAACCTAGAAGTTCAGAAGCAATAAATTGTAAGTAGATAAATAGGTAATGCTTTGGTGGGAAAGGTTACAACCTTCCTTGCACTCCAGCATCTAGTCATGCCTGCCTCATGACCACGAAAATGTCTGTAGACACAGACAGCGCTAGAGATGGGCACCGAACCCTAGAGTCAGACATGACTGTCTTTTGAGCAAGGGAGACCTTTACCTCATCTTCTTGCTGCTTTCTAGGCATTAAACTTCCGCCAAGGTAGTAGAGAAAAATCATGCACATTATTAATGTTCCTGTCCAGGAATTTGTCTGCTGTTTACAGAGGCAAGACATCTTGTTACAGGAAACAAATCAAAATGGAGGCAGACCTTTCACATTTTTCTTTTCTTCTGTCCTTGCCCTACATTGCAGGAGTGCTGTGTGAATCTGTGATTGATAGCTGTCAGTCAAATCCCTGCCAAAATGGTGGAAGCTGCAGCACAATACCTGAAAACCCTTTGGAATTCGTCTGCCATTGTACACCGGTATGAATGGAGCAAATGCAACCAAACTACAGGGGCAGAATCCAGATTGTAGGGACTGCTGTGGCTTAGTGGTTAAGACGCTGAATGTGACGACTGGAAGGTTTGCAGGTCAGCAGTTCAAGACCCAAGTGCTGCATGAAGGAGTGAGTTTCCGTTATCTGTCCCAGCTTGAGCCAGTGTAGCAGTTCGAAAGCAAGAAATTGCAAGTAGATAAATAGATACCCTTTCGGTAGGAAAGGTAACATTGTTCCATGCACTCTAGTGTTTGGTCATGGCTGCCACATGATCATGGAAACATCTGCAGATGCAGACAGCACTGGCTCTTTGGCTATAAACAGAGATGAGCACTGAACCCTAGAGTCAGATACGACTGGCTTTTGAGCCACGGTGACCTTTACCTTTACTATCCAGATTGTGGGAAGTAGTCAAAATTAATTTTCTTAGCAAATTTAGATGTCACAGCAGATGACCTTAAGTATAAAACTATGAAAATTATCATTTGATAGGAGCATGACCTGGGACTGTGTTGTTGTTGTTGTTGTTCAGTCACACAGTCGATTCCGACCCTTTGCAACCCTATGGACCATTGTCCTCCAGGCACTTCTGTCCTCCACCATCCTCCTCAACTCTCTCAGCTCTGTGCCCACTGTGTCTACAATACCATCTAGCCATCTCATCTTTGGCCACCCCTTCTTCTTTTGCCTTCCACCTTTCCCAGCATCAAGGCTTTCTCATTTGATGTCCAAAGTACTTTAGCTTCATTTTTACAGAAGGTCAGCAGTTCAAAACCTGAGTACTGCATGACGGAATGAGCGTCCATTGCTGTCCCAGTTCCTGCCAACCTAGCAGTTCGAAAGCAAAAAATTGCAAGTAGATCAAGAGGGACCACTCCGGTAGGAAGGCAAAGAGTGTTCCGTGTCTAGTCATGCCTGCCACATGTGCAGTCACAGACAGTGCTGGCTCTTCAGCTATAAACAGAGATGAGCACTGAACCTGAGAGTCAGATATGACTGGCTTTCAAGCAAGAGTGACCTCAACTATGCTAAGACCCATTTGGATCGGCCATTTTGCCAGCGTCTTCCTCTCCAGATGTAGGTAGGAGGAATTCCAGCCGCCACAGATTTGTCTAATGAAATCACCCCGGGAAGAATGGAAATATTTCCTCTTTCCCTCTTTCTGTCCAGGATTATGATGGCGCCACGTGTGGCCTCCTCCTCCCTCCCTGTGGATCCTCCTATTGTTACAACGGCGGTGTTTGTATCACTCACCAGTCTGGACGTCGATGCCACTGCGCAACAGGCTTCTCTGGGCCAGACTGCCGCCATGCTCCATGTCTTCCAGGACTCTGCCCTCTCACCAATGGCACCTCGGCCTTGGAGTGCCAGGCAGTGGTGGGAGACGGGCATTGTGACCGAGCCTGCAGCTCCCCAGAGACCCAATGGGATGGGGGCGACTGTTCCCTGGGGCTGCCTGATCCTTGGGGAAGCTGCCCGGAGAAGGAGGCATGCCGGACAGCTTTCCAGGATGGGCATTGCCAGCGCCATTGTGACAGCGAAGACTGCCTGTACGACGGATTTGACTGCGCCCGGCAGAAAGAGTGCAAGTAAGTCACCAGGAGAGGAGAGGCTTCTACTACTGGCGAATGTTGGAGATGAATGGGGGTATGTGCATGTTGGCTAGAGCCTTGGTGGCAAAGAGATTAAACTGCTGTACAGTATTGCAGCCAATCTGTTGTGAGTTTGATCCTGACAGGGATCAAGATTGACTCAGCCTTCCATCCTTCTGAGATCAGTAAAATGAGTACCTAGTGTTTTGAGGGCAAAAAAATGCTAATTAACTTGTGAACCACCCAGAGAGTGCACTAAGCGCTATGGGGTGGGATAGAATTGATATTGCTAGCTGGCATTTCCCAGAAATCTTTCACTCAGCACTACTTAACATATCATTCTGGTTGAGGGATTCTGGGAGGGGTGTAATCTAGAAAAGGGAGGGAGGGAAAGTCAGACAGACAGAGGAGGGAGGGAGAGAAAGAAAAAGAAGAGGAAAGTAAAAGAAAGAAAGAGGCAGGAAAATAAAAGAAAGGGAGGGAGAGAAGAAAGAAAGAGGGAGGGAGGGAGAGAAAGAAAGAAAGAAAAGGAGGAAAGTAAAAGAAAGAAAAAAGAAAGAAAGGTTGGAAAATAAAATGGAGGGAGAAAAGAAAGAAAGAAAAGGAGAAAAGTAAAAGAAAGAAAGAAAAAGAAAAGGAGAAAAGTGAAAGAAAGAAAGAAAGGGAGGGAGGGAGGGAAGATTTGAGAAAAGGGAGGGAGGGGGGAAAGAAATATTTTCTCCCCAATTTCTGCTTTCTTCATCCCATGCATTGCATTCTGCATCTTTCTGTCACAGATCCTCTTATGCAAAATATTGCCAAGACCGCTTCTCTGATGGATATTGCGATCAAGGCTGCAATACTGCTTCCTGCGGCTGGGATGGGGGTGATTGCTTGTCTTACCCTACTCCACCGCAGGCACCCACGTTGGGCCTGGCTGTCCTGCTGCCACGGAAGGATCTGCCTCATTTCTTGCGTTCCCTGACTGTTGCCACACGGGCAGTGCTACGAGTTCAGCAGGATGTCCAGGGCAAAGAGAGGATCTACCCTTACACGGGGAAGGAGGAGCTTGGGAGCAGGAGTAACTGGACAGGGGCCCAGCGAAAGACCTCAGCAGACACCATTGGGTGAGAGAAAAATACAGATCATCCCTCCTGCTTCATATGGCAAACTTCACCTTTATGTATGTTCCTACTAGGACCGGGATTTTCATATATTTTTTTGAGCAGCAACACCCAGACATTCATCCCATACTAGAATTAAGAGGCCTTTAAACCCTAGAAAAAAGTGGCCTTATCGGAGGTTTGATATGACATACAGGTAGTCCATAAATGGAAGCCACAGCGGCTTCATGGTTAAGACACTGAGTTCAATAAATGGGAGATCGACAGGTCAGCAGTTGAAGACTCAAGTGCTGCACAGCAGAGTGAGTCCATCTCAACTAGTGCCAACCTAGCAGTTTGAAAGCAAGAAAATTGCAAGTAGATAAATAGGTACCACTTCAGGGGGAAAAGTAACAGTGTTCCGTGTACTCTGGTGTCTAGTCATGTCTGCCATATGACTAGAGAAATGTCTGCAGATGCAGACAGCGCTGGTTTGTTGGCTGTCAATCAGAACTTCCTAAACTTTTCAAGTCGGGGGCCGGGTCATGCTCTCTCAGTCAGCTTCGAGAGCTGGATGGCCATTCTGTAATGCCTGCATGGTGGAGGTGGCCATTTTGTCCAAGCAGCTTCAAAGGGGTGGCCATTTTGTTTCTCGAATGTCTTTGGAGGCACGGGGGCCCACATGAAATGGTGCTGTGGGCCATATCCAGCCCATGGTCCTTAGGTTGGGTACCCATGCTCTAAATGGAGTAAAGCACTGTCCCTAGAATCGGACAAGACTGGTTTTCAAGCTTTGGAGAACTTGACTTTTACCTAGTCCATAAATGAGCAACTGCAGTACAGTACAGTACAGTACAGTATTTTGCTTCCAATTCTCCTCACTTGACTCCAGCACCATCTAGCAGCTATTCTGTGTCAATGCTACATATCTTACTGTAGTAGAGTGTGAGATTCAAAGGAGAGCTTTAAATCATTCACTTGTTTGAGTTCACCATCCAAAATAGGAGCTGCAGTGGCTCATTGGTTAAGAAACTTGTCTTGTTAGCTGGAAGGCTGGCAAGTCGACAGTTCGATACCCGGGTACTGCGTGACAGATTGAGCACTGTCCCAGCTCTTGGGGACATGAAAGGAGCCTCATTTGGGCATTCCCTGACACAAAATTATTATTATACCATCCAGAATGAAATGGCCATTGTCCAAATATAGCTAAATAAATAAATAAATCACTAAGCTATAAATAAATAAATCACATAGCTATTCACTCATCAGTCAGCAGACTAAATATCAAAATGGAGAGTCAAGAACACAAGCGAAAACAGTAGAACAGATGCAATTCTAGGTATTCCCTAAAAATTTAAATATAAAAATTGTAGGTTTTTTTAAAAGAGCCCTGGTGGTGCAGTGGTTAAAACTCAGCCTTCTATCCTTCTAAGGTTGGTAAAATGAGAACCTAGCATTTTTGGAGGCAAAATGCTACAGTAATTAACTTGTGAACTGCCCAGGGAGTGCACTAAGCGCTATGGGGCAGTATAGAAGTGTGATTGCTTTGCTTTGCTTTGCTTTGCTATTTCACCCATACTACTTCAAACCAGATGTTTATAAATGAGTTGCTGTCATAATGGGTCCCTTCCAACACTTTTATTAGAAATCCTAATCAAACCTGTTTTAATATTGGCAGCTACAACAATAGTGAACATAAAAAAGGATGGAGTTCTTCCTTTGGGTTGACTCCATCATCTAAACCAGAGATTCCCAACCTGAGCCCTGTGGGCTGGATCTGGCCCCCAGCACCATTTCATGTGGGCCCCCACCCCTCCAAGAGCATTCAAGAAACAAAATGGCTATCCCTCTGAAGCTATGGGGACAAAATACCCACTCCCATCGTGTAGGCAGGGCAAAATGGCCATCAGGCCTTCAAAGCTGTCAGAAAGTGTGGCCTGTCTTGAAAAGGTTGAGAACCCCGGACCTAAACTTAACGTATTCTTTCTTTCTTCTTCATTTGCAGATTTACCATATTCCTCGTCATGGACTCGAGCTTGTGCTTCAAGTTGTGCCCCACGTCTCCTAAATCTGTCCTGAACTTCATGGGGGCCTTGTCAGCCAAGGGGACCCTAGAGTCCTCAATTCCATACCTGGTGATAGCTGCCTGGCAAGAATCAGTGGGAAATGGTATATAATATAGGATGAAACACAGGCTAACAAGGATACTATTTTTTTTTAAAAAAAATCAGATATAGGATGGTGATAGTGAGGAAAAATTTAAAGCATGAGGGATCAGCAACACAACCTCTCCACAAAAGTAGTCCAATATTCAGGCCACTGGATCAGTCCATGAAAACAAACGTGGATCGGACCTTTTGTACACAATATGCTGGCTATATATTTTACAGACCTCAGAAGGATGGAAGGCAATTTTGACACCCGCCAGGATTAAACTCACCATGGCAGCATCAATTTTTTACTACAGTACAGCAGTTTAACCACTGCACCACTAGGGCTCCTAACTATTTTGCCCCACAATGACCAAGGTATAAGTAAGTTGTTTTCTAATAAATTAACAAGGAGTACCTTGATTCCTTCGGTGGTGTAAGTGTAAACATTTTAAGTACTGTAACTAATCATCACAAGAGGTGTTGTACCTCATTAGTCAGATGAGTGTGTGGTGCAACTACCCTGTGATGGCAAACCTTGGCACTCCGGGTATTCTTGAACTTCAATTCCCAGAAGCCCTGATCAGCAGGAGTGCTGACTTGGGCTTCTGGGAATTGAAGTTCAAGAACACCTGGAGTGCCAGGGTTGGCCATCACTGCCTCAGACCATTGCTCCTAGCACTCTGATTTAAATTTAAATATTTAGTTCAGAGGTTCCCAACCTTTTCAAACTGGGGCCTGGGTCATGCACTCTCAGTCAGCTCCGAGGGCCAGACGGCCATTTTGCCCTGCCTCTACAATGGAGAGGGCCATTTTGTCCCAACAACTTCAAAGGGGTGGCCATTTTGTTTCTCAAATGCCCTTGGAGTGGTGGGAGGCCACATGAAATGGTGCCATGGGCCAGATCCAGCCCATGGGCCTTAGGTTGGGAACCTTTGATTTAGTTAGTTAAACAACTGTTTTACTTTAAGTTACTTTTGGAAAGTAAAGTTACTTTAAATAACTGTAACTTTACATAATTGTAGCAAAAGTGATAACAAAACAACTGTGTGTGTGTGTGCGTGTGCGCGTGTGCGTGTGCGTGTGCGTGTGCGTGTGCGCGCGCTTAGGACAATATATGTAACTAATTAAAAAAATTGCTTTGACAAACTGGGAACCCTTAATTTGTCTTCTTCTTTACAACCAGACCCTCAGGCCTCCGTTTACCAGTTCTCTGGACCCCTCCTTTACAGTGTGGTGGGGGGAGTTCTGGCCTTAGCCCTGGTCGTCTTTTTCGGGGTGTGGAAGATCCGCAGCCCACAGCAGAGGGAACAGGGTTCACTTTGGTTCCCGCCTGGATTTGCTCCTCACCAGGGCAAGAAACGCCGTTGCCGCCGGGAACCAGTGGGGGAAGATGCAATCGGACTCAAGTGAGTTAAAGCAAAGCTAGTTCTGCTTTGACCAGAGCAGACAGCTAGATATTTGTTTGCTTAGACTTGTGATTTGGCCTATCGTGGAAGATAGTGGGCACTTCTTCAGCAGAGATTTTAAAAATAATTTTATTTTATTAAAATACAGAAAAGAACACCTACCAAACTTGCATCAGCAATAATAATAATAATAATAATAATAATAATAATAATAATAATAATAATAATAATAATAATAATAATAATAATAATAATAATAATAATAATAATAATAATAATAATAATAATAATAATAATACAAAAATCTTAACAAAATTATATATATTGTAGTATAGGAGTTATCAACCTATTAAAGCCGGGGGCTGGGTAATGCTCCCTCAGACAGCTTCAGGGGGCGGACGGCCATTTTGCTATTCTTCCATCACATGGCACTTCCTGGTGTGGTGGAGGCAGTAGAGGGCCACATGAAATGGTGCCACGGGCCTTATCCAGCCTACTGGCCGCAGGTTGACAATCCCTGCTGTAGTACATATGGCTACTACCTGCATTCACCACCAGTGGGACTTATAAGCCTTCTCAATTAAATCTTCTTCTTCTTCTTCTCCTCCTCCTCTTCCTCCTCCACCCCCCCTTTGGGTTTTGAGGATGATACAAGGTTCTTGTTCTGACACTTCTAAAGGCCTCTACCAATGTTATTTCTTGTTCTTGTAAAGTTTCTTTGATGTTATCCGTCCACCTGAATATTGTTACATTTTTATATGTTCATTCCCTTGTTACAAAAAAGATAATAAATCTTGCTCTGGGTTTACTCCTTTCCCTTTCACTAATACGTAATCTTAAAACTCTCCCCATATTTCTCTTCATCCGAAATTGGGCTGGATGACTATCTCAGAGATATTACAGCACTGGGGCCAAACCTTAGCACTCCAGGTGTTCTTGAACTTCAGTTCCCAGAATCCCTCATCAGCAAGAGTGCTGACTTGGGCTTCTGGTAATAGAAGTCCAAGAACTCCTGGAGTGCCAAGGTTGGCCATCGCTGTACTACAACATTTGAGTCCTGCAGTGATGTGAGGCTGAGCTAGATGACCCCCATGGGAGTCCTCCTAATTCTACAGCTCAACAATTCTACCCTACTTTGTAGCCTGAGGGCTTCCACAGTAGCTAACAAATATAAAAGGCAGTCAAATAATATTATAAATATTCTAAAACAGGAGTACTGTAGATTGTGAGATTTTTCTGCCCCAGGTACCCAAGTAGCTTTTCTGCTTTGGGTACAAGGCGTTTTAGAAACAGCAATAGCAATTACACTTGTATTCCACCTCATAGCGCGTAGTGTACTCTCTGGGTGGTTTATAGGTAATTAGCATTTTGCTCCCAACATGCCAGGTCCTCATTTTGCCAATATGAGAAGGATGGAAGGCTGAGTCAACCTTGATCTCTGTCGGGATTGAACTCAGAATGTTTTGGCTCCAGTACAGCAGTTTAACCACTGCACCACTAGGGCTCTTTCCCCCCTCCATTTCAGGTAGCAAAATATCTTGGGGTGGGGTGGGGGTGGGGGGCTTCCAGTCTTATTCATATCCATAAAGGAATGACAGTATCCTGTGTTAGCATTTTACCCAAATTTTGATTTTACCCTTCATCCCCAATGTAGGCCAATGAAGCCGGGGACTCAATTTGTAGAGGACTCCGATATATGCTCCAGCCATCACTTTGATGGACCACTGAACACCAAGGATATGAAGGTACAGGTATTACTATAGAAGGAAGAAATAGAGTGTATCGATATTGCACAGTTACAACAATCTAATACTTCTTTGACTCCAGTTAAGTAGTTCCGTCTCCTAGAATCCAGGGATTTATAGTTTGGTGCAGTAATTTGAATTCACTGTTATAGTTCAGGAGAAGTAAAGGTAAAAGCTAGTGTTTAAAAAATTTTAATCTTTTAATCTTGATTTTATATTATGTTTTTATTGTGTTTTAGGTTGTTAAGAGTTGTGTCAGCCGCCCGGGGTCTTTTTGAGGAGGGCAGCATAAAAGTTTACTTAAATAAATAAATGTTCAGCATCTTAACCACTAAGCCACCACAGCCCCTCTCTGTCTTGGAAGAGAGAGTTCTGCCAGGATTCCTTTGAATGTCATGACAATTAATGTGCTATCGAAACCACAGTAATTGTGTAGTATAGATAAAGTGAAGATTTGTGAACAATGTGAAATGTTGATATTCGACTGGTAGACATTAGAGCAGAGATGCCCAAACTTTTCAGTCTGCGGGCCAGTCACATGGTTAAGTGTGCTGGTCACATGGTTCTTCCCCCAGAAGCAAAAGTAAAATGTGCATGTATGTGCACATAACACTGCCATAAATGACCCATGGCTGTCATAAACATGTTTATGCATGCACAGAACACTGTCATAAATAACCCATGGCTGTCATAAACATGTTTATGACAGCCATGGGTATTTATGACAGTGTTCTGTCCATGCATGGGCGCGTTCTGCACAATCCATGTGCAGGGGCGGTGAGGGGCAGATTAATTGGTGCTGTGGGCCAGATCTGGCCTGTGGGCCATAGTTTGGGCAGCCCTACACTAGAGAGCTGAACTTTTTAATGCCTTCTTTTCTTCAGGGGGATCCAGATTCAATCTCAATCCCGGATCAAGACTCAGTTAAGCCAAAGAAGCAGGTGCAGTTCAGCAGCAGCATAACCACAACACAAGAAAAGGACACCAAACGGAAAACTGCCAAAAGTCAAGAGCCAGGTAAGAAAGAAAGCAATAACTATTACACTTCTATACAGCTCCATAGCGCTTAGTGCTCTCTCTGGGTGGTTCACAAGGCAATTAGCATTTTGCCCCAAACATTCTGGCTTCTCACTTTACCGACCTCAGAAGGGTGGAAGGCTGAGTCGACCTTGATCACCAGTCAGGATCAAACTCACAACCTTTCGGTTGGAGTACAGCAGTTTAACCACCGCACCACCAGTGCATTGTCCAGGAAACAGCCTGGAAAATGAAAATGTTGGGGAGTAACAACTAGCAGTTTGAAAGCAAGAAATTGCAAGTAGATAAATAGGAACCACTTTGGTGGGAAGGTAACAGCGTTCCGTGCACTCCGGTGTCTAGTCATGCCTGACACATGACCATGGAAACGCCTGCAAAAGCAGACAGCGCTGGCTCTTCGGCTTAGAAACAGAGATGAGCACTGACCCCTAGAGTCGGATACGACTGGCTTTCGAGCAAGGGAAACCTTTACCTTTACCTTAACAACTTTCAGAGCTTGTAGCCAGAACAGGTTTGTGGGAATTGAAAACCCAAGGAATAACTTTGGACTTTGCATTGAGTATATACCTAAAGAAGAAGAAGAAGAAGAAGAAGAAGAAGAAGAGGTTTGTATACCACGTTAAACAATGGGTTCATTAAGATCAGATTTTCTGACATCTAATCTTTACCCCAAGATTCCTACAGAATCTGAGGACCGCTAGGGTGCAAACAAATCAGAAGCCTATGTCTGTTACAGCTGGCCATTATCCTCCCCACAGAAAGCTTACAGGTCACCTTTGCTTGAAAGACAGTCATATCTGACTCTAGGGGGCAGTGCTCATCTCCATTTAGAGCCAAAGAGTCAGCGCTGTCTGTGTCTGCAGACATTTCCATGGGCATATAGCAGGAATGACTAGATACCAGAAAGCACAGAACATTGTTTACCTTTCGCACCAAAGTGGTACCTATTTATCTACTTGCAATGTCTTGCTTTCGAACTGCTAGGTTGGCAGAAACTGGGACAGAGACAGGAGTTCACTTTGTTGTGCAGCACTCGGGCCTAACGTCTAGTCATCAAGTTCAGTGTCTTCATCACTAAGCCACTACAGTCCCTTTGTCTGCAATAGTTTGTCTATTTCTACACGCATTAATTATTTGTGTTGCATTTAGCAGTGACATAGAAAAGCAAGAAATTGCAAGTAGATCTTTCTTTATTTACAGTGGTACCTCGCTTAAAGAGAATAATGTGTTCCACGGGATTGCTCTTTAAGCGAGTTTGCTCTTTAAGCGAAACACCATTGAAAGTGACCAATTGTGACTTCTGGATTGTGAACCCCGATTTATTTGTTAAGCAAGTTTTTGCTTGGTTTTATTTCTTAAGTTAAGCGACCATTCCAGTGATGGGATGTAACAGGTTCTCACCAGTTCGCCAGAACCGGTAGTAACTTTCCCCAGTGTCCCAGAGAACAGGTAGCAGCTTTTGGGGGGAACCACCTTCGGGGCTTATCTTTTCACAAGTACTTGGTGTGCATGCATGTCTACAGTGCTTTGCGCGTATGCACGGCCTCCTTACTGTCCTTGCTGTCCTTGTGTGGTGGGTGAGTGGGTGGGTGGGTTGAGGGGTGTGTGTGTGTGTGTGCTTATTTTTATTTTATTATTTATTATTATTTTTCTTTGGCTTCGCCCACAATGTCATGATGTCATGATGTTGGCTCTGCCCACACTGATGACATCACGGTGGGGTAGTAAAAAATTTGACATCCCACCACTGGACCATTCAGAGAAAATTCTGCTCTTTAAGCAAGGCACACTTTATGTAAGGTTTTACTGAATTTGTGTCAGATGAACCACCAGCACATAATAACATACAAAGCTAAAATTAACAGATCTAAAAACAAAGCAGAATTAAAAAGGACTAGATGACATCTGCCCAATATCAGGTCACATCAACAGCATTTCCTCTTGCCAACATAAGGTCATCCTCAGTGCACGTTGAGGGGCATTGTGTGCATTGTATCATATGGGAGATGCTATAGTTTGTTCTTCTCCACATTCACACAGGCTGTCATCTACAGGGAAACTCCACTTTCTCAGATTAATCCTTGAACTTCCTACCCCTGCATGTAGTCTGTTTAAAGCTTTCCACACGAGCGATGGTTGTTTGTGGCCAGGTGGTAGAGAGTCATGTGGTTCTGCCCAGTTACCTGTTAAATCTCAACCAGCAGTCTGTGGGGGCTGCTTGTTCAGAGGGGCAGAAGTTGTGAGGAAGCGTTGATTTCACTTTCTACTTTGGTGGTTGGTGAACAAATACCAAGTACAGTAATACCTCGGATAACGCTAAGACTTCGTTCCACAAGTCTTGGTGTTATCCGATTTTTAGTGTTATCCGATGCATGTTAAAATCCTATGGGATGTATCGGATAACGTTAAAGCTCCATAGAGATACATTGTAACCACACAGGCTTTAGTGGTTGTTATCTGATGCATCCCATAGGACCTTAACGTTTTTCGATACAATTCTCCTCCCCAGATTACTTAACGTTACGCGATTTTAGCATTATCCGAGGTAAACGTTATCCGAGGTATTACTGTACTGTATATTGCAAGAGCCAGCACTGTCTGGGTCTGCAGATGATTCCATGGCAGACATGACTAGATTTCAGAGTCCACAGAACTCTGTTACCTTTCCTGCCATAGCAGTACCTATTTATCTACTGTACTTGCAATTTCTCAGTGTCTTAACCACTTAACCCAGGAGTTCCCAATGTTTTTTAAGCCAGGGACCATTGGTTCACGCTCCCTCAGACAGCTTCAGGGGCCAGACAGCCATTTTGTCCTTCCTCCATCACATGGCACTTCCTGGTGTGGTGGAGGCAGTGGGGGATACCCACATGAAATGGCATCATGGGCCAGATCCGGCCCATGGGTTGCAGGCTGAGAGAATCCCTGACTTAGCCAATACAGCCCCCTTTAATTATGCAGAGACGCATCCCTTTTCATGCTGCCCCCAACTCCTTTCACTCCACACCCTCTTTGTCTCCTCAGTCTGTGGCCTGACACCCTTGATGCCCCATTCTCCTGGGTTGGAGCCGCAAGGACCCTGGGCAGAGAGGCCGACAGAAATTCCCGGAGAGACGCCCCTGCACCTTGCCGCTCGATACTCTCGTGCCGACGCTGCCCGCCGACTCCTTGCCTCTGGAGCAGATGTCCATGCCCGTGACCAGTGGGGGAGGACCCCCTTGCACAGTGCCATTGCAGCTGACGCCCTGGGTGTCTTTCAGGTAAAGAAGAAAGCAGGCGTGGGGGGTTGGTGCTGTCACACAGCCCAAAACACGGGGCTTCCCGATGGGTTACATACAAAGGACTCTGTAGATCAGTGGTGACCAAACTTTTTTTCTTGGGGCCGGTCCCACCTCCGACACACAGCTGCGGGGGCCAGAGGCGGGCTGCTCCCACTGCTGACAGTTTTGATGTCAGCAGTGGTGGCGGCGGAGGCAGCGACCGCGCTTTTTTCAAGCTGCTCCAAGCAGCCTCTTGCTCAATCCTTTCCCCTCAGCTGCCTTTGCTGAAGCCGATCGCTGCTTCGGGGAAATTTTCGGAGCCTCCTGCGAGTCAAAATTCGTGGCACTAAGAGAGGCCCTTGGGACGCTCGGAATGACATCATCAAAGGCAGCTTAGGGGAAAGGATCGAGCAAGAGGCTGCTTGGAGCAGCCTGGAAAAAGCATGGTCGCTGCCTCCGCCGCCGCCACTCCTGACATCAGATGGTGGGGGCAGTCCGCAATGAGCCCAGGTGCTCACCGCGGGCCACATTAATTATATGCAGGGGCCTAATTGGGCCCACGGGTTGTAGTTTGGGTACCCCTGCTGTAGATGGTCAAGGGGAGGAGATGAATGCTATTTTACATATGGCCAATAGCTGTTCTGACAAGATGTCGGGCTTGAAGACTGGAAGGTTGGCAGGTCAGCAATTTGAGACCAGAGGGATGAATGATGGTGTCTTCCCATCTCTCCCAGCTCCTGCCAACCTAGCAGTTTAAATGCAAGAAATTGGAAATGGATACATAGGTACTGCTTTGGCGGAAAAGGTAAAAGTGTCCTGTGTGCTCCAGCATCTAGATAGGGTACTCTCTCTCTCTCTCTCTCTCTCTCTCTATCTATCTATCTATCTATCTACCTACCATCCATCCATCATGCCACGTTTCTGAGCTCAGAGGCCTCTTAGCTCCAGTTTTATAGAGTTGATAATAATACCGTAAAAATAATTTCATGTCAGAAATTATTCTGGGTTGACAGGATTTTTGCTGGAGAAACTCCACTCAGGGAACGCTCAAATGAGGCTCCTTTCATGTCCCCAAGAGCTGGGACAGAGACGGGCGCTCAATCTGTCATGCATTCCCCGGGTCTCAAACTGCCGACTTGCCAGCCTTCCAGTTATCAAGGTGAACTTCTTAACCACTGAGCCACCACAGCCCCTAGAGCTGATAATATACACATACCTAGATATTCAAGCCCATCAGAAATCCTCCTTCCCCCCCCATGCCACCCCACCTGCCTCCCCACCTGCCTCCCTACATAACTAACTTAGGTATTCTCAAGGATTGACTACGGCAATGCTCTCTACATGGGACTGTCCTTGATCCTGATCTGGAGATTGCAAGAATTCCAGAACACTCTAGCCAGATTGATCTCCAGGGTGAAGCAATACAATCCTATCCCCCTTTGGTTTGGCCCAGCTACTCTGGCTCCCCATTCCTTTCCATATCAAGCACAAGATGTTAACACGGATGCATTAAGCCCTATAGCAATGATGAGAAATCTTTTAGAAACTGAATGCCAGTTACATCAGGCTTCACTTGCATATCAAGCTTAAATATAACATTACAATTTTCACTATTCTTAATAATCTTCTTTTTAACTATACTTCTAAATAATTACCCGATGGTGAGTTTGTTGATTTTTTTATGTCTATTGTTTTCTTTGTTTGTTCACATTTGTATGCTTATGATTTAATTTTTTTAAAATTGAAAAGAGACTGAATGCCCAAACTACAACCCCAAACCCACTTATTTATTGCAAAGTGCCATCAGGGTGAACTCTGTGCTGGGGGGAGGGAGAAAGTGCTCCCATTGGGCTGCTGAGCAGAGAGGTGGAGCAAACTCTGTGCTGGGGAGAGAAACCACACCCATTGGACTTTTGGGGCAGAGGGGTGTTGCAAACTCTATGCTGAGATGACAGCACACATGCCCACAAAGAGAGCTCTGAGTGGCCCCTCTGGCACGTGTGCCATAGGTTCACCACCACTGCCCTATAGGGTTTTGGACCTTCCTATCTGGTGAAACGTCTCTCCCAAAGAACATCTGCCCATATCACTCGCTCTTCACAAACTGCAGCTTCTGTTGCCTACACCAAGAATGTCAAAGATGACTTTAATAAGGAAGTAAAGCTTTTAACTGATGCTGAAAAACCAAAGCCCTGCTCTGTTCATACTTACAAAGGAGTGGAAAGTCTCACAGTGGATTAATAGGGGGTTCCCTCCCCCCCCCATGTGTCGAGGCACTTTGCCCCATTGAGGACAGGTATTCAAAGAGTGACTCAGAGAGAGGGAGGGAGGGAGGGAGGGAGGGAAGGCTTCTATCGAGAGAGGCTGAGTTTTTCCTCAGCCTTAACATTATCTGTTTTACTGCTCATGGTGGAACTTGGACTGATGAGCAAAGCTGTCTCCGACAGATCCTTCTCCGGCAAAGGCAGACAGACCTGGATGCGTCCGCACATGATGGTTCAACCCCTCTGATACTTGCCGCCCGACTGGGGGTTGAAAATATAGTGGAGGAACTGGTGGCAAATCACGCCAACGTCAGGGCCACAGACAAGCGAGGTGAGGGAATTGGGCTTCACTGTACACAACTGGGCACATCTGAGCTGTGTAAAAGAAAGGGGGGCCACTCTAGGGCTAGGCAACACCTGCAGCTGTTTTTTTTTGTCGTATCCAATTCCGAATATTGACTTCATCATGGCAATCAGGCATGAAGATAGTCCTGAACATATAATGCAGTGGCCTTCCATTTGCCTTCTGCGTTGCTGAAGGACACCCGTACCATGGATTAAGTTTTCTGGTCTGGAACACTTTTGGCACACAGAGTCCTCCTCAGCTCCAGGTCAGGATTGATGAAGCTGCTGCCTTCCCTCAAGATGGAGTCAAGGGGGATTTAATCCACTTGGGGACCATCACCCTTCCCTGTGGACTTTGCCACCCAGGGAGACTGACTACATGGAGGAAGGAGTGGATTTTAGGGGAGCAGAATGCCAGATGTCCGGAGTTGGGATATAGGGTATAAAAGAAGCAGGAGCGTACCTTGGTGGGTTCCATCTAGACCAATGGTTCCCAACCCTTTCTTTCGGGGGGGGGGGGGGGGGGATGCCCCTCCTAAACATCTCCAAAATCCTAACGTTATCCGAGGTATTACTGTATAATGTATTTTTCTATGGAAAAGGAGTGAAAACCTGGCTGGCAGGTCAGGTCTGGGGAATGGATGGATCAATTTCCCCAGCCTGCTGGATGGTTTGACCCCCAGTGCCTCCCAGCTATAACACCTAGTTTTTTAATGTTACATTTTTAAGCTTCTTTTAAAACTTTTAATTTTTGAACTGGTTTTAAATTGTTGTCGATGCTTACGTGTTGTTAATTGCCCTGGGTCCCTTCGGGGAGGAGGGTGATAAACAAATTTAAATAAATAAATAAATAACACACACCCGGTGACATATAATTTTTATTATTCAAAAAGTGAACTCCTATTCATGTGGAGGAAGCCTAAAAGGCCATTAACTTGGTCTAAACCTGTGGTTCCCAATGTGGGGTACACTCCACATGGGGGGGGGAATTTGGTTTTTAGGGGGGCAATTCGAAAATGTTTAGACCAAGTGAATGGCTGTTTAGACTTCATCCATGTGAATATGAGTTCACTTTTTGAATAATAATTATATGCCATGTGCGTGCATACATACATACGTGCATGCACATCAGTGTTTTAGAGATGCTTAGGTGGGGCATGGCTAAAAAAGGTTGGGAACCACTGCTCTAAACATTCTTGAATTATACCCCCCACAAAAAAAAAATCAAACTGCCCCCCCCCCCATGGGACATGTGCCCCACGTTGGGAACCGCAGCTCTAGAGAAAAGTGTCGCTAGCCTTAATGCAGATAACAAACAGGTTTTTAAAAAATCAATGATTATTTCCATCCTTCCTGGTATTTTCCACGCCCTGCAGGTAAGAGTGCCCTCCATTGGGCCGCTGCCGTCAATAACATCCGTGCCGCTGCCGTCCTGCTCAGAAGCGGAGCTGACAAAGATGCTCAGGACAATCGGGTAATGTGGACTTCTGGTAATCCCCCCTCAAAACAGCCAAGACAGAATCAGAGGAGCATCTGTCACCAGACTGGGACACTAAAACAACCCCAGTTCAGGCCATTTCTCAAGGGGTCTGGAGGATATCAGAAGCTATCAGTCAGTGCTGACCCCACTGTTGAACAGAGAGGCAGTTGCTTCAGGCAGCAAATAATGGGTGGTGGCAAGATGATGTTCACAGAGCTAGTGCCCTTCAGGAAAGATCTGAAAACCTGGCTGGTGAAGCATTGTGTGGGGCACCAGCAATGTGATAGAGCCCCACCTCCCTGTTCACTGGTTGATATAATGTAGGCTGTTCTTAATTTATATTTTAATTAGTAGAGTTGGGTGGTTATTTTTTTTAATGGTTTTAAAGTTTTAAGGTTGTAATTTTATGTGAATGAGGTCTGTTATCTGTAAGCCGCCCAGTCATTCACAAGTAGGTAGCAATATAAATGTAAATTAATAAATAATGATAAAACTCGCCCTTGCTCAAAAGCCAGTCGTATCCAATTCTAGGGTTCAGTGCTAATCTCTGTTTATTATAGCCAAAGAGCCAGTGCTGCCTGCGTTTGAAAGTTGTGTGCCAATCTTTTGTTCTGCACACTCACACAGCCCCAACCTCGCCTGTTTTCCAGGATTCCATTCAAAAGTTACCGTATTTGAAATGGAATCAAATTGCTGTACAGTATTTGAATCATGCAGATCTATTCTGCCTTAACGTGGTATGAAGTGCTTGATGCCTAAGATCTGTGGTTCAGTATTACTCTACTCAGGGTTTATGTGTTGGAAGGTGAGGTATCAAATTCTTTGGTGCCTAGATCAAACGTTGAACTGCCAAAATGAAGCCACCTTCTTGGCTTTGTCGTTGGCCAAACTTAAGTCCTCATCAGTGCATGTTTCTAGCAGTAATTGGCAGACCAGTAAACAAGGCAGATTCTGTATCCCTCCACATTCACACACCGTGTTGTTGTCCACCAGCAGCATGTTGGTCTTGCATTTAGGGATTCCAACCCTCAGCCTATTTCAGGGTCCTTCAAGTGAAGTAGGGGAGGTTGAGTTCCTCAGCCATATCCTCCTTTAATGCTGTTTCTTGCCCAGTGAGCTCCTTCCTCCATCTTCTAATTTGGTTTTGCTTTTGCATATCCTCAATAATGTTTGTTCTTGCCATAAAGCTCTTCCTAGATCTGAACCAGGGGACTTGAAGCTCATATCAGGGGCGTAGCTACCGCCGTATCTGCCGTATCAATTATACGGGGCCCCTGGGCCATGGGGGGCCCCCAACGTGCATAAGCAAAACAAATCTTTACCCTTCCTAAGGGCCCCCAAACAAATTTTTATACGGGGCCCCGCCAAGGCACGCTACGCTTCTGGCTCATATCCACTCAGACGATATCAAGGGGCCTCCTTTTGCTGAGTTCTCTCAGTGTCCCCTGCTACTTCACTCCTTTTCAATTTTATAACATCATAGTAATATGTATACCAGGCGACCTCATCCTTTTTAAGGTGGAGACAGGGTCACGTTCCATCAGACAGCCTTGGGGGCCAGACGGCCATTTTGTCCTTCCTCCACCACATAGCACTTCCTGGTGTGGTGGTGGTGGGGAGCCACATTAAATGGTGTTATGGTCCACATCTGGCCCACAGGGCATAGGTTGAGAATCCCTGTTCTTACCTATCCTAGTTGCATCTTACGTCTGAATTTCAGCCATAGTATAGTAATATTTAAGAGTTGGAACTTGTATGTAGGCAACCTGATAACAGCCTGTCCCAGTTTTTCCCGAACTTGGGTTTTAGACTTCAATTCCCAGAAGCCTAAGTCAATTCCCCAGAGCACTGATCAGCCAGCGTACTGATTTTAGGCTTCTGGGAAATGAAGTCTGCCTGTAGGGCATGGGCCTCACATTGGAAACCACTGGCTGGGCTAAGCCAATAAACCAGGATCCGGTCCAAGGGCATTCGAGAAACAAAATGGTTACCCCTTTGAAGCTGTTGGGACAAAATGGCCACCCCCATCGTGCAAGCAGGACAAAATGGCCATCCGGCCCTTGAAACTGACTGAGAGTGTGTGACCTGTACAGCACTTTAACCACTATGCCATGGTAACTCATTAATGCAGGGATTCCCAACCTTTTCAAGCCAGGGGACGGGTCACACTCTCTGTCAGCTTTAAGGGCCAGACAGGCACTTTGTCCTGCCTGCACAATGTGAGGGGCCATTTTGTCTTGACAGCTTCATAAGGGTGGGCATTTTGTTTCTCAAATGCCCTTGGAGTGGTGGGGGCCCTACATGAAATGGTGCCATGGGCAAGATCCAGCCCACAGGCCTTAGGTTGGGAACCTGTCTTAGACAAATCTATGGCAATGGAATTCCTCCCACCTACATCTGGAAATGGTGCCGTGGGCCGGATCCAGCCCACAGACCTTTTGGTTGGGAACCCCTGCATTAATGTGTTGTTGATGATGACGATACAGGTAAAGGAGTGCCAAAACCCCACAAACAGCAAACTGAACGAAAGGTCAATAACTTATGGGGGGGGCTCTCTCTTACCCTTTCTTTTCCTGCCCCCACAGGGACAGACCCCCTTGTTCCTGGCTGCCCAGGAAGGGAGCTACAAAGTGGCCTGCCTTCTTCTCCAACATGGAGCCAAGCAGAACATCCGGGACCAGATGGGCCGGCTCCCGAAAGATGTGGCCAGGGAACGTCTCCACCATGACATCCTGTCTCTCTTGGACCCCTCCCATACAACGGTCCAGCTCTCCCCACACAGACCACGTCCACAATCTCATAAGGCAGCTGGCCACCAACAGAAGTTACAGAGACAACCATCCCACCTCCGCCTGCCTCCCCTGTTGGAGCAAGAAGGACCTTCGAAGGACCCTCCTTCCACCGTGTCACCCCGGAGCCCACCGGTAGAGGCTGTGGGGCCACCTGTTGAATGAGCCTTCCCCTCTAAGGAGGGGGCAGATGCACGAGACCCCTGTGGGTCACGGACAGTGAGCAGGGAGCACAGTGAGGTAGTCCCCTGTGAAGCTGTGGAGGCCCTCAAAATATGGTGTTATGGGATGAGGAAGAATGTGCAGGTAACTTGATAAGGAACGGTACCCAAGACCAGACAGGGTGGTGTTTGTTGAAGAACAATGATTATAATCTCGGCGTGACTTCAGAAGATATCTGAGAAGACGTTTGATGTCACACATGATGAGGTCAACGCAGCAAGAAGACAACTTTGGCCAGAGGGGAACTGCAATTTGAAGCGGCCAGAGCAATTTTCACAAGGGTGCAGGACCCAATATCAAAGCAGTCACATTTATATAGTGCCCCATAGTGCTTAGTGCATTTTCTGGGCAGTTCACAACTTAATTAGCATTTTGCCCCCAACATGTTGGGTACTCATTTTACCACCTTGGAATGCTGAGTCAACCTGGATGTAGGGGAGGGCACATCAAAATTGCCATCAGTTAGAAAGAAAGGAAGCAGAAGTGTTTTTTTGACAGATGCCGAATTAGTGCAATGGTATGCTAAGCCACCAGAGATAAGGAGAGCTCAGATGAGATTTATTAAAGATCTCCTGATTCTTTTTAGGGACGAACCTTCTTCACAGCTACAGAAGGTTAACCTAAACCAACCTGAACTACTGTCAGATAATTTTTACGAATGGTTGTCTACAGAAGGATGGGGGGGAAATTCAATCTGGGAGAGAAAGATGCAGGGAAGGGAGCCACTAGTTGAAAGCTATAGATCAGAGCTAGATACAGAGGTAAGCTCCGCTTCATCCCCACATGTAAGGCCTGAGCTAACTATCAATGCTCAGGATGTGCAGAGGGTGTTTTCTGAAAGGGAGGGAAAGTGTCAGAGAGAGCTTTGGGAGAACATGAAGAAGGAAACCCATAATTTATTTGCTGACTTCCACCTGGAGTTTTTTGAATATCTGAAGGGTTCTGTGGAAGCTCTTGATCACACAGGAACACAAACCTCTGCATCCGTTCACCCTGGAGATCCAAATGAAAACAGCTCTAGCAGGGAAAAGATCAAACTGCCAAACAAGTCAGGAAAGGGGTCCCCAAACCAGCTGCTCCCTACCCAGCCTGAGGTTTTTATAATTAGTGAAGGAGAAGAAAGCAGCTCCTCCCCAGTTCCTTCAGACTGTAATGCACAATCTAATTGGGAGGTCTCCATAGCCAAGACTCCCAGGCAGATTGCAGATGGACATTCTACCATTCCAAGCCTCAGAAGTGCATTCACACAGCAATGTGCTTCTCAGCGAATTTACACCTTGCTTGCACCTTTTATCAGCAAAAGAATGCAAGGGGAGGGAGACAGAGCAGCCTCTTTTTGTTACTGAGAGCAAGCAGACTTTTCCTGGCAGTAAAAGCGGGAAGAGAAAGGGCTTTTCCATTCAAACTGCTAGTTCTGTCAACAACATAGCATTCTTTGCAAAAGATCAGTGTGAAGAGATCTTGCAGACTGAACTTTTTTCAAAGAAAAGGCTTAGAAAAGAGCAAGAGGGTGTATTTCATCAGAGAACTCCTGCATATGAGAAAGACTTACCCTGTTTCCCCGAAAATAGGACCTCCTCCTATAGTAAGGCACACCCTATTTTTCCCCACCTTGTAAATATAAGCCCTCCCCCCCTGAAAATAAGGCACCCGCCTAAATCTTGCCCTGGCAATCCGCTGTATCAGCAATAAATGTGTACTGTATTCTTTGTCATGGAAAAATAAGACATCCCCTGAAAATAAGACCCCGTGCATATTTTGGAGTTTTAAAAAATATAAGACAGTGTCTTAATTTCTGGGAAACACGGTAACTGTTCTCAATTTACTACCTGAAATCAGCCCTGATGGTGGTTTGCCTGGCATTGATCTTCTAGGATTAGTAAAGAAAGTCCCACAAGCATTTTTGGGTGACTGGTAGAGTTATGCACAAGAGACAAAATATCCCCAGTAAAAGTTCCAAATCTAACCCTGATCTTGGCAACAGGACTGTGAAGGGTTTTTTCCTGTCCTCTAAATGACAGCCTTCAATGGGTAGGTCCACTTTAGGTAAAATCCGATCTGGTTTTATGTACCGTAATCTATATGTATGCTACTTAAATCTGAAACTGTGTCAACAAAAACCTCTAGGTGGTACTGTTCCCCTTTTTCATCCAATGAAGTCACAGAAGCTGTTCTCCTTTCTTCCATCAATTTTAGGAGATCTCTTCCTAATAGTTTAGCTAAGCTTAAGACTTTTGGTGCTGAAGTGGCAATGTTAGCCCTTAGGTTAAACTGCCATGCAATCTGGGGTTCACCTTTAGCTAAAGTCCCATACTCGCTAATAGGAAGGACAGACTGTGCTCCCTGACCCGTTCTTATTACCAGTGGATTGGAGAAACCTCTGCTCCACTCTTCTGACTCCCGAGTATACATTCTACAATTGGCTGTGGCTTTCGGTTGTCCCAATGTCAGACAGATGGGGATTTTCTGAGGTCTCCATAAGATGCGGACTGTTGCACATTATAACAGGTGTACCGAAACTCTGCTCTCCAGACGTTTCAGATATCCTCTCCTAGAAGCCCTCCCCAATGTGTGTTCAGTGGCAAAACCAAAAAGGTTTTGGAAGTTGAGGCCAAGAGCATATGGAAAGTCAGTGATACTTCTCCACCTCTGCCCTATTTTATCATGTGAAAAGCAGCCCAGCAATATTTTGCTTAAAAAGGCAATTTCCTTGCAGACAGGAGAACTTGTGCATGTAACAGTACAGTTTGCACTTCCATATCTGTAGGCTCTTCATTTCCATGGTTTCAGTTATCCACAGGTCTACAAATATTCAATTAAAAATCCTCTGAAACGCCTACCATATATTCTCGAGTATAATCCAAGTTTTTAGCCCCAAAAATGAGCCCTAAAAGGAGGACCCAGCTTATACTCGGGTCAACGACCACGAGGCTCCCAAGACCACGCCGGATTGAGATGCTCCAACAATTTAAACGATTTTACCATGTTTTCAGGTATTTTGATTATTGAAACTCACTAGCAGCTGCTGCATTTCCCACCCTCGGCTTATATGTGGGTCAATCTATTTTCCTGTGTTTTCCGGTCAAAATTAGGTACCTCAGCTTATATTCGGGTCAGCTTATACATGAGTACAGTAATACTTCTGATAACATCTGCATCAGATAGCGCTAAACCCACATAACGTTAAGCAATCTGGGGGGGGAATTGCATCGAATAACGTTAAAAACCTCTGGGATGCATCGGAAAACGTTCGCTAAAGCCTGTGCCAGTTATACTTTATCTCTATGAAGTGTTAACGTTATCCGATGCATCCCATAGTTTTTGAATGTTATCCGATGCATGTATCAGATAACATTAAACTTCGGATAACACTAAGACTTGTGGAACCAAGTTTTAACGTTATCCGAGGTTTTACTGTATATACGGTAATACAGTATGTACTGTATTTGTCACATTACCAGAACTGGCCATTAGAGGCCACTGTCTGCAATGTAATGTTTACAAGGAACAGGAAAAAAAATTGTTAACTTTTTTGTAAACGACATATGCATTTGACAAAATAATAATAATAAACCACTTCAGTGACTCAAGTGTGTGTGTTAAATACAGGATTTGCTATTATCTGTAGTTTCAGGTATCCACGGAAGGTCTTGGAAAATATCCCCCCCCCAAGATATGGGAGGAGAGCAACCTGTAATTGGTTCTAAACATGTGCTTTTAACAGCACTGCCATAATAGATTTAACTCTATAATCATTTCTCCAAACCAAATACTGTACAATCAACCTTCCAGGATTTTAACTCAGTCCCATGCAAACACTACATTATCCCAATGGCCACCAGACTTTCCTTAGCCTACTGCCTATGGCCAGTCAGTCCTTGATTTATTTAACACCAACACCACCCCAGAGCTTCATCCAACAAGGCCAAAGGTAAGAGACCATGGCTGATGTGCTCCCAAACATCTGGAAGGCGGAAGATTCCCCATTCTTGAACTATGGCAGTAGTGGCAAACCTATGGCATGCGTGCCAGAGAGGCCACTCAGAGCCCTCTCTGTGGGCACACACGCCATCGCCCCAGCACAGAGTTCACCCCGCCCTTCTGCCCAACAGCCCAATGGGAGGGCTTCCTCCCTCACACACACCCCCGCGGACAGAGTTCACCCCACCTCTCTCGGGCACGGACAGCAGCCTGTTGAGTTTGGGCACTCGGTCTCTAAAAGGTTCGCCATCACTGAACTATGGGGTCCCTAAACCTGTAAGTGGAATTGCTATCTCAGCCCCCCCCCCCCAACAATACTCAATGCCTTTTCCTCTTGCAAGACAGAGAAATCTAACAGATGAGGCTTGTTCCTACCCATAGGTACAATTATAGCAACTTTACCTGTTGAATTTGCACTGTTATAGGATGAAAGAAAAAATGGGTGAAGAACTCAACCATTTGGTCCATAACATAGTTCCCGAAGGATAGCCGTTTTAGCCTTTTGTAGCTAACACAGACACACACAGAGACACGAATTGCCTTAAAAACTCAGTGGTTATAATCACCTCTCCTTCACTGTGTCATTGAAAACAGAGAATTGTAAGGCACACTTTTGTATATTAAGAATAAAACCATACTTTAACCCAGGGGTTCCCAAACCTTTTCAAGCCAGGTCACGCTCTCTCAGTCAGCTTCGAGGGCCGGATAACCTTTTTGCCCTGCCTGCACGATGGGCATGGCCATTTTGTCCCAACAGCTTCAAGGAGGGGCGTCCATTTTGTTTCTCAAATGCCTTTGGAAGGGTGGGGGAGCCACATGAAATGGTGCTGTGGGCCAGATACGGCCCATATGCCTTAGGTTGGGAATCCCTGCTTTAACCTGTTAAATAACCAGTTACACTACTAGACCTCTAAAGATCTGTACTCCAGTTTCGGTCACAAGGTGGCAAACCCATGCCATGTTAAAATAGTAAAAACCTCATAAATAAGTTCCAGGAATATTTTGGTGGTTCCCATTTTTCTCTTAGAGGTGGCAAAGCTGTTTTTGATTTTGTTTTCTGGGGGTTGGGAGGGGATAAGGCCACCACTTTTCCCTTGGCAGAACACAAATGCAGCACCAGAGAGATGTGGTGAGACATTTGGAAGGCAAATGGTCCAGTCTTACACCAGCCACCAGAAGCGGAGGTAAAGCATAAGTACCACGAAGATCAGGCTGGTGGCGGCAGCTTTGGCATAAGCAGAGCGGCTGTTGAGAAACTTGGCATCCTGGCGGTATTTCTTAGAGAGCGTGGACAAATTGCTGGCCTTTGTATCTAGAGCTGTAGAGGGCAAACGGAATACAGTATAGGGTTAACAAGTTTTTTTCCAAAAATATATATTCAGGGGGAACATATCGAAGCAGGAAGTATATGTTTGTTACAGGGCTGTGGTGGCTCAATTAATAAGAAGCTCGCCTTATTAGCTGGAAGTCAGCTGTTCAAGATCCGGGAGATGCATGACAGATCAAGCACCCATTGCCTGTCCCAGCTCCTGCCAACTTAGCAGTTCGAAAGGAAGAAATTGCAAGTAGATAAATGGGGACCCCTTCGGTGGGGAAAGATCTTGGGGACATGAAAAGAGCCTCATTCGGGCATCCCCTGAGTGGAGTTTCTCTACCAAAAATCCTTTCAACCCAGAATAATTTCTGACACAAAATTACGATTACAATCCAATTAAATAAATTTCTCAATGAATGACAAATAGAGCTTGGAAGGACTTACAAACACCACAATTCAATTGTCTGTTTTGATTTGCTGTGTGATCTGTTATTTGTTACCTGCTTGTACACCGCCCAGAATGAGATACCACCCAAATGGGCGGTATAGAAATGTAATTAATTAATTAATAATTCACCTCCAATGAATAAATTTTTTGAGTAATGCAAATATAGTGCAACATTGGTAGTTATGACCCAGAGCATGACAACCAGAGATCAAGACCCAAGTGCAGCACGATGGAATGAGCATCTGTTGTCTATCCCATCACTGGCCTAAATACAGTAATACCTCGGATAACGTTTACCTCAGATAACGCTAAAATCGCATAACGTTAAGTAATCTGGGGAGGAGAATTGGATCGAAAAACGTTAAGGTCCTATGGGATGGATCGGATATCAACCGCTAAAGCCTGTGCAGTTACAATGTATCTCTATGGAGCTTTAACGTTATCCGATACATCCCATAAGATTTTAACATGCATCGGATAACACAAAAAATCGGGTAACACCAAGACTTGTGGAACCAAGTCTTAGCGTTATCTGAGGTATTACTGTATGTCCGCTTCCGTGCATGCACAGAAGCGTCCGTGCCAAACCAGGAAGTGACTATGGATGCGCATGTGCAAACACATCCTGTTGCAGGGGCATGGTCTGGCCATGGGCCCAAAAAAGTTTGGGGGGCCCTGTGTTAGATGATAATTCCCAGAATCCGAACGAGGACAAGGCCTTACGACCCTGTTGGCTGGGGAGTCCGAAAGCAGTACAGTGGTACTTCGAGTTACAAATGTAATACGTTCCAAGGCATTTTTCATGTTATGAAAAGTTTGTAACTCAAACTTCCCATAGGCATGCACTGAAAACCAAAATTCATAACTTGAAACATGGTTTCTCATAGGAATGCATTGAACCAATTAATCTGTTCTGGAAAAATTCATAACTCGAGCCATTATTTTCAATTGAGTTTTATTCGTATTGTGAAGATTTTGTAACTCGAACCATTTGTAACTTGAGGTACCACTGTAGCCCCCCAAAAAGGAACTTTTATTTTTCAAGATCTGCACCACTCATACACAGCCCACTCCCAGGTAATACCTGACAAGGCTTCTCCACGTTGGAGCACCTCTTCAATATTGGTGACCATGATCTTCTGAACATCCTGTAGCTCCAGATTGATGCTGCTCAGGTGACGTTTTGACCAGGTATCTAGGTAGGATTTCTTCAGCTTCTGGATGTAAATGTCTAAACGAGAGGATTTCACTCTTTAGCATCAGTGGCCACCAACTGTACTTTAGATGGGATGTGGGAGGGGATTACCTTGGGTTGGGATGGGGTGAGTGGAAACCAGTGGTGGGTAGCAACAGGTTCGCACAAACCCCCCGGAAGTGGGGTTAGCAAAATTGGGTGGCTTCTGGGCAGGAGGGTAGCAAAATTGGGTGGCCACGCCCAACTCCCTGCCCTTCCCCATCAGGTTTTGTCCCTGCAAATGGTTCAAGGTCTCCCTTGCTCAAAAGCCTGTCGTATCCGACTCTAGGGTGCAGCGTTCATCTCCATTTACAGCCAAAGAGCCAGTGCTGCCTGTGTTTGCAGATGTATACATGACCATATGACAGGCATGACTAGATCACCCATGATGTAGGCTCTGCCCACGACGTAGGCTCTGCCCACAGTGTGGTAGCGAAATTTTTTGCTGCCCACCACTGGTGGAAACCTATAGTTTACCTCCTGAAGGTTGTATGATGTCATCAGGTGGCGGTCACGTTCCCTAGCATCGTTTGAGTCTTAGTTTAATAGTTTGGTAGAGCTTTTGCGCACAACATTTTGGCCAGCAACCAAGCTTTGCTTCTTTCCCCTGCTGATATATGTAGCACCCCAGCATGCTATGTATGAACTAAATTACCAAAATAATTGATCACATGACCCTCCTAGAAGGAAAAAGGGAACCTCTTGGGAGGGAAAATAACTTGTTTATTCCTGGTGACACTGTGGTTAAACCAGGAGTTCTCAACCTTTTTAAGCTGGGGGCCGGATCATGCTTCCTCAGACAGCTTCAGGGGCTGGGCAGCCATTTTGCCCTTCCTCCATCACATGGCACTTCCACGTGCCACCCCCCCACAAGAAATGGTGCCCTGGGCCACAACCAGCCCGTGGGCCACCGGTTGAGAATCCCTGGGTTGTACTGCAGCCAAAACATTGTGAGTTCAATCCTGACCGGGACCAAGGTCAAGTCAACCTTCCATCCTTTGTAGGTTGGTCAACTGAGGATCCAACATGTTGGGGGCAAAATGTTAACTACCTGTAAACCACCCAGAGAGTGCACTAAGCGCTACGGGGCGTTATATAAGTGTAACTGCTATTGCTATTGTTTGTTTGGTGGCTCCAAATCAGCCAATCAAGAGGCTTCTTGTCTTTCCACCTTTCTAAAAGCTACTTAAATTTCTTTACTCTGAAGTCTCTGACCTGCACCTGGTCCTCCATCTTGTGAGGCATTTACTCGGGGGAGCACCCTCCTCTGCCATGTAGTAGAAAGAGAAACATTTAATTCCCCTCCCTCTTACCACTGACTAGTCTAAATCAGGAGTTCCCAACCTTTTCAATCCAATGGCCGGGTCATGCACTCTCAGTCAGCTTTGAGGGCCAGACGGCTATTTTGCCCTGCCTGCACAATGGTGGTGGCCATTTTGTCCCAACAGCTTCAAAGGGGTAGTCATTTTGTTTCTCAAATGCCCTTGGAGGGATTGGGGGGGGGATCCACATGAAATGGTGCTATGTGCTGGATCTGCCCCACAAGCCTTAGCTTGGGAACCCCTGGTCTAAATGATTCTTCTTTTTTGTCCATCACTAAGAGTACTATGTCCTCATGTCAAACCTTTTGAGCACAGTCTTTGTAAAATGATCATTTTACTGTTGTCTGGTTGATCATTTAGAGCAGGGGTGCACAAACATTTCAGACCAGGGGTC
The DNA here is from genome assembly GCA_030440675.1 of Furcifer pardalis. Lineage (NCBI taxonomy): Eukaryota > Metazoa > Chordata > Lepidosauria > Squamata > Chamaeleonidae > Furcifer > Furcifer pardalis. Next base: position 162,727,156 of record CP126893.1, on the reverse strand, counting down.
AGTCACATGGTTCAGGGGGCCGGTCACTATGGCCCAGGGGCCGGATCCAGCCCCTGATGCCAATTCATCGGATCCGTAAAGCCCTCGTCGCTCCCAGAAGCGGAGGTATTGAGGGATGTAGGTGGGAGGGGTTCCCAACCTAAGGCCCGTGGGCCAGATCTGGCCCACAGCTCCATTTCATGTGACCCCCATCTCTCCAAGGACATTTGTGACACAAAATTTCCACCCGCTTTGAAGTTGTTGGGATAAAATGGCCATCTCCATCATTCAGGCAGGGCAAAATGGCCATCCGGCCCTCTAAGCTGATGGAGATAGCGTGACCCGGCCACAAGCTTGAAAAGGTTGGGAACTCCTGTTTTAGATAAAGAGGAATTCTTGCAGACCTTGAGGTCTAGAATACTGGGCCGAAGGAGGATCTGCTTTCCCTGAGTCTTCACACGTACCAAACTCAATGAAGGCATAAGGTCGCGAGACGGATGACACTTTCTTGCCGTAGAGCTCCCAGAACTCAGCCTGTAGCTCCTCTAGGAACGAGAACGCCAGTTTCTTTGAGTACGAAGCTTCACACAGCGTCAGGTAGCAAACGCCTTGGCTGATCAGGTAACTGTAGTGGAGGGAAAAGACAACGTGCATGAAAGAAGAAATTCTTGATTCACAGTCGTGAAATCTGATACCAGATAAAACTTCTTCATCTAAAGCAGTGGTGCCCAAATTAAGGGCCAGGGGCCGGGCGCGGCCCCGACGCCAATTCATCTGGCCCGCGAAGCCCTCATCGCTCCTAGAAGTGGAAGTAAAATGTGCCCAGCATCTTTTGCCATTTACAAAAAAAGTGTGCCTAGCCTAGATCCCTCCCAGACAACAAACTCCATCATCCTTTACTCTTGTTAAGAGTTAAGAACAAGCCCACAGATTTTTACAAATGAACAGATTTAACAATTATATTCTCAAGCTAAGGAGGACAACATAACTTCCCCCTCCTACATTAATTAATTTGTATTAAGTCAGTAGCTAAGTGGCTAAGATGCTGAACTTGATGACTGGATGGTTGACAGGTCAGCAGTTCAAGATCCAAGGGCTGCATGACAGAGTGAGCTTCCGTCTCTGTCCCAACTCCTGCCAACTTAGCAGTCTGAAAGCAAGAAACTGCAAGTAGATAAATAGGTGCTGCTTCAACAGGAAAGGTAACAGCATTTTGTGTGCTTCAGCCTCTAGTCATGCCTCCCACATGACCACAGGAACATCTGCAGACACAGACAGCACTGGCTCTTCGGCTGTAAATGAAGATGAGCACCACCCACTAGAGGAGGGGTTCTCAGCAGGGGTTCCTGCCGATCAGTGATGGGCTTCAAAAAAATTGCTACCACACTGTGGGTGTGGCCTATTCTGTGGGTGTGGCCATGTGACTGGGTAGGCATGGCCAGGTGGGCATGTGATTGGGTGGGCAATCTAGTCATGCCTGCCACATGACCATGAAAATGTCTGCAAACACAGACAGCACTGGCTCTTTGGCTGTAAATGAAGATGAGCACTACACCCTAGAGTTGGATATGACTGGCTTTTGAGCAAGGGTGACCTTTACCTTTACCTATTGTTAGATCCAAAGCTGTCAGTCGTATCTAACTCTAGGGTGCAGTGCTCATCTCTGTTTATAGCCAAAGAGCCAGCACTGTCTGTGCTTGTAGATGTTTCTGTAGGCATGTGACAGGCATGACTAGACACCAGAATGTTGTTACCTTTCCCACCGAAGTGATCCCTATTTATCTACTTGCAATTTCTTACTTTTGAACTGCTAAGTTGGCAGGAACTCAGACAGAGACAGGAGCTCAAACCTGTCGGCCTTCCAGCTCACAAGGCGAGCTTATTAACCATTGAGCTGCAGAGGCTCAAGTGACTAAGGTGTGGACTAGTGCCGATCTACCAGATCAAAAGTAAGAAATTGCAAGTAGATAAAACAGGGACCACTTTGGCAGGAAAGGTAACAGTATTCTGTGCACTCCAGCATCTAGTCGTGCCTGCCACATGACCAGAGAAATGTCTACAGATGAAGAGAGTGCTGGCTCTTTGGCTGTAAACAGAGGTGAACAAAGTCCCCTACAGTTGGACATGACTAGCTTTCGAGAAGGGGAAACCTTTACCTTAATCCAGGGATTCTCAACCTGTGGCCTGAAGGCCGAATGTGGCCCATGGTGCCATTTCATGTGCCCACCACCACATCCACCACACCTGGAAGTGCCATGTGGTGGAGGAAGGGCAAAATGGCTGTCCGGCCTCTGAAGCTGTCTGAGGGAGCGTGACCTGGCCCCCTAGAGTCCAATACAACTGGCTTCCGAGCAAGAGCGACCTTTACCTTTAGTCAAATGATAAAAAGTGGGAGGGCCATGCATTTTTATATACAGAATCCAATAACAAGGTTAGGTGACGCCTTTATAGGGCCACTAAAATATTAAAAAATAGACGTGTTTCCCAGCCCAAGAGAAATATTTTTCTAGCTGGGCAGGTGGAATCTGTTGACTCAAGTCAATTCAATGTGTTGTTCATCATAGGAAATTGCTTGAACTCAGAGCCTGGACCCTGCAATGTTTGCTTAGGATAACTTAGCGATTGTTCTGTGTCTACACCCAAGTTCCTCAAGTTCTAAAATAACCCCATCCTGAAGAAGAGTCTTGTGGAATTCAAAAGCAAAACATCTATTTATTAATAACGTAATTTATTGCCTTTTTGTCTGAAAGTTTCTTTCTGAAATATTTTACAAGCTGCCTTGTACCTTTTTCTTGAGAAAACTCTGCACCATAAATGAATAAAACAAATGAATGAAAGTTTGCTTTTTGTTTTGTTCACCAAACTAGCGTAACTTGCTATGTATTACCAATAACATTATACTGTTCATTGGTCCCAGGGCAACTTTTAAAATAATCAAACAATTAACAATGTGATGTGATGCAATCGATTTATTTATTAGTTATGGTTCTATCTACCTGCCACCCCAAGAATTCCTGATGGGTATGTGGCTCTCTTTCTCTTCTCTACCTGCGGTGGCTCAGTGGTTAAGAAGCTCGCCTTGTTAGCTGGAAGGCTGGCAAGTCGGCAGTTCAAGACCCGGGTAGTGCATGACGGATTGACCACCCGTATCTGTCCCAGTTCTTGGAAACATGAAAGCAGGGGTGGGCTCAAAAAAATTGACTACCACACTGAGTGTGGCCTACTTTGTGGGCATGGCCTACTTTGTGGGTGTGGCCTACTTTGTAGGCGTGGCCATATGACTGGGTGGGCAATCTAGTCATGCCTGCCTAGGGATGGGATTCAAAAAAAATTACTACCTACTCTGCAGGAGTGTTATGGTGGGCGTGGCTAGGGGGAAGCCCTGCATTGCACCCGAATTAGGACTTTATTTCAAAACTTGGATGGGCGGGACCAGCCAGAATTTCTGCTACTGGTTCTGGCAAACTAGTACGAACCTGCTGAAACCCACCACTGCATGAAAGGAACCTCATTGGGCATCCCCTGAGTGGAGTTTCTCCAGCAAAAATCCTTTCAACCCAGAATAATTTCTGACACAAAATTATTACTATTATCTTCACAACCCTATAAGTTAGGACCAGAGTGAAAGAGAGAAAATGGCTGAGCGAAAGTGGGGCTTGTGCAATTGATGAAGAGGCTTCCTGTGTTTTGCTCCTACACTGCTAAGCACATTAAAAAAATAAACGGGGAGATCAGAATTTCCCCTCCCTTCTGTATATCGAAGAGTGGCCACTACTTACTGGAAAGTCATGGGCCCAGCTTCCAAGGAGCACCGGTTGGGCGAATGGTCCCCAAGTTTCCGGAAAAGCTGCTTGGCTTGATTGTGGTATTCCTGGAGGTTGCGGTTTGACTGTGAAAATAAGAAATCTGGGTTGCCCATTGTGCAAGTAGCACCCATCAAAACAACCACCTTCAACCCCAGTCATGAGGCTAGACAGGAGCTCGGGGGGGGGGGGGATGATTTTCTATTAGAATATATCTTCCACAATCCACAAAAGAAGGATGTAGTGGGGAGGTTTTAAAGGGATTTTCTCCAGTTCTGGTTCAGACTCAGTCAATTTTTGAATACTATCAGTTAACACTGGGGTCCCCAACCTTTCCAAGCTAGGGGCCGGGTCACACTCTCTCTGTCAGCTTCGAGGGCGGGATGGCCATTTTGCCCTGCCTGCACAATTGGGGTGGCCATTTTGTCCCAACACCTTCAAAGGAGTGGCCATTTTGTTTCCCACATGCCTTAGGTTGGAAACCCCTGAGTTAACACATAGGAAACAAACAAAACAACATAATACCGTAGATAAACCTGCAGCTCCTTTGATTCAGTGTGGGTTTTCATGCTTAGTAATGGATTAAGGACTGTGGTGGCTTAGTGGTTAAGACACTGAACTTGATGACTGGAAGATCAACAGGTCAGCAGTTCGAGACCAGAGTGCTACATGATGGAGTGAGCTCCTGTCTCTGTCCCAGGTAAAAAGGTACCACTTTGGCAGGAAAGGTAACAGTGTTCCGTGCACTCCAGCGTTGTCATGCCTGCTACATGACCACAGAAACATGTGCAGCTGCAGATTGCATAGGCTCTTTGGCTGTAAAACAGGAGTTCTCAATCTTTTTAAGCCGGGGGGGGGGGGTCACACTCCCTCAGACAGCTTCAGGGGCTGGATGAACATTTTGTCCTTCCTCCACTACATGGCACTTGCTGGTGTGGTGGAGGCACTGCGGGGGGGGGGGGGCACATGAAATGGCACTGTGAGCCGCATCCAGCCCACAGGTTGAGAATCCCTGCTGTAAACGGAGATGAGCGCACCCCTTGGGAGTCGTATTCAACTGGCTTTCGAGTAAGGTCCAGTGGTTGAGATAGTAGACTGTGGAGACAGGGACTGAGAGTTCAATTCCCCACTGTGCCTCTGGAAGAAGAGACCAGCCTATGCATCCATGGGCAAGGGGCACAAACTCAGAATTGCCCCACCCACAAAGAATGGGGAAACCACTTCTGTATATAGTATATTCTTTATTTAGAAAATCCTAGAAAAGGTCGCCTTAAATCTGAACTGACTTGAAGCCCAAAGAAAGAATCCACCAAAAGACCAGAGATATGAATTCCGGGAGGAAAAGAAGGGCTCCCTAGTGGTTAGAGCTGGAGGGGGGGGGGAAGAGGTGGGGATGATGGGTTATATGCTGCAGTCATTTCCCCCTCTTACCTGCTCCGTTTCTTGCATGGACGCTGCCAAGAGCAGCCCATCTTGGACCCGGCTTATCATGGTAAGTAGGACCATCTCGGGAAAGAGGAGGAGGAGGAGGAGGGAGAAGAGGAGGAAGGCAAGCAGACAGAGAGGGGGCTCCTCCTGTTTCTCCCTCCACCCCCCATAAAAGTTGCAGCTGGAAGGGGACAGAGGAGTTCCCGGCTGACGTGGCTCAGAAGGGGAGGGGGCGTGGCTTTGGGCGAGGAGGGGGCGGAGTTAGTTTTGGGGGAAGAAGAAGAGGGGAGAGAAAGTTTAAAAAGTGTTAACTAAGTTCAAAGAAGCGTTCAGAGGTTTCCTCTCCTTCCTTGTTTTCTCCGTTTTGCAAAGCTCCTCCTACCCCGATTCACTCCTCAATCTTGTCATCTGTTTTATTTTCTTTCTAGGAAGAGAAAATATATATATATATTTTTTCCCTGAAAGCCAGTCTTGGCTGGGGCGAGTTCCAATTAAAACCAGTCACAGCAAAAAAGGAGGAGGTTTTCTCCCTGCCTGTCTTTCTTTCTTTACCTACTTACCTACCTATATGGAAGTAAATAATCCAGGGCCAACACTATACAGTTCCTCATGATCTTATAAACCTTGGTCTCCCTTGTTCAAGCAATTGGCATGGAGAAAACTCTTTTCTGCTGCATCTTATTTTCATGTACCATATTTTGATTATTGAAACTCACTAAGCAGCTCTTGCATTTGCCACTTCCAGCTTATATTCGGGTCAATCTATTTTCCTGGTTTCTCGGGTCAATATTAGGTACCTCGGCTTATATTCGGGTTGGCTTATACTCGAGCACGGGTACATTTTAAACAGTGATGGGATGTAACAGGTTCTCACCAGTTCGCCAGAACCAGTAGTAACTTTTCCCAGTGTCCCGGAGAACCGGTAGCAGCTTTGGGGGAACCACCTTCAGGGCTTGCCTTTTCACTGGTTCCCCCCACTGTGCATGAGAGCCAAGCACTTGGTGTGCTTGCACGCCTACAGTGTTTGGCACGTATGCACAGCCTCCTTGCTGTCCTCCCAAGCAGGGAGGAGGAAGAGAAGCTGCTAGCCTGAAGCTCCCTATAGCCTGCTCCCCAGAGTAAGATACTCACCTTTGGATGTGGTGTATTTTAATGTGTATTTAATACAGTACCTTTACCTATATTGACGTACTACCACAGTTCCTAAAAAGGCCTGGCGGCCTGGCTTGGGGTTTTTAAGCAAAGTCTTGGAGTTACCTCATCAATAAGCTACACCTGTGCTGTTCCAATTACTGTTCTGGTTGGAGAACCCTTAAGGAGGTACAGCTGGTTTACATTTACATTAAGGCATATTATCCTAGAGAACCGGTACGATGACTATATCCATCTTGCAACATGGTGCTGCCCAGGCACTTATACTAACAGGTAAGTGACGGATTTGTGTTTGGGGAAGGTGGGTGCGTGTATTTTAATGTAATTTTTATTTATTTATTTATTTATTTATTTATTTATTTATTTATTTTATGGGTTTGTGTTGTGGGTGGGTGGGTGGATTGAGGTGTGTGTATATGCTTATTTTTATTTTTTATTATTTTTTATTTGGCTCCGCCCATGACATCATGACCTTAGCTCCGCCCACATTGTGATGACGTCACGATGGGGTAGTAAAAATTTTGACATCCCACCACTGATTTTAAACCATGTCAACGAATTGTTTTAATCGTTGTTATGTTTAATTGTTAATAATGCTATAAACAGTTTATGCATATGAATTCCACAACCGAGATGCAAGGGATCATACTAGTGTCACAGTAGCTATATAAAGTGGAGAGATCTACTTATTTGAGCAGTGTGATCCGTCAAAATGGAGATGCAGAGGTGGACGCCAAATACCATCCTGGAAAAGCAACAGCTGTCTTCTGGAGAATGGATAAGTTCAGGTCCTCACCATCTATTTCACTGAAAATTAAACTCTTGTTTGTTTGCCTCCACAGTGATCCCAACAGCCATCAATCCCTGCGAGACTTGGAAGGCGTCAATATGTATCAACAAGAGACTTAGGAGCTGTGGTGGCTCAGTGGTTAAGAAGCTTGCCTTGTTAGCTGGAAAGCTGGCAAGTCAGCAGTTCAAGACCTGGGTACTGCATGACAGTTTGAGTGCCCATCTCTAGCCCAGCTCCTGCCAACCTAGCAGATTGAAAGCAAGAAATTGCAAGTAGTTAAATAAAGACCGCTTCAGTGGGGAAAAAGAACTGGAGGACATGAAAGGAGCCTCGTTCAGGCATCCCCTCAGTGGAGTTTCTCCAGCAAAAATCCTTTCAAACCAGAATAATTTCTGACATGAAATCATTATTATAACAGGAGACTTTACGTCTTCCAGCAGAGGTGCCTCTGCCGAATTCAACAGGTTTGCTATTTTGACCCCCATTACCAATGAGGAGGTGATTTGAAGAAATGACTCATGCAAATTCCGTAACATCAAGGAGCCCTTGGTGGCGCAGTGTTTAAACTGCTGGACTGCAAACAAAGGTTGTGAGTTCCATCCTGACCAGGGATCAAGGTTGACTCAGCCTTCTATCCTTCTGAGGTCAGTAAAATTAGGGCCCAGCATATTGAAGGCAAAATGCTAATTAACTTGTGAACTGCCTGGAGAGTGCACTAAGTGCTGTGGGGCGGTATAGAAGTGTGACTGCATTGCATTGATTGCATGAATAAGACTCCAAATGGCAGCCCATATTTTCCATATGGAGAAAAACAAGGTCCCTAAGATGGCAATGGGTTGGGCCCCTTCTAAAGCCAAACCACAACGTGGATCCCCTCAAAATACATGGTGGAGAACTTTCATGGGAGTCCTGGAGACCCCGGAAATGACATGGAAGGAGGCCCATAGCACTTGCCCAAGACCAAAACGGCTAGAGAGTCTTTGCTTCCCGATAGGCTACATTGCACAGGAAGGTCTACGTCTAAGTAAATGCTATAATTGTGGTTTTAATTGTTTTGTTTCTTCTTCCCTTAACTGGGAGAATAGATAGATAGATAGATAGATAGATAGATAGATAGATAGATAGATAGATAGATAGATAGATAGATAGATAGATTTGATTGATTGATTGATTGATTTGCAACCAACCAACTGAGATAGAGGGAGGGAGAAAGAGATGTCTGCTTGAACATACTGTATTACTATGATAAATATCCTTGGCAGAATTTAGGAACGCTCAAGAATTGCTATTTGTGCTTATTTGTTAGCACAAATTAGATAGATCGATATTCAAACTACTGTACTGTACTGTACTATATTATGAGTTTAGGCTTGTAAGGCATAATAACCTCCTGGTGGCAGTATTCTCAACTTCTTCAGCAAGCACACACTTCTTTTACCATTTGGGAGGAGAACAGCATCTATTTTCTAAGAAACAAATGAATGGATTTTGCACAGACGCACCACAGCTCATGATCCAACAATTGTTTATTATGGCTCCAATCAAATGCAGTTTTTTCTATACATGACAAACCTCTTGCGTCGGGGATTGAAAGCGGTAGGTTTTGGAATGGAACAGCTGGGAAATGGAGTGGAGGCTTCCTCCATCACAGGTTTGGGAGCAGGTCAGAGAAGGGCTGTGGTTAATTCATACCCTAGTAACATCCTTGGGGAGCACTTCTGTTTTCTACTTTTAAAATGCACAGACCATTCCCAAATAATAGCCCCTTTATGCATGTCCCAAATGGTAAGGTATGTCCAGTTGTTACACTTTAGCAATGCCCATTCACAGAGGTGCTGCCTGGGGAATTTGACCATAAGGGAAAGGGAAAGGTTTTCCTTGCTCGAAAACCAGTCATATCCAACTCTAGGGTTCAGTGCTCATCTCTGTTTCAAAGCCAAACGTCTGCTTCTGCAGACGTTTCTGTGGTCATGCGGCAGACATGACTAAACACCGGAGTGCACAGAGCGCTGTTTACCTTTCCACCTAAGTGGTCCCTATTTATCTACTTGCAATTTCTTGCTTTCCAACTGCTAGGTTGGCAGGAGCTGGGACAGAGAAGGGAGCTCATTCCATCCTGTAGTACTGGGGAATAGGCAGTCAAAAAAAATCACAAAATCTTTACATTTCTGCCTGCTAATGCCTGCATCATCAGACTTAAGAAATTGTAATGTGGCTGAAGATTGTTAGCAAATAAAAGAGCTTTGTTTACAGAGCTACAATCCCAGATCCAAGTTTTGGCTGATTGTAAAAAAGAGTCTTAAGGTGAAAGCATCTAAACCAGAGGTTCCCAACCTAAGGCTTGCAGGATCAAGCCCTGTTCCATTTCATGTAGGTCCCCCACCCCTCCAAGGGCATTTAAGAAATAAAATGGCTGCCCGATTGAAACTGTTTGGACAAAATGGCCATCCAGCCCTCAAAGCTGACTGAGAGAGCATGACTCTGCCCCCGGCTTGAAAAGGTTGGGAACCCCTTATCTAAAGGAATATATCCAAAACATTTTAAAACCTAGAAGCAAATAAAGCTGATTTTCTTACAGTAGCAAAATTTGAGTAACCCTGAATTTCTCAATTCCATTTTTGTTTTTTTAAAAAGTTCTAGACTAAATATTAGAATAGGGTTGGGAAACTTATGCTTCTCCAGATGTTTTTGGACTCCAACTTCCACCTGTTCCCTTCTGATCTTCTCTTCCATCAGCTATATCAATAGGGTTAATGGAAGTTCATCCAGAGGGTCACCAATTGTTGACTCCGCCTTTAAAAAAAAAACCACATTGTTTTGCAATGTTTCCTAACTTTTGGTTTTTGTACTTCAATTCCCAGAAGCCTAAGTCAATTCCTTAAAGCACTAATCAGCCAAGGTACTAACAAAGGCTTCTGGGAATTAAAGTCCACCAGTATTCCGTGGAACATAGTGTGGGAAATGTCTTTAGAGCAACCCAATATTTTGCAGAGGGTGTTAACACCGACATAGGCTAACTTTGTGGTTTTACAATGCAAACATTTAAGAATCACCATAATTAAGACCGTCCTGTGTTACCTCTTATTTTTTGAACAACAAATGCCTCTTCCACTTCCTTCCCCACTTCAACTTAACATCCACTCTGGAAAAGGCATATCACAAAACAAAACAAAACAAAATAAACAAAAGGAAAAGAAAAGAAAAGAAAAAGAGCTCTCTCTGAAGCTTCCATTGGGGTTTTCTACTTTGTGATGATTTTGTCATCTAGCTTAGTGGTTAAGACACTGAACTTGATGATTGGAAGATCGGCAGGTCAGCAGTTCAAGACCTGAGTTGACGATGGAATGAGTTCCTGTCTCTGTCCCAGCTCCTGCCGACCTAGCAGTTCAATAGCAATTGCAAGTAGATAAACAGGTACCACTTGGGCGGTAAAGGTAGCAGCTATCCACTTGCCATGCCTGCCACACAGCCATGGAAACATCTGCAGATGAAACAGCACTGGCTTTCAAGCAATGGAGGCCTTTATTTTAAATTACATAATTGTGCTACTGCTGAAGCGACTGCTGCCAGTAGAAATTTTCGCCAGACACTGAGTGGAAGGAAACCCCATTTATTGTTTGGAAAGAGAGTAAACCTTAGCCAGATCAGTGCAGCTAGCTATGAGGGATTTTTGCTTTTGCAATGTAGTCTTTGGAGAGAGCCTGCCTGAATTTTGCCCATCGTTGCTACAACATGCAGTATCTTCACGGGGCGAAACTTCTTGATGTGACTGAGCTTGTTTCCTGTCCCCACTATTATCAGCTAGGTCTGACACTGTTCCAAAGTTTCACAGCAATGTCTCCAATGGCAAAAACCACATCTTCTCAAAAAGAGACGGGTTTAAACACTGTGTAGGAAGGAAGGCGTCCTTCCAAGCAACGGCGGTGTGGCAAGGCTAGGAGGAAGGGCTGAGCGCTGATCTTCCATCCGCGTCCCTTGCGCGCGGAGCAACAAATCCAGCAGGTCTTGGACTCCGACGGGAATCGGGGGCTCGGTACGCTGGTCCTCAAGACGCTGGCTCTGGAGGGATGGAAGAGTTAGGATCAAGGCTCGCCAGCAGGCAAACAAAATATAACGGCTGCAAAGGGAGTCGGCCTTCATCAGTGTTGGTAGTTATCCAGCCTGCACTATTTATTTATTATTTACTGAATTTCTATACCGCCCACCTAGGTGTTATCCCACTACAGATCTGTCCAGCTTGCACTCAACTTTATAGGGTACAAACTAGATTCCCCCCAGGAAACATAGCTAAGGGAGTAGTCGTGGCTTAGTGGTTACCTCCTACCAATTGAGTTAGTGGAACCTCCTACCAATTGAGTTACGCCTACAGACAGAGCTCCTGCCCTTTTGGAAGGGCCTAAAAACCTGGCTGGCAGGGCAAGTGTGGGGATCCAGGAAAACGGGATCCCATGTTGGGTGGCTGATCTAATGGGACAGCCACCCTTTCGGCCTCTTGTCTTCGCTGTTTTAATTTTTGTAAATTTTTAAAGTTTTAAATCTCTTTTAGTTTTTTATCAATTACAATCTCCACTATTTGAATTGTTAAGTGAATTTTTCTGTATGCAGAGGGCATGATGGGACTGTCTAGTCGGTTACACTTAATGGGAAATTGATTGTTTAAACTATGTAATGTTTTTTAATATATGTTGTAAGCCACCCAGAGTTGGGTTTTACCTGATTGGGGTGGGATAATAAATTAGAATAAATAAAATAAATAATAAATAAATAAATAAAGATGCTGAGCTTGACAACTGGAAGGCTGGCAGGACAGCAGTTTGATTTCCAAGTGCTCCATGACGGAATGAGCTCCCATCATCTATCCCAGCTCCTGCCAAACTGGCAGTTCAAAAACAAGAAATTGCAAGTAGATAGATAAGTAATGCTTCAGTGGGAAAGGTAACAGCGTTCTGTGTGCTCCAGCGTCTAGCCCTAGTCAAACAGGATTGAAGAGAGTTAGGCTATTGCTCCAAAATACTGCTTAGAAATTTGGACATGCTAGAGGGGCCTTAGGGACTGCTGTAGCTTAGTGGGTAAGATGGCGAGCTTGATGACTGGAAGGCCGAAAGTCAGCGGTTCAAGACCTGGGTCCTGTGCGGTAGGGTGAGTTCCTGTTGTCTGTCTCAGCTCCTGCCAGCCTAGCAGTTCGAAAGCTTGAAAAGGTTGGAAACCCCTGGGTTACAGGAAGACAGATTTCAATTGAAACTTCCTACATGTTTGAGCAGAACAACAACAGAACCAATTACTTTAGGAAGAGAAGAGGGCTCCATCGCGGGAGGCATTCCAGAGAAAACTAGCCAGATCAGCTTTGATTTGGATTCCTGTACTGAGCAGGGGTTTGGATTCAATGGCCTCATTCATGGGTCCCTTCCAACTCAATGATTCTGTGATTCTTTGAAATATTTGGAGGGTACTTCTACAAAGACATAAGTTACCCCCTTCACACTTTACCATCAGAAGTAAAGAGAACTGTAACAATAATAATAGATCCTCACCTGGACATTCTCTGTGGGCAATGGCACTCACCTGATGAGCTAGGATAGTGTCATAGAGCTTCTCTTCGGCTGCTGTGTTCTTGGTGCTTGTATTTTCAGGCTCAGTGAAATCAGCACGCTGGTCATTGAGTCTTCGTGCCTGGGCCTTGGCCACCATATCAAAAAACTCTTCTGCCTGAAGAGACGTCAGGGAAGAGAAGAAGACTGGAGGGAGGGAAGGAGGGAGAAAGAAAAAATTTCATCCAGAAGGACCATAAGCCAGTGATGGCAAACCTTTTAGAGAGTGAGTGCCCAAACCCAACAGGTTGCTTTCTGCTCCGCAGAGGGGCAGGGCAAACTCTGTGCTGAGGGGAGGGATGAAGTCCCCCCATTGGGCTGCTAGGCAGAGGGGCGGGGCAAACTCTGTGCTGAGGGGGAGGGATAAAGCTCTCCCATTGGGATGCTGGGCAGGGGGGCGGGGTGAATTCTGTGCTGGAGTGATGGCACATGTGCCCCCAGAGAGGGCTCAGAGTGCCCCCTCTGGCACACGTGCCATAGGTTCGCCACCACAGCCATAAGCAAAGACCATCAAGGAATAGGCCTTTGAAAAGTCAATTCCCAAAGATTACATCCTCACCATTATCTCCCAGCCTGTAGCCAGGACATGAATCTCAGAAAATGGGGCACACAGAAAGAGCCTCCTCAAAAATTGTGGTATTTTTGAACCACAGCTGGGTATAGCCTGGTAACGGTAACATTGTGTTGCTGGCTAACCATTCTCACACTAGGTCAGGAGAAAGGAACTGCAGAATGAACTCACCCAAAGGTGAGTTCATTTTGGCAGTTTCACATCTGGCCTAGACATGGAAAAAGAAGAACCACCAACTCTCTACCCAGACCCAATCAAAGGTTAATTGTGCTTAAAGTAATTTGCTAGTCTTCATGATCACAGATCAAGGCTTGAAAACATCTAAGCTGTATGCCTGGTAAAACTCAAGACATATAGATTAATGGCATGAGGAAAGTAATTGGATTTTACATTATGGCCCTGCAGAGGGCAGGGATACAATTAAATCTGATTTTGAAAGGAAATACGAGTTTTTTGTTGCCATCCTGGAAGGAAAACAGCTTATGAGGTTCTCCCAAGAATTATCATCTAACCTTTCAGGAGAAAAGTACATCTAAAAAAAGATTTATAATAAGTCAATCTCCACACTCAGGTTGACTATGGCAGTGATGGCGAACCTTTTAGAGACCGAGGGCCAAAACTGCAACCCAAAACCTACTTATTTATCACAAACGGCTAACACAGCAACAGGGGAGGAAGGAAACGCTCCCATTGGGCTGCTGGGCAAAGAGGTGGGGCAAACTCTGTGCTGGCGGAGGGAGGAAGTGCTCCCATTGGGCTTCTGGGCAGAGGGGCGGGGCAAACTCTGTGCTGGGGTGACTGCACGGGTGCCCACAGAGAGGGCTCCGAGTGCTACCTCTGGCACGTGTGCCATAGGTTCACCACCACTGGACTATGGCAAAGATAGAACTCAAAAGGGAAAGGAACGGAGACTGAAAAAGGAAAGAAAACAAACAAACTCTGGAATTCTTTGCCCCTCACCCTGTTGTGCAGCACTTGGGCCTTGAAATGCTGACCTGCAAGTCATCAAGCTCAGCCTTTTAACCACTAAGGCACTGCAGTCCCTAGATCCTATCTATTTTGCTATTATCACCGTATGTACTCGAATATAAGTCATCCCAAATATAAGTCAAGGTACCTAATTTGGACCTCTAAAACTAGGAAAATAGATTGACCAGAGTATAAGTCTGGTGTGGGAAATGTAGCAGCTGGTAGTGAGTTTCAGTAATTAAAATACATGAAAATGCGGTACAATTACTTTATTCAGACATTTGTGTGGGTATGTTTTCAAATTTGTACGGTAGTGTTAGTGCTTTTTTAAAAATGTATGTTTAAATTTGCACCACCGTGGTTTTGGGACCCTCGGGGTCGTTGACCCGAGTATAAGTCGAGGCCCTTTTTTGGATCTCATTTTGGAGGCTAAAAAAATTAGACTTATACTCGAGTATATACAGTATTTTTATTTGAAAGCAGAAAAAGGCACCTCATATTAAGAGAGAGAGAGAGAGAGATGTTAGGTTTTTGCAAATGAGTTTCTGCAGGCCACATAAAAGTCATGTCTAGAGTGGAAAGTTATTTGCAACACTTTGAACTAGATGACTGATACTGTATGTGTTTCTTGAGACTGTCCCGAAGTTTAACATTACACAATGAATGTGTTAAAAAGTTTTTAAAAGGGGGGGAGGGAGCTAATGCTATAATTAGGAAGCACAAAAATATCTGTGGTATATTCTGTCAAACATTTTGGTTTCAGTTTTCTCTCGTGCAGAAACAGAAAATAGAGCATAAAGGCAGAATTTTATGTCTTACATTTGTTCCAGGAGAGTTCACTGAAGCATACAAAAGTTTTTTTCCCCCATTCAATGGCCTATTTAATTTAATATAATTTAATCGTCACAACAATCTTGCCATGTTATCTTGCCTGAGTGATAGCAATGGATCCCAAATGATTCTATCAGTTGAGGGCTATATGGCCCTGGAAAACTTTTATTCCCTCACACACTGGCCAGATATCAAGGGTTTAAATCAGGAGCTCTCAACCTTTTAAAGCCAGGGGCAGATCATGCCTCCTCAGACTGTTGGCAGGCTGGTGATGGTGCCGGGAGTGAGAACGCAGACTGCATGGAATGGTCCCATGAGCCAGATCTGGCCCACTGACTGTAGACTGAGAACCCCTGGTTTAAACTCTTATAGACCACATCATTTTATTGCATTTATTATCATTTATTGTTTTATTAAATTTATATCTTGTCTTTTCCTCAAAAAGCTCAAGGCCTCCTCCTCACTTTCTCCTCACAACCATCCTTTTGAGGTAGGCTTGGCCGAGAATGTGTGACTGGATTGACCCAAGGTCACCCAGCACATTTCAGCGCTAGGTGAGGATTTCAACCCAACTCTCATGACTCCTTCTTCCAGTGCTGTATCCAGTTCTAAATATTGGCTATCATCATGGCGATAAGCCATGAAGATTGTCATGGGGACAATATAATGCAGTGGCCTTCCATTTGCATTCTGCATTGCAGCGTGACACCAGTACCACTGATCCACTTCCACCAGTCATTTTCTGGTCCTGAGCCCTTTTGGCACACAAAGTCGTCCTCAGTTCTAGGCCAGTATTGATTAAACTGCTGCCCTCCATTAAGTTGGATTCGAGTGGGATTTAATCCACTTGGGGACCATCAATCATTCCTCTGGACTTTGCCACCAAAGGTGTTAGTCCTCAGGGTTGTCAGGTTAATTAACCAATGCCATTGAGACGTGGCAGTCTGGTCTTCTACTATGTTACCATAGCAGGATAACCTGGCCAGACCTGACTCCTAGGGCATAGACAAATCACTTTGTGGAGTTTTCTAGATTGCTTCCTCAACAGAAGTTAAAACAGTGGTTCCCAACCTTTGGTTTTTGGATTTCAATTCCCAGATGCTTAATTCAATTCCCCAAAGCACTGATCAATCAATGTATAGTACAGTACTGATTTAGGCTTCTGAGAATTTAAGTCCCCCAGTGTGGGGCGTGTGTCCCACATTGGGAACCACTGAGTTAAACTAACAATCTCAAACATTTCCTGGCTCAGTTTCCTGCTTTCTATAAAACAGCTTCCAACTGGTACTCTTGCAACAGAAGGGCAGGGAATTTATGCTTTCTAATGACATACGGTGAGTCTTACATTTGTGGGAGGGCCATGTGCATATGTTTATTAAGGGAAGTCACCACAGATAACTCAGCAGTTAGAAAGCAGGTGATTTGTATGCCCAGAAAAATGTGACTTTCTTTATTGGAAAGTCACTCTCATTTCAAGCCAATTGGGGCTGGGCAACATTTACAGAGGTTACCCCAACTTTCGAAGGCAGTTCGTGCCTTAGCAACAGTGTACCAGCTAATATTGGACTTTGTAGGTATTTTTGGACTACAAATCCCATCAGCTCCCATCGTTATGGGTTTTGCTGATGGGCGTTCTAGTAGTCCCAATAAAGCAAAGCAATCAAAAGCAATGGTCAGGGCAGAATTTATGCCCTGGTTTTAGCCCCATCCAAGATGGAGATTTCAATCCATGAGAGATCCTTTCTCACATAACAAAGGGATTGGAATGTGTAAACAAGCTAGCCTCATGGGTTGGAAGAGATGGAGCCTAATTTGTGAAGGATATTCTATGCTGTATGGTCATTGGCTGGATTCCTCTGGGGGAATGACAAGGAGGTGGACCCTAAGAGAGAGGAGATAAAACCCAGAAGGTGTGGGCCAAGAGGCTCTCCTGGACCCAATGTTTGGAGTTTAGGGAGAACTGCAATGTAGAAGCTTAAGACAAAAGTGGGGACACTGGGCTTTCCCCATAAAGCAGCTTTATTTTGATATGCTTTCTGAACTTTTGATACACTTTCTTCTGTAACTTACTCTGATTACAATATACTTTTAAAAGACCTGAGATGACTGGAGTGTTTACTTGGTTCAGTGCTACCTTATCTACACTAACTGATTTCCTATGAGCTACAGTATCTTGTTCACCACCTAGATCCAGATCAGGAGTGAGAAGGCAAGCTTAAAAAGCCTGGGCTGTTTAGCCAGAAGAGCAGGTAGTATCAGGTGGGATCCCATTACAATGAGGCCGAGGTGCTACTTGTGAGTAAAAGGATCCTGATGACAATCATGCTTATATACCACTCCATAGCGCTGAGTCAACCTTAAGTTCTAATCAGGATCAAGCTCACAACCTTTTGGTTGCAGGACAGTAGCTTGACCACTGCATCACCAAGGCTCCTAAACCGTTTGGGGGAGAAAATGGATGGACAAAGCAGTCTTACGGCTTGAGTCTTTCTCCAGTTTCCCCACTGGAGTGGCCGGCAGAGACTTCCACGGTCGTAGCAGATTGTGATGACGAGCCTTCTGACGAGAACGCAAACGGGCACCTTGATTTTGGAGGACACTGAGGTCATCTTGAGAACATTGTTCGACCTGAGTTGCAGTGGAGAGAAGAAGCAAGATGGCAGTATGGCATTTACCGGGTGGGTTTCCCCATTCCTATATTGTTGGGGGGGTTGGGGAAGATTTGTAGGAAAATGTTATTTTTGGTGGGGTTGCCATATTTTTCTTAGCAGGGCTCCTATGTTTAACAGCAACCATCACTGCCAGGGTAGAACATTAGGTAAGCTGTCAAACGATCAGATAAAAAGCCCTATGAAAAATGCATCAATTAGAAATTAGAATTGTTGTAAAACAATTTGGAGACGGTATAGTACATGACGCAAGTATGGCTAAATTATATTGATCCAAGTGACAATAAGTATAGTGGTTAAGACACTGAATTTGAGAACTGGAAGGTCAACAGGTCAGCAGTTTGAGGCCTGAGTGCTGCACAATGGAGTGAGCTCCTGACTCTGTCACAGCTCCTGCCAGCCTGGCAGTTCGGAAGCAAGAAATTGCAAGTAGATAAATAGGTGCCACTTCGGTGGGGAGGTAAACAGCATTCCAGTGTCTAGTCATGCCTGCCACATGTCCACAGCAACATCTGCAGATGCAGACAGGGCTGGGTCTTCGGCTATAAACAGAGATGAGCACTGAACCCTAGAGTCAGATATGACTGACTGGCTTTGGAGCAAGGGCAACCTTTACCTATCCCTTACTAGCTGATTAGTCATCTGACCATGTCAGGTTAAGATCTGTATTTATGATGGGATTGTAATTATGAAAAGGAAATGTGGAAAATAAGTGTTTTTATTTTTTTAAAAAAGAAATTAAACACATATTTTCTGTATGTACTGTACTGTATAGAAATGTGTCCCAGATTAGCATTATTAAACTGCTCTAAAGGTAAAGGTTTCCCTTACTTAAAAGCCAGTCGTATCCAACTCTAGGGGTCAGTGCTCATATCTGTTTCTAAGCCCAAGAGCCAGCGCTGTCTGCTTCTGCAGACGTTTCCATGGTCATGTGGCAGGCATGACTAGACACCAGAGCACATGGAACACTGTTACCTTCCCACCAAAGTGGTCCCTATTTATCTACTTGCAATTTCTTGTTTTCGAACTGCTAGGTTGGCAGGAGCTGGGTCAGAGACGGGAGCTCATTCCGTCCTGCAGTACCTGGGAATCGAACTGCTGACCTGCTCTACTGCAGTCAAAATGTCATGAGTTTGATCCTGATGGGGAACAAGGTTGATTCAGCCTTCCATCCTTCCAAGATCGGTAAAAGGAGGACACAGCGGGGGGGCGGGGGGCGGCGGCAAAAATACTAATTAACTTGTGAACCACCCAGAGATTGCACTAAGCACTATGGGGTGGTATGTACAGTAAGTGTAATTGCTTTTGCTAAAGTGGTAAGGGGGGGGGGGGGAAGCCATATACTGTATATGACAACTTAATCTCATGAAAGGAAAAAAGTAGGAGATCAACTAGCAAATGGATAATAATCCAGGTTTTGCTTTCTTTTTCTTCTGCTGCTGTATCTGAATCCAAATATAGGCGATCATCATGGCAATCAGTCATGAAGACTGTCCTGGGGACAATATAATGTAGTAGTCCACCATTTGCCTTCCACATCTCAGTATGACACCCGTTCCACTGATCCAGCCCTACAAGTCACTTTCTGGTCCTGAGCCCTTTTGGCACACAAAGTCCTCCTCAGCCCCAGGCCAAGATTATGAAGCTGCTGCCTTCTATCAAGATGGATTCAAGTGGGATTTATTCCACTTGGGGACCATCACCCTTCCCTGCCGACTTTGGTACCCAAGCCATTAGTCCTCAGGGTGGTCAGGTTAGTTAACCACCACCTAACACTCAGTATTGAGTCGCTGGCAGTAGGGTCTACTCTACTACCACAGAAGAATAATCTGGCCAGACATTTCATGTTTTGTTAGACGTTTCTAAATGAAGGCAACAACTTGTAGGACTCACAATCAAACCTTCTGGTCTACCTTCTTTTCTACCCACCTAACACTAAGATTCCTGCCCACGGTTGCAGTCAACCATGCCCTCCTCCAAGATCTTGAAAGGTTGCGAAGGACTCAAGGGAAAGTCCATCCTCTTTTCCCCAGGACTTTCTTTCCCAATTGCTCATCAATCTAATGTGGTTCTCAGAGGCCAGACCTACATGGTCTGTTGAGATGAAGCGGAAGGCCTCTAGTGGGATGTTTATGGTTTAAACAAGTGTTTCCCATCCTTTGGTTTTTGGACTTCAATTCCCAGAAGCCTAAGTCAATTCCCCAAAGCACTGATCAGCCAAAGTACTGACTTAGGCTTCTGAGAAACGAAGTCCCCTTGTGCTTTCTAACTGCTGAGTTATCTGTGGCAACTTCCCTTAATAAACTTATGCACACGACCCTCCCATGAATGTAAGACTTATCTCATTTGAAAGCATAAAATCCCTGCCCTTCCGTTGCAAGAGCACCAGTTGGAAGCTGATTTTTAGAAAAGCAGAAAACTGAGCCAAGACCCAAGAACAATCAATCTTGAAATGTCTATGGCCAGTGGTCAAGATTGTTAGTTTAACTTCTGCTGAGGAAGAGATCTGGAAACGTCTGGGAGTTGACAGTTCCGCAAAGTGATTTTTCTACACCCTAGGAGTCAGGTCTAGCCAGATTATCCAGCTATGGTAATATAGTAGACCAGGGGTTCCCAGCCTACGACCCATGGGCCAGTCCCGGCCCAAGGCACCGTTTCATGTGGCCTGTGTTGCCACTGCTGCCTCACAGGAAACAGAAGCAGACACATTTACAGCTGTCATAAATGTGTTTTTACATATTTATGGCTGTGATAAATGTGTTTACAACAGCCTCAGATGCCGTCTTATGGCAGCGTTTACACTGGAGGAAACCACGTGACCAACCCGCTCAGCTGTACGGTGGGGGGCATGATCTGGCCCATAGTGTAAAAAGGTTGGGAACCCCTGGACCATACCGCCAGCGACTCAACACTGAATATCAGACAGCGGTTAACTAACTTGACCACCATAAGGACTAATGGCCTTAGGTGGTAAAGTCTACAGCAGGAGTTCTCAACCTTTTAAAGGGGGGGGGAACGAGTCTCCCTCCCTCAGACAGCTTTGGCGGCCAGACAGCAATTTTGCCCTTCCGCCACTACATGGCACTTCCTGGTTTGATGGAGGAGGTGGTGGGCCACATGAAATGGTGTCATGGGCCTCATCCGGTCTGCAGGCTGCAGGTTGAGAATCCCTGGTCTACAGAGAAGGGTGATGATCCTAAAGTACTGTAAATTAAATCCCACTTGAATCCACCTTGATGGAGGGCAGAAGCTTCATCAATCTTGGCCTGGGGCTGAGGAGGATGTTGCATTCCAAAAGGGCTCAGGACCAGAAAGTGACCCATAGAACTGGATCAATGGTACGTGGAAGGCAGATGAAAGGCAACTGCATTATATTGTTCCCAGCCCAATCTTCATGGCTGATCACCATGAGGATCGCCAACATTTGTGACAGATACAGCACAAGGAAGAGGAAGAGGTTTAAATGTGTATACCTGTTCTCCAGCAGTTCTGGTCTCAGATTCCTGAACACTGCATGCTACCATCTCTACGTCCTCCGTGGCATCCGTTTCATGCTCCATTTTTTTTTGATAGCTTCCAATCAGCAGCTTAAATCGAGGATCCCAGAGTGGGGTGTAGAGAAAAATCTGTTTTTCTTTCACCCTATGCAAAAGAAAATAAAAATAAACAAGATCTCATTCTACCCAGAGCACAGACTCAAAATGCAGCACTTCCTGCTTTTGGAGGGTAAAATCTGTATTGTACAAGTGGGCATAGCTCACTTTCTCTTTCTGTTCAGAAAGTGAACTCCTATTCACATAATTAAGGAAGCCTAAAAGGCCATTCACTGTTAATAACGCATTCTCAAATTGCCCCCCCCCATCAAATAGCCCCCCTGTGCCGTTTGTGCCCCACGCTGGGAACCACAGCTTTAGATATATTTTTTTCTCCTTAAAATGCATTTTTAAAAAATACAATTTAAGTTTTTAAGAAATCTGATTTTTTTTTCCTATTTAAAAAAATTAATTAATTTTATTCAGACTAATCTAGGGCATTGAAATTTGGAGAGGGTGAAAACTTTCTGATCAATGGGAAACAACCCCCCCCTCCCCATCCACCACCCCTTGGTGCTAATTGCTCCTCTGTGGGTAGAAAGAAACACAAAACAGGTGGGTTCCTGAGGGCTTTCTCATACTCCCACCTAGACCTTACTTCTGACTCTTGCCTGTAATGCAAGGATTATGAACCTGAGGCCCCTGGGCTGGATGCGGCCCATGGTGCCATTTCATGTGGGGCTCCCGCCGCCTCCACACCACACCCAGCAGTGCCATGTGGTGGAGGAAGGGCAAAATGGCTGTCCAGCCCCCAAAGCTGTCTGAGGGAGTGTGACCCGGGCCCCAGTTTAAAAAGGTTGGCAACTCTTACTGTAAAGCAAAGCAACAAGCAATCACAGTAATACTTAGTGCACTCTCTGGGCAGTTTACAGAGTAATTAGCATTTTGCCTTCAACATGCTGGGTACTCATTTTACCAACTTTGGAAGGATGGGAGGCTGAGTCAACCCTGACTCCTGGTCAGGATCGAAATCACAACACTCTGGCTGCAGTACAGCAGTTTAACCACTGCACCACCAGTGCTCTCTCGCCTGTTATCCCCGTCTTATGTGACTCAAGCTGCCGGTAAAGCCTCAGGCGCCAGAATCGCTAGCTTACATCTCTGCGTGGGAGGAACACAAATCAACACAAAGTTGAGCCAGAAAAGAAGAGAACAAAGACGAAGTACAGTATGGGATAAACAATGAAGGAAGATGAAATGAAAAGAGGAAAGGGGAAGACAGGGTAAAAAGGAGAAAGATGCTGATCAGAGATAGAGAAGAACACCTTTGAGGCTAGAAATTGCCTGTACGTTCACCCAGAAACATGCTCCACTGAATTCGGTAGGGTTTTCTTCTTCTTCTTTCATGTTTAGGCTAGACGTGAAACTGCCAAAATTTTGGTGAGTTCATGCTGCAGTTCCTTTCGCCCAACTGAGTGTGAGAAAGATTAGCTGGCAACACATGGTTGTTGTTACCAGGGGATGCCCGATTGTGGTTCAAAAACACCACAATCTTTGAGGAGGCTCTTTCTGTGTACTGGTAGGGTTCACTTATGAGTAAAGAATGCGATGGTGGTTAATGCACTGAACTTGACAGCAGTTTGAGACCTGAGTACTGAATGATGGAGTGAGTTCCCGTCGTCTGTCCCAGCTCCTGGCAGCCTAATAGTCTGAAAGTAAGAAATTGCAAGTAGATAAATAGGTACCACTTTGGTGGAAAGGTAAACAGAGTTCTGTGTCTAGTCGTGCCTGCCACATAACCATGGAAATGTCTGCAGATGCAAACAACACCGGCTCTTTGGATGTAAACAGAAATGAGCACTGAACCCTATAGTTCATAGCCCAGGGATTCTCAACCTGCAGCTCGTGGGGTGAATGCAGCCAGCAACACCATTTCATGTGCCCCCTCCTGCCTACACCACACAAGGAAGTGTCATGTGGTGGAGAAAGGGCAAAATGGCTGCCCGGCCCCTGAAGCTGTCTGAGGGAGTGTGACCCAGATTAAAAAGGTTGAGAACTCCTGCTATAGTCAGATACAACTGGCTTTCGATCAAGGGCAACCTTACTTATGAGTAAGCATGTGAATGTTGGGATATCTGAAGGGAAAAGAAGGAGGAAAATGTGCCCAGGTCTTGTCAACAATGGGTGGCTGTGGGTTACCAAAAGGAATACATGCGCCAAAAGTGGGGGAGAGAGAAAGGCTTTATTCTTATGTATGCATATGGGTTCCCTGCCTGGCAGCGAAAAGAAAAAAGTCTTTTTATAAAGAGACAGTTGAGAAAGAGGAACTCAAATATCCCAATACACAACATTTACAATAGGCCAGAACTGGTCTGACCAGGCTCCTTTATCTTGTACCAAGATCTTTTGTATCACCACTCAGTTCTTTTACCTGTTTCCTGGCATATACACACAGAGACCTTGGGAAGGGGACTTCGGGGACTTTTCAACCTTAGTTCACTTAAAGTTAAAAATAGCTTTTCTTTGGCTACACAGAATATAAAGAAATAGCAATGAAATAGGAAAAAAACCACAGGGGAAATAATGAAATCACAAATGCAGAGTTGCTTTCCTTGGACTACAGTTCTAGTTGCCAGCTGGCTGGGGGATTCTGTGAGTTGGAGTCAAAAAAGTAACTTTTTCCAAGTTCTGAATGAAACATGTGGCTATTGCTGCTAAATTCCTTGTCAGCATAATACACATATTGGGCCAAACCACCACCACCACCCCGTTCTTAAAATGCCAGCTTTCAACCGTTTTTCGGACTATTTCTCAAACAAGATGCTAAACAAATTCAAAAGTATCAATAAGTTGCTTTGGATAAGGGTAAACAGTCCTGCTCAGATCTTATAAAGTGGGGATCCACAACCTGAGGCCCATGGGCCAGATGCGGCCCGCAGCACCATTTCATGTGGTGGCCCCACCACCTCCACCACACCAGGAAGTGCCATGTGGTGGATGAAGGGCAAAATGGCCATCCATCCCACCCCCGAAGCTGACTGAGGGAGCATCACCCGGCCCCTGGCTTAAAAAGGTAGAGAACTCCTGTTATAAAGCTAAAGATCACGCCTGCCTGTACCCAGTCAATCTCTCTTCCTGTTGCCTTCAGATATTCTTTCTTTCATTCATTTCGTTTTTGTTGCTGTTCTTGCCACTGCTGTGGAGGGGTTGTTCACGGGAACTCAAAAACACTGCTGTACGGTCCTGCGCAAAAGTCTTAGGCCACCACCAGCTGGTTTGGAGAAAATTCAGTGATTGATTTGCGGGGTCATAACTTGGACACCCTAACTTCAAACTTTACCAAACATGGACACAGTTTTGAGGAGAGTTGGCAGAAGATGTTCTCCCATTTTGGCATGCTTAGGTAGGTCGAGGGCTGAGTTATGGCCCCTTCTGAGATCCTTGTGGTCGCCTAAATTGCTAAAACTCCATGCCTGTAAATATCGAACAGGTAAAGGTCACCCTTGCTTGAAAGCCAATCGTCTCCGACTCTAGAATTCGGAGCTAATCTCTTTTTATAGCCAAAGAGCCAGTGCTGTCTGTGTCTGCAGATGTTTCCATGGACATGTGGCAGGCATGACTAGACGTGGGAGTAGTGAACCTGGAATGCTGTTACCTTTCCCACCAGAGTGGTACTGATTTATCTACTTACAATTTCTTGCTTTTGAACTACTAGATTGACGGCAGCTGGGGCTAGGAGCTCACTTTCTCATGCAGCACTCGGGTCTTGAACTGCTGACCTGCCGACCTTCCAGTCGTCAAGTTCAGCATCTTAACCACTAAGCCACCGCAGTCCTTATTGAACAGGGAGCCATAATTTAGAAATAACAGAACTTATATTTTATTCCAAACCACAACATGCTCATTAAAGCTCAAAGTGAAAGTGCTCAAGTATTGGTTTCTAAATGGGTGAGTTAGTGTAGGCGTGTGTGTGAGAGAAGAAATGCCAAAGGGGAAATAACACTCATAGGTACAAAGAAGAAGAAGAAGAAGAAGAAGAAGAAGAAGAAGAAGAAGAAGAAGAAGAAGAAGAAGAAGAAGAAGAAGAAGAAGAAGAAGGGCAGATAGATAGATAGATAGATAGATAGATAGATAGATAGATAGATAGGTGCTGTGATAAATATCTTTGGCAGAATTTAGGATTTCTCAAGAAATGCTTTTTGTGTTTGTTTTTAATTTAAAAGTAATCTTAGTTTCAGCTTGTACAGTATGTTTATTTTTAATTTTAAAATTTTCATTCTACGGAGGGTGGTGAAAGGGAGAAGGGGAGGCCTGAGAATTTCTGAAAAGTAAAAAGGAGGCCATATGCTAAAAACTTTGGAAACTGGACGGGACAAACCTATTAGCTGCTTGGCTTAACAAAGCGAAGTGTGCCCAGCTGGAATCAAATAAATGACACTGCTACCTATACATTTCTATTTTTAATGACAATATTTGACCTTCCTTTTGCATGTGTTTTGTGCTGCTTTGTTCATATAAGGAACCAAAGGTTGAGGGTGAGTTTTCTATTAGTTAATAGCAGGAGTTATTGCTAAGTTTTTATCTGTTCCCTTGGAATTTGGTTAAATAAACACTGGAATCCTGGATAGTAAATGTCAGAACAGAGATGGCCTGAAGCAGCTCTGGGGAGTGGGGCGAGACTTAAAATGGCTTTTAAAATGTTCATTGTACGATACTATTCATGCTCCGTGAACAAATACAACATAGAATTGTGGACTTTTAACACAGGCTAGCATGAGAAACAAACACTTCAAAAGTGAATTTACTTCAGAGTGCTAAGAATTTATTGACTAAAAGAAGTGGACTAATGAAGTGGGCTCGATCCACGAAAGCTAACATTAAAATACAGCAGTTATTCTTTAAAGTGCCACAATGTTTTTTGCCCTTTTGTTTTGTTTACTCTCTGATATGCCTGACTGAATGAGTGACTAATGAATAAAGCTTAAGTCAGGAATTCTTAACCTTTTAAAGCCGGGGGCCGGGTCAAGCTCCCTCAAACAGCTTTGGGGGCCAGACAGCCATTTTGTCCTTCCTCCATCACATCGCACTTCCTGGTGTGGTGGAATCGGTGGGGGTCACATGAAATCATGCTGCGGGCCACAGGTTGAGAATCCCCAGCTTAAGTACTATAAGAGCCCTGGTGGTGCAGTGGTTAAACTTCTGTACTGCAGCCAAAACTTTGTGAGTTCAGTCCTGACAAGTTAAGGTTGACTTCCATCCTTCTGAGATCAGTAAAATTATTAACCAGCATGTTTGGGGCAAAATGCTAATTTACTTGTGAACCACCCAGAGAGTGCACTAAGTGCTTTTTTTTTTTTTTTTTTTTGGGGGGGGGTATATATGTATAATTGCTTTTGCTACTAAAAGGGGGGAAATGATGAGTAAGATTTAATAAAATAGATGGGATGCAGAAGGCTGAACCTCCTTGGTCTTGACCCATGGTTCCCAATGTGGGGCACACGCCCCACAGGGGAGCAATTTAATTTTTAAGAAAGGGCAATTTGAGAATATTCCAAGTTAATGGTCTTTTAGGCTTGTTTCACATGAATAGGAGTTCACTTTTTGAATAATAAGAATTATATGACACAGGGAGGGTTTTTTTTTTAAAAAGAGATGCTTAGGTGGGGGAATGGCCTTTTAAAAGGTTGGGAAACACTGGTCTAGACTAGAGTGAAACAAAACAATGCAGATTGTAACAACTGATCATTCAATGGGAAACAAGCAATTGAGGAAGGAGGAGAATTTTTTAGCTGGAAAAAAAGATCTTGGAGGTTGGCGTGCAACGTGGGTCAAGTCGGAAGAGCAGTGATGACATCTAAAATCTTGTAGGAGAAAAGGAGAAGTAGCAAAGTTCGCCTGTTTTTTGAGCCAGGTTTGGCTCGTACCAATCCCTCCCCATCCCCAAAAAACCCTTACCCCTTCCAGAAGAACACGGAAGTTGTATGAGTGATGTGGGTGTCTATTTCAGTAACAGATGGTATGAAAAATTTGACGTGGTTACTGTGTTAGTCTGGGAAAACAGATTAGAGAGTAAAAACACTAAAAGACAAAAAAAAACCATTGTGGCACCTTAAAGACTAACTGCTGGATTTTAATGCTAGTTTTTGTGGATCAAATCCACTTCGTCAGAGCTAAGAGTAAGGCTTCACACATTAATTTATGCATATCAGGTACAAAGGTACACAACAGTTGCAAATAAGTTTAGAAATCAGTGTGACTGTTTACAACCAGTAATAACAGAAGATCCCTGAGCATGTCATGAACATCAGCTACATGTTTTCCAGCTAAATGCGCACACACACAAGAACCAAGTGTAGCCCTCTTAATATATTCTGAACTACAAATCCTAGCAGCCCACACCACAGGCTACACTGGCTAGGACAGATGGGACCTGTAATCCAAAGGCACCTGGAAGCCCTGCTGTCGTCCCCCCCACCCCATGTTGGCAGGAAAAAATATACATATCAGACTGAAATGTGAGTTTAATTTTTTGGGAATTGCCATTAAACTGACAACAGTCCCGATGAAGAATTTTTAAGCCCTTGAGATGTTTTGAACTCAGATCGGTTTTGTTGCAAGTGTCCATGTTTGGCCCCAGGCTGCCCTATAGCCAAAGAATTAGTGGGATGGAAAGGCTTTGAGAAACCAAAGTGTTCCCCAAAGGGGTTTTTTTTTTAACCTACCACTAGCGCAGACTAGACTCGCAGTAGGGAAACCCAGAAATTACAAAGCAGTTTTCCTTGGGCTGCCCTGAAAGAGAAGCAGAGAAGCCTACAACCTCTTCTCTTCTACCCCTTTTACTGTCTCACACTTCCCGTGCCAGTCATCTCCTTTTGAGCCAGAAATTCCTCAACCTTCCCCATTTAAAAACATATACAGTATACCCATATATAGCCATATATATGTGTGTGTGGTTAAGAAGCTCGCCTTGTTATCTGGAAGGGCTACAAGTCGGCAGTCCGAGATCTGGGCACTGCGTGAAGGATTGAGCACCAGTCTCTGTCCCAGCTCCTGCCAACCTAGCAGATCGAAAGCAAGACATTGCAAGTAGATAAATAGGGACCACTTTGCTGGGGAAAAAAGATCTTGGGGACAGGAAAGGAGCCTCCTTCGGGCCTCCCTTGAACAGAGTTCCTCCAGCAAAGCTCCTTTCAACCCAGAATAATTTCTGACACAAAATTATTATTATATAGCAGGGATTCTCAACCTGCGGCCCCCCGTGGGCCGGATGTAGCCCGCAGCACCATTTAATGTGGCACCACCACCACCTCCACCACACCCGGAAGTGTCATGTGGTGGAGGATGGGCAAAATGTCAATCCGGCCCCCAAAGCTGTCTGAGGGAGCGTGACCCAGCCCCTGGCTTTAAAAGGTTGAGAATTCCTATCACATAGCCATAAGGAGGTCAATATCTAACACCCATCGCCTGCTCTTCTCATGACATCGGGAACGTCTCCACCTGCCTAGGGTCCTCCACCACGGTCACAAGCAGCTGGTCTAATGGCAGAGCCGGCCCTGTATGATCAGGTTGTATTAGATGTTAAAGCTCACCTTGTTCTCCTTCGGGCCTTTATTCCCACCGTTGTTGCTGACCGTGCTGCATCCTCGTCTTCCTGGCTTGTTTTCCCCTGTCCTTCGACCCCTCGCTTGGGTCCCTTCCCCCTTTTCAGCCCTGCCTCCCTGGCTGCGCCTTTATTTCTACACGGGAAACCACTGCTTCCTGCTTGCGCTGTCACTGCTGCTCTTGCTGCTCTTTGGCTCTCGAAAGCGACCAGATCTCTCTTTCTGAAAGCAAGCTTCCTTGTACCGTTCTGGCCTCCCACTCATTCCTCTGAAGTCAGCTGAAGGAAGAGGCAGATGTGCACCCAGCCTGGCTTGCTCAACCTTCGCTTTCGAAAACTGCTTCCCTCTTCTTGCAGACCAATTTTTTGTTTGTTTGTTTGCAAGGCAGGCTGAGAAGGCGGCTGCTTTAGGCCTGCTTGTCCCATTGGGTCACTGGAGCACAACATTTATTTATTTTTAATTAATCCATTTGTTTGTTTTATACCCCTTCCTCTGAGTAGTAGTGCAAACACCACACTAGGGCAGCTTACAACAGTGAATGAGGTGACCCACACAAACGATAACATCCAACAGAACCGTCCAGACAAAATACAACCAATAATAAACATTAATATAAAATGGACTGCTACTTCATATTGATTTTTAAGAATGGAGCCTGGCAAACAGGCCACCATGCCATGAACATTTGGACTTTCATTGATGATTTCCCTACCTTTGCATGCCTGAAGAAGTGATCTTGAATCACAAAAGCTCGCAATGGTTTTTTTAATTTAGTGATCCAAAAAAGGCATCACCCTCCTCTTCTAAATTTATTAATAAAAGACAGAAACACAGACAGACACACACACACAGTGGCGGGCAGCCAAATTTTTTACTACCACATTGTGGGCGGAGCCAACATCATGGGCAGAGCCAATGTCATGATGTCATAGGTGGAGCCAATGATGTGGGTGGAGCCAATGTAAAAAAACCATAAAAATAAGTACTGTACACATAAAAATACAAATTAAATAGACATAAAATACATAAAAATACACATACAATGCATAAAATACACATTAAAATAAATACACCTTAAATAGACATAAAACACATAAAATACAAATTAAATACACATAAAAATACACATTAAAAATAAATACACATTAAATACACATTAAAATACACACCCACACCCCACACCCAAAGGTGAGTCACTTACCCTGGGGAGCAGGCTATAGGGAGCTTCAGGCTAGCAGCTTCTCTTCCTCCTCCCTGCGTGGGAGGAGAGCAAGGAGGCTGTGAAAGTGCGCCAAGTGCTCTAAGTGTGCATGCACACCAAGCGCTTGGCGCGCATGCGCAGTGGGGGAACTGGTGAAAAGGTAAGCCCCCGAGGTGGTTCCCCCCAACACACACACACACACACACACAAAGGTCACCCCTACTTGGAAGCCAATCATCTCTGACTCTATGGTTCAGTGCTCATCTGTGTTTACAGCCAAAGATCCAATGTAGATATAGTGTAATTATATCGTTGTCATGTCGTCGACTGCAACTCGTATCCAAGAATGCATCCCCCCCCCCAAGCAGGAAAAATGCCATTGGTGTGAATTTAAGATGGATCCCAGCTTTCCATGAAGTGACCCACTCACTGTGATCTCAGAGCCATCTCCTGCAGCACGTATGAAATGAGACATGCAGGATTTAACACCAGGACTGCAATGGACTGCCTTGAAGATATTATCAAAATGAGCCTTCACAGCCAGTTCATCTGGCATGGCCTCTTCCGCCTCCATGACTGTTGGGAATCAAAGTTCCTTCTCAGCTCATTTTGCTGTTGAGCCCCATATGGTGGTTTCCAGTGGCATTTCCTCTACTGATGGGACCATCGCCCTACCTAAAGGGACTCATCTGCCTGTAGCCATTGGCCCCCTGTGGAGTCAGGTTATTTACCACCGCCCAACACTCGGGGTTGAGTTGCTGCCTGTACAGTCTACTCCATTACCGTAGTGGGATGTCCAGCCAGGCATTCCTATCTGTCTGTCTGTCTGTCTGTCTGTCTCCCAATTAAGGGATTCAAGGTGGCTCATCAGTTATTAAGAAAAAAATAAAACAACTAAAACCACAATTATACAATTAAACATGTAGCTCTATTAAAACAATTAATTGACATGGTTTTAAAATGCCTTAAAAACATATGAGCAACACACATCAATAAAAATAGCCTCTGAAGGCAAGTACTGTACTGTAAATATCCTTTCCCCCATCAAAAAAGACCATTTATTTTGGCACACAGGGCAGAAAATTCCCAGAGTTTCTGTTTTCCATCTCTGGTCATAAAATACAATAACTTTTGAGGATAAACAAACTTTGCTGACTGAGTTCTGCTGCCTTGAACAACATCTTAGGACAACCCCACTAAAAATTAGAATACAGTACAGTACATATATAGACTGAGGCAGGACTGTGGTGACTTAGTGGTTAAGATGCTGAACTTGACAACTGGAAGGTCGGCAGGTCAGTAGTTTGAGACCTGAGTACTGCCAACAGAATGAGCTCCCGTTGTCTGTCCCAGCTCCTGCCAACCTAGCAGTTTGGAAGCAAAAAATTGCAAGTAGATAAATAGGTACCACTTTGGTAGGAAGGTAAACAGCATTCCGTGCACTGCAGTGTCTAGTCATGCCTCTCTATGGAAACATCTGCAGGCACAGACAGTGCTGTCTCTTTGGTTATAAACAGAGATGAGCACTAACCCTAGAGTGGCTTTCAAGCAAGGGCGTCCTTTACCTTTACCTATAAATTGAGGCTAGGAACTTTCCCACTGAGGTGGCGAGCGGCTGAGATAATATGCGAGATTACACAGCAACCTGTATCTTTTAACCAAGTCCTCTTTAGTAGCGCTAGTCTACAAGTCCAGTTATTCACATCCAGTTTCAAGGGATGGTGGGAGTTGTAATCCAGTGCCTCTGGAGAACACCAGGTTGAGGAAGACTGGCAGTACAGAGCATTTCTGATTTTCCTCCCACTCCCCTTGTGGGTGACAAATCCCCAAAGTGTCCCTCACGGATCAGGCTCAAAGCAGGTCTAATCCAGTGTTTTGTTCCCATAGCAGCCAGCAGGATGCTTTGTGTGAAGCCCACAATTCAGATGTGAGGGCAAACTTCCACCCCGCCCCTTCCCCAAAGACTTAGTGCTATTCACATTTTAATAATGAATTTTCCCCTCCCGGGAGTGGGAGGTCTGTTTTAGCTTGGAAACCTGTACCCATGTTGTTGTGTTTGCATCGGCACCTGTGCATGTAATGTGCATGCGTGTCGGTGGGTGGGTGAGGGAATGCCTGTGAAGAGGCTTTACATGTGCCGCCTGGCATGAGTGTGTGGAAAAAAGCACAGTGGGGTTGAACTCATCAGCCTGGCACTTTGGTGTCGATGCGGGGGTTACGAAGCTTCATCTCTGGCTTTTGAACAAAATAGTTTGGCAAACGGCTTGAAGGTCAAAACCCAGCCGGACTGATATTTGCCTCACCCACCCAGTCGATGCCACAGCGGCACTCTTTTCTCCCCCCCCCCAACAGCATTCCAGGTTCAGTGAGGGGTTGGCCTTCTCCCTAAAGCTCGTCTTCTTCAGCTCTGACTTAAAATATATATTTTAAAAAAATATCTCTATTCATGTCGCAGAAATTCAAGCTGGTGATATAAAAATGAATATCCAAATCCTTCTTTTTTGTTTCCTTTTTTACCATGTCAGGTGCTTAGGGAGCTACAACGTTCTTGATGTATAATATAAATGCAATAAATAAATGAATAAAAATACGTATTGCTCTGGCACTTCTAGCAAACCACTTTATTTGTTGCCTCTGGATGTAGTTTAAGATTGGTTCTATTCCAATTCTTTCCATTACAATCTCATTCCTGATATTATCCCTTCTAGTCACTTCCACAGCCATCTCATTTCTTTGGTGATCAGCTTTTATTTCTGTTTTGTGTTGTAAGAGTGAAGCTAATTGTTCCCAACATTTATTTTGCTTTACTGCACCATATTTTATTTCCTTCCTCCATTTTGCCATCTTTGGTGAATGTTGTTCCTAGGTACAGTATTTGAAATATGCCACCTGTTTTATACTTGTTCTCTCTATTTTGATATTTAAATTATGATGTTTCCTTACAATTGCCATTACCTCAGATTTCTATCTATCTATCTATCAATCTATCTACCTATCGATCTATCTACCTACCTACCTATTCTCATATTAGGTAAAGATTGCCTTTGCTCAAAACCCAGTTGTAACTGACTCTAGAGCAGTGATGGCAAACCTTGGCACTCCAGATGCTCTTGGACTTCAATTCCCAGAAGCCCTGATCAGCAGGAGTGCTGACTTGGGCTTCTGGTAATTGAAGTCCAAGAACACGTGAGGTCCAAAGGTTTGCCATCACTGCTCTAGGGTTTGGTGCTCATCTCTGTTTACATCCCAAGAGTCAGTGCTACCTGCATCTGCAGATGTTTCCATGGTGCATGGAATGCTGTTACCTTCCCACCGAAATGGTATCTATTTATCTACTTGTAATTTCTTGTTTTCGAACTGCTAGGTTGCCAAGAACTGGGACAGATGACAGGAGCTCACTCTGTCATGCAGCACTCAGGACTCGAACTGCTGACCTGGTGACCTTCCAATCTAAGCCACCACAGTCCCATGAATCTCATATTATTTAATGTCAATTACTCTGTGAACTGCCCAGAGAGTGCACTAAGTGTTATGGAGTGGTTTATAAGTGTGATTTCTTTGCTTTGCATTCTTGGTTCATGGATCTAAGACAGTGGTGACAAATCTATGGCATTCGTGCCAGAGGTGGCAGTTGGAGTCCTCTCTGTGGGCGCCCATGCAGTCACCTCAGTACAGAGTTAGCCCCACACCTCTGGCCAGCAGCCGAATGGGAGTGCTTCCTCCTTCCCCCAGCACAGAGTCTGCCCTGCCCTTCTGCTCAGCAGCCCAATGGGAGTGTTTCCTTCTTCCCCTGTTGCTATGTTGGCACTTTGCAATAAATAAGTGGGTTTGGGGTTGCAGTTTGGGCACTCGGTCTCTAAAAGGTTTGCCATCACTGATCTAAGATGTTGCTGTAATTCCTTAGCTGTACCCAAATCCGTATCATAGCAATATCTCTTATTTGGTGAGAAGCCCCATTTGGCACTTGAAGTGTGAAACTCGTTCTTGTGCCACTTGTAAGTCAAGGTGTATCAAATAGTCCAGAACAAGTGAATAAGGAGACAGATTTCCTCGTGTGATGGCAAGAGCCTTGCCTGTTGAATTTCCACCTGCCTAAGGCAGACTTGTCTCAACAGCTGGAGGGGAGAGAGGGAGCCTGAGAGGGTGGGTGGGATGCTTTAAGATATATTGCCTCGGTCTCTGTGGCCCACCCAAACTCTGGCTGGCCCTCTTCATGGGAAGGGACTGTGTGAGAGAATGTGTGTGTGGTTACAGCCAGTTGGTTTGTTTTAAAGGCTGACATCTGTGGGCGAAGCCTTCCGTCACAGCCTGGAACCAGTTCCTGTCTTTGTCCTATTGTCTCGACCAAGACAGTGCCCCCATTTCGAGGCTCAAACAGCAGCTACACCCAATATGCCCCCTTTCCCTTTCCATACGAACACAACACCCCAAATATCCTGCCCCATCTGGAGTTAGGAGACTTGTGTGTGTGTATGTGTGAGTGAGATCGACATAGCAAGCCCTCCCGTTCACTCCCATGGGGGTGACAATGAATGGGTTTGTTCGGCGGGGGGCGAGGAATCCCAAGAGGGTGGGAAGGACAATGAGGCCCTGTCTGGGCCACTCGCCTCCTCGGCGGGTTCAGGGTCAGGGGGGCCGTGACTCATGCCAGGGGATGAAATGCCAGGGGGCATGGGCCAGAGGTGGGTGGGTGGCTGGGCTTTGCGGCTATGGCAGGGCTACGTGGATATGATCCAAGAGAGGTGGGGATTTCAAATCTCTGTCTCTCTTTCTCTCTCACACACACACACTCACAAATTCAGCCTCAGCTGGAACAAGCATTCGGAGTCGAAAGGCATCAGGCTGGACTGACTGGACAAATCTAGGGAGAAACATATAGTGCAGAGCCCTAAACCTGTGGAAGAGAAAGAGGGAGGGCAAAGAAACACAGGTAAGAGGCGTGTGTGTGTGTGTGTGTTGTAAGTGAAGGGGTGACATTAGCAAGCACTGATTGTGCTGATAGAGGCCAATACAGTATTCAGAATCGGATATGACACTTGAAGAAGAAGAAGAAGAAGAAGAAGAAGAAGAAGAAGAAGAAGAAGAAGAAGAAGAAGAAGAAGAAGAAGAAGAAGAAGAAGAAGAAGAAGAAGAAGAAGAAGTGAGGGGGTGAAATTAGCAAGTGCGTTAAAAAGTTCTGGTTTTGGACTACAAACCGCATAGTTACCCAGTGTATTTGGACTACAAATCCCATCCCCCAGTGGTGGTTATGTTGGCTATGGAATTCTTGGGTCAGGGTTGCTTGAGGACCATTAGCAGGGGTCACCTCAAACGTTTTACCACCATTATCCTGCTTACAAGCTACATAGGCTGAGATTTTTCGCCCAAAGAGGGAGATACAGTATATATTTTTGGCTTTGGAAACCAACACAT
This sequence comes from Furcifer pardalis, assembly GCA_030440675.1. Classification (NCBI taxonomy): domain Eukaryota; kingdom Metazoa; phylum Chordata; class Lepidosauria; order Squamata; family Chamaeleonidae; genus Furcifer; species Furcifer pardalis. The sequence continues at coordinate 162,691,629 of CP126893.1, read as the reverse complement.
CAGAGAGGATATAATTACTGGCAATGAATTACTTTTGGGTATAATTCAGTTATAACTGGCAAAAGTTGGAAGAAAGTTAATTTTGCTGCTCAAAGACTAGCCTTTCCAAGTTACTTTAAAATGTTACATTATCTTTTAAGCTTTTTAAGGAAGTTTTTTGAATTGGCTTTTTTGTCATCCTCATTATTCCTCAGGAGTTCTCTTTAAAGCAGCAAGCAATAACAGGTTTTTGGTTTTTTAAATATTATTTTTTAGTGTTTATATGTTTTATTCCTGGGAGGTTGTACCCAGAAAGAGCTTCCTCAAAGATTGTGGAGTTTTTGAACCACAATCAGGCATACCCTAGTACATAAGAAAAATCTTGTATTGCCAGCTAATCTTTCTCACACTAGGTCAGGCAAAAGGAACTGTAGAATGAACTCACCAAAAAGTGGCTTCATTTTGGCAGTCTCACGGCTGGCCTAGACATGGAAGAAAAAAAGAAAATTACTGGGAGACTTTGGGGGACTTGTAGTTGAGAAAAAGTACAGTGGTACCTCAAGTTACAAATTTAATGCGTTCTAAGGCATTTTTCATGTTATGAAAAATTTGTAACTCAAATTTCCCATAGGAATGCATTAAAACCCAAAATTCATAACTTGAAACATGGTTTCCCATAGGAATGCATTGAAAACCAATTAACATGTTCCGGAAATATTTGCAACTCGAGCCATTATTTTCAATTGATTTTCATTTGTATTGTGAAAATTTTGTAACTCGAACCATTTGTAACTCGAGGTACCACTGTAACAGTTACTAAGTCTGTTATTACTGCAGCTAACAAAGATGTTGTAGAGTTGTGACATTTTTGCCATCTTTTCTCCTTCTTTGCCTTTTCTCTTAGTTTGAGACACAGAAAAGGAGCATTTAAAAGTTTGCTAGCCTGGGGAAAAGAGGCTATTAAAAAAAAAACCTTCCTTTCCCTCCCTCCCTTTCTTTATTTTTTGTTTATTTGTCGGCTATGCTATATTATGAAGCGGTGCCAAATTTAACACTCTGGGGGAACTGAGAATCAAATTAGAAGTCTTATGATTAAAAGATTTGGGAGGAGTTTCTCCCTTAAAATATGCTGTGGGAGGTGGGAGAGACAGTGCGTACACCAACAGATACATCGTAGATAAACCATCATTGGAAGAGGAAAATTCCTTAAATGCTGAGAGCATCTGATGAGCTGATGATAGCAGGAACTTTTCGTAACTCCCAGAGTTTGCCAATGAGCTTGCTTTGTTTTATGATTGTTCTGTAGAGAATAAAGAAAAACAGGCTTGGTTTGCAAGTATGATGGCTCAGTCAAGAAGCTCTGCCTGAATTGTGTCTCTCAAACACTAGTGGATGACATTGGACTGCTTGCAGCATACATTTTACTGATGCTGAAGGAAAGCGGATGTGAGAGGGAGAAAGAAAATGTTTTCCTCTGTTATCTCACAATTTAAAATCTTTCTTCTTCTTCTCTCTCTCGTGTAGGTCCTGGGCTTTGAACCTTTTCCTTCCTGGTCTGATATGGGGCGGCTGGGATTTCTTCCCACAATTTTTTTCTGTGGGCGACTCCTTCTAGTCATTTCCCTGAGAGAAGCACTTGGCCAGAGCAAGCAGGTGGAAGGGTAAGAAGAGAAGAGAAGGGAGGAGGGTTTCATCTATGCAGAAACAGACATAAGGGTGTGTGAGTTTCTCAGTTCAGTAACAAAAATGTGTGTGTATACATTGTTCTCCTTGCTCTTTATTTCACTAAAATTAATCATATGCTGTGTGGATGTGTGAGTCATGGCAGAACTTTTGTTTTTGTTTTCGTTGATGCTATTATTGCGGTTCCCACTGAACAAATAAATTGTCTCATTATGTCATATTAACCTATTGTAGTTTGAAAGCAAGAAATTGCAAGAAGATAAATGGGTACTACTTTGGTGGGAAAGGTAACAGCATTCCATGCACTCTGGCATCTAGTCATGCCTGCCACATGACCAAGGAAACATCTGTAGACACAGACAGTGCTGGCTCTTTGGCTATAAATGGAGGTGAGCACTGAACCCTAGAGTCGGATACAACTGGCTTTTGAGCAAAGGCAACCTTTTTTTTTTTAATATTTTAAAAGGCAACTTTTACTGCAAACAGCAGTAAACAAGTAAATTGTCTCATTATGTGGGCTGCTTGGAGTGTGCATTTACTGCAGAAAATGTACAGCGTACAAAATTAAAAGGAAATACTTTCTGGTTTCTTCTGGAGACCAAATCCATGGTGTCAGATTAGAAAAACCTTCCCACTGAAGTGGTACCTATTTAGGTAAATGTAAAAGTAAAAGTCACCCTTGCTCCAAATCCAGTCGTGTCAGACTCTAGGGTTTAGGTCTCATCTCTGTTTCAAAGCCAGAGCCAACGCTGTCTGTTTCTCCAGACATTTCCATGGTCATGTGGCAGGCATGACTAGAAACTGGAGGAGATGGAACACTGTTTACCTTCCCACCGAAATGGTCTCTATTTATCTACTTGCAATTTCTTGCTTTCGACTGCTAGTGTAAACACAGATGATTAGTGAACCCTAGAGTCAGATATGACTTGCTTTCAAACAAGGGTGACCTGACCTTTAAAGATTAGAAATATTTGGGAAAAGAACACATTTATTCCCTCCCAGGACAGATAAGAGAATGGAATAAGACCTAGGGGGAAATCCTGCTGAAATTCCTTAGAAAATTTCTTAAAATGCCATTAAACTGTAAACTTTTGTGAATAACAAAATGTGGTTCACATGGAATTGAGATGCATATCATATTGAAATTAATATGTGTGGAGAAAAACAAGTTTTATTTGTTTGTAGCATGCACCTTAAAGACTAATAGGTTTATAGCCCACATCATCTGACACTTGAAACATAATAGTGTTATTTGTACAGGTTTATTTGCACAGGTTTATTTGCACATGATATGTGGTAAGAGTAATAGGGACAGAATGAAATGGGAGAAAGAGTGAGAATTGCTTTTGATAATAGGCTTTTGAAATGAAAGTGCCATTGTTAACTACAAGAAAGATCAGTCAAGGTGATGTTTATATGGCCATCCTACTTGACGGAGTACGCTCCCATTTCTATCCCAGTTCCTGCCAACCTAGCAGTTCAAAAGCACGGTATTGCAAGTAGAAAAATAGGGACCACTTTGGTGGGAAGGTAAACAGTGTTCCATCCACTCCGGTGTCTAGTCATGCCTGCCACATTACCATGAAAATGTCTGCAGACGCAGACAGCGCTGGCTCTTTGGCTATGAAACAGATATCAGCACTGAATCCTAGAGTTGGATATGACTGGCTTTCAAGCAAGGGCAACCTTTCCCTTTACCTATACCCAAGAATGTGGATGACTCCAGAATATTATTATCTATAGGATGCTAAGAATCCATAGTCCTTATTTAACCCTTTTGACGTATCATGGAATCTGTAAACATAGCCCACTTCAGATGTTTCTCGCTTAAATCTTCTTTTATAATTCAATTTTCCCCTACATCAATTACTTTGAGGCCTGTAACAGAGTGTCCTGGGAAATTGAAGTGTAGGGAACTTGCCATTTGTTCTTGCTGTTTTGGAAATTTGAAAATTTAGAGAAAAAGCTACAGTCCTGCTGAAATATTTGGAAACTGAACTTTGTACATTGCCATTTCTAATGTAAAACCTGTATCCATTTATTCTTTTCAGCTGTTTCTTGACATAAGAGGGCTCCTGTATCTGTGATCTGTGGCTTACTGCGTGAAATGTCATGTTTGAAACTAAGATTTGCCTTGCTTGTTGTTTCAAAACCAACCGCATTACAGTACTTGTAACAAATTAGGTTGAAAGGGTTGAAAGGATTTTTGCTGGAGAAACTCCTCTCAGGGGTCACCCAAATGAGGCTCCTTTCGTGTCCCCAAGATCTTTTCCCACCTATGTAGTCCCTATTTATCTACAGTACTTGCAATTTCTTGCTTTTGAACTGCTAGTTGGCAGTAGCTGGGACAGAGACGGGCACTCAATCCATCATTCAATACCTGGGTCTCGAACTGCTGACTTGCCGGCCTTCCAGCTAACAAGGCGAGTTTCTTAACCACTGAGCCACTTTGAATTGCTTCAGGCTCCAGATATTAATTGCTTATGTAATAATCTAAGGTGAGCCAACTTCTCTCAGTTTTATGTTTCTTGTAATATGTCCACAGCCGAGTATGTGCCCGAAACATGTTACGCATCCCTTTGGTCTACAATGAGACGTACGCCAAGCCTCAGCACCAGCCGTACCTGAAGCTGTGCCCTGGACCCCGGGTATGCAGCACTTACAGGTATGCGGAAGCTTACACAGCATGATGGGAGAGGGAGTAGAAGCAGGCTGTGGGGATTTCCCCTGAGGTTCGAGTATCTGAGGATTGAAATGCAAACTTTAGAGAGCTCATTACAGCCATTCTGTAAGTGTGGGAAAGGCATCTGAGTTTTGTTTCTTAGAACTACGTACCGGGTGGCCACACGACAAGTGCGGAAAGAAATCTTGCAAGCCAACGTCATTTGCTGTCAAGGTTGGAAGAAACGCCATCTGGGAGACACTAAGTGTGAAGAAGGTGAGTCCTTGAAATTCAGCCGGGTTGGGCCGAGTGGCCATACTGTTTCTTTTAAGGAGAGCAATCCTCAATTTGTCCTCCTGTATTTGCCAGAGGGACTGCAGTGACTTAAGTGATTAAGACACTGAACTTGACAAGCAGAAGGTTGGCAGGTCAACAGTTCAAGACCCGAGTGCTGCACAACAGAGTGAACTCCTGTCTCTGTCCCAGCTCCTGCCAACCTAGCAGTTTGAAATCAAGAAATTGCAAGTACAGTGGAACTTCGGTTAACGTAATCAATGTGTTCTCCATGACGTTTCTTACACTGAAAATTACTTTAACTGAATTTCCCATAGGAATGCATTGAGAACCAATTAGTCTGTTCCAGAAAAAATTCTGTAAACCAAGCCACTGTTTTCTATAGATTTCCTTTTGTTATGTGATTGTTATGTTGACCGATCCATTTGTTAACCGAGGTTTCACTGCAGTGATGGGCAAGGGCCGGTCCGCACCGGTCCGTCCAGACCTGTAGCAACTTTTCCGGATGTCCCTGCAAACCCGTGGCAAGATTTTGGACCAACCCATATGGGGGGTTACCGGCCACACACCTGCACGTGCACACCTCTGGTTCTCAGCGCGCAGACACAACTGTGGCACTCGGCACGTAGGCGTGACTCTGGCTCTTGGTGTGCAAGTGCAACTCCTACACTCAGTGTGCAGGCACGCTTCCGGCACTCACCGTGCAAACACATCTCAGGCTCTTGGCGCTCAGGCGTGACTCTGGCACTTGGGGCTCAGGTGTGACTCTGGCGCTTGGTGTTCAGGCGCACCTCCAGCACTCGGCACTCGGCATGCAGCCGTGACTCTGGCGCTCAGTGCGCTGAGCCAAGCAGCCATTTGCTGCTTGGAGTGTGGCAAAGGCAAGCACAGTGTCAGAAGAGAGGTGGAGCCGCAGAGGAACCAGTGGCGGCAGCTGAGGTTGTTGGCGGCCTCCTTGGAGGCACCGTCGCCGCAGCCTTGTGGCTGAGGCCCTCAGAGGCATGGCCGCGGCAGTGGTCGGGCATTGAGGCACCCCTTGCTTGCTGTCCCGAGTGGGGAGGAGGAGGAGGAAGAGCAGCCGCTGAAGCTCCCTACCGCGTGCTCCCCAGGATAAGGTGACTTGCCTTTGGGTGTGGGGTGTGTGTGTGTGTGTGTGTATTTTAATGTGTATTTTATATGTATTTTATATGTATTTTAATGTGTATTTAATGTGTATTTTAATGATCAAGTCCACTGGTTCTTTGGCTATAAACAGAGATGAGCACTGATCCCTAGAGTTGGTAATGACTGGCTTTCAAGCAAGGGCAACCTTTACCCAATAACAGAAGATCCCTGACTGGTATTCAAATTTGATGTCAGGTTTTGTCCCTGCAAGTGGTTCAAGGTCTCCCTTGCTCAAAAGCCAGTCATATCTGACTCTAGGGTCAGTGCTCGTCTCCATTTACAGCCAAAGAGCCAGTGCTGCCTGTGTTTGCAGATATATACTGTACATGGCCATGTGGCAGGCATGACTAGATTGCCCACGATGTTGGCTCTGCCCAAAACATTGGCTCCACCCATGATGTTGCTTCCACCCATGACTTGGTAGTAAAAATTTTGGCTGCCCATTGCTGGATATGTGGAATAGAAGAAAAGGTCCCAAGGGTGGAGGGTCCACTTGTCAATTGTTAAATGTTATATGAGTTGTTGTTTATTCTTTTGAATGCCCATCTAATCACACCCTGAGGCATTCCCAGTACAGTAGCCTAGTATTTCCCCAAGCCTTTGATAACTTAGTTTTGGCCTGCCTTTGTTTCGCCAGCTGTTTGCCACAAGCCATGCCAGAACGGGGGTGTTTGTCTCCAGCCAAACCAGTGCCAATGTCAACCAGGCTGGGGTGGACGATACTGCCACGTTGGTGAGTGGAAGCTGAACTCTGCCATCTCTCTCCACTTTTGTTCACTTTAATACCCTAGCTGGCTCTCACTCCTTGCATATATAGACTGATAACAGATATTTCATTTCTCTTCTGAGGCAGCCTTTGCCAAAGCAAATACTTCTGGAGCCAGATAAAACAACATTGTAGATAACTACACAAACAGACCATTCGGGTTTTTAGCCCTTAGGGCAGGGATTCTCAACTTGCAGGCTACGGGTCGGATGTGGCCCACAGCACCATTTCATGTGACCTCACCTCCACAGCATCAGGAAGTGCCATGTGGTGGAGGAAGGGCAAAATGGCTGTATGGGTCTGGCCCCCAAAGCTGTCTGAGGGAATGTGACCCAGCCCCTGGCTTAAAAAGGTTGAAAACTCTTGCTTTAGGGCAGTGTTGGCAAACCTTTTAGAGACCTAGTGCCCAAACTCAACAGGTTGCCATCCGTGCCGCAGAGGGGTGGGGCGAACTCTGTGCTGGGGGGAGGGAGGAAGCGCTCCCATTGGGCTGCTGGGCAGGGTGAATTCTGTACTGGGGGAGGAGGGAAGCACTCCCATTGGGCTTTTGGACAGAGCGAACTATGTGCTGGGGCAAGAGCACAGATGCCCACAGAGACGGCTCTGAGTGCCCGCTCTGGCATGTGTGCCATAGGTTCACCTCCAGTGTCTTAGGGCTACAGCGGTGTGTTTGAAAAAGCTCTGGGGGAGATTTTCAAAATAAACCAGGTACGAGAGAGTGGAACTTTACTTTCTTGGGATCTAAGATCACTGCAGGACTGTGGTGGTTTAGTGGTTAAGATGCTGAACTTGATGACTGGAAGGTCAACAGGTCACCAGTTCAAGACCCGAGTACTGCATGACGGAGTGAGCTCTCATCTCTGTCCCAGCTCCTGCCAACCTAGCAATTTTGAAAGCAAGAAATTGCAAGTGGATAAATAGGGACCACTGCGTTGGGAAGGTAAAACTGCATTCTGTGCGCTCTGGTGTCTAGGCATGTCTGACACATGTCCATGGAAACATCTGCAAACACAGACAGTGCTGGCTCTTTGGGTATAAACAGAGATGAGCACTAAACCCTAGAATTAGATATGACTGTTTTTTGAGCAAGGGTGGCCGTTACCTTTATCTTTACCTAAGATCACTGCAGATGGTGACTGCAGCCATGACATTTCTTCTTCTGTGTCTAGGCCAGACGTAAAACTGCCAACATGAAGGGACCTTTTGGTGAGTTTATTCTGCAGTTCCTTTTGCCTGACCCAGTGTGAGAAAGATGAGCTGGCAACATAAGGTTGCCATTACCAGGGTATGCCAGATTGTGGTTACTCTGTTTTCTCTTCAGATTGGAAGATAATGAAGTTCTAAAGAGCCTCTTGACGAGGATAAAGGAGGAGAGTACAAAAGTTGGCTTGAAAATCAACATTAAAAAACCAAGATCAATGCATCACTGGCCCCATCACTCCCTGGCAAATAGAAAGGGAAGAAATGGAAGCAGTGACAGACTTTACCTTCTTGGGATCTAAGATCACTGCAGATGGTGACTGCAGCCATGGAATAAAAAGACACTCACTTCTTGGGAAACCTAGGCAGCATAATAAAGTAGAGACATCACCCTGTCAACAAAAGTCTGCATAGTTAAAGCAATGGTCTTCCCAGTAGTCATGTATGGCTGTGAGAGCCAAACCCTAAGGAAGGCTGAGTGCAGAAGAATAGACGCCTTTGAACTGTGGTGCTGGAGGAGACTCTTGGAGAGTCCCCTGGACTGTGAGGACATCAAATCAGTCGTTCCTGAAGGAAATCAACCCTGACTTCTCATTGGAGGGACAAATAGTGAAAATGAAGCTCAAGTACTTTGGCCACTAAATGAGAAAAGAGGACTCACTGTAGAAGGCCCTGGTGATGGGAAAGATCAAAGGCAAAAGGAGAAGGAGGTGGCAGAGAATGAGATGACTTGATGGCATCGCTGGTATGATGGGCGTTGATCTGGCTGGGCTGAGGAGGATGGCAGAGGCCAGAGGAACCTGGCGTGCAGTGGTCCCAGGGTCGCAAAGCATCGGATTCAACTGTGCGACTGAACAACAACAAAAATGTTGGAGTGGTGCTTTGGGAAGTTCTAACTGTTACTAACAACTTTTGGTCACTTTGTCCTAGCCAGATAGCTCTCATCAGCAACTGGGTTTGTGGTTATTGAGCCACATTGACCAAGAAAATGGATGCCCTTTGCTGCTGTAAACATTGCTGAATCCATATACGTGGCTTCTCTCTCCTAAATCCATCTCTGGTCAGGTGTGGGAGTATGAAATTACTTAGTTGGGTGGTTTTGGCTCAAGAGCTGCCAATTGTGTGTGGTATTTTAAAGCATACCCAGCTGCCACACCCACACATTGTTGCTTAATTAAAATATAAGGGAACCATCCATTTTCCAGCTACAGAAAATAAAGGAATCTGACCCTATTTTTGCAAAATTCTACATCCAACTGAGAGTTGAAACAGAATTGCAGTGTGGTTCCTTCACAAGGGGATGAGAGTGTTTGCTTCCACTGGACACTTTTATTCCCTCCTTTGCTGTTTTGGATTATGACAAGTGTCGTTTTCTAACTGTAGTGGCTCAGGTGGTTAAGATGCTGGACTTGACAACTTAGAAGGATGTAGTTTGATTCCCGAATGTTGCACGACAGAGTGAGCTCCTTTCTCTGTCCCAGTTCCTGCCAACCTAACAGCTCAAAAGCAATAAATTGCAACTAGATAAATAGGTACCACGTCAGTGGGAAGGCATGCCTACCACATGTCCATGGAAACATCTGTTAATGCAGACAGCGCTGGCTCTTTGGCTATAAACAGAGATGAGCACTGAACCCTAGAGTCGGATATGACTGGCTTTTAAGAAAGGTGACCTTTACCTTTACCTTTACCACTAACTAATCTTATACAGATATTACTAATAATCTTTACTATAAATGTTGCTAGCAGTCCTAGAAGAAATGCCCGACTTCAAATAAGCATTATACCTAACTGAAATAAACATTGGACTGCCCCAGACTTTGAACCCAACTGTCCTGGCAAATTAGAGTTGGAAAAAAATTACTTTACCCAGAATCCTACAGCCATCACTGAAGTTCTCGGCCAAAAAAAGGAGCTCTTCTGAGATTGCATGCTATGGTAGTTTCTGGTGTATTGCTTCAGTTTCTCCCACAAAGTGCCACACGCTGCCTTGAGACCTTCCGATCTCAACTCGTGAAGAGGCAGCAGGCAATGTTTGTTATTTTCATATCTGGCTTCCTGAATTTGAGGCCCATGTCACTGTTTTGTTTACGCAGATGTGGATGAATGCCGTGTGCCCGTCACTTTCTGTGCCCACCGCTGCCTGAACACTGCGGGAAGCTACCACTGCCAGTGCAACCCTGGCTATGCCCTGGAGCAGGATGGCAAAAGCTGCCGCCTCCTTCCTACGGGCCAGGCTGCAACCGTGCTTGGCACTAAAGGTGAGTAATCACACGCGTGCGCCCACACACACAAATCCAACTGGATTCTTTACTGTGGGTGAAGACTGTAGCACATTTCATATATTTATTTATTTATTTGGTCCAATTTATATAGCCACCCAATTCGAAACGACTCGGGGCGGCTCACAAAGTTAAAATCAACAACACGGTCTAAAACTTAAAACCCATAAGAACCCAATTAAAAGTACCACCAATTTTTTTTTTTGCATCTAATAATTCCAGGGATTGTGGTGACTTAGTGGTTAAGATGCTAAACTTGATGACTGGAGGATCAGCAGCTTAGCAGTTTGAGACCCTAGTGCTTTGTGATGAAGTGAGCTCCCATCATCTGTCCCAGCTCTTGCCAAACTGGCAGTTCAAAAGTGAGAAATTACAAGTAGATAAATAGGTACTGCTTTGGTGGGAAAGGGAACAGCATTCTGTGTGCTCTGGTCTCTAATTCATGCCTGCCGCATGACCACAGAAATGTCTGCAGACACAAACACACTAGCTCTTTGGCTGTAAATGGAGATGAGCACCGACCCCTAAAGTCAGACACTTTCGAGCAAGGGAGACTTAATACCACAGTGTCTTGAAAAGTAATGTAACATCCTTTCAAGCACTGGCAAAGCACACGGCTGCAGATAAGCAGTATATAAATAAAATGAAATAATTATTAAATGGGCTTAATCCAGGAGCTCACCTGTTTAGAAAAGATGAATTTTCCTTCTGCACAAGGAGGTAGAAGATTGCTTTATATACAGCTCTTGAAATGCTGAACCACTAGTGCAGTGATGGCAAACCTTCTAGAGGTCAATTGCCCAAACTCAACAGACTGCTGCCCACACTGCAGAGGGGCAAGGTGGACTCAGTGCTGGGGGGAGGTAGGAGGTGCTCCCATTGGGCTGCTGGGCAGAGGGACGGGGTAAATTCTGTGCTGGGAGGAAGGAGGAAGTGTTCCCATTGGGCTGCTGGGCAGAGGGGTGGGGTGAACTCTGTGTTGGGGGGAGGGAAGAAGTGCTCCCATTGGACTTCTGGGCAGAGGGGTGGGGCACGTGCCTAAAGAGAAGACGGGTAGGAACTTATGGGACGGGTAGGGTGGGCCACCCTATAGATCAGAGAAATATACATTTACTCTGGATTCTTGCTGAGATTGTTTTTAGGAAGAAGTAAAGTTAAAGCAGGAATTCTCAACCTGGCACTCACGGGCTGGATGCCACCCATGGAGCCATTTCATGTGGGCACCCACCACCCCCACCACACCAGGAAGTGCCATGTGGTGGAGGAAGGGCAAAATGTCTGTCTGGCCCCTAAAGTTGTCTGAGGGAGTGTGGCTCGGCACCTGGCTTTAAAATGTTGAGAACTCCTGAGTTAATGTAAAGCTCTTTTGGTCTTTAAAGTGCACGTACGTGCCCACAGAGGGCTCTGAGTCTCCCTTCTGGCACACATGCCATAGGTTCACCACCACTAGTGCAATGCATGCTCATTTTAACAGAACAGAATCCTGGGCTCAATTTATGAAAGTATGAGTTTGGTCAAACTACTTGCCACCTGCTTAATTAGGTACACAAAGTATAATTTTAAAGGTTCAGACATTGAGGTGGCCGCTGACGCATAGAGAGCAAAGATCCCTTCCTAAAGGGACGTTTTGCTTAAATTAGCATGTGGTAATTTGACGTTGATGTGCACAAATGTGATCATAATTGCACGGATTAGTATAATTACACATAATTGCATTTAGTTAACGTATGCTAGCTTAAGCAGATATCATTACTTAATTACAATGGCTGGCTTCCCATTGCTGAGGCATCATGGCTAGAATGTTCCTCCTCCTCCACTGGTTTATGTGACAGGATTGAAGAAGCTCCTTCTGTTGTTTCCATAAATCCTGTGTGCTTTCAGAGGGTCTCGAACGTCTTCTTTCATGGCTAGGCTAGATGTGAAACTGCCAAAATGAAGCCACATTTTGGTGAGTTTATTCTGTAGTTCCCTTCGCCTGACCTAGTGTGAGAAAGATCCGCTGGCAACACAAGGTTGCTGTTACCATGGCATGCCCGATTGTGGTTCAGAAATGCCACAATCTTCAAGGAGGCTCTTTCTGTGTACCCCTAGAGAAGGATAATATTGCAGGTGGGTACGGTAATAGAGTAGACCGTACAGCTAGCAACTCAACGCTGAGTGTTGGGCAGCAGTAAATAACCTGACTCCTTAAAGGGGCCAATGTGGTTACGGGCGGATGAGCCCCTTTAGGTGGGGTGATAGTTCCCTCAGTGGAGGAAATGGCACTGGAAACTATCCTATTGGGCCCAACAGCAAAATGAATGAATGAATGAATAAATAAAATAAACCTCCTTATACCTCCCCATGTGCATAACCTCTTCTTCTTCACACCTCCTCCCAGTGCGATCTTTAGGAATTCAAGACACGATTCCCAACGAGATTCAGGAGCTTCAGGCCAAAGTGGAGAAGTTGGAGGAGGTGAGATTCAGACCCAAGAGATGACAAGATGGGTTTTCTAGACTACAAATAGAGTAAAACCTCAAGTTACGAATGCCTCTACTTACAAGAAACTCAAGATATGAAAGGAAATCCTGGAAAAGAATACTTTGAGATACAATTTTTTTTTTGAGATATGAAAAGGTTTTTTGGGTCTTCTGACACTTCCTACAGCAATGGGAGGGTGTTTGGAGCATTTCTGCTCTGTGTTTGGAATATTTCATCACACCACCAGAAGGTCTCTGTGAAACTAGGAAGTGCCAAAAATCCCTCCTTCCTTGCAAGAGCTGATTGTCTGGTACTGAACCGGCAATTACCAGAGCTACCCACTAGAGGGCCCTGTTGGAAATGTGCCAAATATGCATTGAAAACCCAACCAATCAGTTCCAGAGCTTAGCAAAAGCAAAAAAAAAAAGTCATTTATCTGTTCAAAACTCTTTCTAAAGTGCACTTTGGATTTTTTCACCATGTTTTCACCACTTTAGAAAGAGCTTTGAACAGATAAAAAACATTGGGGGTTTTTTTGGAGTTTTTTCCTGAGCTCCAGACTGAATTATTTGGTCTTCAATGTATTCCTATGGGAAACCACGTTTCGAGGTATGAATTTTTTGAGATACAAAAAACTTCAAGGAATGAAATAATTTCATATCTCAAGGTACCACTATACTATAATTCTCCATGCTGGGAGTTCTACCGTACAGATAGAAACTTAAAAGACTTTCCCAGCAGGAAGCTTGGGTTGAGTTAGTCCAAACTAGGGCTCAAAGACTTCCAGAGAAGGCCATTCTCTCTCTAGTGAACCACCTTTAGACTTCTGCCTACTTGGCAGAATTCCCAAAATGGAGGATTATGTAATCTGGGGTCCAACAAGCATTTGTTAGCAATAGCAAACACACTTATATACACACTAACTTCCACTTTCAGTGAGAGGAACCACTTGACCGACCCGCTCAACCATGTGACCGGTCCATGGCCCAAAAAAGTTGGCCACCCCGCCATTCCTCTCTGCAGATAAATTTATTATTCATTCTCTCTCTCCCTCTCTCTCTCTCACACACAAACACACACATGTGCATGTCTCTCAAACTTTTCAAGCCAGGGATCAGGTCACGCTCTCTCAGTTAGCTTTGAAGGCTGGACAACCATTTTGCCCTGCCTGCACAAGGGGTGTGTGTGACCATTTTGTCCCAACAGCTTCAATTGGGTGGCCATTTTGCTTCTCTAATGCCCTTGGAGGGATGGGGGGCCACATGAAATGGTGTCGGGGGTGGATCCGGCCCACAGGCCTTAGGTTACGAACCCCTGCTCTAAGCATTTAGTGCAAGTGCATTCCTTACCTGGGCTAAACAGGGAGAAAGCTTGGGAGAATGTGCATTCAAACTCAGAATGGCCTAAAAACCTGTGTGTCCCCCCCGCCCCCCGGCTTTACTGTGCTGTTGCTAAATACAACTTAACACAAATCACCTCTTTTCCCTAACAGCAGCTGGAGCGCGCCCTCTCCATCTTCCCAGCCCCCCTGGACCCCACCCAGGTGAAAGAGATGTGGAGTCGACTTCACTACCTGGACCAGGTGGAATCACTCAGTGACCAGCTCCTTTTCCTTGAGGAGAAACTGGGAGACTGTAAGTATCCCCACACACACACACACCTCATCATACAACCATGATGGCGAACCTTGGCACTCCAGATGTTCTTAGACTTCAATTCCCAGAAGCCCAAGCACCCTGTGAATCCACATGAATGGGTTTTACTGCGATTCATCCGGCCCGCGCTGCCCTCATCGCTCCCGGAAGCGGAAGTAAAACGTGCGCGTTTTACTTCCGCTTCCAGGAGCGATGAGGGCAGCGCGGGCCGGATGAATCGCAGTAAACCCATTCATGTGGATTCACAGGGTGCTTGGGCTTCTGGGAATTGAAGTTCACCAGTGTTCCACGGAACATAGTTTGGGAAACGCTGGCTCTGGTTTCAGGAGATGGTTCTCCTTCTGCACCCCCTAAAAACCTCCTCTTTGCTTTCTTTGCCCTCATTCCCAGGTGCCTGCCAGGATGGTAAGAATGGTTTTGGTTACAATATCGCCCGGTGATGCCTACTTACATCCTGGATTTAATCTGGATCGATAGCCAACTCCGACTCCCAGCGTCTGTGGCTGCAGTCTCTGAAGCTGAAGTTACTATTGCCTCCTTTGTTTGTGCCAGTAGGGACATATCGGTAATTAAACGACAGTGTATGTACGCCCATTGGGGTGGTGAGCTCTGCTAGCTTAGTTCATGTTGTGATTGCTGAAAGTGAGCTTTAGGCGTGCCCTGCCTGCACAATAGGGGAGGCCATTTTGTCCCAACAGCTTCAAAGGGGTAGCCATTTTGCTTCTCGGATGCCCTTCAAGGTGATGGAGGGCCACATGAAATGGTGCCATAGGCCTGATCCAGCTCACGGGGCCTTAGGTTGGGAACCCCTGCTCTACTGTGTATAATGCGGGGCTTTCAAAATATAAATCCCAGAACTCTTTACCCAGAATGGAGAGTTCTAAGAGAAGTCAACCAAAAACTTATCTTTTCCAACTTTTGAGTTTTTTCACAGGTAAATACACCTCCCTAGTTCTGTTGAAAGAAGTGAGAATTAAAAGTGCTCAATTTTAAATTGATCATGCCCAGCCTTATGGAGTCTTATAGCTATGCCTAGTATTAACTAAGCTTGATATTGCTTTGATCTCTCTTATTTGTGGCTTCCTTGCTGAAATGTAAATACAGTACTAATTTATATTTCTTGGATGGTATTTCCTCTACTTCCTCCACATGGTGCTAAGTTTTTTCATCGCCTTATTCCTGTGAGTTTGGTAAATTTAATTGGTTTCTCAGATGTAGCCAATGAACCTAATTCAACTCAACACTGACAATTCCTTTTTTGCCCTTTTAGTTTGAAAAGATACATTTTTGTTAACCAAACTATGATGTATATTTTTCTGCATTTATTTATTTGGATTTTGAACTTAAACCTAAAAGAGATAAATCTATAAAATTTCCTGTCACAAATATTATAACTTGTGGAAAGCATTACGGCTGGTTTTTGTCATCGCTCTGGTCTGGTGGTCTAAATCCAGCTGTTATTCCCAAATAGATTAAAACCATTTAACCAGGAAGTGTTGATTTCTTTAGACCCAACCTATTGACCACATTACTGACTGGCAGTGGTTTGGTCCAAGCGTCTCTGGCTTCTTCCAGCCCTTGCCTCAGCCAGGCCTTGAAAAGTATAAATTCTTTTAAACTGTCCTGGATTCAGATTTATCAGCTAGCCTGCTTGCTGCCATTTGAGAGGAAAATGAGAACGAGCAGCTATTTTGTGCCAAGGCCCGCACACAAAACGGCTCACTAATACATGTGGTTCCTTCTTAATGACTGTTTACACCAAGGGTAGCCAACCTGCGGCCCGCAGGCCGGATTCAGCTCATGGCATCATTTTATAAGGCCAGCAGCCACCCTCACCACTACCGGAAGTGGATGTGTTTATGACAGCCGTAAAATTCACCCGTCCCTGCGTAAACGTGCCCACGCCTGCCATAAATTCTGCCGTAAATTCACCCACGGCTGGACACATTTTATGGCAAAGTTTAAGGCAGGAAGAACCACGTGACCAGCCCGCTTACCATTTGGGGGGGTGGGTGTCGGCCTGAGGTGCAAAAAGGCTGTGAACTCCTGGTTTACACCAAAGGCTTCTTTTGGGGGAAAAAATTATTTTCAAAATAAAGGAAAATATCACACTTGCGCAGGCAGAGAAGCCTTGTTCCCTTGAATGGATTATCTCTGGCTCACACAATTGCAAACTGGAATTTATGTGAGGAAATTGCCGATAGGAAATTATCCAATTAGCTGCAATATTATTTAAGAGCCAGTGCGTCATGTAGTGATGGATGTAACGGGGATGCAATGCAGATTGCTCTGATTTTGGGGTGTGAGGTGGGGAAACAGTAGTGTTAAAAAGTATTGGATGAATAAATGACACAGATATAATAAAGATCAAGAGGTTGGATGCTGGGGTTTGGTTTGTCCTACTGCTTAGAGCAGGGGCAGGAAAAAGAAAACCAATGGCCTCTGCTGGACAAGTCTGATGGGAATTGAAGTAGCAAAGCAATCATACGTAGATATCCCGCCCTATGGCGCTTAGTGCACTCTCTGGGCGAGTCACAAGTTAATTAGCATTTTACCCCAGGAGTTCTCAACCATTTAAAGCCGAAGGCTGGGTCACGCTCCCTCAGACAGCCTTGAGGGCCGGACGGCCATTTTGTCCTTCCTCCACCACATGGCACATCCAGGTATGGTGGAGGCAGTGGGGGGCCACATGAAATGGTGCCGTGGGGCACATCCGCACGGGCCGCAGGTTAAGAATCCCTGTTTTACTCTGAACATGTTGGGTCCGCATTTTACCGACCTAAGAAGGATGGAAGGCTGCCTGAGTCAATCTTGAGCCTTGGTCATGATCGAACTTACAACCTTTTGGTTGCAGCACAGTAGTTTAACCACTGGAAAGACCGAGGTTTGACTCTTGAGTAAACTTGGCCTGGTCACCTCTCTCAGCTTTACCCTACCTTACAGGGGTTGTTGGGAAAATAAATCCAGGCAGCGTTTGAGGGAAAATAAAGTCAAATGCATCACACTGGTTTTCAATGTGGAATATAAATGTAATCGTGTTCGCCTTAGCACCAAGACAAGGCTCCACTGATGAATAAGCAAGAGCTCTAAAGGGTGTACAGTATTTTTCTGACTCTGTAATGGTTTCTCATGGCTAATTACCCTTGTAAACTGGAGCTGTTTTTCAAAAATAAAAGTTCACGGTTCATGTTTTCCCTCCAAGCATGTTGCAGGTGGTGGAATATTTTTTTGTTTTGAAAGGCAAGTGAAACTAGCAATATTTTCATTCTCATATTAAGAGGCCGACATAAAGGGATGCATGGGTAAATTTAGATAACTTACTGCTGCAGTCTAGAACCAGAACTGTTACTTTTTCTGTACTACAAGTCCCAGAATTCCAAGGATGTTAAGAATCATTCATTAAAAAAAATACTCTGCAAACTCCATAGAAGGCGCAGGGACAGTCGAGGTTAACAGATGCAGGGTAGCAAAGTTATTCAGGATAAGAACATGCTACAACCACTAAGTTCGGAAGCGTGGGCATACTAGTTGCTGTGGAACATGGGTATGAGGATACCATTTACCTTCAAACTCCAGCTAGAGGGCTTCATCCCAGAGGCAGTCTGGGATGGTAATATACCACCGCTTCTTCCATGTCTATGCCAAAATGAAAATGCCAAAATGAAGGCACCTTTTGGCGAGTTCATTCTCCAGCTCCTTTCACCTGACCTGGTGTGAGAAAGATTAGCTGGCAAACACAAGGTTGCCGTTACCAGGCTATGCCCGATTGTTTTCAAGAATACCACTCTTCAAGGAGGTTCTTTCTATAACAACAACTTATATTATTTCATGTCAGAAATTATTCTGGGTTGAAATGATTTTTGCTGGAGAAACTCCACTCAGAAGATGCCTGAATGAGGCTTTTTTCGTGTCCCCAAGATCCTTCCCCACTGAAGTGGTCCTTATTAATCTACTTGCAATTTCTTGCTTTCAAACTGCTAGGTTGGCAGGAACTGTGGCAGAGATGGGTGCTGAAATTATCATGCAGTACCCGGGTCTCAAACTGCCAACTTGTCAGCCTTCCAGCTAGCAAGGCGAGCATCTTAACCACTGCAGTTCTCCTGGCTCTTTCTGTATACACCACTGAAGAGAAAGAGATATTTACACACACACACACACACACGTCTTGGCACTGAGACTAAACGGACAATGAAAAATACAGTAGAAAGAAAGTGGTTTGAGGGTCTTTATTAAAAGCAGGAAGGTCTTATAGGAACATGGACTTCATTCCTCATTCCCATCCCCTGTTGCCCTGGATCCACACTCTTCTCTCTCCTCACAAGGAAGAATGTCTGGTGGGAAGGAGGACAATCCTAGTTCTCCAAACCGGCAGAGCACATAAATAGTAAAAGGGGGGAGCAGAGAGAGTTCCTACCTCTACAAGTCCCCTCCCCCTAAATGGGGAATATTTGGCAAAACCACAATGTTCTCAACCCCAGGAATGAGAACAGTCTTCCTTACCAAACTATCCTCCAAAACCCTCCTGACCCCTTGCATAGCACTTCCTCAAAAGCCAGCTGACATCATCTTCTTTCAGCCCCAGTCCTGAAATCCCATTCTCTCTCACACTCAACATACACACTCTCCCCCAATAAGCAGCAGAATAGACTTCGGCTCTCTTTGCCATTTCTCAGTAGAAGCTCATAGGACAGTGTTTGGTGAACCTTGACACTCCCGGTGTCCTTCAACTTCAATTTCCAGAAGTGCTGATTTGGGCTTCTGGTAGTTAAAGTCCAAGGACACCAGGAGTGCCAAGGTTGGCCATCACTGTCATAGGAAATTGGGGTATTTCAATTAGCTTCCATCGCTTTCCTCTCCATTGTCAGACTTGGTCATTCCAGGCTCCTATTGGCCTTCAACCCAAAGAGGCAGGATGCTTTCCCTAGTAGACCCACCGATTGCTGTCAATGCCCACAGATTTGTCCTAGGGCAGTGATGGCTAACCTTGGCACTCTAGGTGTTCTTGGACTTCAATTCCCAGAAGCCTCAAGTCAGCACTCCTCCTGATCAGTGCTTCTATGAATTGAAGTTCAAGAACATCTGAAGTGCCCAAGGTTGGCCAACACTGGCCTAGGGACTCGCTCTTTCTCACTCCACAGCCACACCATGTCTTTTCACAACCCTAGACTTCTCTAGGGCCAGAGATGAGAACGGGCTACAACCACCAAACCTTAGCCTTGTCTCTTTTCTGACCATAAGATGATGAAAGTTATAGTCTGAGGCTTCTAGGGGAGGTTGGGTAAGAGAAGGCGACCTATCCACCATCTTCTAAAAGTGTTTCCCAACCTTTGGGTTTTTTGGACTTTATTTCCTAGAAGCCTAAGTCAATTCCCCAAAGCACTGAACAGCCAATGAACTGACTGTGGCTTCTGGGAATTGAAATCCTCCTGTGGGGCCTGGGCCCCACATTGGAAACCACTGTTTAAACCAGGAGTTCTCAACCTTTTAAGCCAGGGGACAGGTCACGCTCCCTCAGACGGCTTTGGGGACCAGACAACCATTTTGCCTTTCCTCCACCACATGGCACTTCCTGGTGTGGTGGAGGCAGTGGGGAGGGGGCACATGAAATGGTGCCATGAGACACATCTGGGCCACAGGTTGAGAATTCTGGTTTAAACATTTCTGCTTTTCTACCTCCTGTTCTCCACTAAAGAAGAGGCACACCCTCCCCAGGCAAAAATGAGAGCGACAGAGAGAGAAATGAGAGGGAAAGAGATTCAGCCACCATCTTCTCCTAACTTCATTCTGACATGGAAGGATTGCTACGTTGACCCCACTCATATTGGCCTTTAGAGGTCATCTATATTTACTTCCTCGTGGAGCGAAGCTACTTGACCAACACCAAGGAGTGGGTTGAGCAGGAGGAGAATCACCACAAAAGGCATGACTTGGCAAGCAAATTAGGCGTTAAACTTCACATTTTGTTTCCTCTGAAGGGTCCATCTGTGGTTCCTTCTTCTCAGAGACTGAGTTTGACCAGAAATGTCCCACACAATCCCTTTGTCCGAAAGAGTTGCTTTTTTCACCCCTTTCTCATCCAATCAAGGGAAGGGACAGTGTCAATACACAACCACACACCCGTTCCACACACTCACACATACCTCACTCACTGTTCATTTCCATGATGAGGTGGTTTCATCCATGATTTGATTAAACTCAACAGTCCAGATAGACCTCCCACCCTTCCTCAGAGACTCAGAGTTCTCAAGTCCGTGGCCACCACTACCTCTTCATGGAGGGCCACCAAGGATTTCTGTCCCACCCCATCCCAACAACACCAGGAGTGTGCTTGCGCCTTCTCTTCCGCAACATGCAATTAGAAGGAAAGGCAATTCGGAGTGAACGGAAAGGCGGGGATGCCGATCTGTAGTGTTGCACTTCACATTCTGAACTTCACAGTATCTTCTGGGCTCCCACCACCATCACCCCACTCCGTCCCTACCCCACCACAAAAGACTACGATGGGTCCGGTTCACAATTTCCCCTCTTCGGGGTTCAACAAGGGCTTTTGTTCCTTTTCATGGCCCTCAGATCCACCTTCGAGCGGGCAGCTGAGTCCAAGAAGTTTAAGCGGAAACCCTTCACAGTCAACCAAAAGAGGCAGGGAGGAAGTCGGGAAGGACTGTACCACCTACGTGGGCAGAGAGGAGCAGATGGGGCGGGGGACAGAAGAGGAGAGGGTACTGATCCAGAATTCATGATGGATGGGATCATCTTTGCTCACGCGGCTCCTGATTTTGTGTGTTGTGTGTGGCTGTGTGTTTAAGCCCTGTCCACAAATTCAATCCCCATCTCCATAATCTCCTCTGCATCATGGCTACTCTTTGTTGCCGCCTCTGCCCGGACATTTGCCGCTGAGGTGAAGCTCCATCCTCTCTTTCTCCGCCACCCCCACATCAGCAGCCGCCTGAGGCATTTCTGCCGCTTCTCCCAGTCCCACCCTGTTGCTTCCTCAGGCCGGACGTCGGGGGAAGAAGTGGGAGGAGGAGGAGGAGGAAGGGGTCACTGTGGGGCACCCAACTCCACTGAGAGCCCCTCGAAGGCAATGAGCATGGCCTCGCGCACGCGGTCCGTCAGGTTGGGCACGTCGTCAGTGCTCAGCCCCTTCGTGGGCACAGGAGGCAGGATCTGCACTGTGCAGCGCCCTAAAACGGCAATGGGGGGGGAGGGTGCAGAAAGGAAAAGAGGAAGAGAAAAGGACAACATACGGTTATTAAAATGGAGTCCTGGTGGCACAAGACGTTGGGATCGTAAGCTAGCAAATCTCACCCTCTTGATTATGTTCTTACGTTGAACATGAGAGGTATATTTATTTATTTATTTATTTATTTTATTTAGATTTATTATTCCGCCCCAATCAGGCGAACCTGACTCTAGGCGGCTTACAGAAAGGGGGAGAGACTATACACAATGCAAAACAATTAAACAATCCCCCTACAAATTCATAAAATAAAACCTTAAGGTTCAAAATTACTTAAAATCAATTAAAAATAATTAAACTATGAATTTACAAAAAACTAAAAGATTTAAAAAGTTAAAAGGTTTAAAAAGGTTTAAAAAGTTTAAAAGAGCGAAGGAGGGGTGGCTGTCCCATCAGATCAACCACCCAGCATGGGACCCCATATTACTGGAGCCCCACACCTGCCCTGCCAGCCAGGTTTTTAGGCCCTTCCGAAAGGGCAGGAGCTCTGTCTGTAGGCGTAACTCAGTTGGCAGGAGGTTCCAAAAGGCCGGGGCGGCCACGGAGAAGGCCCTCCTTCTGGTGCTAGAGAGATGCGCCTCTCTAGCTGATGGAATGATAAGAGAGCCTCTCCGATCCGCCCTGGTGGGACTTACAGATGTCCTTGGGATGATGCGGTCTCTTAAGTATCCTGGCCCACTACCATGTAGGGCTTTAAAGGTAATAACCAGCACCTTGAATTGGACCCGGAGACATACTGGCAACCAGTGCAGCTCCTGAAGCAGTGGTGAGGCACGAGCATAACGCCCGCACCCCATCACTACCCGAGCAGCCGCATTCTGGACCAGCTGCAGCCTCCGAATGGTCACCAAGGGCAGCCCCATGTAGAGCGCATTATAGTAATCAAGTCTGGAGGTGACCAAAGCATGTGTGATCATGAGCAAGGAGTCCTGGTCTAGGAGCGGGCGTAGCTGGCGTATTACATGAACGTACCAAAAATTGCCCGGCTTATCAACACAGCTGCACCTACTCATCTTTAGCTCAAAACAGACTCACTACGGCTTAGCTGTACTATCCAATAAGATGGTTTCACATTAGAGACAAGCTCTTGGTCCATCTTGCCTTATATACCGTACCTATTTCTGACATCAGCTCACTGACTTGCCCAGACATGCCCAGCTGCTGCTGGAACATATGTGACACCAGGGGATGTGATTTAGCTGAGGTGGCAGCAGGCCTAGTGGTAGCTGCAACTGTTATAACGTTCCAACATAAAAATACATTACCTGAGTTCAGATTTGGAATCAGCACACTTGATATTATATAAATCACATGTGTTATTCCCAGTAG
Organism: Furcifer pardalis; assembly: GCA_030440675.1. NCBI lineage: Eukaryota > Metazoa > Chordata > Lepidosauria > Squamata > Chamaeleonidae > Furcifer > Furcifer pardalis. The sequence continues at coordinate 162,668,912 of CP126893.1, read as the reverse complement.
CAAAATTGTTGTTGTACAGTGAAATCACCCCTGGGGACACAGGCTGTTTTTGTGATTCCTACAGCTCCAAGTATCCTCCAGGTGTATTAATTCACCTTTTAAATAAAGGTAAAAGTTTCCTTGCTCAAAAGCCAGTTGTATCCGACTCTATGGTTCAGTGCTCATTTCTTTTTCAAAGCCGAAGAGCCAGTACTGTCTGCTTCTGCAGATGTTTCTGTGGTCATGTGGCAGGCATGACTAGACACCGTAGTGCATGGAACGCTGTTTACCTTCCCACCAAAGTGATCCCTATTTATCTACTTGCAATTTCTAGCTTTCGAACTGCTAGGTTGGCAGGAACTGGGACAAAGACGGGTGCGCATTCCGTCATGCAGTACTTGGGAATCGAACTGTTGACCTCCTCCCACCTTCCAGTGAGGTATCTCAGCCACTTGAGCCACTGCAGTCCTTTTAAATACAGGTCCTTAAATCACAAAGAAACCATTATTTCAAAAGCAGCAATGGAATTCTAGCCATGCCTCCTTTCTGCCTTCCTTTGGCTTATTACAGTATATGTGGCAGCCTATGCAGCCCCCATAAGGTCCTGGCAGGAGCAGAACAGGAGCTCTCAGGCACCACCAATATATTAGACCCCCTGATCTAAGCCAAGTGTGGCATTTGTGGTTGTAGCTCCTTACATTTCTCAGTTTTCATTCGACCTTACTAAAATTTGAAATCCCTGCTAGTGCAAGGGGTGCCTGCACTTCATAACTTTTAAGGGACCTTTCCACTTTTTTAGTTCTATGATTCAATCAATGGCCAGTATCATTCAGTGAGTGTGCTGACTTGGGCTTCTGGGAACTGAAGTCCAAAAACACCTGGAGTGCCAAGGTTGGCCACCATTGCCCTAGATCCATGATGGCGCTGTACGGGCGCGTTTTACTTCTGCTTCTGGGAGCAATGAGGGCAGTATAGGCCAGATGAATCGCAGTAAACCCATTCATGTGGATTTACGGGAGCTTGGGCTTCTGGGAATTGAAGCCCAATAACATCTGGAGGGCCAAGGTTCGCCATCACAGCCCTAGACACACTGTACAAATTTGTGGGGGAAGAAGCAGAGAAGGCGGACAGATGTGCTAGCCCTGCCTATTCTCTGTCATTCTTTCCCATCACTTTCCATAAGGAAAGGCCATTCTTCTGAACAGCAGAATCATCTCTAAGCATGATTACCAGTGCTCAGAATTAACTGGCTAAATTGAATTATGTAGGTCTAGTCCAGGCTTTCTCAACGTTTTCGAGTTGCAGACCACATCACTCCCCCTCAGATGGCTGAGCGGGCAGGTCACATGGTTCCGCACGAGTTCTTGTACATATTCTTGTGCATTTTTGTGCATTTTAAGTGAGTTCTCGCACATGACCACGGAAACGTCTGCAAACAGAGATGAGGGCTCTACCCTAGAGTTGGATACAACTGGCTTTCCAGCAAGGGTGACCTTTACCTTTTCCGTTGAACTTACCAGTGGTGAAGCGTCTTTCCTTTTTACTGTAGAAATCCCGATACGATGAGATTACGACTGGAACAACAGGGACCTGAAAGGGCCGGAGAGGTAAAGAAAAGCTAAGCATGGAATGAAGACTGGTCACCTGCATTGAAGCTGGGAATTTTACATGCCGTTGAGTCAATTTCAACTCATGGAAATCAGCAAAGAGTACCGTTACCATTGTTTGGGGCCACCTTGGGACTTTGCAGCTTGCTTAAGGCTCCCCCCCTCTCAGAATGCACAGTGTGGAATCGAGCTCTCCATCTCTGAATCCACAGCCAAATGCTTAAACCAGAGTCTCAACCTGTGGCCCATGGGCCGAATGTGGCCCACAATGCTATTTCATGTGGTTCTCCACCGCCTCAACCACACCAGGAAGTGCCATGTGGTGGAGGAAGGGCAAAATGGCCATCTGGCCACTGAAGCTGTCTGAGGGAGCATGACCCTACCCCAGGCTTTAAAAAAGTTGAGAACTCCTGACTTAAACCACTAAGCTATCCAACCAGCATTCAAAAATATTAGGAAATGCTCTCTAGTTCCCCCTAGTGGCCAATTCTGATTGTTTGATGAAGCGTTGAGGCTCCCCTGGTGGCTCAGTGTGTAAAGCACTGAGCTTGGAGATTGGGAGGATGATTCCCCAGAGATCTCCGTGCATGTGCACGTGCCCTCCTCAAAAAGACCCAGGGTGGCTAACAAAACTTTCTAAAAAACACTTACACACAATATAAAACACTAGGATTAAAAGATTAAGAAGTTAAAAAAGAGATTAAAACAAGACACACACAGCGAGGGAGGGGATCAGATGAGCCAACAAGCTGGGGCCACCGTCTAACCCATACCCCATACTTTCCCCACCAGCCAGGTCTTAACTCCCTTCCTAAAGGGCAGCAGCTCCATCTGGAGACGCAACTCACTTGGCAGGAGGTTCCATACAGCCGGAGCAGACACGGAGAAGGCCCTCCTCCTAGTGCTAGAGAGGTGCCCCTCTGGTGAGATAGACAGATGTCCTTAGAGCAATGCGGTCTCTTAAGTATCCTGGTCCACTACCCTATTGGTCTTTAAAGGTAATAACCAGCACTTTGAATTTATTTATTTATATTTCTATACCCTGAGGCACACTGGCAACCAATGCAGCTCCCGAAGCAATGGTGAGGCGCAAGTATAACGCCCGCACCCCATCATGACCAAGGCAGCCACATTCTGGACCAGTTGCAGCCTCCGAATGGTCACTAAGGGCAGCCCCATGTAGAGTGCATTACAATAGTCAAGTCTGGAGGTGACCAAAGCCTGTGTGATCATGAGCATGCCGTATTACACGAAGTTGTGGAAAAGCCCTCCTGGCCACGACTCCCACCTGCTCCAAGAGGACCCCCAGATTACGCACCGGGTCTGTTTGGGGCAAAACTGTCCCATCCAGAAACAAAGATGGTAGCTTTCGAGATAGAGCAGGACCCCTTACCCACAACCACATAGTCTTGTCAGGATTCAGCTGTAGCCTGTTGTCCCCCATCCAGACCCAAAAAACCTCTAGGCACCTGGAAAGGACTTACACTGCATTTGCTTGGGTCTCCATGAGCCGAGATATCCACCTGGGTATCATCTGTATATTGATGATACCTCGCCCTGTGGGAGTGGATGATCTCACTCAGCAGTTTCATGCAGATGTTAAATAGGAGAGACGAGAGCACTGAGCACTGAGGCACCCCATAATGAAGGGGCCTAGGGCTGGATTTCTCGCCCTCCAACCACACCAGCTAGATCCAGCCCTTCAGAAATGAGGGAAACCAGGACCACACAGTGCCCTGGATCCCCAACCCTTGGAGCCTTCGCAGAAGGATACCGTGGTCGACGGTATTGAAAGCCACTGAGAGATCAAGAAGAGCCAAGACGGATGGATGTCCACCATCCCGCTCTCTTCAGAGATCATCCACAAACATGACCAATACAGTTTCTGTACCATATCCGGGCCTGAATCCTGACTGGAAAGGGTCCAAATAATCCACTTCATCCAGGATCTCCTGTATCTGCCATGCCACTGGCTTCTCCAAAACCTTGCTCAGGAATGGAAGGTTGGAGACAGGCCGGTAGTTGGTCATAACTGCGGGGCCGAGGGATGACTTCTTTAGGAGGGGCACAGTAAGGCATGTTTTAAGCTAGCAGAAAAAAACCCCTCTCGAAGCAGGGAATTAATAATGGCCTCAACCCAGCCACCCGGCACCGCCCTAGCAGATTTTACCAGCCAGGCAGGGCATGGATCTAATGCACATGCAGTGGCACACACAGATCCCAGGAGCCTGTCCACTTCCTCAGGGACAACTGGGTCAAACTGATCCCAGATAACATGACCAGACAACCCCAGATCTAATATTTCCATGCTGGGGTTCAACCTCAACCGAATCCGAGCAATTTTCTCTGCTAGATAATCAGCAAAAGCCTCAGCCAACCCTTGCCACCTGGGGCCTGACCCCCCTTTTCCGAAGAGGGACCTGGTCACTCGGAACAGAGTTGCTGGGTGATTATCTGCAGAGGCAATGAGGGCAGTGAAATACTGACGTTTCTCTCTCTCTCTCTCTCTCTCTCTCTCTCTCTCACACACACACACACACACACACACACACACACACACACACACACACACACACACACACACACACACACACACACACACACACACACACACACACACACACACACACACACACACACACACCCATTGCCACCTGATAGGCCTTAATAACAGCTCTAGCAAGTGTTCAGTCAAACTTGAGTCTTCACCCAGCAGCGCTCTCAGCATCTCTTTGCCCGTCTGAGCACGTAGTGGTGCAATTACGTCCAAGGCCGCCATTGCTTTCTTATGCCAAAGGTCAACGAGTGTCTCAGGCGAATCGTTTTGCTGATCCAGAGAAAAACACCCCAGTTCCCTTTGGAATCAGTCCGGATCCATCAGTTGCCAGGGGTGGACCGATCAAATAGGTCCTACCTCCCTGCGGTGAAGCCTTATCCCCAGAAAGTCCAGAGTCACCAGATAATGATCCGACCATGGCACAGGAGTGATATCTAATTTCTGTAATATCAGATCACTCTGCCACTGCTCCGACAAGAAAACTAAATCCGGGGTGTGGCCACTGCTCCTAGTTGGGTCCTTAATTACTTGAGTCAGGCCCACAGCTGCCATGGAAGCCATGAACTCCTGAGCCAACACGGAGCCAGCCCCCAATGAGGACAAATTGAAGTCCCCTAAGACCATAAGTCTGGGGAACTCCAATGCCAATATGGTGATCGCCTCAAGGAGCAGGCAGAGGGAAGGAGCCCAGAACATCGGCAGGGGTGGTGTTTTTGTGGCCATGGAGCACCGAGCTAGCTGCTCCCACTTCGCTCTGGCCCGCTGGGCCGAGGGAAGGAGCCCAAAGTGTCGGTGGGGTTTTCGTGGCTGCGGAACTATGACCCAGCTGCTCCCACTTCCCTCTGGCCAGCCAGGCTGAGCAAAGGAGCCTCGTGCACAGAAGCATCCGTGATGAACCAGGAAGTGACTATGGATGCGTATGTGCAAACACGCCCTGTTTTGAGGGCATGGTGTGGCCCGCTCAGCTGTTCCAGAGGCATGGTCAGGCCCCTGACCGAAAAAGTTTTGGCATGCCTGGGCTAACGGTACCCCTGGGAACTGTAGTTCAAAAGTAGCAACATTTCTAAGCACTGCTCCCCTTTTACTTACCTGGGCCTGCACAGCCAAATGGAAGGCACCCCGTTTGAAAGGCAGCATGGAGCCGCTGTGGTTCCTGGTCCCCTCTGGAAACACCCAGAGTCGAACCTGCACAAAGAGCCAGAGGAAAGGAGGGGGTTCGAGTTATAGGTCGCAAGATGTAGCCTGAATAAGAAGGGAAAACTTCCTAACTGTTAGAGCAGTACAACAATGGAACCAAGAACCTCAGGAAAGTGGTGAGCGCTCCAGCGATGGAAGCATTCAGGAGAAAGCTGAAAAAACATCTGTCAAGCTTGCTTTGATTTAGAACAGGGGTTCCCAACCTAAGGCTTGTGGGCCAGATCCAGCCCACAGTGCATTTCATGTGCCCCCACCCCTCCAAGGGCATTTGAGAAACAAAATGGCTGCCCCTTTAAGCTGTTGGGACAGAATGGATGCCCCATCGTGCAGACAGGGCAAAATGGCCATCCAGCCCTCGAAACTGACTGAGAGAACGTGACCCGTCCCTCGGCTTGAAAAGGTTGGGAACCCCTGATTTAAAATCCTGGAGCAAGAGTATTTGACTCACAGGCCCCTCCAACTCAGTTATTCTATGACAATGGACGATTTCTGGGAGGTGCGACATAAAAATGAATGAAGGGAAAGTAAAATAAAATGACACACAATGGAATAAAAATATATTTCTAGCATTCAAATTCTGTAACAAAGAGGAATCTGTGCACAGTTGTAGAAGAACAGAGTAGTGTTAAGCTACAAGACGGGTCCCCAACCTTTTCAAGCTGGGGGCCGGGTCTCGTTCTTTCAGCCAGCTTTGAGGGCTGGACAGCCATTTTGCCCTGCCTGTATGATGGGGGCGGCAGTTTTGTCCCATCAACTTCAAAGGGGGTGGCCATTTTGTTTCTCGAATGCCCTTGGAGTGGTGGTGGGGCTACAAGAAATATATATATTGCCCTATAGCAGTGGTTCTCAACAAGGGGTACACAGCCCACAGGTGGACTTCAATTCCCAGAAGCCTAAGTCAGTACATTGGCTGATCAGTGCTTTGGGGAAATGACTTAGGCTTCTGGGAATTGAAGCCCAAACACCAGCATTTGGGAAACACTGCCCTATAGCACTTAGTATCCTCCCTGGACGGTTCACAAGGTCATTAGTACTTTGCCCCCAACATCCTGGGTACTCATTTTACTGACCTGTGAAGGATAGACGTCTGAGTCAACCTTGTTCCCTGGTCAGGATCGAACACACAATCTTCTAGCTGCAGCACAGCAGGTTTAACCACTACACCACCGGGAGCGCTTCCCCCTCCCCCACCTTTTCATTTCTGCCCGTGGACAGGACTTACGTTCTCACTCAGCATTGTTTGGGCAGCTTCAGACATCACGCTGATGGCGTCGTCGGTCTTCTTGCGGTTGATGAAGATGATACCCCCCAGCCAGCACGCCAATCCAACGGTGCCCATGTACATCAGCTCCTTCTTGGCGATGGGCACACACCGGTCTGGCAGGACCTCCATCAGTCCTTCAGAAGAGGGGGAAAGAAGAGGTGGGGGTCAGCTATGATCAAGGCACAAGATGCCCACTTTGTGCCAGGGCGACAGTCATGGAAAGACCCACAAAGCTCTGGCTGGAAACCATCAAACACACAAAGTTTCTCCTCTCTCCCAACTGTTTTCAGCTAGTCATTAGAAGATAGAAATGTGCCCTAGAATAGCTTTGTTACTGGATTTGGGAACTATAGGCAAAGGTTACTCGAAAGCCAGTCGTATCCAACTCTAGGGTGCAGTGCTCATCTCCGTTAACAGCCAAAGAGCCAGCACTGTCTGCATCTGCAAACATTCCTTTGGTCATGTGGCAAGTATGACTAGACACCGAAGTACATGGAACGCTGTTTACCTTCCCACCGAAGTGGTACCTATTTATCTACTTGCAAGTTCTTGCTTTTGAGCTGCTAAGGTGGCAGGAGCTGGGATAGAGACGCGAGCTCACTCCGTTGTGTAGTTCTGTAGTTTGTAAGAAACCATATAACGTCAGGGAACTGCAAAGATAATCTAAACCCATTTTTCCCAGATGGCTGAAGGTTAGTAACTAGTTAAACTTGTAGTTTCCCCAACTATAATATATAAACTTCAATACATGGTAGTGGGCCAGGATACTTAAGAGACCGCGTCACCCCAAGAACATCTGTCCATCCCACCAGGGCAGATCGGAGAGGCTCTCTTATCATTCCATCAGCTAGAGAGGCGCATCTCCCTAACACCAGAAGGAGGGCCTTCTCCGTGTCCGCCCCGGCCCTTTGGAACCTCCTGACAACTGAGCTGCGGCTACAGACAGAGCTCCTGCCCTTCCGGAAGGGCCTAAAAACCTGATCTAAGGGACAGCCACCCTTTCTGTTTTGTTTTAATGTTCTTTCTGTGAACTTTTAAAGTTTTAAATTAGTATTAGTATTATTATAGGCTTAACCTTTGATTTTAATTTATGTGTAAGCCGCCCAGAGTCGGGTTTACCTGATTGGGGCGGGATAATAAATATGAGTAAATTTTAAAAAAAATCATGTATCATTGATTAACTGGGAAGCAAAAAACAAAAAAGCAAAAAAACACAACCTATAAAGCAGTGGTGCCCAAACTTTTCGGTCTGTGGACCAATCACATGGTTCAGGGAGCCAGTCGCTAAGGCCTGGGGACTGGATACGGCCCCCAACGCCAATTCATCCGACCCACAAAGTCCTCATTGCTCCTGAAAGCGGAAGTAAAATGCGCCCGTATGGGCTGTAGTTTGGGCACCCCTGCTATAAAGGATTTTGGAAAATACTGAAGACAGTAAATGTGGAATATTAGATTAATATTTATAATCATTACTGCTGCTCTGAGAGATTTCCCATTACATGTCTGGTCTTGCCTTGGTTGTGCAACTGGGCAATGCTAGGGGATGTCTACTAGAGTGTTAGGAAGGCTTGCACAACTATACTTCTGCTTCTCCATTCACCAACTAGGCTGCTGTCTTTAAAAAGAAATGCTTACAGAACTCACAGGCTGCAGGTAACACATTTAGGGAAGAGATTTCCCCCCATAATAGTTTGCCTTTTGTTTTCAATACGTATACACAACAGGGGAGCAAATGCCTGTTTGGAAAAGATGCCTAGCGTTAGACACTCTGCTCTCCAAGCGCCGTCATAATCTCAACCATGGGTTCTCAACCTAAGATCCACGGGCCAGATGCAACCCACAGTGCCATTTCAAGTGGCCCCTGGCCCTCCAAGGGCATTCAAGAAACAAAATGGCCATCCTTTGAAGCTGTTGGGACAAAATGGCCTCCCCCATCATGCAGGCAGGGTAAAATGGCTGTCCAGCCCTCAAAGCTGACGGAGAGAGTGTGACCTGGCCCCCAGCTTGAAAAGGTTGGGAGCCCCTGATCTAAACCAGACTTTGCCCTCCTGATGCCTTTCAAAGGTGTCTGATTACTATTTGTTTGTGTTGTGTTGTGTTATGATTGGTTGGTTGCATTTTTATCCCATTCTGGGATACTGTATTTCCCACAACTCCCATACTCAAGGCAACTGGCATGGGGATGATGGAGTTTGGGAGACAGAAGGCCAAAGTAAAACTTAAACAAAGAATGCATCAATTTCCCTTTCCAGCATTGCTTTGTTTTTATGAAATTGAACTAATTAGAAGAATAAGTTTTTATTTCAGTTGATCTTCAGCCATCTGTCAGGGATGATTTATGCATGGATTTTCTAACAGGAGATGGATTAGGTCATCCTTACAGATTCCTTACAAATAGAAGCTATTAAAAAACCCACAAACCTACACAACTCAGAATCACACAGTCAATTACAGTGTAACTTCGGTTAACATAATTAATGTATTCCACGAGATGTTTCTTACACCAAAAAATTACTTTAACTGAAATGCAGTTTCCCATAGGAATGCACTGAAAACCAATTAATCCATCCTGGATGTCAGGACAAGCAAAAACAAACAAACAAACAAACCTCACCCAATTTTTTTCTGTTCAAAACTCTTTATAAAGTGGTGAAAAATTCCATTTTATGAAGAGTTTTGAATAGGAAAAAATAGATTTGGCTTTTTCCTGACCATCTAGTGGCCAGCCCTGGTAACGAACCAACACAGCTGTTTGTTCTCCCACCACCCCAGATGTGCCGAACTCTACTTTTAAGCTGCCGAAATACACTGAAAAAATCCAGAAATGGAGCAGAAATGTTCCAAATACCCATGAAAAGTGGTAGGGGATGCCCAAGCAGGCCAAAAAAGCTTCATTATGTGAAATAAATCTGTTAACCGAGCCATTATTGTCTCTGGATTTCCTTTTGCTAATGGAATATTAAGTTAACCAAACAGTTCGTTACCTAGGTTCCACTGTAGTTTCCTTCAGTTGAATTATAGCTCTGTAACTGAGTGGTATGGTTTAAAAATAAATTAACAATAGCAATTACACTTATATACCACCGCATAGAACTCAGTGCACTGTCTGGGAGTAATTAGCATTTTGCCCCCCACATGCTGAGTACTCATTTTACTGACCTCAGAAGGATGAGAGGCTAAGTCAACTTTGATCCCTCACTGGATCAAATTCACAACATCAGCAGTTTTGGCTCCAGTACAGCAGTTCAACCACTGCACCACCAGTTTGCCCATAAATACATTGATTGTCTATGTCCCTGCCCCCTTCTGCCCCCTTTCTTCAGTCCTACCCAACAAGTCGAGGGAGCTCTGATGGTTGGATACGACCACATAAGGCTCCTTGATGTTGAAATTCTCTGTTCCCCGCACTTCAATCTTGATCCCATAGAGGTATTTCACATGCAGCATCATGAGTCGAATTATCCTGAGGATTAAAAAGAATTTAAGAAAGCTTATTAGCTATACCGCAGGATTTTTTCTCAAGTCACAGTTATGTCTGTCAAAGTTTTCCTTTGCCGGTTGTGGTAATACAAGCAATGTGGAGCTAGGTTCTGTCATCACCATGGATATCAGTTGCCTAACGGATGCTCTCTTTTAAGCAACACTGCCTGGATACCAAAGCTTAAGTTAGTACAAAGAACAATATCATCAGGAAGATGACAAACTATATATGGGGAGCTCAACCATCCATACTGTGTACATTAGCTTTGGTCCTGAGACTCTCTGCAGCAGAGTATGTTGATCCGGTATGGAGTGCATCCACACATGTGAAACAAGTTGACATCACTGGAGGATACAGCTGAGGAACTCAACCTCCCCAACATCACTCAGTGGACTCTAAATAGGCTGAGGATCGGAGTGCCTAAATGTAACATGCTCAAAAAGGGGGCAGACAAGGGGGCAGACAAGGACACGCTGTGTGAATATGGATACAGAATCCGGCTTATTTGCTGGTCTGCCAATTACTCCCAGAAACATGTACCAATGAGGACTTAAGCTTGGCCAAAGACAAAGCCAAGAAGAAGCTGCTTTATAGGGAGCCTGCCAGCTTGATGTGGGAGCAGCAGCGCCTTTTCAATTTCTGATCCTTGGCCAGTAATGTGCACAGGGAGACACTCTCCTGTAGATCATCAACCCTGATTAGCACCCATCCACCTTTGTCCAAAGCCTCAATGGGTTTATCAGTTCCCCTTTTATGGAGGCTGTTAACCTGCTTGGGGATTGACAACATCTGGAATGGCAGAGCTCCCTCTAGAGGGCAGCATCCCTCAGTGCAGCACCCCTCCAGTTCTTTTTTCATTAACCACCACCACCTCTCAATGTTAGAAGGCTTTTAAAATTTTAAAAATTATAATAATGTATTTATTTGCTTATTTATTCTTTACATTTATCTACCACCCATTTAGACGGTCTACCCACTCTGGATGGTATACAACTTTAAGAAAACACAAGTTGTACAAAATCAACAATAAAAAGTAAACAATAGAACAATGAGTTTGTGTTGGCTTTACCTCTATTCTTTGTATTAATATTTGTATTGAATGCTGTATTGTAAACTGTCCAGAATAATGGCTTTGCTCGACAAGTACTTTGGTAGCTGGTTTGGTAGGTAGTTTGGTGATGGGGGTGGAAGAGGAGGAGGAGAAGAAACCGATAGATTGATACCGTATATACTCGACTATAAGTCATCCCGAATATAAGTTGAAGTACCTAATTTGGACCACTAAAACTAGGAAAATTGATTGACCTGAGGATACGTTGGGGGTGGAAAATGCAGCAGCTGCTAGTGAGTTTCAATAATTAAAATACATGAAAATATGGTAAAATTACAGATAACAGTATCGAATAACACTAAAATCACATAACATTAAGCAATCTGGGGGGAAGAATTGCATCGGATAACATAAAGATCCTATGGGATGCATCAGATAACAACCGCTAAAGCCTGTGTGGTTACAATGTATCTCTATGGATCCCATAGGATTTTAACATGCATCGGATAACACTAAAAATCGTATAACACCAAGACTTGTGGAACCAGGTTTTAGTGTTATCTGAGGTTTTACTGTAATTAATTTAGACATTTGTGTGGGTATGTTTTTGAGTGTTTATGTTAACCTGAGTATAAGTCAAATCCCATTTTTGGACCTCATTTTGGGGGAGCTAAAAACTTGACTTATACTCGAGTATATACGGCCTTTACCTTTAACCCTGTCCAAACAAATCATACTCCGCTGCACATGAAATGGCCTCAAAAATTATGTGAATATTTTCTTCCAACGTGCGACGCCCACCTGCGTCCATCGCCACCCTGTACTCACTTCATGTTCTCCACGTTGCGTCCACGAACTGCACAGACAGGAATGACGATGACAGCCAGGAAGAGGATGTAGCTGTTGTAGAACCCCATCTTGCAGAAGTACTTGAAGGTCGTGCTGCATTCGTAAAGTAGGGGGACCACGACCAGGAAAAGGATAAGGAGCCACTGGCCCAGGGAGATCTCCATTGTTCCTGTCAGGGCAGAGAAGGAAAAGGAAAACAGGAAAGACTTGTTGGTTATTTATTTATTCATCTAATCACATTTCTACCACCACCCCCTCGCCGAGGCGACCCTGGGCAGCTTAGACATCTAAATATAACAGATAAAATTCTACAAAAACATTAAGCTAAAAAATGTTAAAATATTAAACTGTTGTTGAAGTTTAAAAAGCCCTCCCCACATCATCAGATTTCTAAAACCAACATTAAACCAACACTAAACACTAAAAGCTAGAAGCCTGGGCGACATTTATACAAGCCAGCCCAGAGAGAGAAAACAACAAAACTTTCACAGAATTATGTTTATTTCTCCATTGTTCATGAAGCACCTGACAGCCATGTTGGCGGCAGGAAACAGAACATTCAACCATATCTCCCCATTCTTGGCCCACTTGCAATGTTTAGCAATAGCAATTACATTTACTGTACATACTTTTGTGTTCTACCAATTCTTAAAGTCCCTGAGATGATCTTTCAAATGACATAACCCTTATTTTCGTGGGTGCCTTAGTTTTAGTGTTGTAGCTTTTCAAAAGTACAGTACATGATTTTCGTTACACTGCAAAAGCTGCCAAACCACCCAACCGAAACGTAAGATGTTCATAGAATTCACATCAAAAGGGAAGTTTGAATACCAGGCAGTAATTAGATGCTACTATAGGGTCAAGCAAAGACTTTTTTAGGAGGGGGTGAAGCAGAGCATGTTTTAAAGAGGCCGGAAAGACCCCCTCCTGTAGTGATGCATTTATAATCGCTCCGACCCAACTGCCTGTAACCGTCCTGGCAGTTTTTATTAGCCAGGTGGGGCATGGATCTAAAAAACAAGTGGTGGCGCGGACAGATCCCAGGAGTCTGTCCACTTCCTCAGGGACAACTGGGTCAAACTGATCCCAGATAACATGGCAAGACTGCACCCTGGGCAATCCCAGTTCATCATCACCCATGCCAGGATTGAGCCCAGAGCGAATCGGAGCGATTTTCTCTGCCAGATAACCCGCAAACGCCTCAGCAGACGGCTGCCACCCAGGGCCAGTACCCCCCTCCCAAGGAGGGATGTGGTCACCTGAAACAGGGTCGCTGGGCGATTATGCACAGAGGCAATAAGGGAGGTGAAATATTGACGTTTCACCTCCCCCATTGCCACTAGGTAGGCTTTAATAGCAGCTCTAACTCCGAGTCCTCACCCAGGGTTGCTCTCGGTGTCTCTTAGCCCGTTTAAGCTCTCTCAGTTCTTCTGTGAACCAGGGAGCAGATCGTTGTCCACAGGCATGGAGAGGCTGTAGTGGCACGATCACGTCCAAGGCCACTATTGCCCTCTTGTTCCAGAGGTCAACCAGAGCCTCAGGTGAGTCGTCTAGCTGATCCAGAAGAATACACCCAAGCTCCTTCAGGAATCCATCTGGATCCATCAGTCGCCGAGGGCAGGTCAATTTAACCGGCTCAGCTTCTCTGAGGTGACAGCATATCCCCAGAAAGTCCAGAGTCACCAGTTACTGATCTGACCATGGCACAGGTGTTATGCAGAAGCATAGAGAGGGGGGCAGCCCGCCCCGGGCAGCACTTTGCGGGGGGTGGCAACGCCGCTGCCCTGGACTTCCTGGCAGCCAGGGCAGGCGCCGGGACCCTCTGTCACTGCAGACGCCCTGGGCCCCATTCTGGGCTGGAGGGCATAGGCCCAATGGCCCAGTGGAGACCAGGGGGTGCCCCTCCCCCTTCTCCATCCCCCTCCTCCCCAGGCGCCCCCTCCGCAAGGCCTGCTGGGCTGGGGCAATGTGGCACGGCCTCAGCTGGGAGCCTCCCATTGGGGTTCCAGGGGCACAGCTGCCCACCTCTGAGCCCGGCAGTGGCAGCTAATCCACCTCTGGCAGCAGTGGCGCCCAGTAAGGCGGGAAGCGAGGCTGGCAGTCGCCGCGGCCCAGTGCTGGCCAGACTGAGGACACACACACCCGCGACGCCTAGCTGGTGCTGCTCCGGCTGCTGGGCCGCAACGACCACCAGCCTCGCTTCTCACCTTCCTGGGAGCCACCACCACCGCCAGACTAGGAGGCAGGGCAGCTGCGCGCCTGGGACCCCAACGGCACGGGTGAAGGTCTGGTGCGGTGCAGTGCAGGCCCAGTGGTAAGTCCACCGTCGGCGTCCCAGGCACGCGGCTGCCCCGCCTTTGAACCCGACGGCAGCAGCTCATCCACCTTTGGCAGCAGCAGCGCCCAGAGGGGTGAGGCCGGTGGTCTTTGTGGCCCAGTGCCCGCAGCTGGAGCCGCGCCAGCCAGCTCTTGAGGGGGAGGTCCTCCTGCCCCATGCGCTGGGCCGCGGCGACCGCCGGCCTCACTTCCCAGGTGCCGCTGCCACCGAAGGCAGATGAGCTGCCATTGCCAGGCTCTGGGATGGTGGGCTCCCCACTAGGCCCATGCTGCATCGCTCCAGCCTGGGCCTTGCCCACGCCGTCAGGGTCCCAGGAGCGCAGCCGCTCTGCCCCCTAGCCCGGCGAAGCCCAAATGTAGGACTTTCCTATCTGGGGGGGGGGGGCAGCCTGGGGGGCAGCGAGTTTGGCCTGGGGCCCCGGGTGACTGAAACCTGCCATACGCCACTGGTGTTATATCTAGTTGCTGTACTTTCAGATCACTCTGCCACTGCTCCGCCAAGAAAACTAAATCTGGGGTGTAGCCATTGAGCACTGGTTGGGCCCTGAATTACCTGGGTCAGGCCCACAGCTGCCATGGAAGCCATGAACTCCCATGTTACCTCAGAGCCTGCCCCAAATGAAGGCAAATTGAAGTCCTCCAGGACCATAAGTCCAGGGAGCTCCAACAACAACATAGCGACGGCCTCAAGGAGCTCAGGCAGGGAATCGGCTACACTGCAGGGAGGCAGGTACAGGAGCAGGAGTCCCAACTGACCATTAGGGCCCAAATGCAGCAGCAGGGCCTCACAACCTGGAACTAACTTCTTGCTTTCAAACTGCTAGGTTGTCAGGAGCTGGGACAGAGGACAGGAGCTCACTCCGTCATGCAGCACTCAGGTCTCGAACTGCTGACCTGCCAACCTTCCAGTCTTCAAGGTCAGCATCTTAGCCATTAACCAGTCCCTATCATAATATAGACATTGCCAAAAAAGTAATTTACCCTGATTTATGGGAAGGCCCTTCAGTTATTTGAAAAATGCCTTCCTCCTCCTCCGCCTCCTCCTCCCTCAACACACACCAGCCCTGCATAACGTTGTATCACAAAAGAAACACTGTTCTTGGCAAGAAAACAAACATTCAACATTTAACTTTTCAATTTTCCAAACACAGACAATATTATTGTGCTTTAAGGGGTATTACAACATAAACAAGAGGAAGTGAAATCAATCCACCACATTCCCACAGTCAATGCTGGAGAGAAGTACCGTAAATAATCTCTCCGCCTGAGGCGGAGTCAAAAGTGCTTCAAATGAATATAGAAAACGAGTAATCTGGTTTCTAATCTGTTGTAACCTCAAAGCGTTTAATGCAGGAATTAACTCTTCTGCATTACACTGTTCCGTGATTCACAGTTCCTCATGGTACTTAGGGGATTTTTTAAAAAATGTATTTTTCTGCTGTTTGATATGATTCCCTCCTGACTTTCCTTTCTCCACAAGGCAAAAAGAGCTTTTCATTTATACAGATCCTTGGCCACAAAATAGCAGAAATCCTGTTCCTTGGTGTAATAAATTGCACCGTAGAAGGCCCACCCACTGCAGTGGTGCAAGTGGTTAAGGCGCTGACTTTGAATCGGCAGGTCGGCAGTTCAAGACCCGATTACTGCAAGACGGAAGGATCTCCTGTCTCTGTCCCAGCTCCTGCCAACCTAGCAGTTTGAAAGCAAGAAATTGCAAGTAGATAAATAGGGACCACTTTGATGGGAAGGTAAGCAGCGTTCCGTGCCCTCCAGTAACTAGGCATGCCTGCCACATGTCCACAAAAACGTCTGTAGACGCAGACAGTGTTGCTTCTCTGGCTATAAAACAGAGATGAGCATTGAACCCTAGAGTTGGATACGGCTGGCTTTTGAGCATGGGAGACCTTTACTTTTACTATGCCCAATGAATCAATGGAAATGAGGAGAATGATCTCCATTAAATTCCATTATTCAAATAGGCTTATTCTAATTGAGACTTAATTGAGTATCATTTAGTTGAAACTAGAAGCCCGTTTGAATCAATCGAACATATGGAGCTATTGACTCATACATCTCATTGATTCAATGGGCCTACTCAAGTGTAACTTACCACACTAACTCACAAGATTTAAATCACCAGCTACTGAGAAAGATTATTTTAATGGTGGACATTGTATAATTGTTAAAATATTTTTAAACAACAAACATTAATAAGAAAAAGGAAACGTAATAATACAATAGCAAAAAACAAATTAACCAAATTTATATACATCCTCTGTAAATAGAGTAAATTGAATAACACACTCAAAAAAGGGGCTGCAGTGGCTCAGTGGTTAAGAAGCTCGCCTTGCTAACTGGAAGGCTGGCAAGTTGGCAGTTCGAGACCCAGGTACTGCAAGATGGATTGAGCATCCGTCTCTGTTCCAGCTCTTGGGGACAGGAAAGGAACCTCATTTGGGCATTCTCTGAGCGGAGTTTCTTCCGCAAAAATCCTTTCAACCCAGAATAATTTCTGAAATGAAATTATTTTTTTACACACACACACACACACACACACACACACACACACACACACACACACACACAAGGGGTAGGGATGAAGGAAAAATTCTTTATTCATACTAAAAAAACATCTAGTTAATTTAAAAAAGGAAGGAGAGAAAAAGAAAAAGAATAGCTGTGCTATTCAACCATGTTTACAATCATTTTTAATTTACTATTTAAAGTGAACTTTAATATTCCCAGTTATTGTTGTTTTAGCTGTATCTCTTTTAACGCACAATGTGAATTGCCTCAGATCCTCTATTGAAAGAGTTGGGATTTTAAAAAACTGGAGATAATAAAAGGCATTTGAGCCCATATGCGGTTTGGTGGAAAGAGCGGCAGGGCATGACTCAAGAAAATAAGCAGATTAGCCTGGGAGAAGTGACTCTCACCCAGCTATGAAGCATACAAACACTTGAAAGCAAATGCCTAAATCATGACACTGAGGAGAATACACAGAATACACTTCACGGGTGGCTTGAGGTGCTAAGAGTTCCTCTAGCAAACAATCAAAACATTCATAAGAATAAAAGCAGATGTATTCGATCCTTAGGGTCCTTGGCGTGCAATGGTCCATGGGGTCACAAAAGGTTGGACTCTATCTGACTGAACAAAACAACATTAAATCCTTTGTTGTTGTTATGTACCATAAATTCAGAACTGACTTATAGCAATCTTAATATGATTTTCAAGGCAAATAAGAGAGCTATGGAGCAATTTTTACCAGCTGCATCCATCCACCCCCGTTGAATTTCTACGACAGACCCAAAGAACTGATCCCAACTCTTAATAATAATAATTTTGTGTCAGAAATTATTCAAGGTTGAAAGGATATTTGTGGGAGAAATTCCGCTCAGAGAACACACAAATGAGGCTCCTTTCATGTCCCTCAAGAGCTGGGTCAGAGACGGGAACTCAATCTGTCATGCGGTACCCAGGTTTCGAACGGCTGACTTGCCAGCCTTCCAGCTAACAAGGTGAGCTTCTTAATCACTGAGCCACCGTAGCCCCTAGCCCAACTCCTGAGCCCACAGGTTTAATATACAGTACCAAGTGTTGTGTAGTGAATAGAATAATGGACAAGCTCAACTCCTGAGTCCATTACTCTATTCATTACACAACACTTGGTACATTAAACCTCAGTTGGAAAGCAAGAAATTGTAAGTAGATAAATAGGTACTGCTTCAGCAGGAAAGGTAACAATGTCCCGTGTGCTCCATTGCCTAGTCATGCCTGCCACATGGCCATGGAAACGTCTGCAGAAGCAGACAGGGCTGGCTCTTTAACTATAAATAAGAGATGAGCACTGCACCCTAGAGTCAGATACGACTGGCTGTCGCGCAAGGGAGACCTTGCCTAAGCCAAAAGGCCTTCATTGATGGAAAAATATCTATCTCATATCCTTGGAATAAATGATGTCCAATAATCTCATTACAACTTTCATGAGGGTCATAAAGGTTAATCTTAGCCAGGAGTTCCCAACCTTTTCAAGCTGGAAGACCGGGTCACACTCTCTCAGTCAGCTTCGTGGGCCAGACGGCCATTTTGCCCTGCCTACATGATGGGGAAGGGCATTTTGCCCTAACAGCTTCAAAGGGGTGGACATTTTGTTTCTTGAATGCCCTTGGAGAGTGGGGGAACCACATGAAATGGTGCCGTGGGCCAGATCCTGCCCACAGGCCTTAGGTTGGGAAACCTTGATCTCAGCAGTCATTAAGCTAAGATTTCATTGGGAATCATTTGTATACAATCCTACCTGTTCCTGATTCATTTTAATTTTAAACCTCTTTCAGCCCAATGGTGAAATCCAGAGGGTAGCAGGGGTTGCATTGCAGGAATGCCCCATGCATATTTTCATTTAATACTTTTACTTCCTGGTAATTGTTCTGTTCTGTGGTGTCCAGTTGGTTTTAACTTACAATCTCTGAATTTAGTAAAGGTAAAGGTCACCCTTGCTCTAGCCAGTTGTATCTGACTCTAGGGTTCGGTGCTCATCTCTGTTTATAGCCAAAGAGCCAGCACTGTCTGTGTCTGCAGACATTTCTGTGGTCTTGTGACAAACATGACTTGACACTGGAGCACATGGAATGCTGTTTACTTTCCCACCTAAGTGGTCCCTATTTAGCTACAGGTACTGTACTTACAATTTCTTGCTTTCGAACTGCTAGGTTGGCAGGATCTGGGACAGAGACAGGAGCTCACTTTGTTGTGCAGCACTCAGGTCTTGAGCTGCTGACCTGGTGACCTTCCAGTCGTCATGTTGAGCATCTTAATCACTAAGCCACCACAGTCCCAATTGCTGAATTAACAGCCTGCAAAAGTTCATGTCAATTCCTGAAAAGGCATCACAAACCCAAGATAGTGGGTTCTTTCATAGAGTTAATCCATCTCACACTGTGTCATCCTCTTTCCCTCCTTCCTTCAACTTTTTGAAACACTATTGTCTTTTCCAATACTGTATGTCTACTCTCTGCATGCTAGACCCAAAGTATGATAGCCTCAGTTTAGTCATCTAGTGAGATGTCAAGCTTGGTTTGCACCTAGATAGGCCCATTGAATCAATGTGGATTCGGCGAATCAACTCCTCTATATTGATTCACTTGATTCTACTCTTGTTTTTACTTATTACTGGCCTTCAACCAATGAAATAATGCAACTCAGGGTGAAAACTGAAATGGATATAATACTGATTATAGCTGTCACAGGGCTGAACATGGTGACTGGAAATTCGGCAGGTCAGCAGTTTGAGACCAGAGTTCTACATGACAGAGTGAGCTCCCATCTCTGTCCCAGCTCCTGCCAACCTATCACTTCAAAAGCAAAAGCAAGAAATTCCAAGTAGATAAATAGGTAACCGCTTTGGCAAGAATGGTAACAGCATTCCATGCACTCCAGCCTCTAGTCACAACTACAGATATGTCTGCAGATGCAGACACCGCTGGCTCTTTGGCTGTAAATGGAGATGAACACCAAACCCTAGAGTTGGATACGACTGGCTTTCGAGCAAGGGCGACCTTTACCTTCCCCTGCCATGTGAAGAAAAACAATTTGCCTCCCCTTCAACCATTTACATCTGGAGTCAAATCTAGTATCAATGTCAAGCCCCCCCCCCCCCAAGTGGCTGCATTCAGCACAAAAAAGATCTTTTCAGTTGCTTCAGGTTTTTATTCTTAAAACCTAAATGGAACTGGGAACGTATGCCATTAAGCTGCCTTGTCCTTATATACAAGCTCTTTTATATATTTTTGACAATGCTTTCCAAAGCAAAGATTAGAACAGCATATAAACAAATCTTAACTATGTTAATTATGCCTGGCAGATGTTTTCCCCTTCTGGCCAAATTGAGCGCTGGAGGCAAGAGAAACTTTTCCTCTTATTTATACAACTCTATGTAAAATTAACATAGCGTGCCGTTTTGCATTATGGTTTATTTATATGTTCCTTTTGCATCTCGGCCATTTGTCAAGATGCTGCTCCAAGGAACCCAGAAGAAGAATAAACACAATAAAACATAATAAACCAGCAGCAATATAATCAAGAGCTCCATCATTTCAAAGCAGGAATAGCGAAGATTTCAAGCACTTCCCCCACCGCCCATATAAAATCTTCTGGAAAAGTCTCATTGCTACTAATTACCATGTATCCTTTTATTTCTATCACAAAATGAGCTAAGGAAAGGAAACATATGGCAGAAAATGGACAGATAGTCCATCTGTTGAGCCATCCCTACAATTAGTAAAGGTCTCCCTTGCTCAAAAGCCAGTCCATGTCAGACTCTAGGCAGGGATGGTGAACATTTTAGAGACAAAGTGCCAACACAGCAGCAGAGGAGGGAGGAAATGCTCCTATTGGGCTGCTGGGCAGAGGAGCGGGACAAACTCTGTGCTGGGGTGACCGCACGGGTGCCCACAAAAAAACACAACAACACACCAAGGTTTTAACACAACAACACACCAAGGTTTTAGGACAAGTAGAGTAAAACCCTGTATAATGGGGAAAAAACTCCATTCCATGGAGCTCTTCGCTATACGTTCCTCCCTCCCCCCTCCCCCCCGGTTATATGGCTCACTATGGGTGATGTACCGTTTAATGATCCCCCCCCCCCCGTTATATGGTACATCACAAATAGTGCACAAATGCTTCATTGTACGAATTTTTCATTATACAAAACATTGGTTATACGGGGTATTATCATCATCATCATCATCATCATTTGATTTTTATGTTGCCCCACTCGCTTATAGTGACACTCTGGGCGGCTTACAATGAAACAATATATAATAGTTACAGAATTAATAACACAATATCAGATAACAAAACATTTCAAAGAATCCCCAGTCACAAATACAAAATGAGCGGGAGTCAAAAAGAAACACAGTACTGTATCATATAAAACATTTCAAAAATACATAGGAAAAGCATCAATACAAGAATACCAAGCTCTCTCTCCTGATGGCAAAGTCCTGCAGTGCACAGCTGCAACGGCCCTTTGAGCCATGCTCCCAGGGTAGACCCATGACGCTGAACAGACGTTAGTCCTTGGCGTCCATCAGCTCCCCGCCCCGCTGAAACTGCAGTCCCAATCCCCAAAAGGGCAGCAGAGTCCTGTCACCACTGCAGCTTTTAAGTCCAGATATCAAGACATCAAGCGAGTATTGGTCTTCTCCCCGGCCAGGCTGGCCCGGCCTAGGGGAGCGTCCTGGCGTTGTTGGTGGCATTGGCGGGGCCACAACGCAGCCTTTGTATCCTGCAGGTACCACTGTATAGGGCAGATAGCCAACCTTGGCACTCCAGCTGTTCTGAAAGTTCAATTCCCAGAAGTCCTGATCAGCAAATTGAAGTCCAAGAACACCTGGAGTGCCAAAGTTTGCCATCACTGGTATAGTGAAACTCAGGACCTGGTGAAAACAAATCCAGTCTTCGTATGCTCTGAATCTAGCCAGCTTTCCCAAATATCTACACTTCTCCTATAACTAACACTATTTTGTGATCTTTGAAGTTTTATACGAGGGTTTTGTTTTATAGTACAATATATAGAACATCTTCTTGCTTCCTCTTTTACCCCATCGGGTGTCGAGGGAGATGCAAGATTCTTGTTCTGGCACTTCTAGCCGTCTCCACCCGTGTTATTTGGTGTTTTAGTGATATTTCTTTGATGTTATCTCTCCACCTTCCTCCAGGTCTACCTTGTGTTCTCAGTCCTTCTCCTCTGTCCACATCTGCCTTGTAATGTATGGAATTTAAAGTGGACAAACCTCTTTATTTGTTGTCTCTGTATGTAGTGCAAGATTGGCTCTGTTCCAATTCTTTCCCTTAATAACCTCATTACTGCTTTTATCCCTTCTGGTCATGCCAGCAGCCTTCCCCAGACATCCAATTTTTGTGGCAACCAACTTTTGCTCATGTTTTGTTGTAAGTGTCCATGTTTGTCACTGATAGCATAAGGTGGGGATGAATATGCTTTGTATGAGGTGTTTCTTTCTGCTGATTGGTATTGAGCGGAGCTAACTGTCCCAATATATACAACAAGATGTGTGTGTTTTCTTTTTTTTTTTAATGTGTTTAATAATTTTTATTAGGTATATAAAGAAAAAGAACAACAACAAACTAATATACAAACATAAAAGCATTAGATAAAGCAAATAAGGTAACAATATTATGTTAAAAATGCATCACTCATAGAATTAATGTAAGATAAAGTCACATATTTTCTATTGCAAAATAAAAAAGCCAAAGTTTCAAAACAAACCCATCCTTCTTTTTCCTACTACATTATATTCTCTTATACTATTACATTATACATCATTAATATCACCCATGTGCTATATACAATGTCCGGGGCAGTCTGTATCCTCATATTTTCCAAAAAAACATTTTGTTCTGGGGCAGGGGCCATGCCTTTTTTCTTAACCAATGTATGATCAATAAATGGTTTCCAGATCCTCCAGAAACTATTCCCTTGCTGTTTACCCTTTCTAAGATTTAATTCCCATGTGAGTTTCTCATTTAGGGCCAAGTCCCACATTCGTTCATACCATTCTTGCATTCTTAAGTTTTCATTATTCTTCCAATTTTTTGCTAAACACTGTCTGGCCACTGTTAACATAATAGACATCAATTCCTTATTATCATTACTGATTCTGTATTTATCTACTTCCATTAACAAAATTGTCTCCGACTCCAATTCGAGTTGCATATCCAGTATTTTCTTAATCTCATTTTCTATGTTCCCCCAGAATCCTTTTAAACAGTCAGATGTGTGTGTTTTTGTATCAGAGATTACTCTGAGTTGAAAGGATTTTTGCAGGAGACGCCCGAATGAGGCTCCTTTCACGGCCCCTAGTGTGGGAATTGAACCCGGTACTTTCGGTCTCCAAACACAGTGCTTTTACCCACTGAAGCACCAGGGAGCTGCTACAACAAGATTAAAATACCTCTTCATGGGCTTATTTACTGATGAAAGCTTCTGACTTACATATATTGGCATCCACCCTTTTCTCTTTGGCCTACACATGTCCCCAATGACTTTCCCGATGCTCATTTATTTATTACAATACAATATGTTGATGGGGGCTCAAGGGGAGGGGCAGTGAAGTCCTCAACCTGCCCTGGCTTCTTCTTCCCCAGGCCGTTGGTGTGGGCTCAGGGGGAGGGGTGGCCACAGACCAGTGCTTCCCAACCTTTGTTTTTTGAACTTCACTTCCCAGAAGCCTAAGTCAATTCCCCAAAGCACTGATCAGCCAATGTACTGACTTAGGCTTCTGGGAATTGAAGTCCCCCTGTGGAACATGGGCCCCACATTGGGAATCACTGCCCTAGTCCTGAAAACATGTGCTAATTTGCAATCCAAATGAATACAATGGAAATGCCAGGCTGATCTCCTCAGGTAGCACATTCCACTTTATATTTTCCTTCGCCCGGGCATTGCAAAACACTCTGGGTCACCCTTCCAGTTATGCAAAGTCAAGAATGGTTCTCCGACTCCCACAGGACAAATATCTCCTACGTATTCTCATTTTAGTTCCCTAGGCTGGTAACTGCTTGAGAAGCAGACAGAGAGAGCAAGCCGCCCTGGGTCACCTCGGTGAGGAGGGCGGTTGGTAAATATGAATAATAAATAAATATAGGCCTGAGCACAGCCTTTTGATTGGAGTTGAAGGCTGCCTTGCACTGAGAGAGTTAAATGTGTTTATATTATTTATCTATTATTTATATTTATATCCTGACCATCTGGGATGGTCTCCCACTCTGGGCGGTGTACACCAACCTGAAAAAAACCCATACAAAACAAATCAATAGCAATACTATAATAATAATTTCATGTCAGAAATTATTCTGGGTTGAAAGGATTTTTGTGGGAGAAACTCCACTCAGGGAATACCCAAATGAGGCTCCTTTCATGTCCCCAAGAGCTGGAACAAAGACAGGTGCTCAGTCCATCATGCAGTACCTGGGTTTTGAACTGTCGACTTACCGGCATTCCAGCTAACAAAAGCAATTACTGTACACTTATATAGTGCCCCATGGCGCTTAGTGCACTCTCCAGGCAGTTCATAAGGTCATTAGCATTTTGCCCCCAACATGTGGGGTCCTCCATCTCCTGGGATGGAGACTGGAGCTCGCTCCGTCGTGTAGCACTCGGGTCTCAAATTGCTGACCAACCAGTAATCTTAACCATTAAGCCACCACAGACCCCCAAAAAGTAGTCAGCCACAATCTCTAAACTGTATAAATATCTCTGTTGCAGTTACTTTAATGTACTTATTTATTTTCATGGGATACACAGAAAGAGCCTCCTCAAAGATTGTGGTATTTTTGAACCACAATCGGGTGTTGCCACCTTGTGTTGCCGGCTAATGGTTCTCACATTAGATTAGGCGAAGAGAACCACAGAATGAATTCACCAAAAGGTGACCTCATTTTGGCACTTTCACTTCTGGCCTGGACACGGTAGAAGAAAAAATATTATTTCATTCTTTTTTAAGGCCTTTTTATTTCACCTTTCACCACAGCTGTTTGCTACCTGTGTAATATTCCAAACCTGGTATTCAATTTTGTTTTGCTGTTTTCTCTCCCCCTCTCCCCTGCTTTCTTCTGTGTCTGGATTTCTCCTTTAATGCCAAGAATGAGAGAGCAGGGACTGTCTTGTGTTTATCGATTTCTTAAACCATTCTTGGAGCCTTTTTGTCCAATGTGAATGCTTTAAATAGACCATACTTATAATTTATTTATTTTTAAAAAAGCAGCTAATAAAGAAGGGCAAAGTAGGGTCCAGTTAGACAATATCAACCTCAAATCATCAGTTTTAAAAACATATATTCTTTCAGCTGCAGCAGAGTTAAATTGGTCAAAAAGAATGTAGAAGATTGACCCACAACCTTGATCTAAAGTCACTTGAGTGAGGGAATAATTAAATTATCAACATAATAATTTGATGAAAGATCGGCATTGTTCAACCAACTCTTAGAATAATCAAATACAGTAAGTGAAAATTCCTGTCCTTTCAGTTTATTCAGATTGATCTAAACATATGATTCTTTTTTCTATTCGAATGACACTTTTAAAATACCATATAAATATAACTATTTTTCTTTGTATTATATATGTAGTACATAATTTCTTGAATTAATGCTTATGCTGAATTTAAGTGAGCAGAATGCATAGGGGACCGACCTTGTTTAACCTGTTATATTTTTGAATTTGGAATTCCTAACAACATTTTTGTGATCAAATTACTTAGGTGTGTCTCGACTGCTGAATAAATTGGATTTCAAATTAGATTTTTGTGAAATCAATGTAAGGTCACATGGTGTTTCAGTTGATACGTGTATCCATTGTGAAACCTTATCTGATCGTTTCTTCCGGTGTAATATATCAATACATGGGACTACACGGGCTTCTCAGTTATTTCTCAACCAAGATGGCAATTGTGTTTTGTTTGCTGTGTTTTGATACAATATATGGAAGTTGTTGCTCCTGGTTTAAAGTATAAATTTTTGGATTTTTTAAAAATATTCTAACTGTTATAAAGCTATAAGGCTACAAATAAATACAGTTGTACCTCGCTTAAAGAGCATAATGCGTTCCATGGGATTGCTCTTTAAGCGAGTTTGCTCTTTAAGCGAAACACCATTGTAAGTGACCAATTGTGATTTCTGGTGGGGGGAAGGTCTGTGAACCCCGATTTATTTGTTAAGCGAGTTTTTGGTTTGTTTTATTTGTTAAGCAAAGCGAACATTCAGAGAAAATTCTGCTCTTTAAGCGAGTTACTCTTTAAGTGAGGCGCTCCTTATGCGAGGTTTGAATGTACTGGTAGTAATGTATGGTTGTGAGAGCTGGACCATTAGGAAAGCTGAGAGCAGAAGAATAGATGCCTTTGAAATGTGGTGTTGGAGGAGAGTTTTGGGAGTCTCATGGACAGCAAAGAGAACAAATGGGCTGATCCTCAAGGAAATCAACCCTGACTGCTCCTTGGAAGGTCAAATATTGAAGATGAAGCTAAAGTACTTTGGACACCAAATGAGAAGAGAGGATTCACTTGAGAAAGCCTTGATGCTGGGAATGGTCCAAGGTACAAAAAGAAGGGGGTGGCAGAGGATGAGATGGCTAGATGGCATTGTTGGCGCAACGGGCACAAAGCTGGGTGGGTTGAGGAGGAAGGTGGAGGACAGGGGTGCCTGGCGTGCAAAGGGTTGGACTCGACTATGCGACTGAACAACAACAACAAGAAAACAAACTTCTTATCATAACTTCTAAAGTAAGTTGTAATTTCAGACAAATTTCTAAACATACAACAATCTGAAAGCCAGGGATGCAAGAAATAGACTATGAATGGCAAGTTAGTACATGAACAGGAATACATCTGTGGCATTATTCAACCCTGAAGCTATAATTGTAACAGATTAAAAATATCTGTTGCTTTATGGAAGAAACCCATGAGACACAATATGCACTGACACATGTGTTTACGCAGTCTTAATTGAACAATAGGGACTGTGGTGGCTTAGTGATTAAGACACTGAACTTCATAACTGGAAGATCAGCAGTTCAAGACCTGAGTGCTGCATGATGGAGCGAGATCCCGCCTTTGTCCCAGCGAGTGCAAATCTAGCAGATCTAAAACAAGAAATTGCAAGTAGATAAATAGGTACCTCTGTGATGGAAAGGTAAACAGCATTCTGTGCACATGCCACATATATTATGCCTGCCACATATCCACAGAAATATCTGCAGTCACAGATGGCGCTGGCTCTTTGGCTATAAACATAGATGAGCACCAAATCCTAGAGTTGGATACAACTGGCTTTTGAGTGAGGGCAACCTTTACTTAATTGAAGAATACTGTTGATTGATTTGGGGACCAATGCAAAATAAATGACCACTGGTGGGTGTTTTAAAATCACCCACATTTGGGCAAGATAATGCTTAGTTCAGCTATGCACCACGTATTCTTCCATCTTTGAATCAATTTCGAACCTGACTAAGCAGAGGCAAATCTTCAACCTTTTTACTGATGGAGACATGTCCTCAGCTACTACTTCTTTTGTGTCCTGATCAAACCTTGGACTGCCAAAATGAAGCCACCCTCTTGGCTTTGTCATTGGCCATACCTAAGTCCTCATTGGTGCATGTTTCCAGTAGTAATCGGCAAACTAACAAATGAGCCAGATTTTGTATCTCTCCACATTCACACAATGATGTGCTCAGCTGAAAATAATACAATATCAAATGAAACACTCCAAAATACTAGTCACGCTGGCCAGGAGTTCCAGGAACTAACTGCAATTTCCTTAAAAGAAAAGTTTTCTGATTCTTCACCAAACTCAGTGATAATAATAATAATTTCATGTCAGAAATTATTCTGTGTTGAAAGATTTTTTGCAAAAGAAACTCAGCTCAGGGAATGCCCAAATGAGGCTCCTTTCATGTCCCAAGAGTTGGGACAGAGACGGGTGCTCAATCCGTCATGCAGTACCTGGGTCTCGAGCTGTTGACTTGCCAGCCTTCCAGCTAATAAGGTGAGCTTCTTAACCACTGAGCCACCGCAGCCCCATATCAGTGATGCAAACACTGATAAGCAGACGCTCCTTAGTAACCTAGATATGGTTTCTTTTTCCCCCCTTCACTCTGACCTGCAGATGTAGAAGACCAAGCAGGTGGCCATTCAAAGCAGAAGCATCTACTCTTAAAGCCAACACCTTAATCACTATCATCAGACGATGGTATGCCTTACATTGAAATAAATCTATCAATCACATTATGTAGTGATAGCAGCAGTAGCAATTACATTTGCATGTGCCCCGTTGTGCTTGTGCACTCTCTGGGTGGTTCACAAGGGTAATTAGCATTTTGCCCAAAACATGCTGGGGACTCATTATGCAATATTGTTGAGCAAGAGATTCCTACATAGAAGATGTTTTGTGTTTTTACCCTCAGGGCTACCAACATTTCCTCTTGTGTAAAACAGTGTACAAGTAGCAATTAGGTCATACACTCATATGTGGTAGGAATGTAGTCATATATTCAAATTCTGGGTAAAATTAGAGGAAGAAAATAATAAGATATTGGGGATAAAAATGAAACTAAACCCACAAGTAGCATTGTTAATGAAAATGGATATGCTGGCACTATCCGAGGAGGGAAAAGATTTACTGATGACTTTCTCAACCATTGTGATATTAATTATAGCTAAACTATGGGAAACTATTCTTAATTTTATGATTGAAGAATAGTACAGCCAAGTATGGGACATTGCGCTAAATGATAAATTAATGTAGATTAATGTTAAAAGAGGTGTTATTAAATCAAAACAATTCTGGAATATATGGAAATACTTTATTGAATATGAAATGGAAAGAAATCTTTGGCATAGACCTGGTCAGGAAAATTTGAAATTTTGGAAGGGTAATAATAAAAGAAGATGAAAATATCATAATTTAAGATGTAACAGGTTCCCCCACACGTGATGTAGGGAGCACCAGTGATGGAATGTAACAGGTTCCCACCAGGTCGCCAGAACTGGTAGTAACTTTTCCCAGTGTCCCAGAGAACTGGTAGCAGCTTTTGGGGGGAACCACCTTTGGGGCTTACCTTTTCACTGGTTCCCCCACTGTGCATGTGCACCAAGCACTACAGTGCTTGACGCGTATGCATGGCTTCCTTGCTATCCTCCCAAGCAGGAGGAAGAGAAGCTGCTAGCCTGAAGCTCCCCAGGTGTATGTGTGTCTGTGTGTGTGCTTATTTTTATTTTATTTTATTACTATTATTTATTTTTTCTTTGGCCCCGCCCACAACATCATGATGTCATAATGTTGGCTCAGCCCATGTCATGATGTCAGCTCCACCCACACTGTGATGATGTCACGGTGGGGGTAGTAAAATTTTTGACATCCCACCACTGGGGAGCACACAACTGATTTTCATTTTAGTAGGTTTTGTTTTTACGTATGCTTTTTATTTGTTTTGATTGCTTTGTTATTGTTTTGTTAATTGTGTTTTTTCCTTCTTAAAATTAATTTTAAAATAATAAAGAACAGAGGGAGAACTGGAGGAAATACAGCTCAGTCACAGAACACCTACTACTTTTCAGGCTTCTTCAGTGTCTAGGCCAGATGTGAAACTGTCAAAATGAATTTTTTGGGGGGATTGTAGCCATGTTAGTCTGTGTTTCAGGCATATAAGAGAATAAACAAAACAAAAGCAAAGTAGACTTGATCCACGAAAGCTCACATTAAAATATAACAGTTAGTCTTTAAAGGGCTACAGCATTTTTGTTTTGTTTATTCTCTGTCAAAATGAAGGCACCCTTTGGTGAATTCATTCTGCAGTTCCCTTCGCTTGACCTAGTGTGAGAAAGATTAGCTGGTAACACAAGTTGTGGTTCAAGAATACCACAGTCTTCAAGGAGGCTCTTTTTGTGTAAGATCGCAACAAATTCAGCAACCTGGCATTTGCTACATTGAAGGATCGGCCAACTGGTGCTGGAGAAACAGGAAGATTCCACCCCGATCCTTCCTCTTCCACCACATTTCAGTTTTCTGCAACTCTGAGGAACAAATAATGGAAAATGGCTTTAGGACAGTGGTGCCCAAACTAAGGCCCAGGTGCGGCCCGCAACACCAATTCATCCGGCCTGCAAAGCCCTCGTCACTCCTGGAAGCGGAAGAAAAACGCGCCCGTACGGGCGCGTTTTACTTCCGCTTCCAGGAGTGACGAGGGCTTTGCAGGCCGGATGAATTGTCGTTGGGGGCCACACCCGGGCCCCGGGCCTTAGTAACCAGCTTCCTGAACTACATGATTGGCCTGCAGCCCAAAAAGTTTGGGCACCCCTGATTTAGGGAGTAAAATTCTCAGAATTCCCTACCCAAAAGGGTATCTGAAAACCATAATTCAAAACCTGCATTTTTATCCAGCGCTCTACCAAAGATGCAATACTGGGCTAAATGAACAGAAAGTGCAATTTGTATAAATGATACAATGCAATAAAACCTAGCAATAATGCGAACAATTTTATCTTACATGCTATAAATTAATACTGTATATAAAAATGCACGAGATGTAAGTGGTTGGATAGCAATTCCCAGCCTTCAACACCTCATTGAAACAATTCTGCCTTACATCCTAAAGTTCTCACTGTATGGTCAAAATCCTGTTGCTGGCATAGCAAATTGCACTATGGTGGGGCCCTTGAAGGGACTGCAGCCGCTTAGCGGTTAAGATGCTGCACTCAAGGCCTAGAAGGTTGGCAGGTCAGCAGTTCAAAACCAGAGTGCTCCCATCTCTGTCCCAGCTTCTGTCAACCTAGCAGTGTGAAAGCAAAAAAATGCAAGTAGATAAATAGTTACTGCTTCAGCAGGGAAAGTAAAAGCATTCCGTGCACTCCAGTGCCTAGTCATACCTGTCACATGACCATTGAAATGTCTGCACATGCAGACAGCGCTTGCTTCTGGCTGTAAACGGAGATGAGCACCATACAGTATTCTAATCTAGAGTCAGACATGACTAGCTTTCGGGCAAGGGTAACCTAGGCACCTTAAAGATAGCTGTCATGGACTCCAACAGGTTCAAAGTTTTATAATCTGGTAAGGTCATTGTTAGAGTATCATATCTGTAACCTTGACACAATGGGGAATCAAACTCCTGATCCTTGGCTCCACAGTCTGATCTCTAACTCACTGAGCTATCCAGTCAGCTCACAAAAATGTATGCCAAGTAAAAGTTTAAAACATGGACACTCACAAAAAATTAATAAAATAAAAACAGAATGTCAGAGGAAGGCTGCTGGAGTGACTAGAAGGGATAAAATCAAGAATGAGATTATAAGGGAAAGAACTGGAATAGAATGAATCTTACACTACATACAGAGATAACAAATTTTGCCCGTTTCGAGAGAATGCCTTGGATGTTCATACCATAGAAGGCATACATGGAAAGAGAAGGACAAAGATCATGAGGCAGACTCGGAGGAAAGTGGAGAGATAACATCAAAGAAATATTACAAGAAAACCCAATAAAGCTGGTGGAGGCCACAAGAAGTGCCAAGCAAGAACCTTGTACTGTATCTCCCTTGACACAAGAAGCAAAAGAGGAAGCAAAGAAGAGGTAAAACTTTTTACTCTTTAATGTGGTGCAAGATATTTTCTAACAACTGTGGTGGCTCAGTGGTTAAGAAGCTCGCCTAATTAGCTGGAAGGCTGGCAAGTCGGCAGTTCGAGACCCAGGTACGTGCGTGACAGATTGAGTGCCTGTCTTTGCCCCAGCTATTGGGGACATGAAAGGAGCCTCATTCAGGCGTCCCCTGAGCAGAGTTTGTTCCACAAAAATCCTTTCATCACAGAAACATTTCTGACACGGAATTACTGTATATACTCGAGCATAAGCCGACCAAAATATAAGCCATGGGGACCTAATTTTGACCTGAAAACCCAGGAAAATAGATTGACCTGAGTATAAGCCAAGGGTGAGAAATGCAGCAGCTGCTAGTGAGTTTCAATAATTAAAATACAGTATGTGAAAATATGGTAAAATTAATTAAACTGTTGGCACATATCAATCCAGCAGTCTTGGGGCCCTCATGGTCACTGACCTGAGTATAAGCCATGTCCCCTTTTGGAGGCTCATTTTTGGGGCTAAAAAACTCGGTTTATACTGAAGTATATACGGTATTATAACAACTTTTGAGAATTATAAATAATCAAAACACCTCATCCTTCCATTCTTTTTCCTCTATGTGCCCCAGGGCATTCTGATGAGCGATATGGACCACTCTTTGATCATTTGCCCTCAAACTACAACTTCTGAGATCCTTCCTGAGAAAAGAAGATGGATCCATATTCAGACCTAGTGAAGGAGTTCAAGATGACGTGACAAAAGTACACCTGCAGGATTTCACCACCACCGAACAAAATTTTTATCACTGCATCAATACATACCTGGATGCCAAAGGGTAACTTAACTGAGGTAGCTGGTTAGCAAACTTGCCCAAACTTGGCTATTCAATCACCCAATGAAGAAGGGACAAAGAAATCGCCCAAAAGGCTAGCCTAGAAGTAGAGGGAAGTGAACAGGGCTCTGAGAGGTCAAAAGAAAGAAAGATGGGGGCGGGAGAATATTTGCTCTCAGTTGACTGTCCAGAGGAGGAGTCATTGCTACTGGGTCATTGATAAAGAGCATCTAGCTTCAAAAGAGGACTCTATAAGGCGGGCTCAGCCGCTGAACTTAAGTCTCTGAGACCAGCAGATTTCCTTATTAGTTTGGCCTTTTCCGATGGGACAGGCCCTTCAGAGTAGAGGAGAAAAAAGCATTCACACTGCCTTTTTTCTTGTGTAACCCAGCTGGAAGCCTGCCCTGGCAAGATCCCAGGAGACACAAGACAGAGAACAG
The DNA here is from genome assembly GCA_030440675.1 of Furcifer pardalis. Classification (NCBI taxonomy): domain Eukaryota; kingdom Metazoa; phylum Chordata; class Lepidosauria; order Squamata; family Chamaeleonidae; genus Furcifer; species Furcifer pardalis. Next base: position 162,636,164 of record CP126893.1, on the reverse strand, counting down.
GGGGGCGTAAAAACAGGAGAGGATGACAAACCACGCTCCCATTTGCATGGAATGCAGTGAAGAAATTGTGGCTCCGATTCCAAAGTGTCAACGATCCCTCCCTGTTTCTACCTGCCCGTTGGTGTCATCAAAATCTCTGCTCACTGTTGGGCTATAACAGTGATGGTGAACCTCGGCACTCCAGGTGTTCTGGAACTTCAATTCCCAGAAGCCAGAATCAGAAGGAGTGCTGACTTCTGGGCTTCAGGAAATCGAAGTCCAATAATACCTGGACAGCCAGGTTTGAAGAACCCTGGTCTAGCCCAGAGGTGCTCAAACTTTTCAGGCCATGGGCCAGTCACGTGGTTCAGGAGCTGGTCACTATGGTCCAGGGGCCAGACGCAGCCCCAACACCAATTCATCCGGCCCACAAAGCCCTCATCGCTCCTGTAAGCAGAAGTAAAACGTGCCTGTATGGTTATGCGGGGCATCACAGTTACCGGTAGCACAAAAATGCTTCATCATATGAATTTTTCATTATACAAAGTGTTCATTATATGGGGTCCCACTGTATTGACTCTCATCATGACGATCAGCCATGAAGTCTGTCCTGGGAACAATATAATGCAGTAGCCTTCCATTTGCCTTCCACATTACAGCACGACACCCGTACTGCTGATCCAGTTCAGTGGTGGACAGCAAAAAATTTCACTACCACAACGTGGGCGGAGCCTACGTCGTGGATGGAGCCTACATCGTGGGTGATCTAGTCTTGCCTGCCATATGGCCATGTATACATCTGCACGCAGGCAGCACTGACTCTTTGGCTGTAAATGGAGATGAGCACTGCACCCTAGAGTCAGATATGACTGGCTTTTGAGCAAGGGAGACCTTGAACCACTTGCAGGGACAAAACCTGATGTCAAATTTCAATACCAATCAGGGATATATTCTGTTATTAGGTAAAGGTTGCCCTTGCTTGAAAGCCAGTCATTACCAACTCTAGGGTTCAGTGCTCATCTCTGTTTATAGCCAAAGAGCCAGTGGATTTGATCCACAAAAGCTCACATTAAAATACAGCAGTTAGTCTTTAAGGTGCCACAATGTTTTTGTCTTTTTGTTTTGTTTACTCTCTGATATGCTTGCACAGAATAAAACTTTTAAAATGGTAGTTGTGTTAGTCTGGGCTGGGCAAGGCAGGGCGGTGGGCGTGGCCACCCAATTTCGCTCCCCCACCACCACCCAAATACCACCCAATTTCGCCACCCCCTGCCCGAAGGCCACCCAGTTTTGCTCCCCCCTACTGGGGGGGGGGGAGTGCGAACCTGTTACTGCCCACCACTGATCGAGTTTCATGAGTCACTTTCTGGTGTGGAGTCCTTTTGGCACACAAAGTCCTCCTTAGCCCCAGACAAGGTTTGATGAAGCTACTGCCCTCCATTAAGATGGATTCAAGTGGGATCTAATCCATTTGTGGACCATCACCCTTCCCTATGGACTTTGACACCCAAGGCCTTTAGTCCTCAGGGTGGTCAGGCTAGTTAACCGCTGCCTGGCGATCGGTGTTGAGTCACTGACAGTAGGGTCTACTCTATTACCACAGCAGGATAACCTGGCCAGAATAGTAAAGATCAGTGATGGTGAACCTTGGCACTCCAGGTGTTCTTGAACTTCAATTCCCCGAAGTCGTGATCATCAGGAGTGCTGATTTGGGCAAGTCCAAGAACACCTGGAGCGCTAATGTTCACTGTCACTGGTATAGACAATTCAGTGACTCAAAAATATTTTGAACTGAACTCCCCAACACGGCCAACAGTCAGGTATCATCAGAGTTGTAATTCCAAAATTTCTAGAGCAAGGATGCCCAAACTACGGCCCAGGGGCTAGATCCAGCCTCCAACGCCAATTCATCCGGCCCACGAAGCCCTTGTCGTCCTGGAAGCGGAAGTATGGGCACGTTTTACTTCTGTTTCCAGGAGTGATGAGGGCTTCGCAGGCTGGATGAATTGGCGTTGGGGCAGGATCCGGCCCATGGGCTATAGTGACTGGCTCCCTGAACCATGTGACTGGCCCATGGCCTGGAAATTTTGGGCATCCCTGATCTAGAGCATTGTTTCCCAAACTTTTTTGAATTGTGATCCACTTTTGAAATAGCCAAGTAACCTCTGACTCCCTGCCACTTTTGCCTAAAAAGGTATTTTAATGAAAACACATTAAACACGCTAAATTAAAAATAGGTATTTTCTCTTCTAACACGGCGGCTTTGCTACACAACACGCCCAACAAAATGGTGGCGTTTCTCTAAACTCTCCCACCCCGTCTGTCCAGCGCTCTTCATCAATACATGGTGTCATAACCAAAAGATTTCCTACAATTGTGACCCACAGGATAGGAATCAAGGATCAAGAAGGCACTGTAATCGAAACAGGGAGTGAAAACAGTTATTCAAGACATCTTTTGCTTCTTTGCGATAGCTTTTGTGTATTTAAGTTATCTCACAACTCGTTCTTCCACTTTCAGTGTCTCTGGTTAAACTTTAACTCTAGCCACTGGAAGTGCAGTAAGGTGTTAACTGATCCTTTGGGCCCACAGCCAATGTGAAGGGAAGCTTACATTTATCACCTCTGTTATGGCTTCTACGCAATACATGGAAATGAAGGATTTCCCCCTTTGGAGGCGCTGTTTACATAAGCACCGACTGAAGACTTCCATTTCCAATCAGCCATGAGTCAGAACAGCTTCTCAGCCAAGTGCTACAGGTAATAAATTGCCAAATAGGCAGTATAGAAAGGTAATAAATAAATGAAAGCAAAGCAATCACACTTATATAATGCCCCATAGTGCTTAGTGCACTCTCTGGGTGGTTCATAAGTTAATTAGTCTTTCCCCCCAACATGCTGGGTACTCATTTTACCAACCTTGGAAGAATGAGAGGCCGAGTCAACCTTGATTTCTGACAGGATTGAACTCACAACTTTTTGGTTGCAGTAAAGTAATTTAACCACTATGCCACCAGGGTTCATTATATCATGGCCAATAAAGCTTTGTTCAATTTCCTTGCTTCTCTGAGTGGATTTTAAGGGAACATGAAATGTGAAGTATCAGTCAGGGGGGTCACACACTGTCTTCATCTTCTGGCAGTTGCTATTCAACAGAAGCAATTCTTCTAATCTCTGGCCAAAAGCCAAACACCACTGATGGTTATCTTATCAGGAGTTGTGTCAGTTATGGGTGAAATGTAGACATGTACAGTGATTAAAAGCCACCTCAGAACTTCATACCATTACTGTAGTCCAAAAACAACCACAACAACAACAATCTTGCTATGTTAAGGTGCTACTACAAAATTATTCTGCTGTCAAAAAGGAGACAAGTCAAGTAACTGGTGCACAAGGACTATTATTACTACTTTCATTATTATGATTAATTTTAATGCCCTTTTTCTTATAAAAAATATGGTATCTTACAAAAAATAAACATAAAAATATGTAGAAAGTGCGGGAGGGATGAAACTGAGAATGAAATAAGTTATTAAACACACACTAGGTAAAGGTCACCCTTGCTTGAAAACCAGTCATATCCGACTCTAGTGTATGATGTTCATCTCAGTATACTATACAGTATAGCCAAAGGGCCAAAACTATCTACATCTACATTTCCGTAGTCAACTGGCAGGCATGACTAGTGCACAGAATGCAGTTACCCTTACACCAAAGTGTTACTAGTTATCTACTTGCAATTTCTTGCTTTCTAATTGCAAGGTTGGCAGGACCTGAGATAGAGAGAGGAGCTGAATCAGTTGTGCAGCACTCGGGTCTTGAACTGCTGACCTTCCCGTTGTCAAGTTCAGCGTCTTAACCACTAAGCCAATGTTGTCCCAACAAACACACAATGGGTGGTATTAATTTTGAGAGTTCCCTGGACAGCAAGGAGAACAAATAGGTCAATCTTAGAAGAAATCAACCCTGACTGCTCCTTAGAAGGTCAAATTGTAAAAATGAAGCTAAAGTACTTTGGACATCAAATGAGAAGAGAGGATTCACTTGAGAAAGCCTTGATGCTGGTAAAGGTGGAGGGCAAAACAAAAAGGGGGCGGCAAAAAATGAGATGGCTAGATGGTACTGTAGAGACAATGGGTACAGAACTGACCGAGTTGAGGAGGATGGTGGAGGACAAAAGTGCCTGGCGGACAGTGGTCCATAGGGTCGCAGGGGGTCGGAATCAAATGTGTGACTGAACAACAACAAATTTTGTTACCTTAGTAAACCACCAAAAATGCCCTCAAGTGGCTAAAAGTCCTCTTCCTGTTTTGAAATCTGGGTATGCATGGCATTAAACTAGGAGTTCCCAACCTAAGGCCCATGGACTAGATTCGGCCCACAGTGCCATTTCATGTGACCCCCACATCTCCAAGGGCATTTGAGAAACAAAATGGCCATCCCCTTTGAAGCCATTGGGACAAAATGGCCACCCCTATCATGCAGGCAGGGTAAACTGGCTGTCTGGCCCTTGAAACTGACTGAGAGAGCGTGACCCGGCCCCCAGCTTGAAAAGGTTGGGAACCCCTGCGTTAAACTGTAAAGGAAATTGCTATGGTTTACAGAAAAGATGAATCACCACTCTTAGAAGCCTCCAGGACTCACAGTTCCCCTGTTTTTGCTGCAAGAGATGGGAGACAGAGGCCACAAGAACAAGGCCATGCTTTGCCTATTCATTTAGAGTTGTAAACACCTCTCTTATTGGAAATAATTAGGTCTAGCCAGGTTATCCTGCTATGGTAATAGAGTAGACCATATTCCCAGTGACACAACGTTAAGTGTCAGCCAGCGGTTAACTACCCTAACCACACTGAGGACTAACGGCCTTGGTGAAGTGTGGGGATGATTAACTTCTGGCTCAGATGCTGGCAAACCACATCTTGGCTGGGCGTTTCCACCTTATCTCTCTGGTGCACAAGCAGCTTGTTTATGTCTTGGCTAGGCGTTTCCCCCTTATCTTTCTGCCCCACAACAGGCAGCCTGTTTACGCCTCACCTGAAGAGTGGCTTGACTCCGTGTCTTCTTGATCCCTTCAGTGAAGTCCACAGGGAAGGGTGATGGTCCCCAAGTGGATTAAGTCCCACTTGAATCTATACTGGCCTGGGGCTAATGAAGTCTTTGCATGCCAAAAGGGCTCTGGACCAACAAGTGACTAGCAGGGCTGGATCAGTGGTATGTGGGTCATGCTGCAATGTGAAAGGCAAATGAAAGGTCACAGCAATTATATTCTCAGGAGTCTTAATGGCTGATCGCCATGAGGACTGCCAATATTTGAGTTTGGATATGGCAGAAAAAGAAGATTGCAAATAGGTTTTGAATGGCAATTAGGTTTCATCATCATTTCATCAAAGAAACGTTACAAGTACACCAAATAACGCTGGTGGAAGCCACTAGAAGTGCCAGAACAAGAACCTTACATCCAGTGGTGGCATTCAGCAGGTTCGCACCAGTTTTCCAGAACCGGTAGCATAAATACTGCCTTGCTCCGCCCATCCAAGTTTTGAAATAAAGTAGTCCTAAGAAACATCAACAATTTGAGATATGCAGATGATACCACCCTAATGGCAGAAAGTGAGGAAGACCTAAAGAAGCTCCTGATTAGGTTGAAAGAAGAGAGTGAAAAGGCTGGCTTGAGACTCAATATAAAGAAAACCAAGATCATGGCAACAGGCCCTATCAGTACCTGGAAAATAGATGGAGAAGAAGTAGAGGCAGTGACAGATTTTACTTTCTTGGGATCAAAGCTCACTGCAGATGGGGACTGCAGCCATGAAATACAAAGGCGACTGATTCTCGGGAGGCAAGCGATGAGAAATCTGGGGAGCATAGTGAAAAGTAGAGACATCAAATTGCAAACAAAAATTCGTATAGTCAAAGCAATGGTGTTCCCCGTGGCAATGTATGGCTGTGAGAGCTGGACCATTAGGAAAGCTGAGCGCAGAAGAATAGATGCCTTTGAGATGTGGTGTTGGAGGAGAGTTTTGAGAGTCCCATGGGCAGCGAGGAGAACAAACAGATCAATCTTAGAAGAAATCAAACCTGACTGCTCCCTAGAAGGTCAAATTGTAAAGATGAAGCTGAGGTACTTTGGACATCAAATGAGAAGAGAGGATTCACTTGAGAAGGCCTTGATGCTGGGAAAGGTAGAGGGCAAAAGGGGGCGGCCAAAGATGAGATGGCTAGATGGTATTGTGGATGCAGTGGGAACAGAGCTGGGTGGACTGAGGGGGATGGTGGAGTGCCTGGTGGATGGTGGTCCATGGGGTCACGGAGGGTCGGAATCGACTGTGCGACTGAACAACAACAACAATTAGGGTGCAATGCAGGGCTTTCCCCCTGGACACGCCCACCATACCACACCCACAGAGTAGGTAGTAAAAAGAATTGAATCCCACCACTGCTTACATCTCCCTCGACACCTGACAAGGTGAAAGGGAGACAAGGAGGATTTATTACATTTATATCCCGCCCATCTGGGATATTTTCCCACTCTGCGCAGCTAAATCAGGAGTTCTCAACCTTTTAAAGCCAGGGGGCAGGTCACGCTCCTGCAGACAGCTTCAGGGGCCAGACTGCCATTTTGCCCTTCCTCCACCACATGGCACTTCCTGGTGTGGTGGAGGTGGTGGTGGGCCACATAAAATGGTGCCAGGGGCCACATCCAGTCCATGGGCTGCAGTTTGAGAATTCCCAGGCTAGATCATTACAAAACACTTCCTCTCCAGCACAGTTGAGAGAACAAATTATAGGGACAGTGTTTAAGATCAATATTTTAAAATCTCTTCCCATGAAATACTTTGGATTAGCACCTATTGTATTAAATTCTGCATTGAAAGTGAAATACTGTACTGTACGTCTAAGGCAAGGGTTCCCAAACTAAGGCCCATGGGCCTGATCTGGCCAAAGCACCATTTCATGTGGCCCCACACCCCTCCAAGGGCATTCGAGAAACAAAATGAACACCCCCTTGAAGCTGTTGGGACATAATGGCCACCCCCACCGTGCAACTGGGGCAAAATGGCCATCCATCCCTCAAAGCTGACTGAGAGCGTGACCTGGCCCCTGGCTTGAAAAGGTTGGGGACCCCTGGTCTAAGGCTTAAGTAACAGGCCAAAGGGGAAGACCCTGCAGACTTAGGATTCTAGTGCTACAGTCTTTTGCGGCTTTGCCAGGTAACCATAATCTCTTCCCATGATGCCTCCATTTCCCTATTTTTCATAAAAGGTTCCTCCCTACAACAGAAGCTGAAATGCTTCTCCTCTAAGCTTATTTAACAACAGGAGGGTTAAACTACCATTTGTGGACTCATCTTTTTAGTGTAAGTGTAGAAAAGGAAATGAGATAGTGTACGGGTAGAAGGGTTATTGGTTTAATGGCTGCTAACCTAAGGTGCATGGTGTGTGCATAATATGCATGCACAGCGAGACGTTTCTTAACGCAGACATCTGTGTGGAGGCTGGGGATGAAAAATGCCACTTAACTTCCCCTTCGTTAAGGGAACGCATCGCCCGAACACAATCCCTCTTTTTGTCTAGGTTTCAGAATGGGGAGAGTTGGGGCAGGGTAGAAAAACTTCCAATGGAAGGCGTGTTACCATATTATTATTTGTTTCTATCTGTTTTTAATGTTTTAAATTTTTTATGAATTTTTAATGTTTTATAATATTGTGTGTTTATAGACTACCCATTGCGGTAATGTATTTTGTAAGCCGCCCAGAGTCGGGTCTTCCCGAGTGGGGCGGGGTATTAAATGCGAACAAATAAATAAATAAATAATCTTTTCTACATCAGCATTCCCCATTCAAAAAAATTATCTGAAATTTTTGGACTGCCAAACCTTGGCTTAGGCTGGTGGTTATGATCAAAGTCCTTTGTGACTTGCTGTGAGAACCACATAATTTGGTATAAAGAACTGGGCTCCCTCAGTAAGCATAGCTAATCTTCATAAAGATGAAGCACAAAAAAACTAATTAGGAATAATGATCTGTCAGCATTCCCAGCTTCCCTCTGAGCTGCAAACTTCAAAGCTGATGGTAGGAGGAAAGGCAGCATTTTCTCAACAACTATACATTAGAGTTGCAAATATCTTATTACCAGACCTTTAGAAATCCTTAAGCTGTTAACATTAAAGTTGACAATAAAGACACTGAGATAGGTTTTATATACCTTGGTTTAATCATCAATCTAAATAGGGACAGCAGTCAAAGAATTGGAAGAAGACTAAGACTTGGACTGTGGTGACTTAGTGGTTAAGGCACTGAACTTGAGTCGGCAGGTCAGCAGTCCGAGACCCGAGTGTTGCAGGATGGAGTGAATTCCCGTCTCTGTCCCAGCTCCTGCTAACATAGCAGTTCGGAAGCAAGAAATTGCAAGTAAATAAACAGGTACTGCTTTGGTGGGAAGGTAAACAGCATGCCTGCCACATGTCCATGGAAACGTCTGCAAATGCAGACAGTCCTGACTTTGGTTATAACCAGAGATGAGCACTGAACCCTAGAGTCAGATACAACTGGCTTTTGAGCAAGGAAGACCTTTTTGCGCTGTGGGCCAGACCATGTCCGTTCCCCCCCCCCCCGACAGCTAAGCCCCCAGGACAGCATGGTTCTTCTCACTATAAACACTGCCATAAAACACTTCCGTGGCTGTCATAAATGGGTTTACAACAGCCACGAGTGTATTAACAGCATTGTTTACGGCAGGCGGGGCCATTTATGCATGTGTGGGCACATTTTACGGCTTTCGTAAACGCATCCACTTCCTCTTCCAGTAGGGGTGAGGGTGGTGGCAGGCCACTTTAAATGGCGCCACAGGCCGAATACAGCCCATGAGCCATCAGTTGGCCACTCCTGACATAAAATTTGGAAGAGCAATAATGAAGGGAGTAGAGTGCATCATCAAATGTAAGGATGTTTCATTGGAAACAAAGGCCATAATCATCCATGTTTTAGCATTCCCAATCACCATGTACAAGTGCAAAAGTTAGATGGTAAAGAAAGCTAACAAGAAAAAAACCAATTGATTCATTTGAAATATAATATTTTCCTTCAAGTGCTATATCCAATTCTGAATATTGGCTATCATCATGGTGATCAGCCATGAAGATTGTCCTGGGAACCGTATAATGCAGTGGCCTTCCATTTGTCTTCTGCATTGCAGAATGATCCCCATCGTACCACTGATCCACTTCTGTGAGTCACTTTCTGATCCTGAGCCTTTTTGGCACGCTAAGTCCTCCTCAACCCCAGGCTAGGTTTGATGAAGCTGCTGCTCTCCATCAAGATGGATTCAAGTGGGATTTAATCCACTTGGGGACCATCACAGTACAGTACTTCACCACCCAAGGTCATTAGTCCTCAGGGTGGTCAGGTTGGTTAACTTGACGATGAGTGTTGAGTCACTGGCAGAAGGGTCTACTCTAGCAGGAAAACCCTGGCCAGATTGGAGAACTTTGCAAATAACATGGACTGAAAAAATGGGAAACAAAAGAAAATTAAGTCTGACCTGTCTGTGGAGGCAAAAAAAATTGAATCTGTCCTTCTCTGGGCACCTCATTAGAAGACAAGACTCTCCAGAAAAGGGTGATGGTCTGCAAGTGGATTAAATCCCACTTGAATGCATCTTGATGGAGGGCAGCAGCTTCATCCCTCCTGGCCTGGGGCTGATTAGGACTTTATGTGCCAAAACAGCTCAGGACTAGAAAGTGACTTAGAAATGGATCAATGGTACACATGTCACAATATGTACGGTACAAGGCAAATGGAAGGCATCCACATTATATTGTTTCCAAGACAATCTTCATGAATGATCACCATGAGGAGAGCCAGTAATCAGATATGGGATTGAAGAAGAAGTCATCGTACTGGTGCCACCAATCCCACATGCCCATTAATTTCCATGGGCAAGCAAGGGTTTGAAACCAGGCCTCCTGACTCCTTCCTTGCGTTGTGTTAGTAAAAATCACCTTTCTCTAATGCCTTTGGAGGGCTGGATCCGGCCCACAGTGCCATTCCATGTGGCCCCACCCCCACCCCTCCAAAGACATTAGAGAGAAAAATGACCACCCCTTTGAAGTTGCTGGGACAAAATGGCGAACCCTCACTGTGCAGGAAGGGCAAAATAGCCGTCCAGCCCTCAAAGCTGACTGAGTGAGCGTGAGCCCACGCCCCGGCTTGAAAAGGTTGGGGACCCATGCTTTAAAATGTTAAAAACATGCAAAAAGAGTATGCTAAAACGGCTGGGCTATCATTAGGAAGTTACAGACATACTGGTCCCTGTCTCTGCTGTGTAACCACCAAGGGACTGAATTTCATTCCTTTTCAGTTTATCCTGGCAACAACAAAACCATAATGTATTTGCAGAGAACATGAGGACTCCTGTACAGTCAAACCTCGCATAAAGAGCGACTCGCTTAAAGAGCAGAATTTTTTCTGAATGCTCACTTCGCTTAACAAATAAAACCAATCAAAAACTCCCTTAACAAATAAATCAGGGTTCACAATCCCCCACACACACACCAGAAGTCACAACTGGTCACTTACAATGGTGTTTCGCTTAAAGAGCAATCCTGTGGAACACATTATGCTCTTTAAGCGAGGTACAACTGTATTTCTATCTTGTTTATAAGGAGAGCTGTGTTTTCTTATAAACAGGAAATGGATACTTGTGGTGTGATTTAAAACCAAGTGCAGCTGCCTTGCATATCAACATTTCTAGGATGCTGGGCAGAACATAGTGTTTCTCCTCAGTTTGGGTGAAATAAGTAAGATTTGATCCCGTGGCTCTCAACTTCCTCAGGTGTGCTATGCAAAGTACTGTACAGTACAATTGGAATTAAAAAAGGAATCTTGTGTTCAGTGATGGGCTCAAAAAATGTTTACTACCACACTGTGGGTGTGGTATGGTGGGCGTGGCCATGGGGGAGCCCTGTGTTGCACCAGAATTAGGACTACTGTACTTTATTGCAAAACTTGGGTGGGTGGGGCCAGCCAGAATTTCTGCTACTGGTTCTGGTGAACTGGTGTGAACCTGCTGATGCCCACCACTGCTTGTGTTCCTATAGAATGAATGACGTGGCTTACATTAGGTAAAGGTCACCCTTGCTCGAAAGCCAGTCGTATCCGACTCTAGGGTTCAGTGCTTATCTCTGTTTATAGCCAAAGAACCAGCGCTGTCTGCGTTTTGCAGACATTTCCGTGGACACATGGCAGGCATGCCTAGATACCGAAGTGCACAGAACGGTGTTTACCTTCCCACCAAAGTGGTCCCTATTTATCTACTTGCAATTTCTTGCTTTTGAACTGCTAGGTTGGCAGGAGCTGGGACAGAGACAGGCGCTCATTCCATTATGTAGTACAGTACTCAGGTTTTGAACTACTGACCTTCCGCCTCCTAGTCTGCGTCTTAACCACTTAAGCCACTGCAGTCCCTAACATGGCTTACATTACAATATCCCAAAATATAAAGAAGCAGCAGGTAACGTTCACAGAACAAGCAGCTTAAAAACAATGGCATGATCACACTGGATAAGCAGTGAGGCCTTCCTAGCCTCTGATGAAAGGGCTCACAGATCCTATTAGGGATGTACAAGGTGCAAACTTTCATTTTTGTTCTGTTTCTTTCAGGACAACCTCTTTCATTTTTTTAAATGTGTAGCTTAGTGGTTAAGGTGCTAGGCTTGGAGACTGGAAACCTGGATTCGATTCCAGAGAGCTGCAAGATGAGGGACATGAAAGGAGCCTCATTCAGGCATCCCCTGCAAAGTCCTTTCAACCCAGAGTAATCTCTGACAGGAAAACGAATGAATGAATGCACATATCCTTTTGTTCTACATAAAAGGGACCAGCCTTTTTTTTTTTTTTTTTTGGGGGGGGGTGTCATTTTGTTTCATGTTTCCCCATTAATGTTTACTGACAACAAAAGGCCAAAAGCTCTAAAGCGGGGGTGGCCCATGCCACCAAATCATCCAGCCCACATCACCATCGCCACTCCCAAAAGCGGAAGTAAGATGCACCCATGCATGCGTAAACGCTGGCGTAAATGACCTGCGGCTGTCATAAACAAAAGCCCTAAAAAGCTGTAAAAACTATTCCCAGAAAATAATAATGCAGGCCAACATAGACTCAATCCCAGGGGCTCCCAACCTTTTCAAGCCAGAGGCCAGGAAACACTCTCTCAATCAGCTTTGAGTGCTGGGGGGCCATTTTGCCCTGCCGACACAATGTAGGTAGCCATTTTGTCCCAACAGCTTCAAAGGGATGGCCATTTTGTTTCCTGAATGCCCTTGGAGGGGTGGGGCCTCCCACATGAAATGGCACTGTGGGCCAGATGCGGCCCATGAGCCTTAGGTTGGGAACCCCAGATCAATCCATTGCAAAAGCAACATGAGAAAGATATTTAAAATCTCACCAAGATATATACTGTACCTTTAACAGAATAAATGCACAATAGATTATTTCATTAATTTTCCAAAATAAATCTAAGATACACACACAAGCAGGGAAAAAACAGCAATATTTTTAAAAAGTATACACATATCCCATCCCAAAAAAAGACAAATACATCAAATAAAGGCAAAACATACAATCAAAGTCTTCACAAATCAAAACTGCTAGACTAAAGTATGGGCAGAGTTCTTCCCTCCACTATATGATATTTTGTTTTCTGAAACCAGCAGCCAGACAATCCAATACAAGATAAAGGGCCCCAGTAGCTATTATAAAAGTTCCCACAAGAACAACTGAATTATAACACTCTCCTCACTGAGTTCCAACCAGCCAGCCATTTTAACAAGTTCAAACTTCCTGCTCTGCCTTGGGGATTTTTATTGGCTGTTGATAGCATCCTTCACACTGCTATTGGATAAAACATTTCCCGGGTAATTTGACAAACAAGGGGTAAAAGGAAGGTTGAACAAATGAGGGGAAACAGGAAAGTTTTGTTTAGATCAGTGTTTCCTAACCCTTGGGTTTTGGACTTCAATTCCCAGAAGCCCAAATCAATTCCCCAAAGCACTGATCAGCCAATATACTGACTTAGACTTCTGGGAATTGAAGTCTCCTTGTGGGACATGAGCCCCACGTTGACAACCATTGGGTCTAACCAAACCAATGAAAAAGCAGAAAAATGGGTTGGGGAGAAGCAATTCCATGGTTTTTTTTTCCTTTCAAGCTTGCACAAGTCCCTATGTATTACCTTCCAATACTGTATTAGCCTTGTGTAAGCTTCCCTGCCAACAACCTCCAATTCTCTATTAAGAGTCAGTGAAAAGCAGAGGAGTTTATATGTGAAATAATGGAATGCATACAGCCCACAGGCCACATGCAGCACCCATACATTTTTAACCATACTAATATTTTTATCTTCTATTTGCCTAAAGAAACAGAAGTTTATCTTTCCATATCTTATAGTCAACGCAAGCACATAAAGCAAAGCAAAAGCAACATGCTGGACCCTCATTTTACTGACCATAGAAGGATGGAAGGTTGAGTCAGCCACTCATCATCTAAAAATGTACGCATACATAAACTATATATGTACATTCTACTTCTCCAATATTCAGCAGCTTGAAAAGCCCTGTCATTCGTTTCAAGATGCCACAGATGAACAGGTGTTCAGGGGTACACAGAAAGAGCCTCCTCAAAGATTGTGGTAGTTTTGAACCACAATCAGGCGGTACCCTGTGCAACGGCTGCTTTGTGCCAAAAAAATTGTTCTCACACTAGGTCAGGCAAAAAGAACCGCAGAACGAACTCACCAAAAGGTGCCTTCGTTTTGGCAGTTTCATGTCTGGCTTAGACACAGAAGAAAAAGATGGGGTTGAAAGTCTTTTCTCTCACCACATCCACGGTAGTCAATGTATCACCCCCAGGTCTCAGCCTATTGAGCATCTTCCATCTCCCATATTGGATATGGTAACCTGCTGCTGGCTCTTCCTTCGTCACCCATAAACCACCACAACACCCACAACAGAGAACCCACAATCCATTAGTAAAAATCTCCCTTGCTCAAAAGCTAGTCGTGTCCAACACCAGGGTGTGGTGCTCATCTCCATTTACATCCAAAGAGCACCTGATGTCTGCGTCTGCAGATGTTTCCCTAATCATGTGGTATGCATGACTAGACACTGGAGCCTACAGGATGCTGTTACCTTTCCCACAGAAGCAGTACCTATTTATCTCCTTGTAATTTCTTATTTTCAAACTGCTAGGTTGGCAGGAGCTGGGACAGACGATGGGCGCTTACTCCATCACGCATCACTTGGGTCTCAAACTGCTGAACAACTGAGACTCCGGTCTTCAAGTTCAGTGTCTTAACCACTAAGCCACTGCAGCTCGAAATAAACTTACAGAGTAACTAACTCACTAAATCCCCACTGATTCAATGGGCCTGCTCTAGTGAAATTTACTACGCTAAGCAACAGGATTTGGGCCACTGTCAATGAAGGTGACCAATAGAGCATCAAACATAGCAGAGGGTTGGACTCAATGGCCTAAAATATGGTTTCCCAACCTAAGGACTGTGGGCCGTATCTGGCCCATGACACCATCATGTGGCCTCCAAAGGCATTCAAGAAACAAAATGGCCACCCCTTTGAAGCTGTTGGGACAAAATGGCCAGCCCCATCATGCAAGCAGGGCAAAATGGCCACCTGGCCCTCAAAGCTGAGTGTGACCCAGCCCTGGCTCAAAAAGGTTGGGAACACCTGGCCTAAAAGACCCCTTCCAAGTCAGTAATTCTATGAGGCTGCTTTAAAGGTCTTTGACTATAGTAAATAATAATCTTTTATGTGTCCATTATTTTAATGTGTGTGAGGAGTTGTTCTGCAATGGAAGATCTTTGGTAAACAACATGCACGGGGAGCCCATCCAGCAGCAACCTGAGCACTAAAGGGACAGAACCTGGATGGATGCCCTTGGGCATGGATGTGGTATATGGCACAGGTATGAATGCCCTGTCCTGTTTCCCCCTACAATTAAAAGCAAGAATGTTTAATAACAAATATGTGTTCTGGTAGATTGTAACCCAAATTGATCAAGGACAAGCATGCGCACAGATTTCACTTAAGTAAATCATTACTCAAGACGTTTTAACTTCAGACTTCACCAAACTTGGAGAGGGTCTGAGAGGAGGGTCAACAGAAGACTCTTATTTTGGTGTGTTTAGGTCAGGGGTCCCCAACCTTTTTTGTACCACGGACTGGTTTCATGTTAAACAATGTTGCCACAGACCCCCTGCCAGCCACACCATTCGATACGGGCAGTGAGGTATCACACTGCACACAGGTGGGGGCGGGGGGCGGAGGCCCACCGTAGTTAAGCAACGTGGAAACACAGACGTGCACAGGAGGATGGAACTACAGCTGTATGAGGTAATATGACAACATCTGGAGGTTTTTTTAGTTGAGGGGAGATATGTGGCAGATTATAAAATTATGCATTGCATGGAGAAAGTGAATTGGAAACCGTTTCTCCTATCCCACTCTCATTCGCAGTATCATCCATTGAAGCTGATTGTAGGAGATTTGGAAGAGATGAAAAAGAACCAGTTGATGGACGGTCAAAGATCGAGGGATTTATTTCTACAGGTTGCTCTGATAGCTGCCAACTTGTACAGCTTTAAAAGGGGATTAGGCCACTTCAGAAAGAATAAGGCTATCAGCAGCAACCTCAGGGAAGAAAGACAGGCAGGTTAACACCATGTTGATCAGCTGCAGGGAGAAAACAAGTGACAGAAAGCTACCCTACTCAGCCTTGTGGGTTTCTCAGCAACCGTAGTGTAAACAGTATCCTGAGGTGCACAGACTGTTGGTTCTGATCCAGGACAGCTCCTCCTTTGTTCTTTAATGAGATCTTGTAAAACAAGTTGCATCCAGAGTACAGACCACTCCATAGCAGACACAACATCTTTCACAACTCCTCAACCAGAAGGAAAGGGGTGTCACTTTTAAAGATCCTGGAGAAATTACTAATTTGGACCATGGGTCCCATAATCTCCCAACCAAATCAGTCAACACTCATGTTGCCTGAGGGATGATTGTTGTCCGATAAAGTAACTTTCTTGCTCTCTATGCAATGAATAAATGCCTACCCTACCCAACAGCAATCACAAAGCTCATTTTAATGCACATTTCTTCCTCTTATTTAAGCCTTTCTTGCTACTCCAGGAACAGATCCATCCACACAAATCAAAACACCACAGGCTATGTTGGCCTAGGCCCATGATGGTGAAACTTGGCACTCCAGCTGTTCTTGGAGTTCAATTCCCAGAAGCCCAAGTCTCAGTGAATCTGAAAGTTGAAGTCTAAGAACATCTGGAGTGCCAAGGTTCACCATCACGGGCTAGGCTCATAAGGTTAAATAATGGCGGATAACAACACGTTCTGTGAATGTGGAGCAATAGAGAATTCAACTCATTTACTGGTCTGCCAATTACTGCCAGAAACATGTACCGATGAAGATTTAATTTTGACTAACGAGAAAGCTAAGAAGGTGGCTTCATTTTGTTTTTAAGGGTTCTTTAGTTGTTTCCCATATACCACTTGTTGTAGCTGATTCTTTAAACCAGCAACAGCCACAACAAAAAAAATCCCAATAATTACTTTTGATTTTTGCCCCAGTACATTTTTATACCTAATTATTGAGATTATATATATATATGTGTGTGTTAATCACACCGATTTGGGGCAATCATGAAGAAAAAAATATACTTTGCTTGTTAGTAAGTAGGGTTCATAATGAAGTAGGGAGGGGACCGGAATATCCACAGATAAAGTATCAGGAAGCAGAAGAAACATCAAAGAAATCCTAAGCATCCCTAACCTTCAATATGCTGCAATTTTCATTGGATTTCTCTTACACATTACACGTTTTGCTTGTTTTATTTAAGAGCATTAAGTGTAGACAGTATTGCAGCTTTAAACCTACAGGAAGTTATAAGGTTCAGTTTCCAGTGAAGGATACTGTAGTAATACAAACCTATCTTACAGTATTCTTAAATGGATAACTGGGAAAATGTACACACTTAACATACTTTAAAAAGTAACAGAAATATGGAGTATTATTCCCTCTTCCTACCTGCAAAGTCAAACCTAAAGTCCAGCAGTTACTTCTAATACCCCCATAATCTGCTTAAAGATTGTGCTAAGGTTGGCACTAGAAGAACAGTTCTTTCCACTCAGACACCTCTGCCAAAATGATTCCCATGCTTCCTATGGATTTACAAATGAAATAATCTTTAGGACATCTTGGCGATTCCCCTACATTATTCCCCTTCATTCATTACTAGTCAACACTCTATGTAAGGGTTTGGGACAGACTCAAATCCTTGTCCATTCATGCCAATTCTGTTTTGGCTTCAGAGTCTGTAAGGTAAAAGTAAAGGTTGCACTTGCTCAAAAGCCAATCATATTAGACTCTAGGGTTCAATTGATTTTTATTAATTTTAAAGACAAAATACAGAAAGGAAAAAACCCCAACTAATAACAACATAAAATTGATACAATACAAATCAAAACACACACACACACACAAAAGAATATAATCAAACAAGACAGTAATAAAAATTGTTATCATAGTTACAATGGGTAAGACTCTAGGGTTCAGTGCTGATCACTGTTTACAGCCAAAGAGCCAGCAAGAGAATGAAAAGGAACCAGTCTGGAGATGGTTCCATGATCATGTGGCAGGCATGACTAGACACCAGAGTGCACGAAACACTTTTTACCTTCCCATCAAAGTGGTACCTATTTATCTACTTTCAATGTCTTGCTTTCAAAATGCTAGGTTGGCAAAAGCTGGGACAGAGATGGGAACTCACTCCATTGTGCAGTACTTGGGTCTTGAATTGCTGACCTGCCGACCTTCCAGTCATCAAGTTCAGCATCTTAACCACTAAGCCGCCGCAGTCCCATTTTACAGAGTCTGTAAAATGGGATTAATAACAACCTTCTACACATACCGGGCAACTACCAGCCCAAACAATATAAACCTCTCTGCAGTTTATTGCTCTTAATCTGCAGGATACACATCGTTAAACAACAAACAGATAACCCCAAAGCCAAGCCTTTCCGCTCCAGGTATTGGAAGATTATCTTTGAGGAAAGCTACAGACACTTGTTTTATATCCTTTATCCAATCCTTGGCCTCTCTCATACACCTCTACTCCACCTACCACTACTCTGCAAAAGCCTTCAAGATTTATGACAACCAAGATGTCCCTACCCAATACACAGCAATGACATTTCAAATCTCTCTTCCTTTATGGAAGTGTAGCCTAAACCAGGAGTTCTCAAAAAATTTTAAACCAGGGGCTGGGTCATGCTCCCTCAGACAACTTCGGGGGCCAGACGGCCATTTTGCCCTTCCTCCACCACATGGCGCTTCCTGGTGTGGTGGAAGTGGTGGGGGCCACATTAAATGACACTATGGGCCGCATCTGGCCCATGGGCCACAGCTTGAGAATCCCTGGCCTAGATGATGCTCTTAAGCAACAGTCCCCATCAGCTCTATGTGGTACAGTCAACGGTAGGGATTTCTGGAAGCCCCAACGTCATTGCTTTAGGACAGTTTCTCAACATGGGCCCATGGGGACTTCAATCCCCAGAAGCCTAAGTCAATACATTGACTGACCAGTGCTTTGAGGAATTGACTTAGGCTTCTGGGAATTGAAGTCCAAAAACCAAAGGTTGGAAAACACTGCTGTAGGAGGACTTCACTTCTCGTTCTTTACTATCTCCAAGTGCCAACCTCAAACTTTCTCCACCCTTCATTCCCCCTTTAAGACATCAACAAGTTACAGTGGAACCTGTTGATGTAATTGTGTTCTCCAGGATGTTTCTTACAGCAAAAATTACTTTAACTGAATTTCCCATAGGAATGCATTAAATGCAGCTTCCCATAGGAATGCATTGAAAACCAAAATACATTAACCAAAACACAGTATCCAATAAGAAAGCATTGAAAACCAATTAATCTATTCTGGGGGGAAATCCATAAACCGAGCCACTATTTTCTATGGACTTCCTTTTGTTATGTGAGTTTATGTTCACTGAGCCATTTGTTAACTGAGGTTCTACTGTACACCTTACAATGCTTTCCCATTGCAAGCAACCTGTGTCCTCTCCCATATTTTATCTACTTATTTCTATAAACAAAGGGTGATCCTCTATTATCAGATTGCAGCTCCGATGTTCCCTCATAGACCAAGGGCTATGCCAAGATGCATCCTAGCAAAATGTGGAGTCTGCCATTTATATCCTCAAAATAAAGATGTATAGTACTGTATATATTTACATATGCACAACATCTCCAATATTATTCCATGGGATCTTCAACCAACCCAATTCTATTTCCCACAAGCCTCATTTTGTTCCTAGTCCCCAGATTGTAAACTCTACCTACCATCTTGTAGGGCAGGGGTGCCCAAACATTTTGGGCCGTGGGCCAATCATGTAGTTCAGGGAGCCAGTCACTAAGGCCCGGGGGCCTAGGTGTGGTCTCCAACGCCAATTCACCCATCCCGTGAAGCCCTCGTCACTCCTGGAAGCGGATATAAAACACACCCATATGGGTGCATTTTACTTCCGCTTCCAGGAGCGATGAGGGCTTCACGGGCCAGATGAATTGACATCGGGGGCCGCACCCGGGGGCCGGGCCTTAGTTCATGCACCACTGTTGTAGGGTGTTGATCTCTTCTTCTGCAGTAGCTATTTTAAACAGAGGTCACATGTCATCTGTCAGGGGCACTTTTATTTATAGCTCCATCAGCAGGTGGCTTGGGCTAGAAAACCCTGGGGAATCCCTTCCAATCGTAGCATTTCATGATTCTGCAGTTTCCATCACAGGCATATTACAAAATCATCTCAGTATCTCCTAGCTTTTCCCATCTCTACTCTCCAAGCTATTTCTTGGCTCACAGTGACCCTACTAGGGGTTTCAAAGTGAGACCTTTAAGGTGCAGGTTAACCAGTTCCATACGCCCAACAAGTTCCCATGGATACGCCAAGATTTGAACACAGACTTCCTGAGTCCTGACCTATCACAATCTCCACCATACCACCTCATGGGTCCCATTTCCTGCACAGACATCCCAATATTCCACTTTACCTTTCCAAGTCCCTATCACTCCAAGAACTTTCTTCACTTTACATCAGGGCTTTCCAACCTTTTGATTGTAAGGTTGTAAATTCAATCCTGACCAGGGCTCAAGGTTGACTCAACCTTCCATCCTTCCTAGGTCAGTAAGATGAGGACCCAGCATGTTGTGAGCAAAATGCTAATTAACTTGTGAACCGCCCAGAGAGTGCACTAAGCGCTGTGGGGTGGTATATAAGTGTGATTGCTACTGCTAAAAACACACTCAAACATGCATACACATAACTAGAGTAGACCCATTAAATCAGTGGGGATTTGGTGAGGGAACTCCTACATCACTGAAACCCCGCTCAACCCTATCCCACCTGTCCACCTATCATCAACCACCCAAACAGAGACTGAAATCAAGGCACAGTTTCCTCATAACTTCTGGGGGGGCCCTCACAACCAGCCCCCACAGACCACCCTAGAACTGTGGAATGCAAGCAAGGAGCTACCAGATAACTAGACAGAACCACATGACTCTCTACCGCCTGGCCAAGAACAACCATGGCCTGTGTGGAAAGCATTAAACAGACTGCGTGTCGAGGTAGGAAGATCAAGGGCTAATCTGAAAAAGTGGGGTTTCCCTGTAGATGAGAGCCTATGTGAATGTGGAGAAGTACAAACTCTCTCCCATATGATACAATGCACACAATGCCCCTCAACGTGCACTAAGAAGGACCTTATGTTGGCAAGAGCAAATGCTGTTGATGTGGCTCAATATTGGGCAGATGTCATCTAGTCCTTTTAATTCCTTTTCTGTTTTAGATATGTTAATTTTAGCTTTGTATGTTATTATATGCTGGCAGTGCCTCTGACCCGAATAAAGAACCTGACAATTTTACTTCCCTGTCTTCTCTCTGGCCAAAAAGACCCAACATTTTATCCTTCTATCATGTCCAAGATCTAATGTGAGAAAGATTAGCTGGTAAAACAAGGTTGCCGTTGCCCAGGGATGCCTGATTGTGGTTCAAAAATGTAAAAATAAATATCCCCAATCTTTGAGGATGGGCTCTTTCTACTCTTATGGCAGGACACTGCTGTCCAAAGAGCCTCCTCCTCTTCCTCCTCCTCCTCCCCTCCTCCTTCCGTGTCTACGCTGGATGTGAAACTGCCAAAACGAAGCCACCTTTGGGTGAATTCATACCATAGTTCCTTTGGCCTGACCTAACATGAGAAAGATTTGCCAGCACAGCAAAGTGGTCGTCGTTGTCCAAGGTATCCTCAACTGTGGTTCAAAAAGAACCACAATCTTCGAGGAGGCTCATCTAAGGAGTCATTCAACAAAATAAACAGAGTTCCCTCCACACACACACACACACACACACACAAAACACTCTTTCACCAACTTTGCACATTTTGAAGTGAAGAAGTTTTAAACTCCAGCATCCCAAATACACTAACTGCATCTTTGAGGTTCAGCCCCCGTGCACACCCCACCCCCAATATTTTGATTACCCATCCTAAGAGGTCTTCCTGCCTCAAGCACCCCCCTTCCCTCCCCCATTCCCTTCGAGACAGACTTTCGCATGGCTCTGTTGGGATTTGAACCCAAGTCTCCTCCTGTAGTCCTGGTCTGTCACTCTATCCACCATGCCACCCTGAGTATCCTATTTTCCTCCGCAGACACCCCTTTTCCTTTCAGAGTCCCCATCACCTCAAGATCTTTCTTCACCCTAGAAACAATACCTCCAGCTGGTCTCTCACCAAGATCAGCCCATTGGGTCCCATTTCTCCTCAAGGGAAACCCCAAACCTCATTGAGCTATTCCACTAGGCCTTCCAAAGAAATTCTCCCCACACCCATATACTGTATACATATATAGCAGTGATGGCGAACCTTGGCGCTCCAGGTGTTTTTGGACTTCAATTCCTAGAAATCCAAGTCTCTGTGAATACACAGAAATGGGTTTACTAGCACTCCAGGTGCTCTTGGACTTCAATTCCCAGAAATCCAAGTCTCTGTGAATCCACAGAAATGGGTTTACTAGCACTCCAGGTACTCTTGGACTTCAATTCCCAGAAATCCAAGTCTCTGTGAATCCAGAAATGGGTTTACTGGAACCCCAGGTGTTCTTTGACTCCCAATTCCCAGAAGTGCACCTTCCATATATACATATATAGCAGTGATGGTGAACCTTGGCACTCCAAGTGTTCTTGGACTTCAATTCCTAGAAGCCCAAGTCTCTGTGAATCCATAGAAATGGGTTTACTGGCATCCCAGGTGTTCTTGGACTCCAATTCCCAGAAGCGTACACGCAGTAAACCCATTCCTGTGGATTCATAGACTTTGGGCTTCTGGCAATTGAAGTCCAAGAACGCCTGGAGTGCCAAGGTTCGCCATCACAGATATATACGGAGACTGCCTTTGGAATACTGTATATGTCTCAAGAAAGGCCCTGGCAGACCACTGGTTAAACCAGGAGTTCTCAACCTTTTTAAGCTGGGGGCCCGGGGTCACATTCCCTCAGACAGCTTGGGGACCGGATGGCCATTTTGCCCTTCCTCCATCACACGGCACTTCGTGGTGTGGTGGAGGCAGTGGGGGCCACATCTGAAATGGTGCTGTGGGCCGGATCTGGCCCACGGGCCGCAGGTTGAGAATCCCTGGATTAAACCCATATATTTTTATATACAGTATTCCCCATCCATATTCTCCATCCCTCCAATTCCCTTTGATCACTTGCCCCCCCCACCCCACCCCACCCCCACGATCTACTATCCTACCAGCCCCATTGCAAACCCTAAAGTCCTTACCTGGCTGCGTGGCTTTCCTCCCCCCCTCCCCAACCTCTGGAGGGGGAGGAGGGGGCTCCCGAAATCACCTGCCCAGCTCACCCACCGCGCCACCAGGCCCAAGCCATTAGGGGACAGCGTTGGAGGATGATGAGGATGATGGGGCAGGGGTTAGAGTAAAAGGATGCTCTGCAAAAAAATAAAATAAATAGATATAATTGGCGGGGTAGGACAGGGAAGAGGGATAAGGAGCAAAGAGAGAGAGAGAGAGAGAGAGTGAAAGGAGAGATGGTGGGAAGAGGAGGAGAGAAAAGCAGAGGAGGAGGAGGAGGAGGAGGAGGAAGGCCAGCAAAAGCGGATGCTCGGGCTTGGCCGGCGGCAGATGCCTCCACTTCCTCCGGGGAGGTGGGGAGGGGAAGGGAGGGGAGGGGAGGGGGCACACCGAGGCAGGAAGTAGGGGTGCGGCTGATGGGCAGCCTTGTCCACCAATAGCAGCGTCCACTTCCTCGCTGGTTTTTTTTAAAAACCCTCCCCCTACTCCCCCTCCCCAACCCGTGACCACAAGCCTCTCCCCCGCCCCCTCCTCATCCGGGGTTGCTCTTCTTGGCGTCTCTCTTCTCGGTCCATCGCCTCCTCCGCCTCCTCCTCTTGGCTAGGCTTCCTTCCATCCATTCATCCATCCATCCCTCCATCCCGTTTTCCCCATCTCTCTCTCCAAACGTCCCCCTTTTCCTCCCATCCATCCATCCATCATCATCCACCTCCCCACCCCCACCCACCAGAGTGATGCAGGAGAAAGAAGCCTCCGAGCCTGCGCGTGTGGATCCCCGCTTGTTTGCAAGAGCCATTACATTTCTATGCTGCAGTGACTCAAGGGGTTAAGACGCTTGCCTGGGATGCGAAAGGTCAGCAGTTCAAAACCCGAGTGCTGCAGGACGGAGTGAGAACCCGTCTCTGTCCCAGCTCCTGCCAACCTAGCAGTTGGAAAGCAAGCAATTGCAAGTACAGTACTGTAGATAAATTAGGGACCACTTTGGTGGGAAGGTCAACAGCGTTCCGTGCACTTCGGTGTCTAATCGTGCCTGCCACATGTCCATGGAAACGTCTGCAGACGCAGACAGCGCTGCCTCTCTTCGGCTATAAACAGAGATAAACACTGAACCCTAGAGTCGGATACGGCTGGCTTTCTCATAAAGTTTGACCTTTACCGCCTCGTAGGGAACTGCGGTGGTTAAGACGCTGAGCTAGACAGTTCGAGACCCGAGGCTCTGTATGATGGAGTGAGTGCCCATCGTCTGTCCTAAATCCTGCCAACCTAGCATTTCGAAGGGAAGAAATTGCAAGAAGAGAAACGGGTACCTCTTCGGCGGGAAAGGTAACACCGTTCCATACGCTTCAGTGTCTAGGTGTGCCTGCCCCAGCGTCTGCAGACACAGGGCGGGCTCTTTGGCTGTAAACAGATATGAGCACCGAACCCTAGAGACAGACACGAATGGCTTTTTGCGCAAGGGAGACCTTGATCTTACTGCCGCCTAGCGCTTAGTGCACGCTCTGGGCGGTTCGCGAATCAAGCAGCATTTTTGCCCCCAACCTGCTGGGTACCTTTTACTGACTTCGGAAGGATGGAAGGCTTGGAGTCACGTCAGGATCGAACTCACAACGTTTTGGCTGCAGTAGAGCAGTTTAACCACTACACCACCAGGGTTCTTTTGCGGGTCGACACCTCGAGAGGCTGCGGGTGGGCAAAAGTTAGCTTTTGGAGGCACTACATCTCCCACAATCCTTGGTGGGTGCTTCGAGTGTTGCTGGGAGTTGTAGTTAAACAAAATCGAAGGACATTGCCCAATTGGTCACCGAAGGAAAGTTCACAATTAAATACAGGAGTTGGTCTTTTTTAAGGTGCTTCACCGTTTGTTGTTTTGTTTACTCTCTGATATGAAAGAAATTAGATTGACTCGCAGGAAAGGGGTGTGTTTGCGCAAATTTGCACTCTGAAGAGCAGGATCCCACAGCAAGGTTAATACCCCTGGTGTTGGGTGGGGCATCTTTCCCACTGCCAAGGTACAGTATTTTGCAGCCTTTGGCACTGCTACAAATTGTTCCCCTTCCTCAGCACTCACTCAAGGGGATGGGAACATACAGTATCTTTCTTTATTCCTGTCAAAAGTCTAAAAGAAATATCTTTAAAGTCCTTCTCTGTGCCTAAAGCCAGGCAAGGTCTTTTGGGTATAGAGGTAGAAAACTTTCCAGAAGTGTCTCCCTCCTTCCCTGATAGTAATGATACTTGAAATCCAGAGTTTTCCCCATGTTATTTCTATTCTTATTCTTTATTAAAATGAATAAGAAAAACTTTAGATTTCAGGTATCAGTAAGAATAAACTGGCAACTTGTGGAACAGAAAAATTACAAGATAAGGATCCAGAGAGAGATAGCAGAGATAAAGTACTGTACATACAGTACATATGCTGGATACCCATCACAAAGGTTTGAATATTAGTCAAAGTGTTTCTGGGACAATAAATTTAAAATACAGTAGAACTTTGGTTAACATTTCTTACAGTGAAAATTACTTTAACTGAATTTCCTATAGGAATGCATTGAATGTAATTTCCCATAAGAATACACTGAATGCAATTTCCCATAGGAATGCATTGAAAACTAAATACATTAACCGAAACACAGAATCCCATAGGAATGCAATGAAAAACAATCCGTTCCAAACATAATTTTGTAAACCAAGCCACTATTTTCTATGGATTTCCTTTTGTTACACAATTTTTATGTTAACCGAGCAGTTTGTTAACCTAAGTTCCACTGTACCACAATTAACAGGTTGTTATATGCTGTAATTTACCCATACCATGCTTACACAACAAACTTCAGAAAGAATGGTCAGTGATTCTCAGGCCACTTTCACAGATCAAAGTAAATTATTGGCCTATGGCTAGGTCACTCACCCCATCCTCAATTAATTCATTAGTAGATGTGTGATGCCACAATGTTTATCTACTAACCATTTACAACTCAACAGAACCAGACTTCACACCAATAAATCTGAAGCCCAATCAGGGATCTCCTGTTATTACTGGTTGTAAAAAGCCACACTGATTTGCAAACTTATCTCTTATACTAACCAACCCTTCTGTGCCTCTGTACCTGAGGTGTATAAATTAATACCACGAAGTCTGACTCTTACGTCTGACAAAATGGACTTAATCCATGAAAGCTAACATTAAAATACAGTGGTACCTTGCTTAAAGAGCATAATGTGTTCCACAGGATTGTTCTTTAAGCGAGTTTGCTCTTTAAGCGAAACACCATTGTAAGTGACCAGTTGTGACTTCTGTTGGGGGGCATTGCAAACCCAGATTTATTTGTTAAGCGAGTTTTTGGTTGGTTTTATTTGTTAAACGAAGCGAACATTCAGAGAAAATTCTGCTCTTTAAATGAGTTACTCTTTAAGCGAGGCGCCCCTTATGCGAGGTTTGACTACTGTTACAGGAGTTTAAGGTGTCACAATGGGTTTTTTTGTCTCTGTTTTTTGTCTGTCTGTTTGTTCACTCTCTGATATGCTTGCACAGACCACTTCAGAAATTAATACTTTCACCCCAAATCTGTTTTCCTCTTAGTAGAGTCTGCCTTGATATATTGTACACCAGTGTTTCCCAACCTTTGGTTTTTAGACTTCAATTCCCAGAAGCTTAAGTCAATTCGTTGGCTGATCAGTGCTTTGGAGAATTGACTTAGGCTTCTGGAAATTGAAGTCCAAAAACCAAAGGTTAGGAAACACTGCTGTACACAGACACATCTTTATTCGGAAATAAGCTCAATGGATCGTAAACTTGAGTTATAACACTTTCTACAGCAGGCTTGTAAAAGTATAGCCCTTCTCATGTCATATCAGATAGAAAATAAAACAAAAACAGACTAAAAAAAATCATTGTTGCACCTACTAACAACTGTATTTTAATGTGAGTTTCATGGATCAAGTCCACATCTTCAAACAAGTTGACACACAAAAGCTAACATTAAAATACAGTAGTTAGTCTTTAAGGTGTCATCGTTTTTTGTGTTGTTGTTGTTGTTTACTCACTGATATGCTTGTACAGACTAACATGGCTACTTCCTCATGTTAGACTTCACTTCTCAACAACCAGACTGGGTAATGGGGAAATATGTAATTCAACAACATCCAGGCAATGAGAGGTTCTCTCTCTGCTTTGAAGCAAATATCCAGCATGTGATAAATATGTCACACATGAACTGATGTTATGAAAACGATTCAATGAAATCGCTAAACACACAGAGATGCCAGTACAGTACTTACAAAAATATACAGTATCTACAGTTTTACTGGAAGGCATAGATATCATACAGACCCCTGAGGAAACATTTAGAGTTGGGCAGGGGGAATAATTTTTAAAGGAATGATTAAAAGAGATAGACTCCTTGCCTGACTGGTCTGAAGACTGAAACATTAAGATCATGGCTAATGGTATACAGTATTCTTTAAAGGTTATAATATTTAAATTGTTCATAAACTTGTTTTGAAGACAGAATTACTGTATAAAGAAACCATCATAAAAGGGGATGACAATACAGGTGGTTTTGTAAGGAAAATGTATGCAGAAAGAACTGTGAACAATGTCTATCTGGATACTTTTATGAGAAACATCAAAGAAAAAGGAAGGGGGGAATTCAAATTGCAATTGCTATGTAATTGCATGTAATAAAAATATAAAAAGTATTCCAGTCATAAACTAGATTCCCACATAATTGCATGTAATAATATTATGTATAATAATTCAATTCTAAATTCAAATACTGAGGTAATTACATATAATAATGAATAATTCCCCCTAAGCAATCAGTGGGATAAAACTTACAGGAAGCAAAGAAGAACAAAAAAGAATAATTAAACCTCCATTTTGCTTCCAGTTCTCTCTTGCTCTCTTTATATCTATTTCTCATTTGTAAATCGCTTGGTGGAGGAATTTATGCCCTCATTCTTGTAAATAATTGTTCATCTAAGACTTCAGTGATGGTGAATCTTGGCACTCCAGGTGTTCTTGGACTTCAATTCCCAGAAGCCCTGATCAGCTGGAGTGCTAACTTGGGCTTCTGGGAATTGAAGTCCAAGGACACCTGGAGTGCCAAGGTTCGCCATCATGGATCTAAGTAAACATAGGTTTGTAGTGGGTAGTGTAATTAGATTTGTAGTGTTTCTATCTAGGATACATAATACAGTAATAATAATTGCATGACATCAAGACAAATCCGATTTAGGGCAACCACAGAAGGGGTTTACAATTCCTTTCTTTTGCATGTCCTGGGACTCTGCAACTTGCCCATGACTACATAGGCTGGCTCTTCTCCTGGGAGAAGCAACGAGGAATCAAACTCCCAACTTCTGGCTCCACAATCAAATTCCTAAACTACTGAGCTACCCAGCCAGCATGTCTAGATACATACATACTAGTTATTTTGTTCTATTATTTATTTATTGCAATCACTATTTTGTATAGAGGTACAGTACAAGCAATGGGCTGCAGATTTTAAAAAATTAATATTCCTTTCTGTGTCCATCAAAAAAGTTACTGTGAAGTTTTACTACTAGGTAAGTTGGGTACAGAATGGACTGTGGTGGCTTCGTGGTTAAGGCGCTAAACTTGATGACTGGAAGGTCAGCAAATGGGCAATTCAAGTAGTAGTGCATGACAGAATGAGCACCCGTCTCTGTCCCAGCTCCTGCCAACCTAGCAGTTGGAAAGCAAGAAAATGCAAGTAGATAAATAGGTACCACTTTGGTGGGAAGGTAAACAGTGTTCTGTGCACTCCAGTGTTTAGTCATGTCTGCCACATGACCACAGAAACGTCTGCAGATGCAGACAGCACTCACTCTTTGGCTGTAAATGGAGATGAGCACTGAACCCTATAGTCAGCTACGACTGACTTTAGACCAAGCGCGAGCTTTTGTTGTTCAGTTGCACAGTCGATTCCGACCCTTTGCGACCCCATGGACCACTGTCCGCCAGTCACCTCTGTCCTCCACCATCCTCCTCAACTCGCTCAGTTCTGTGCCCATTGTCTCCACAATACCATCTAGCCATCTTATTTTTGGCTGCCCCCTTCTTATTTTGCCCTCCATTTTTCCCAGCATTAAGGCTTTCTCAAGTGAATCCTCTCTTCTCATTTGATGTCCAAAGTACTTTAGCTTCATCTTTACTATTTGACCTTCTAAGGAGCAGTCAGGGTTAACTTCTTCTAAGATTGACCTATTTGTTCTCCTCACTGTCCAGGGGACTCTCAAAACTCTCCTCCAACACCACATCTCAAAGGCGCCTATTCTTCTGCGCTCAGCTTTCCTAATGGTCCAGCTCTCACAACCATACATTGCCACAGGGAATACCATTGCTTTGACTATGCGAATTTTTGTTTGCAAGGTGATATCTCTACTTTTCACTATGTTCCCCAGGTTTCTCATCACTTGCCTCCCAAGAAATAACAAACAATTTTTCAGGCAAGTACTGTATTACTGTTTTGTTCCATTAAGTTGCTTGTGACTTATAGAAACACTATGAATTAATTATTTTCAAGAGATTCTATAATTTACAAATCTACTTTGGTGTTGCAAATTGAAACTGTGGGTTCCTTTGTAGAGTCAGTTCATCTCAGGTTAGCTTTTCCACTTTTCCTTCCATTTTCCTAGGATGACTTTCTTTTTTTCATGCATCTTGCCTTTTCACGAGGAACCTAAACCGTGGCAGCCCCTGTTTAGGCATTTTGGCTTCTAGCAGGAGTTCTAGTAGTTCAGTCTTTCTCCAACTTTCTTTGTCCACTATCTTTTTCAAGAATGCATCACCAAATATTTACAAGGACATCCACAGCTTAAACTTTTAGCATGAAAGACCACTGAACTCATCTGAAAACCTAAAAACAAAAGTACTGTATATACCCGAGTATAAACCTAGTTTTATAGTCCCAAAAATGAGCCCCAAAAAGGGGAAGTGGCTTAGACTCATGTCAATAACCTTGAGGGTCCCAAGACCATGTTGGATTGAGATGCATCAAAAATGTAATTAATTTTACCATATTTTCATGTATTTTTATTATTGAAACTCACTAGCAGCTGCTGCATTTTCCATCCTTGGCTTATACTCGTCTCAATCTATTTTCCTAGTTTTTCAGGTCAAAATTAGGTACCTCGGCTTATATTCGGGTCAGCTTATACTCGAGTATATACGGTATTGGAATCACATGTTTATTTCTGGAATCACATGTTTATTTCACTCATCATAGACCAGGGATTCTCAAACTGCAGCCCATGGGCTGAATGCGGCTTGTGGCACCATTTCATGTGGCCCCACTACCACCTCCACCACACACGGAAGTGCCATGTGGTGGAGTAAGGGCAAAATGGCCGTCCGGCCCCTGAAGCTGCCTGAAGGAGTGTATCACGCATCAGTCGTCCCGTCGCAAGGGCCCTCCCTTTTGGGCTCCTGGGCACACTGCCCATTTAACTGGAGCTTAACCCTTGCCTCACCACTGCTGGGAGAACCGAGGAGATTAAAAAGGAACTCTTACTATGCTCAGGCAGTAAGGCGTTTGACCTTAGAACAAAACAAGGGAGACTTCTTAGTAGCGTAGCGTAGGTGTGTGTGTGCTAATCAAAGAACAACAATCTTCAAAGAGAAACAGCTGCTTTATTCTTCAGATTCGTGTAACAAAGTCCATGGAAAAACGTAGATTAAAAGGTCATAACAAAGACTCAGTCCAATAAAAACAGTCCAAGTTTGTTAGGTAATCATAGTGAAAAGAAAAGAGAAATCCCACAAGCCAAACTGAGGTCTTAAGCCATTGATATCCAGAGACGAACTAACTAACTTCTCTGCAAAATGGAGAATCTGCGGTCAGGTGAGTTAGCTTTAGCCAATCAGGTAACATAGAAAGATATTCTCAAAACAATAGTTGTTTACATGTATGTGATGACAAAACATGAAACTCAGCTAGCTAGAAATATAAGAAAAAAACAGGCAGTCTTGTGACATGAGTCTATGTGGCAGAGAGGGATAAAGGATTTCTATGAGGCCTAGCTGAATAATCTACTGCCTCAAGCCTTGGGAAACATGAGGAAATGTGTCGTTTCCTGACAGAGCGTGACCCACCTCTGGCTTTAAAAGGTTGAGAACTCCTGTCATAGACCATAGCAAAATGAAACAATTCCAGTCAATCAAACCAGCATAAAAATGGAAACACAATAAAGGTGATAAACCAGCACCTGAATTAATGAGCTTTTTGGGAAAAATAAAACAATAGTACAATAAACTTATAGTGAATTCTCTGGACATTGTCTATAGCACAGTGGTGTATTTTATATTGCAAATTGGATAAGAAAACAATGTATTACATCGGGTAATGTGTCAGTGAAGATATTGGCTATATGATATATAAAACTGATAACACAAGGAAAGCCTGATTCAACTGAGGTTATTGATGTTTATGTTTATTATATTGTGTTTTCTGTTTTTCATATTGTGAAAAATTAATTTAAAAATTAACAAAAATGGAAACACAATAAGTAAACTTGACACATTAAAATCAGGACTTCTTAACTACCCTGTTTCCCTGAATATAGGACCTCCTCGTATAGTAAGCCCCCCCCCATTTCCCCCCACTTCGAAAATATAAGTGCCTCCCCGAAAATAAGGCACTCACCTAAATCTTGCCCTGGCAATCCACTGTATCAGCAATAAATGTGTACTGTATTCTTCTTCGTCATGGAAAAATAAGACATCCCCTGAAAATAAAACCTTGTGCATATTTAGGAGTTTTTAAAAATATAAGACAGTGTCTTATATTTGGGGAAACATGGTATGTGCACATGTTGAATACAGGTACAGTATACAATTTCACCGCACAACAATGATTTTGCTATTGGGAATAACACATGTGATTTACATGATATTGAGCATGCTGATTTCAAATCTGAAGTCATAATTTCCCTATCACATACAGAATTTAAGTTAGAGGTGTGCTATAGCTATTCAAATGAACACTGAACCCTAGAGTCAGATACAATTGGCTTTTGAGCAAGGGTGAACTTTTACATTTACATAAGGATTACAGCCCAAACATAGGTGGCTGGAGGGCTGGAGGGGAGAGAGAAATCTATTATTTATTTAGAAAAATGTATTTATTATTGTTGTTGTTGTTGTTGTTGTTGTTGTTGCCGAAGCAACTCAGAGCGGCTTACAATGTACATATGTACAATGTACATATCTATCAATGTACATTTTTTTGATTTAGTGCTGTGTTGTTTTGCTGATAGTAAACTGCCCTGAGTCGCCATGGCAAGTGTGTGGCGATATAAATCTAAACAAACAAACAATCAGTCAGTTTGATGTTCCAGCTAAAATCTATACTAAATCTTTTCTTCAAAAACCCAAGGACTGGACACAAGAACTTGCTTGCTGAGTGAAGAAAGGGCAAGGTTTTGGTTAAGGTTACATTCTGTACCATCTAATAACTAAATCGATAAAGGAACAATAGAGAACTTTTTGCCACTTAGATAGATCTTAGTGCAGTGTTTGATTCTAGAAATAAGCAATGTTTCAAAGGAATGTTTGACACAAGTATAGAACTCTTAACGAAAGCTCTCTGTTCAGAAAATAGTGCTGTTTTTTTCTCTCTGCATGTGTTTGCCAGTTCAGTCTTAAAAAAGACTTTTCTATAAATGACATTGCTGTAGTATTGCAGATTCAAGACTACCACAATGCCATGCTCAAAATAGGTATCGAGTACAACATGCAGCTGGTAGACTTTTATTATCAACAACACACGTTAGTCTGAAACTATGGTTCAGCTCTTATTGTGGGAAAATGACCTAGGCATTAACAATACTAAATTCAAAGCTGTAGATAAAGGTTTCCCTTGCTCGAAAGCCAGTCTTATCCGACTCTAGGATTCAGTGCTAATCTCTGTTTACAGCCAAAGAGCCAGCGCTGTCTGTGTCTGGAGATATTTCCATGGACAAGTGGCAAGCATGGAACACTGTTTATCTTCACACCAAAGTGGTACCTATTTATCTACTTGCAATTTCTTGCTTTCAAACTGCTAGGTTGGCAGGAGCTGGGCCAGAGACAGGAGCTCACATGGTCATGCAACACTCAGGTCATGAACTGCTGGCTTGCCAGCCTCCCAGTTATCGAGTTCAGCATCTTAACCACTAAGTCACTAGAGGAATAGGGGAGGGAGGCGGGGGGGGGGGGGAAGGAGAGGGGGGATCTGTCATTTTTGACGAAAGGTATACCCTATATTCTTCTGTCATTACAGTCCCTCTTTTTTAAAAACAAAGCTGTAGTGTTTGGTAAAAAGAAAAATGCAGATATGGTAGCTCTGTAGATAACAGGTGAAATATGAGTCAGCAGCATGATGTGGCTACAAAAAAAGACAAATGCTATTTTAGGTTGCATTGCCAGAAGTATTGTCTCCAATACCAATGAGGCACTAGTCCAGGGGTTCTCAACCTTTTTGCACCGCAACCTGGACCATGCCCCCTCACACAGGTGAGCAGGTTGGAGGTGTGGTTCCTCCCGTTGTTTCCGCCATTTTCAGTTGCAGTGATGGCAGTGGTGGGTGCATGCACGGCATGATCATGGCTGTTTTTAACTCTTCCACTGCTTCCCGTGGTGGCGAAAGTGAAGGTGGTGCATTTTTGCCACATTCCCAGCTTTTTTAACCTCATGTTTTGCTGCATTTTCACTGTTTCTGCTGCTTCTGGTGGCGGCAGTGGCGGTGGCTCTCGGATCATCACCAGGGGCCAGATTAATTGGCGCCATGGGCTGGATAAGGCCCATGGCCTGTAGATTTGTGAATCCCTGCACTAGTCTCTCCTCTATTCAGCACAAATTAGACCTCATTAGGATGGTGAACTACTAGTGCAGAATTAACTAAATGAAGAAACATAAACGTCACCAGATTTGTCTAGAGCAGTGTCTGCTAACTTGGCTGTCCTGGTGTTCTTGGACTTCGATTCCTAAAAGCCCTGATCAGCAGGAATGCTGACTTTGGCTTCTGGAATTGAAATCCAAGAACATCTGGAGAGCCAAGTTTGCAGAGCCTCTGGTCTTGAGGAACAGAATGTATCTTATTATAAAATTTTAGTTGCAAAGAGTTTCTACATTGCTTCCAAATTATGGATTCGCTGTACAAGTACCTGATCCATGAGGGAATGATACCAAGAATATATCCAAATACAGTAAAGAGTTTTGGATATTGGACCCCAAATTGATATTAACTGCCATCAGCTCCTACAAAACTGTTAAAAGGTTAGAAGGCACCAAATATCAGTTTCCATATGAAAAAAATATGGAGTAAGACAAGGCTGCATTTGGTCACACTGCTTATTTAACTTATATACAGAGCACATAGTGTGCAATGCAGGGCTGGATGAATCACAAGTTGGGATCAAAATTGCTGGGAGAAACATCAACAATTTGAGATATGCAGATGATACTACCCTAATGGCAGAAAGTGAGGAAGACCTAAAGAAACTCCTGCCTAGGTTGAAAGAAGAAAGTGAAAAAGCTGGCTTGAGACTCAACATTAAGAAAACAAAGATAATGGCAACAGGTGGTCCTATGAGCACCTGGAAAATAGATAGGGAAGAAGTAGAAGCATTGATAGATTTTACATTCTTAGGATCCAAGTGCACTGCAGATGATGACTGCAGCCATGAAATAAAAAGGCGACTGATTCTTGGGAGACAAGCTATGAGAAAGCTGGGGAACATAGTGAAAAGTAGAGACATCACCTTGCAAACAAACATTCATATAGTCAAAGCAATGGTATTCCCTGTGGCAATGTATGGTTGTGAGAGCTGGACCATTAGGAAAGCTGAGCGCAGATGAATAGATGCCTTTGAAATGTGGTGTTGGAGGAGAGTTTTGAGAGTCCCCTGGACAGCGAGGAGAACAAATAAGTCGATCCTAAAAGAAATCAACCCTAACTGCTCCTTAGAAGGTCAAATAGTGCAGATGAAGCTAAAGTACTTTGGACATCAAATGAGAAGAGATAATTCACTTGACAAGGCCTTGATGCTGGGAAAAGTTGAGGGCAAAAGAAGAAGGGGCTGCAGAAAATGAGATGGCTAGATGGTATTGTTGATGCAATGGACACAGAGTTGGGCGGGTTGAGAGGGATGGTGGCGAATAGAGGTGCTTGGTGTGCAATTGTCCATAGGGTCACAAAGGGTCAGAACCAACTGTGCGACTGAACAAACAACAACAGCAAAAGTGAAAATGGAACACTAGAAAGCATTTCCCAGATTACATTTTGAACAAATAGAATCAGTGATGAAACTGAGGAGATTTCATGGCATATTTCAGTATTGGTGAACCTTTTAGAGACTGAGTGCCCAAACAAAGGGATGGGGTGAACTCTGTGCTGGGGGGAGGGAGGAAGTGCTCCCATTGGGCTGCTGGGCAGAGAGGCAAGGTGAACTGTGCTGGGGGGAGGGAGGAAGCACTAAAATTGGGCAGAGGGGTGGGGCAAAATCTGTGCGGGGCAACGGTGCATGTGCCAATGGAGAGGGCTGTGAGTGCCTTCTCTGCCACCCATACCATAAGTTCACCACCACTGGCATACATATTTCCAACATAGGCTGTGTGTTATGGGTCACCAGTAGTGGAAAAACAAACCCATTATCTTTTCCATTGTGAGTTATACGCTGACATCAGAGAATGTAATTTAGTTCCCTGGTTTTTGTTGTTGTTCAGTCGCACAGTCGATGCCGACCCTCTGCGACCCCATGGACCACTGTCCGCCAGGCACTTCTGTCCTCCACCATCCTCCTCAACTCACTCAGCTCTGTGCCCATTGTCTCCACAATACCATCTAGCCATCTCATTTTTGGCCGCCCCCTTCTTCTTTTGCCCTCGACCTTTCCTAGGATCAAGGCTTTCTCAAGTGAATCCTCTCTTCTCATTTGATGTCAAATTTTTGTTTGCAAGGTGATGTCTCTACTTTTAACTATGTTCCCCAGGTTTCTCATCGCTTGCCTCCCAACTCCATTTACTGAGTAATTTGGGGATGTTTATTTTCCCTCAGGGACTGCAGTGGCTTAGTGGTGATGCTGAAATTGATGACTGGAAGGTCAACAGTTCGAGACCCAGGTGCTGCATGGAGGAGTGAGCTCCCGTCGTCTATCCCAGCTCTTGCCAACCTAGCAATTAGAAAGCAAGACATTGCTGTCATGGAAAAATTAATTCCTCAGGCCTTCACTTTCCCCTTCTGATTTACTAGACAAAGCCGCCTAGAGTCAGGTTCGCCTGATTGGGGCGGGATAATAAATCTAAATAAATAAATAAAGCAAATTGAGGATGGAGTGTACTCCTTAGTGTAGAGACTATCTGTAATTGGCTGAATTTCCACCCATGGAAGGTCTGATGTAGAGAAGTAGGGTGAGAATAAAAAGGATGAGGGGAGAGGGTGTTCTTTCTCTTTCACCGCAAGAAGGCCATGGAGAGCCTCATGCCAAAATGTGGGAGTGAGTATAGAAGGCGCAAAACCTGATATAAACCTGATATAAACAGTTTACTTTATTTTTGTACCTTGAATTACTGGTCTGCAAGTCTGATTTCCTATGCTATAATCATTTCATTAAATTTACCTTTAATAAAATTTATAAAATATTGTTCTTTGTGTCTATTGAACTGGGAGGAGGAGCTGGTTTGGACCACAAACCAGAGACCACATAAGCTACCAATAACCACCCCTGCATACCTTCACCAACCAAGGGCCATGTGGAGTCCTGGGGAATTCAAAGGAAGAGGGGAATTATGTTGTTGTTTTTTTAATTTGTATTTGTATGCCGCTCAGAGCGGCTAACAACATAGAACACTAAATATCACATATTAAAACATATCAAAGTAACACATCACATATCAATGACATATCATAAATTTCAAAAATCCCCCATCACAATTACAAGTTAATGCATCATAAAAACCTTTCAGAAAACACTTTCAGGTGGGTCTTAAACAAAGTATCAAAGTATCAACTCCAAATTTCAGTTACAAAATAATATACAGTACTGTATATACATAGACACACACAGAGTATCAACACAATATAACATACTGTACTATAACAAGTCATACTGCCAGGCGACTACACCATGCATCTATATTCCATTCTCTCGAGGCCCAAGCCGGCCGAGAGAAGCCATCCAAGTGCTCCCGGCCAGAGTCCTCCTTCCCATCTGGTCCGGCGTCCGTCCGTGGGCGGCGGGGAAACCTCCCATCGAGCGGTCTTCTAAGCCCAGTGTGGAGGGCAGGGCTCGGGAGCGCCAGCAGGCACAAGAGTCCAGGTGCTCCCGGCCACAGTCCTCCTCCGCAGCTGGTCTTGCGAATTGCTCCAATGGGGAGGTACAGTGAGCCAGGCTGTGGTTGGTCAGAATCAGAAAGGCTACACAGCGAGGTGTGATCTTGATCCTGAAGGTGTGGGAGAAAGCAGGCCGCTGGAGAGCGGATAAAGAGATTTGGACTGTTACAGTTGCAAGTTGATAAATAGGTACCACTTTGGGTGGAAGGTAAACAGTGTTCCATGCAGTCTGGTGGCCAGGTATGCCTGCCACATGTCCACAAAAACATCTGCAGATGCAGACAAAGCGCTGGCTCTTCTTTGGCTATAAACAGAGATGAGCACTGCACTCTAGAGTCAGATATGACTGGCTCACTGCCTTGAGCTCATGGGGGGGGGAAACGTGTAGTATATAAGTAACCAATAAATAATCATACTCTTGTACAAACAGAGCTTATCATATATTAAGGGCAGCCATCCCCCCCACCTGGTATTTGTATATGTTATTATTTGTTTTTATCTGTTTTACTGTTTTAATGTTTTAAATTTTTTTGAATCTTTGAATTTTTAAGGTTTTATATATTATAGATTACCTATAATGGTAGTTTATGCTGTAAGCCGCCCAGAGTCGGGCCTACCCGATTGGGGCGGGGTATTAAATGTGAACAATAAATAAATAAATAAAATAAAATAAATAATATATTGTTGCTGAAAAATAGCTGTCCTTTCCCCAATTAAAAAAAACAATCATGAGCCCTGCTACTAGACTGAGAGGCAACAAGGAATCGGAGGGAGATGAGAGATGACATGATGGATCTACATTTATAGGACAACATCCCAGCATTTTTATTCTGGCAGCTCTGATTCCACTTTGATGGTCCATGGGGTCGCAAAGGGCCGGAATTGACTGTGCGACTGAACAACAAAAACAAGATTTGAGTTGGATTTTTATTTTATTTTATATTTTTGATGTATATTGCTGCGCAACTCCAAAGACTCGGGGTGGCTCACAGAAAATAAAATCAATCACAGTTTAAAAAGCAATAATTAAAAAACCCTATCAACAACTATTGACAAAAGTTTTATAAAAGATTAAAAGGGAGAGAGTGTGTTCTTACTAAATTAGTCAGCAGGCTGGGGTCACCCTGCCAGTCAGGTTTTTAGCCCTTTCCTGAAGGGCAGCAACTCTGTCTGGAGACGCAGCTCAATTGGCAGGAGGTTCCATAGGGCCGGGGCAGACACTGAGAAAGCCCTCCTTCTGGTGGTGGAGAGATGTGCCTCTCTAGCAGCTAGAACAATGAGAGAGCTTCTCCAGTCTGCTCTGGTGGGACGGACAGATGTTCCCAGGGTGATGTGGTCTCTTAAGTATCCTGGCCCACTACCATGTAGGGCTTTAAAGGTAATGACCAACACCTTGAATTGCAGCCAGAGGCACACTGGCAACCAGTGCAGCTCCTGAAGCAGTGGTGAGGTACAGGCATACTGCCCACACCCCATCACCACCCGAGCAGCCACATTCTGGACCAGTTGCAGCCTCCAAATCATCATCAAGGGCAGCCCCATGTAGAGCGCATTGCAATAGTGAAATCTGGAGGTGACCAGAGTGTGTGTGACCATGAGCAAGGAGTCATTTGAGTTGTTGGTAGGTCAATATGACCCATGACCAGTGGAAGATGAGACTCTGATGTCATAGAGGGGACTGTGAATTATGATGGGATAATAATAGAATTCCTGTACCTTCTTCCTGCTTTTTTGCTTGTTTGTACTGTCTTTGCTGTTGATAGTTCTTTCTTATGCCTCTGACCTTCGAACAAGCATGGGTGGCTTTTCCATGTGGTGCAGACTCAATTTTTCCTCTGTTGTCTGATTGTAACTGCAAATGGTAACTGTAAGTAAAAATATCTTCTTTTTTATTTTAAATGCTTCTACAGTCCTTTATGTCATCTGGCCAGACATCCCACTTCAGTAATGAAGTAGACCAATGGTGGCTAACCTTGGCACTCCAGGTGTACTTGGACTTCTATTCCCAGAAGCCCCAAGTCTCTGTGCATCCACACAAATGGGTTTACTGATACTTCAGGTGTTCTTTGACTTCAATTCCCAGAAGGCCAAGTCTCTGTGAATCCACACAAATGGTTTACTGCATGTAAATCATTTGTGTGGATTCATAGAAATTTGGGCTTCTGAGAACTGAAGTCCAAGAACACCTGGAGTGCCAAGGTTCACCATCATTGGAGTAGACCGTACAGCAGCAACTCAATGCCAAGTGTTGGGTGGTGGTAAATAGCCTGACTCCCTAAAGGGACCGATGACTGTCGGCCTTTAGGTGGGATGATGATCCCCTCAGTGGAGGAAATGCCACTAGAAACCATCATATTGGGCCCAACGGCAAAATGAGTGGAGGAGGAACTACTTCACTATTCATGGAGATGGAAGAGCCCATGCCAGTTGGACTAGCTATGAAGGGGCACCTTGTCAATATCCTCAAGGTTGTGGCAGTCCATTGCAGTCCCAGTGTCAAATCCTGCATGTCTCATGCCATACACGTCGTAGGAGGTGGCTCTGTGACCATAGTGTGTGGGTCACTTCATGCCAAGCTGGGATCCACCTTAAACAAATTCAAGCCAATGCCATTTTTCCTGAATGGGAAAGATAAATGAATTTTCGGTGCGTGTGTGTTCTCGGATATAAGTAGCAGCCAATGAGTATTTTTATCATGCTAGTTTGTGTGAGAGAAACCAAGCGAGGGCAATGATGAGACTGGTCTGACCTCTCCACATTTTCTGTACTGTTTTTTTAAACATCTCTTCTAACTAAGAGGAACAACTAAATTTTCCCAATAAAGTCACTTCGGAGTTTTCACATGAACCATACAAGAGCTAATCAAATTACTAAACCCATCTGTCAACAGTGTCTTAAACAGCTCCTTCAACATTTGGAGTAAAAACCTAGAAGAGATTAATTGCCCCCCTCCTCTGAGGTCAGTTATCCCAGTTTGAAATGCTTGGCTCTATCTTAACAGGTTCTGAGATGTGTAGTTTGATGAGGTATGTAGATTTGTCTGCTGTTGCTTGTGTGCATGAATTCTAAGATCATATTCAGGGCTTATTTGAACCAATGCTGTGAATGTGTTTAGAGGGAACTGCCTAGCCAAGATTATCTGTTGTTTCTGCTCAAATATAGACCCCAAATTGTGAGCAGGAATCTGTCCTCTTCAGTTCTCACATAGAAACAATGAAGAACGCGATAAGGGTGAGAGGCTGGGCTATTCAGTCTCCTCTGAACATGTTCACACTGTTAGGACTGAATAAGGTCTGAATGGCACTTGATTATCTACAAGTCTTTAAATCTATAAATCCAAAGATTCTTCAGAAGAAAATTGTGAATATTAAAATTTTGCAATGCTGCTGTTAATTGTGTTCTGTAGATCCACATCAATTTGACAGTAATATGTCCAAAGATAGATATACAATGAAAACCCTTACTTATGTAAAAAGTCTGTTCCGTAGGTTTTTTATGTAAATTGGTTTTTTACTTAACTCGAAGCAAACCCATAGGAAAAACAATTTTTTTTCCATAACTTGAAGCAAACCCATAGGAAATTGTATTATGTAAACTGGGACATGGTGCAAAAATCATTATGTAATTCGAATTTTATGTAACTCGAGGCATATGTAAGTTGGAGTTTTACTGTACAAGGACTCCAGCATCAGCACTGGTGTGGGTCAATTAAGATTTAGACATCAGCAACCCTGTACAAGAAGTATTTAATCAATACTCTTTCCTTACATTAACATAACTTGCTCTCATTGAAGATGAATACTCCTCGAAGGTTGTGGTATTTTTGAACCACAATCGGGAATATCCTAGTAATGGCAACCTTGTGTTGCCAGCTAATCTTTCTCACTCTAGGTCAGGGGAAAGAAGCTGCAGAATGAACTCACCAAAAGGTGCCTTCATTTTGGCAGTTTTACATCTGGCCTACCAGCTCCCCTGGTGGCATAGTGTTTAAGGCACTAGGCTTGGAGACCGGAAACGGGTTCGATTCCTGAGAGCTGCACAATGGGAGACATGAAAGGAGCCTCCTTTGGGCATCCCCTGCAAAAATCCTTTCAATCCAGAGTAATCTCTGACATGAAAACAAACAAACATCTGGCCTAGACACAGAAGAAGAATGGAAGATGAAACAAGGTGTTGTTCCTAGTTTCTCCCACATACGGGTCTAACAGCATGATATAGGAGGGTGGCTGTGATTACATAGTTATCCCTCAGTGAAGCCAGCACATTTAATCACAAGTCGTGTGTAATTTGGCCCTTGTAGACTATATAGATCAGCGTTTTCCAACCTTTGGTTTGTGGACTTCAGTTGCTAGATGCCTAAGCCAATTCCACAAAGTACTGATCAGCCAATGTACTGACATAGGCTTCTAGGAATTGAAGTCTCCCTGTGGGGCATGTGCCCCATGTTAGGAACCATTGATATAGATTGGGGTGCCAAAACTTTTCGGGCCGTGGGCCAGTCACATGGTTGAGCAGGCTGGTCATGTGGTTCCTCACACCAGAAGAGGGAGTAAAACATGCCTGTGCATGTGTATAACGATGTCACAGATGCACCCGTGGCTGTTGTAAATCCATTCATGACAGCTGTGGATCAGTTACAGCAGCACTTTGCACATGTGCGGACACATTTTACTTCCACTTCCGGGAATGTCAAGGGTGGCATGGGCTGGATAGAATGGCACTATGGTCTGGATCCAGCCCATGGGTCATAGTTTGGGCATTCCTGCTATAGACTGATCACATTACTTTAGAAGTGTTCCTGGTATTCTCACTTTCTTCCCTCTCTGGTGTAGAACAGAGTCCAAAGCTTGGAAGGAACAAGTAAAAATAATTAGTTGGTTGTACTTACGTATATTTCCTAACAGGATTAAAAAATTTCTCTCAGCAAAGTCAGAAGGCTTGAACCAAAATCCAAAATCCCCTGTGTCACATGTAATTTGGCTCTTGCTCTAACATCTAATGCAGGGGTTCCCAACTAAGGCCTGTGGACCAGATCTGGCCAATGGGACAATTTCATGTGGCCCCCCACCCCTCCAAGGGCATTTGAGAAACAAAATGGCTGTCCCTTTGAAGCTATTGGGACAAAATGGCCACCCACCCCATCAGGCAGGCAGGCAGGCAGGCAGGGCAAATTGGCTGTCCAGCCCTTGAAACTGGCTGAGAGAGCATGACTCAGGCCCTGGCTTGAAAATATTGAGAACCCCTGATCTAATGTACAGT
This sequence comes from Furcifer pardalis, assembly GCA_030440675.1. Taxonomy (NCBI): domain Eukaryota; kingdom Metazoa; phylum Chordata; class Lepidosauria; order Squamata; family Chamaeleonidae; genus Furcifer; species Furcifer pardalis. The sequence goes on along the minus strand of CP126893.1, from coordinate 162,593,640 downwards.
TGTACCTCGCTTAAAGAGCATAATGCGTTTCATAAGTGAGTTTGCTCTTTAAGCGAAACACCATTGTAAGTGACCAATTGTGACTTCTGGTGGGGGGGGGGGATTGCGAACCCCAATTTATTTGTTAAACGAATTTTTGGTTGGTTTTATTTGTTAAGCGAAGCGAACATTCAGAGAAAATTCCACTTTTTAAGCAAGGCAGTCTTTATGCGAGGCTTGACTTGTATAACGACATGAGTGAAGGTTTAGATACATTCATGAGGAATACTTTTATCTTTTATAATTTCTGAAGATAGCATCACTAAACTCTAGAGGAAAAATTGTTAGTGTATTTCAAACCTAGGCTGCTTTGGGTGCTCTGATGTGGGTGATGAAATTAAAAGGCAGTAAATGAGAGAAGAGCATGTTCTGTAATTTAGTCTAGCACATGAAGACATTTTAAAATTAAATAAAAGCATAATCAGCTCGTGACTGAAGCTGAGAGATTCCCTACTCTGAAAGTTTGAGGAGAGCTCCCCTGCATCAGTCCATAAATCATCCCTGATAATAGCACAACATCTGGGGAGTGTGGCCAACATAACTAACCCTACCTTTTGGCGTTTCAGGAAATAGGAATGAAAACATTAGTTACATTTTAAAAGTTGTAACTGTAACAATAATCAGCTACTTTAGGATACAGTGGAATTATAGCTGTAAGCAGTTACTTGTTAAAAGTAACATTGTAAATTCTGCTCTCTCCTGACAATAAAAAGTAAAGGTCACCCCTGCTCGAAAGCCAGTTGTATCTGACTCTGGGGTTCAGTGCTCATCTCTGTTTCAAAGATGAAGAGCCCAGCGCTGTCAGCTTCTGCAGATGTTTCCGTGGTCATGTGGCAGGCATGACTAGACACCGGAGTGCATGGAACACTGTTTACCTTCCCTCTGAAGTGGTCCCTATTCATCTACTGTACTTGAAATTTCTTGCCTTTTAATTGCTAAATTGCCAGGAGATGGGACAAAGACAGGAGCTCATTCTATGCTGCAGTACTTGGGAATCAAACTGCTGACCTCCTGCCTTCCAGTCAGAGTCTTAGCCACTTGAGCCACTGCACCTGACCTTAAGAGTTGGGACTTTAAGGTTCTGACCTTAAAAGTTGGGAAATTCCTGAGAACAACATTAGCCATTTTTCTTCTCTACAGTGCTTTCTCTCCTCACATCTTTAATCTATAATTGCTAAATTATATAGAAGCATAACTTATAGAGCAGTGTTTCCCTGGGATTGGCTCTAGGAGATAGTAAAGAATGAGAAGTGAAGTCTTCCTAAAGTAGTGTTTCCCAACTTTTGGTTTTTGGACTTCCATTCCCAGAAGCCTAAGTCAATTTCCCAAAGCACTGATCAGCCAATGTCCTGACTGAGGCTTCTGGGAACCAATGGTTGGGAAATACTGTTATAGAGGTGGGAATGTGGTAGTTCAGTGGTTAAGAAGCTTCCCTTGTTAGCTGGAAGGTTGGCAAGTGTCACGTACCAGCCGGCCCCCACACTTCTGGAAAAACCCCTAAAACCAAAACAAACCTACATAGGGCGAGCTGGACGGCAATAAGAACTTATCAGCTGCTTATCAGCTACAAGGAGGTTTTAATTGGGTAGCGTGTTCAAAGTGGTGTGAAATGCAATGCTGCTCTTACCCTTTTAGTCCAATGAAGGCACGTTGTTCAGAAGAAAATGTTGAAGATTTATTGATCAGGTTCATAAAGCATAAAAGTCAGTAGCACAGGTCAGTCCAATAAAGTCCACAAGTAATCTAGGTAACCATTTTTAAGGAGCAAAAATGCCTAGCTCCTAGGCTAAAGAATGCTAGCCCATAGAGATTCAGAAACAAAAGCTCTCTAATCAAAAACAGGTCTTAACTCATGAAGAATCGGAGACGAACTCCTCCTTCTCTCCAAAATGGAGAATCTGCAGTCAGGTGGTTTAGCTTAGCCAATCACGTAACAAAGAGAACTTTCTCAAAACAATAGTACATTGTTTATACACGTGCACAGAGGGTGCACTGGGACTAGCCAAAACATGGCTCTGCTAACTTAAAAAGATAAGAAATACTGGAAAACATGCTGTCTGTAACACAGCCGTGAACCTCAGAGAAGACAAAGGATTTTTTCTGAGGCCTATTTCAAACTAGTATTTAATCAAGTTTTGTGAGCATTAGGAAAATGATGCCATTTCCTGACAGCAAGTCAGCAGTTCAAGACCCGAGTACTGCATAACAGAATGAGCACCCATCTCTGTCCCAGCTCCTGCCAACCTAGCAGTTCAAAAGCAATAAATTGCAAGTAGATAAATAGGGATCACTTTGGTGGGAAAAGATCTTAAGAACATGAAAGGAGCCTCATTCACTCCAGAGCAAATTTCCTCCAGTAAAAGTCCTTTAAATTGAGAAAGCACTTTTGTGTACATCTGACACAAAAAAACTTGTTATAGAGAAATGCTACATTTCACTACAGTGGTGTGAAAATGAATTTTATTAGTATTTATTTATTAGTTCAAATTTATATTGTCAAATTTATATTTTGACAAAGTGAATTTAGACTTAGGCTGGAAATAGTGTCCCCTATCAAAAAATTCCACAAGGTAGATACTTATCCTCTACCTTTATAAAACAGTTTCTAGTTTTGTTCTGAAAATCCTAAATTTTCAAAGAAATTTTTGTGCTCCCAGCACCTTTGCATAAGTATTTTCAGGTATACAGTACACCCTTTTTACAATCACTGAGAGGCAATAAACATAGCAAAGAAAAGATTCCTTTTAAATTTTTATTTAACATGAATACAGTATACTGTATATGTGTGTATATGACATAGCTGATTATTTCAAAACAGGGTTTCATGTAAATGACAAAGTACTGTATTAGAAAGTACTTATTGCTTACATTAATTGCTAATAGAGTAAATATGATAGTTAACACTTACATATTATAGTCTGGGTTCATGAGCCTTGTGAATGCAGTGGTTAAATTGCTGTACTGCAGCCAAAACATTGTGAATTCAACCCTGATGGGGTTCAAGGGTGGCTCAAACTTCCAACCATCTGAGGACGGTAAATGAGTACCCAGCATATTGGGAAGAAATGCTAATTAACTTGTGAACTTGTCACGTAACCAGCCGGCCCCCTCTGCTCTGGAAACCTCCTTAACCAAAGCCCCCAGAGGGCGGGCTGGCTGGCAATAAAGCTTTACAGCCCTTGGCTGCTTCTCATCCACAAGGAGGTTTAAACAGGTAGCGTGTTCAGAGGCCTGTGTGTGAATATAATGCTTCTCTTACCCTTTTTAGTCCAATGAAGACACGTTGTCCAAGCAAACGATGGTTTATTGATCAGTTATATTGATCAGGTTCATAAAGCATAAAAGTCAGTAGCATAAGTCAGTAGCATAAGTCAGTCCAGCAAACAGAATTACAGTCCAGGTTCGTTAGGTAACCATTTTGAAAAGAAGAGAAAATCCCACACAATAGCCACGGCCTTAAGCCATTGAGATCCAGAAACGAACTAACTAACTTCTCTGCAAAATGAAGAATCTGCGGTCAGGTGGGTTAGCTTTAGCCAATCAGGTAAGAGAGAAAAATATTCTCAAAACAATGGATTGTTTTTACACGTGTGCAATCAGTGTTCTGGTATGTAGACAAAACATGGATCTCAGCTAGCTAGAAAGATAAGGAACACTGGAAAACAGGCAGTCTTGTGATATGAGTCTATGAGGCAGAGAGGGACAAAGGATTTTTTATGAGGCCTATTTAAAAACTGCAATTTCAAGCCCTGGGGAAACATGAGAAAATGTGTCGTTTCCTGACAGAACTGTTTAGAGCAGGGGTACCCAAACTACGCCCGTGGGCCCAATTAGGCCCATGCATATAATTAATTAGGCCCACGTTGAGAACCTGGGCACCGTTGGGACCGCTCCCCACCTGCCCCCCATCTGATGACCAAATACAACACTGTGGTGGCAGCAGTGATTGTGCTCTATCCCCACTGGTCTGAGCAGTCCCCACTCATTCCCACCACTGCAGAAGCTTTTGGCAACATGGGTTGCCATGTTGTAGAAATGTTCTGAGCCTTCTCTGCTTCAAAATCTGTGGCACTGGGAAAGTCCCTTGGTGCACCAAGGCTGGCGTCAGCATGGGGTGCCAAGTTTACCTTTCTAGCGCCACGGATTTTGAAACAGAGAATGGTTGGAAAATGTCTACAACGTGGTGATCCACCACATTGCCAAATGCTTCTGCAGTGCTGGGAACAAGTAGAGGTTGCTTGGACCAGCAGAGACAGAGCACGATCGCCACTGCTAACATAAAAATGGTCAGCAACAGGAGCAGCCTGCTTCCGGCCCCTGCAGTTGCATGTCAGGGGTGGGACCAGCCTGAGAGGGGGGAGGAGTTTGGGCACCACTGGTTTAGTGAGTGCATCAAGTACTATGGGGCGGTATAAAAATGTAATTGCTATTGCTATCTGTCTTTCTTTAAAACATAATTTCTTCAATGGAGTGCATTGAGGCAGACTTTAAAGTTATCAGAAGGAGAAATAAAACATGCTTTCTATAAATGGACAAATGTAGCACTTATAGAATTTAAGGTACTTCTTAATTATACTAATCATAGAGATAAATAATATGTAATTCGAGGTAAACATAATATATCAGATTAAGTTACTATATAAACCCCAAAATAATCCAGTCTGAATGTAGCCTTCTTTGAAAAAAAAACACTTTTCATGTCACTGGGAAAAAGCCACACAACTTGATTTAAACTTCTTGGCATTCTGAAAAACAATGGAGGGCTACATAATTTAGCAATTATAGATTAAAGCTGTGAGGAAACTTAGCAGTGAGGAGGGGAAAAATATTCAATTACACTTCAGCAGCCAGTCCAAACAGCTGCTCTATATAGGATTTTATTTCTTCAATGTCTAGGTCAGATGTTAAACTGCCAGGATGAAGTTTTGTTGTGAATTCATTCCATAATTCTTTTTGCCTGACCTAGTGTGATAAAGCCAGTCTGGCCAAGTTATCCTGCTATGGTAATGGAGTAGACCCTACTGCCAGTGACTCAGCACTGAATGTCAGGTGGCAGTTAACTAACCAGACAAACCTGAGGACTAATGGCCATGGGTAGCAAAGTCCACTGGGAACGGTGGTGGCCCCCAAGTGGATTAAATATCCCACTTGAATCCATCTTGATGGAGGGAAGCAACTTCATCAATCCTGGCCTGGGACTTGATTTTTATACAGTAGAACCCCGCATAACAAAAAAAAAAAGTCAATTCTGCGAGACACTTTGCTATACAAATTTGTTCATTATATGAAGCATGTCTCGTATATCAAAAATCGCTATGGGATGCATCATACAATGAAAATCTCTATGGGGAAAATTGTACAATGAAAAAATTTTGTACTACGATTTTCCCCATAGAGATGCATTGCTTCATATAACGAAACAAATTGTTATATGGGGTATATGGTAGCAGTTAGCACAAATCCTCTTTGTTGTATGAATTTTTCATTATATGAGGCATTCATTATTTGGGGTTCTACTGTATGGCTAGTGCTATGTCATGTGCATAGATCAGGGATTCTCAACCTGCGGCCTGTGGGCCGGATGCAGCCTGTGGGACCATTTCATGCCCCCCCCTGCCTCCACCACACCAAGGAAGTGCCATGTGGTGGAGGAAGGGCAAAATGGCCATTCAGCCCCCGAAGCTGTCTGAGGGAGCATGACCTGGTCCCCTGCTTAAAAAGATTGAGAACTCCTGGCATAGATGAACAGTTTTATATTGTCAGAAATTGGTTGGTCATTCATGTGTATATTATACAATATTGGAGACAATACACTTCCTTCTGAGAGTCCATTCATCCTGAGACCTGATAATAATACAGTCAAACCTCGCATAAAGAGCGTTTCGCTTAAAGAGTAACTCGCTTAAAGAGCAGAATTTTCTCTGAATATTTGCTTCACTTAACAAATAAAACCAACCAAAAACTCGCTTAACAAATAAATTGGGGTTTGCAGTACCCCCCACAATTGGTCATTTACAATGGTGTTTCGCTTAAAGAGCAATCCTGTGGAACGCATTATGCTCTTTAAGCGAGGTACCACTGTACTTTCGTGTCAGAAATTATAATCTGGGTTGAAAGGATTTTGATGATGAAATAAGCAACAATGGAGGGGAAACCATTTGTGTTAAGCATATGACAACATGGTGGGGTTTGTGTTGTTTTACTCTGCTTTGGGGATTGCAGTGATACTAACTGGCATGCAGGTTTTTTCTGGGTTACCATGACAACCCTTTCCTTCTCCACTCTAACCTGGATAAAGAAACACACTTGGCAGTTACTGAGGTAACACAAAACTGTGCCAAGAGTGGTAAAAAGGAGTGTGAATTAATTGTCGCCAAAGACACACGAATCAGGGGGAGTTCACGCCGTATGGCAAGTTGCCATGGTAACGGTAAACAGTCCTCTCAGAGCGCCAAGCAGGAAGTGATCTTTCATCTTATTAAACCCTTCCTGTCTACCGCTCAACGTAAACTAACGAAATCTCCGTACCACTTTGCCGTTGGGATCTTTCAGTGGATAATCAATACGTCCATCCAGATTGATCCCGCCCTGAGGCCCAGCCTAGACCAATCACAGCATGTGTGTGTGCATCTTCCCTTAAATTCCCGCCTCCAGGCCTTGGCTCCTAGGCATTTGAGACGCTTACGATCCAATCAATCAAGCTACGCCTTTTGGGGGAGGTGTCACATGACATTATTTTGCTCGCACAGCAAAGGCGGGGCCGATTAACTCACTTCACCCAATAACAAAACCGCATGTTTATACTCCGAAAAGGCTCAACCAATCAAAAAAGTTTTCAGTCCCTGCAACAGAGTGAAAGGCGGGGCTTAAGAAGAGCGGGTACAGTCCGCTGGGCCTGGGTGGCACACTCGGCTGCCACGGTAGCCAATAGAATGTGGGAAGCGAGCGATTGACGGCTCGCGGGACCAATTGCTGAAGAGATGACGTTTCCATTCCCCCTCTTTTTCCAGTTTAAGTGAGGGCGGAAGATGGCGGCGGCTGCCGGGACGGGTCCAGGGGTTCCCGACGGGGAAGCGGAGGGGTCATACCGCGACCGCAGCGCTTTCGAATGCAACATTTGTCTGGAACCTGCCAGGGAAGCGGTCATTGGGCTTTGTGGCCACCTTTATTGGTGAGATGGGTGGGCGGGGCATAAAGGGGCGTGGCACTAAATTATTATTTTGGGGGAAGGGGGAGAGCATTAAGAAAAATAGACCAGAACATTCAGGTTTATTATTTTTAAAAAATTAGTTCTACCCTGCAGCCTTTTGCACAAGTAAAAATCTAGCAAATGAAATTTCTTTGCAATTCTTGCATTAATTCTGTTTTGTATTTTTTAGTTCTGCATTAGTTCTGTGCTTTGCCTGGTTCACAACCAGATAATTTTCACCTACTGTCATTCTGTGGGTTACAGATCAGGAGGATCATATATTTATTTTATTATTTTGTTTGTTTAACTATTTCTACACTGTGCAGAGTGGGGAACATCCTAGAGATGGATGGTATAAAAATGTAAAGATAAATAAACAAATAAACAGACAGATAGTAAAGCAGAGGTCTCCCTCACTCAAAAGCCAGTTGTATCCGACTCTAAGGTTTAGTGCTCAACTCTGTTTATAGCCAAAGAGCCAGCGCTGTCTGCATCTGCAGACACTTCCATGGTCATGTGGCAGGCATGACTAGACACCAGAGTGCACAGAACACCAAAGTGGTACCTATTTATCTAGTACTATATTTGCATTTTCTTGCTTTCAAACTACAGTACTGTACTTAGGTTAGCAGGAGTTGGGACAGAAACAGGAGCTCACTCCGTAGTACAGCACTTGGGTCTCAAACTGTTGATCTGTGGACCTTCCAGTTGTCAAGTTCAGTGTCATAACCACTAAGTCCCCACAGTCCCTAAATAAATGGTTGCCTTGATTAAATTCCACAATTAACATTATTTAAGGACAGGCGGTGCTGGGTGTGTAATGCTGGATTAGAACCAGGTTCCACCAAGATCCCTGCTTAGTGTTTCAGAGTCTCAGCCTTTTGGAACAAAGTGGGGGAACCGGTGGGCTTCCAGTCCACAATTCTTATCATTATTTATTTACCTATTTCACTGCCTATCCCGCCCAGCTACACAGTTCCTCTGGATGAGGTCAGTAGAACAACCGAACACAACAGAAAATAGAAATAAATAAATATATACATAAATGTGTAAATAAAGCTGCAAATTCCCTGGAAGAAATAATAATCAAATACTAAGTAATAGACATACAGTAGTTTACTTTTACTCATGTTAAAGTTAGAGATGAATGAGATTTTGCCTCAACATCTGGAAAACCATCTATTCCCCACAATTGGATAGTGCTGATGGTAAAGGAAACATTACACTGGGATCAGACTTCAATTAAATACAGTACTGTATCTTCGTATGGCTTTAGAAGTCTTAATCCAGAAGGCCATTTTGTTTAACCCTAGTTAAAATCTAGTGGCCTTTCCAAGTACTGTACAGGTAACTCAAAAGCTCATGCTTATCAGAAAAAGAAAAAAACCCACAGAAACACTGCAACACTTTGAAGACTAACTGCTGTATTTTTAATGTGAGCTTTTGTGGATCAAGCCCACTTCAGACAGAGGAGTGAAATGTCTGGGACATTATCAAATTTGATACACAGATTGTTATCTGCTGCTATATATTTTGTATATACAGTGGAACCTCATACAACAATCGCCCCGTATAGCAACGAAATCGTATAACAATTGGGTAATTCTGTGTCAGTTCAACCAGGCTATCTCAACCAACATCTCAGATTTTGGTGAAACTTGGCTTATTTGTTCTACCCACAACGATAAGTACCCATGCCAAATTTTAACACTCTAGCTCACTTCGTTTCCATTTTATAGGCTTTTGAAGTTTGGTATTTTTGGCAATTGTAACCAACGGATGTCGCAAAATGAAGGTCGCTGACATTTTGAAAATAATTTATAACTTTTTTATTTACCATCCAATCTTGATGAAAGTTTGTAGTCTTTTTCTTCAGAAAATGAGGATTCTAGGAAAAAATACATAATACCTCTAAGAAAACCTACTAAGTCTGAAAAAATATTTTCGTTTACATCTTTGTATTTTTTAAAAACCAAAACATAGGTCAGCGTAAAATTCCATATCACAGAAAGGGTATGTGATAATCACAAAATCTTTTTTTCAAAATTATCCTTACTAAATGGGCTATCAAATGCAGAAATTTTTTTGATGGGGTTTTGATACCTTTGTTGTGTTTCATTATGTTATATATTAGTTTTTCAAATTGTTTTATTCACCGATTTTACTGAGTAATAAGGATTTTAAGGGATTAAAATTCTCTAGGTTTAGACTATTATGAAGATTGGACAACTACCTATTTTATCATCAGTTGATAACATAATATTTTAACCAGAATTGTCTTCTTCAGTAACTTAATTTTAGACTAACTCAACAACATAAAGAAACGATAAGGTCTGGAAACTTACCAATGTATTTGATATTTCCAATATTTACATTCTTCAACTTCTACAGTAACAAATTTAATGGAGGTTTGACATTTTCTCTTCAATTGACCTGATACATTTTTCAGAAAACCTGTAGGTCCTTCCAGTTGAAGTGTCAGGAGGATCAACAATTGAGAGTACATGAGGTATAGGCACAGCGCAAATGTCCTCTCGCTTAGGCCAATAAAATGATGGGGATGGCCCTGCAGGATGTAAAAACTGAACTGTCACATCACCTTCTTCTTTGTTCACTTCAGTTATGATTCCAAAGTACCATAGATTGTCATATTTACAAGCCACATAGCACGATAGGTTCAAATTTTCTTCTCTCACAAATGATGTCAATTTGTTCTTTAAGTCAAACGTGAGGGCGGGTTTCTCGTCAGTACTGATCCTTCTTGCTTCCAAGTTGTGATTATCACATACCCTTTCTGTGATATGGAATTTTACGCTGACCTATGTTTTGGTTTTTAAAAAATACAAAGATGTAAACGAAAATATTTTTTCAGACTTAGTAGGTTTTCTTAGAGGTATTATGTATTTTTTTCTAGAATCCTCATTTTCTGAAGAAAAAGACTACAAACTTTCATCAAGATTGGATGGTAAATAAAAAAGTTATAAATTATTTTCAAAATGTCAGCAACCTTCATTTTGCGACATCCGTTGGTTACAATTGCCAAAAATACCAAACTTCAAAAGCCTATAAAATGGAAACGAAGTGAGCTAGAGTGTTAAAATTTGGCATGGGTACTTATCTTTGTGGGTAGAAGAAATAAGCCAAGTTTCACCAAAATCTGAGATGTTGAGTGAGAAAGTTAATTTTTTTTGGTTGAATTGATATGGAATGACCCAATTAGGTTTTGGGGGAAAATTAATTTAATTTAATTTTTCGATTTATATCCCGTCCAATCAGGAACCCAACTCAGGGTGGCTCACATGACAATCAAATGCAGTAAATACAAAACATAGTACAGTAATACCTCAGATAACGTTTACCTCGGACAATGCTAAAATCGCATAACGTTAAGTAATCTGGGGAGGAGAATTGAATCGAATAACGTTAAGGTCCTATGGGATGGATCGGATAACAACCGCTAATGCCTGTGCAGTTACAATGTATCTCTATGGAGTTTTAACGTTATCCGATCCATCCCATAGGATTTTAACATGCATCAGATAACACTAAAAATCGGATAACACCAAGACTTGTAGAACCAAATTTTAGCGTTATCCGAGGTATTACTGTACATGAAAATCAACACAGTAGATACAGAATAACACAACATTCAATATTATATTGATAATAATCATAGCCACTTAAAAAAATCCCTAAACAGACAACCAAGTCCAAGGATGGAGCAGCAGGTATCCTCAGCATCCAGGCAGGCCCTTCCTCTGCCGCCCGAGCCAGCACGACTTTTAAAGCCCTCCCCCCCGGAAGTCCGGGTGTGGGGCAGCAGGTGTCTTAAGCGTCCTGCAAAACAATTTTTCCTATGGAAAAAACCAACAATTTTTCAATGGGAAAAACCACTTAGTGAAAAAACAATCGTCATATGATGCATCCCATAGGGGAAATTGCTATAGTATAGCAGTTGTTTTATACAATAATGAGCCCCATTGTTGTATGAGGTACTACTGTACTGTACTTTGTTAATATACCACTTTCACAACCTTTCCTGTAATATTCTCTTTCACAACAAGTCTCACAGAACAAAGGATGTGCTCACATAGTAACACAGAGATCAAACTCATTAGCATATGTTCAATACTAGGTGTTTGTTTTGTATCTCCCTACAATTTTGAACCTTAAGGTTTTAATTTATGAATTTGTAGGGGGATTGTTTAATTGTTTTGCATTGTGTATAGTCTCCCCCTTTCTGTAAGGCGCCTAGAGTCAGGTTCGCCTGATTGGGGTGTGATAATAAATCTAAAAATAAATAAATAAATAAATAAATAAATAAATTTAAATGGAAAAGGGGACATTTACAGCTAATCCGAATAACAACCAGAGATCATCTGCTACTGCCAGCTGTGGGGAGCTATATTGATTTGCATGCTTAGCTGTCATTTTGATTGATCACTCTGTACCTCTGTATATGGTGTATATAAATTCATGCCTTGAAATTTCATTTCTATGTCTGATTAAGTGGATTTTATCCACAAAAGCTCACATTAAAAATGCAGCAGTTAGTCTTTAAAGTGCTGCAGTGTTTTTGTTTTTTGATGTGCCTGAAACACAGACTAACATGGCTACTATTCCAAAAAAATCAGAAAATCATGTTGTTTTCTTCTTTCTTTTCTCCCCCAGCTGGCCCTGCCTTCATCAGGTGAGTCTACATTTCTTGGCATTCTCTTTTTCAAGTTTTTATCTTCAGGCCACCTAGCCTAAGGCTAGGAAACCCTAATGTGTTCTATGGGTTGTATGTGCTTTGGCTGACTGAATATTGTCTTTGGCAATAGCAATTGCTTTTGGCAATAGCAGCTCTGCTTCAGCACTGGAAACAGCTGTTTACAGGAGGTAGGTTAATATTATGTCCTTCAAGGTTGCTTGAGCAATACTTTTGTGACTATTTGCAGTATGTGTCTTACAGCTACTGAGGGCAGATAGGGAGTGACGGGCTGAATCTATGCAAAAGTACAGTTTGGCACGGGGGGGGGGGGAATGTTTGCAATAGAATTCCTGAAATCCCCAAGGCAATTCCTTTTTGGAAACCAGGAGTTCTCAACCTTTTAAAACCAGGGGCCGGGTCATGCTCCCTCAGATGGCTTCTGGGGCTGGACAGCCATTTTTCCCTTTCTCCACCACATGGCACTTCTGGGTATGGAGGAAGCGGTGGAGGGCCACATGAAATGGTGTCATGAGCCACATCTGGCCTGCAGGCTGCAGGTTGAGAATCCCTGTTCTAAACCCTCAGTTGAGTGTTTGTGAATTCTGAGTCCAATAAAACTTTGGCCTCACCTTATGAACCGTTTCTTATCAGAGCAGTTGGCCATGAATTGAGTTTTTCCCTAGTATCAGTCACCTTAGACCAGTGTCTCCCAACCTTTGTTTTGTTGGACTTCAGTTGCCTAAGTCAATTCACCAAAGCACTGATTAGCTAAATTACTGACTGAGGCTTCTGGAAATTGAAGTCCCTCTGTGGGACCTGGGCCACTGAACTAGACAAACGTTTCACAGGGGACGATGTCTGCAAAAGTCTCCAGCACCATATGTCAGCTTTCTATACTGTCCAGTTTTTCCACCTGTACATTCTTCTTGTTCTGTCATATCCGAATCCAAATACTGACGATCCTCATGACAATCAGCAATGAAGACTGTCCTGAGAATATAACACAGTAGCCTTCCATCTGCCTTCTGCATTGCAGCATGACCCCCTTACCACTGATTAAGTTCCACAAATCACCTTCTGGTCCTGAGCCTTTTTATGTGAATTTTATGAACATCTTGTTTCAGTTGGGTGGTCTGGCAGCTTTTGCGATGTAACGAAAATCATGTACTGTACTTTTGACTAGCTGCCACCGCAAAACTAAAGCACCCACAAAAATAATGGTTAAATCAACTGAAAGCTTGCCTCGGCAACTTTCAGAAATTTAAAGAGCCATTGGCCAAAAATACAAAGCAATGACATTGCTTCTGAAAGTTGCCTCAAAACAATGCAATCTTTGCTGGGGGGGTGTCGAGTTTCGTGGCCCAGCAACCAAACCACACAACCGATTCAGGTGACCCAAAGTGCATTTGAAAGAGGAAAGAATAACCTTTATGGTGACATTATTACATTTAAAATTGGACTTCCGAGGGGGTCAAACAAGGTCACTAAAACCCAAAAATAAAAGGGAAAATGTGTTAGAGACTGAATATGACAACTTCCCGAGGTGGATAAAGTTCAAATACAACATGTGTAGAAGAATGACACCAAAACAGGAACCAGCAACAAAGATAATAAGGAAAAACGTGACTCGTAAAAATGACATTTTCAGGGGAAGGGGGGTTGGCGGTGAGCCAACCGATTGAAGTGATCCACTTCAACCAATTGAAGTGATCCAAAGTGCGATTGATAGAGGATAAAATAGCCTTTCTTATGACACTTCTACATTTTCTATGAAGGTTTAAAACAAGAAAACACATTTTTCTAACCTTCCTTCAAAAAAAGTCTCTCCAACTCTCGCCTTCTGGCTGGAAGTGGAAGTAAACCGGCTTGAGAGCGGTAGCAGCAGGGTCTTTGTAGCCACTAGCAACAACTCAGCTGTGGTTCAAATTCATGAAACAAATCACCCAACAGCAGTGTCCTTAGACTCTACCTGCCACTATTTTTCTGGCATGCAAAGTCCTCCTCAGCCCCAGGCCAGGATTAATGAAGCTGGTGGTGTCCTCCATCAAAATGGATTCAAGTGGCAATTAATTCACTTGGAGACCATCACCCTTCTCTGTGGACTTCAGCACCCAAAGTTGGTGGTCCTCAGGGTTGTCAGGTTAGTTAACTGCCACATGATACTTAGTGTTGAGTTGCTGGCGGTGTGGTCTACTCTATTGCCATAGCACAAGGGTTCCCAACCTTTTCAAGCCGAGGCAGGGGGCCGGGTCGTGCTCTCTCAGTCAGCTTTGAGAGCCGGACTGCCATTTTGCCCTGCCTCCACAATGGGGGTGGCCATTTTGTCCCAACAACTTCAAATGAGGAGGCCATTTTGTTTCTCAAATGCCCTTGGAGGGGGGTGGGGGCACATGAAATGTGGGAACCCCTGCCATAGCAGGATAACCTGGCCCTACTGGCACCTGTAGATAGTGATTGGGAATACAATAGTGTGGGTTTTCATCTTATTCCCCAGTGACACATCATTATACTTTGATCTTTTTGATTTCCTTCATTTCTGCCCTTCCCAAGTCTCAGTCTGTTATTTTAGAATTGTGCCCGTAGAAGCCCCAACCTATGTGACCCTAAGGAGGGATTAACATTCTTGTACTCCCAACTATCTCCAATGCTCTGGTTTGCCTACCCTTAGGTAGGATTTAGCAGCCATGGTGGAGTGTTGAATGCGGGTGTTTGAGTGATACGTTTGGAAAAAGTTATTTTGTATACATTGCTGTCCTTTACTTCTTTGTTCTCTTTCCGTCAGTGGCTAGAAACACGGCCTGAGCGTCAGGAATGCCCCGTGTGCAAGGCAGGAATTAGCCGTGACAAAGTCATCCCGCTCTACGGTCGTGGCAGTTCAACTCAACAGGATCCCAGGTAAACTTTTTGTTCCTAAATGCCCATTCTTTATGCCAGGGATTCTCAACCTGCGGCCCGTAGGCTGTGTCACCATTTCATGTGGGCCCCCACTGCCTCCACTACACCAGGAAGTGCCATGCGGTGGAGGAAGGGCAAAATGGCTGCCCGGCCCACGAAGCTGTCTGAGGGAGTGTGACCCAGCCCCTGGCTTAAAAAGGTTGAGAACTCCTGGTCTATGCAGTTCTTCTAGTCCTCCATAGAACTAGAATTATGGTCTAGAATGGATTCTTCTTCCCGGCATTACCACCTCCTCCTTCTCTGCTCTTCTCGCAGGAGGACCTCCGGCAGTTTCCTAGCTTTGAAGCTCCTTCTGTTCAGTCAGATTTATTGCGTGAGGACCTTCCTAGCCCTTGCAAGATTAATGATTGTGAAACAATGGACAATTATTCCCAACTTTAAGATCAATTATTGGTATAAAGATGTATGGGACGTTGCTTTAAATGATGAATTAACATGGGAGCTTAATATTAAGAGAGGTTTGATTAAATGTAATCATTTTTGGAAAATTTGGAAATATTTTATTAAATTTGCAGTGAAACGGAATTTGGGATACAAACCTGTCCAAGAAACTTTGGAATTCTGGAAATGTGAAAATGTATGTTGAAAATGTTATTATTGATAAATGATAACAGTTCCCTATTTTGGTGTCGGGTGCACACAGTAGAGAAAGTAGTTAACAACTGTCAGGAAATGAATCTATTTCCTTAGGCTTGAAATTGCCAATTTTCAGATAGGCCTCAGAAAAATCCATTTTTCTTTCTCTGAGCCTCAAGGCTGTGTAACAGCATGTTTTTCAACCATGTTTTTCAGTATTTCTTATCTTTTGTAAGCTAGCAGAGCAATGTTATGACTAGCCCCAGTGCATCCTGTGGGCACGTGTATAAACAATGTACTGTTGTTTTGAGAAAGTTTTCTCATTTTGCTTGCTGTTACCTGATTGGGTAAGCAGTCCCACCTGACTGCAAATTCTCCATTTTGGAGAGAAGAAAGAGTTCGTCTCTGATTCTTCATGGATTAAGACCTGTTTTTGATTAGAGAGCTTTTGTTTCTGGTTCTCTATGGGCTAGCATTCTTTGGCCTAGGAGCTATGCATTTTTGCTCCTTAAAAATGGTTACCTAGATTTACCTGTGGACTTTATTGGACTGACCTATGCTACTGACTTTTATGCTTTATGAACCTGATCAATAAATCTTCATCATTTTTTCTGAACAACGTGTCTTCATTGGACTAAAAAAGGGTAAGAGCTGCCTTTCACACACACAAATCTTTGGACACGCTACCCAAATAAAAACCCCTTAAGAGCTGATAAGCAGCTGAGAGTTCTAATTAGCCGTCCAGCCCGCCCTGTGTAGGTTTGTTTTGGTTTCCAGGGGTTTTCCAGAAGTGAGGGGGCCAGCTGGATCGTGACAACAACCATAGTTAATTATATAGCGACTAACAATGTATGATTAAACATATAAGAAATTAAGGTAAAGGTAAGGGTTTCCCTTGCTCGAAAGCCAGTCGTATCCGACTCTAGGGGTCAGTGCTCATCTCTGTTTCTAAGCCGAAGACCCAGCGCTGTATGCTTCTGCAGATATTTCCATGGTCATGTGGCAGGCATGACTAGACACCGGCGCGCATGGAACGCTATTACCTTCCCACCGAAGTGGTCCCTATTTATCTACTTGCAATTTCTTGCTTTTGAACTGCTAGGTTGGCAGGAGCTGGGACAGAGACGGGAGCTCATTCTGTCCTGCAGTACTCGGGAATCGAACTGCTGACCTTCCGCCTCCCAGTCAGCGTCTTAGTGACTTGAGCCACTGCAGTATAAGAAATTATATACTATTTAATATCAAATATAGAAGTAATTACAGTCAAACCTCTACATACGAATTAAATTTGTTCCCCAAGACTGGTTGTCTCTTGAAAAATTCTTATCTTGAATTTCCCATAGGAATGCATTGAATGCATATTCCCATAGGAATGCATTGCATTGTGTATCTAAAAAAATCCTATTAAAAATTTGTATCTCAAACTTAATTTTTTCTGAGGTTTCCAGATATATCTTGAGTTTTTCTTAAGTTGAACAGTTTGACTGTAAAAATAATTGTGTACTGTATTATTGAATAGAAACATTTAAATACCAAAAGAAGGTTAAGAATAGTTAACTGCTTTATCTATAAAACATTTGCTGTATTTTTTTATTATGACACTTTTTGTTATTTTTTCTTTTCTTTTTACTTATAATTGTTTTTTCTTTTGTTTAAAAATTAAAATATACCAATTGTGACTTCTGGTGGGGGTGGGGGTGGTTGTGGACCCCGATTTAGTTGTTAAGTGAGGTTTTTGGTTGGTTTTAGTTGTTAAGCGAGTTGACCATTCAGAGAAAATGCTGCTCTTTAAGTGAGTTAGCCAGGGGCCGGGTCATGTTCCCTCATACAGCTTCAGGGGCCGGACGGCCATTTTGCCTTTCCTCCACCACATGGCACTTCCAGGTGTGGTGGAGGTGGTTGTGGTGGGCACATGAAATGGCGCTGAGGCCCACATCCAGCCTGTGGGCCAAAGGTTGAGAAACCCTGCTTTAAATGTCGTTTTTCCAGTGGTTGAGGGATTTTGGTCATTGTGGTTAGGGTGGGGAAAGGAGCTTTTCCAAGCTGGTACAGTATTTGGATTTCTTGAAGATTGGTTTTCTCACTTGCAGGCCACCAGCTGTGTTTTGGGGTGAATAGCCACACAGAACAGCAGCTGCCTCAGTCCCTAGAAATAGCTGCTTATCGCTAATGCTTGTCTGACTTTGTCCAAGATATCTGGGGCTTTTCGCTTGTGCCCCTCCCACAATGGCTCCAGATGTCTTCAATGGAGTCAGATAGTACTTAGTGCACTCTCTTGTCAGTTCACAAGGTAATTAGCATTTTGCCCCCAACATGCTGGGCACTCATTGTACCGACCTGGGAAGGATGGAAGGCCAAGTCAACCTTAATTCCTGCCAGGATCAAACTCACAGTGTTTTGGCTGCACTACAGCAGTTTAACCACTGTGCCGGTGGCTGCAGTGGCTCAGTGGTTAAGAAGCTCACCTTGTTAGCTGGAAGGCTGACAAGTCAGCAATTCAAGACCTGGGAACTGCATGACAGAATGAGCTCCTGCCAACCTAGTAGATCGAAAGCAAGAAATTGCAAGTAGATCAATAGGGACCCCTTTGGTGGGAAAGATCTTAGGGACATGAAAGGAGCCTCATTCGGGCGTCCCCTGAGTGGAGTTTCTCCAGCAAAAATCCTTTCAACCCAGAAAGCACCTTTGTGTGTTTCTGACACGATTAGAACCACTGTTCCACCAGGGCTCATCAGTGGGGGATAAGAATTGTGCCCATAGAACCATCTGGGAATTATGCTCCTGGAAACATCTGTCTTGACCATGTCGGCTGAGAATTCTGTGACATGTGATCCAAAGAAGTAACTTCTGGGCTCTGCTTTCTCTGCCTTGCATCATGTCTCGAAGCAAGCTGTTTGCTACAATGTGTTGCCTACATCGAGTAAGAAAAGTGTCAGCCTGCACATTGTTCTGTAACAGCGATGGTGAACCTTTTCGAGACCAAGTGCCCAAACTGCAACAAAACCCACATATTATTGCAAAGTGCAACAAGGGAGGAAGTTGGCCCATTGGTTTGCTGGGCAGAGAGGTGGGGTGAAATTTGTGCTGGGGGGAGGGAGAAGGCGCTCCCATTGGACTGCTGGGCAGAGGGGTGGGGGAAACTGCTCAGGGAGGGAGGAAGGGGTGGGGCAAACTGCTGGGTTGACTGCACAGGTGCCCACAGAGGGGGCTTCGAGTGTCACCTCTGGCACGTGTGCCATAGGTTCACCACCACTATTATATTATCTTTACCTCTCAACAGTGCTTTTGTATGATTTCTAGCATTCTTCTCCCCACTCAGGCTGAAGACACCACCCAGACCAAGAGGGCAGCGCCCGGAGCCCGAGTCCCGAGGGGTGAGTGCCTCCCGCTTCCTCATACCCACCAAACACTCGGTTCCTCACTGTAGTCTGATGATTCAATCATCTCCTTTTCTTTCTCTTCCTCCTCCTGCTGCCCTTACCAGCAGGGCTTGGGTGGCTTTCCTGAAGCGGCCACTGGGTTTCACATGGCCTTCGGCATTGGTGCGTTCCCCTTTGGTTTCTTTGCCACAGGCTACAGTGCTCCTGGAGAAAGAGCAGGTAACGCAACTATCTCCCCAAAACAGCCCTTGGAAAACACACCTCTCTATGAATCCTCCCAGCCAGCATGGCTAGCAAAAGCTTAGTTTAGTATTTAAATGAGAGGCTTGTAGGTCAAATGGAAAAAATCCCTTCCTGCGGTGAAATCACACAGGAAGCATTTTAAAACTCTTTACTTACAGTTGCCATTTATCATTAAGTAGAAAAATAAAGAAAATGGAGTCTCCACGACATGGAAGGATCCTCCCATGCTTGTTGCTTTTAGCAACAAAGACAGTGGAAGCAGAACCATCAGGGCTGGGCTTTTACATGCAACAGAATGAGACTGGTTTTGTCCAAATGTTCTCTCTCAAAAACAGCTTCCTATGTTATATTCTTGTACCAGGCCTCAGTTTTATTCGCAGAGGGAGGATGTGAAACCGACAGTAACCCCCATTTTGGAAAATTAACTGCCGGTTGAGTTATACCAGGCTGCATCCCTGCCAATATTCGAGAAATAACTACAAGAAAATTATATAAGACAACCTTTAAGAACATATCCTCAAATGCTGTTAAATTGAATGTATAATGCAAAGGCCGCCCTTGGTCCAAAGCCAGTCATATCCGACTCTAGGGTTTGATGCTCATCTTTTTTGTAGCCAAAGAGCCAGCTCTGTCTGAGTCTGCAGATGTTTCCCTAGTCATGTGGCAGGCATTGACTAGACACCGGAGTGCACAGAATGCTGTAACCTTTCACCAAAATGGTACCTATTTATCTACAGTGGAACATCGGTTAACAAACAACTTGGTTAACATAAAAATCACATAAGAGGAAATTCATAGAAAATCCCGGAATGGATTAGTTGGTTTTCAATGAATTCCAATGGGAAACTGCGTTTTGGTTAAAATATCTTTGCTTTTAATGCATTCCTATGGGAAATTGCTTTAGTGCATTCCTATGGGAATTCGGTTAAAGTAATTTTTGCTGTAAGAAACGTCCCATAGAATGTATTAGTTACATTAACTGAGATTTCACTGTACAGTACTTGCAATTTCTTCCTTTTGAACTGTTAGGTTGGCAGGAGCTGGGACAGAGACAGGAGTTCACTCCGTTGTGCATAAAGCCATTCTCAAATTGGTTATAGTGCCCATATTGATTACATTGTCATGGGAGTGTGGTGTGAGGGTGTTGTGGGGTTCTTGTTTTTTCCTTGTGCACCAGCAAGGGTCATGTGTAAATAAATAGTGTCTGTAGGCAGCCCAGTGAACTTCTGAACTCAGCAGTCTTATGCAAGTACTGTACAGAATTGACACATCAGTGCTTCTGGTTGAGCCTCTCATATTTTTGCAGCATCTCCCTTCTTTCCAAAATAAAATAAATAATGAGGGTTATCATTAAGCTTAAGAAGCAGAGGTTCCCGACCTTTTCTAGCTGGGGGCCAGGTCATGCTCTGCCTCTCAGCTTTGAGGGCCAGACGGCCATTTTGCCCTGCCTGCATGATGGGGGTGGCTATTTTGTCCCAACAGCTTCCAAGGGTTGGTCATTTTGTTTCTCAAATGTCCTTGGAGGGATGGGGGGCCACGTAAAATGGTGCCATGGGCCAGATCCAGCCCATGGACCTTAGGTTGGGAAACCTCTGTTTAAGAGCAACTGGGATACTAGCCCATTATGGTTTGGGCTAGCTGGGGGTACTAGTCAGGATAGCTCTAGATCAGCATTTCCCAAACTGTGTTCGGTGGAGGGCTGCAGCTCCCAGAAGCCGTCAGCTGCACGGCCAGTACTGAAGACGTTTGGGAGTTGCAGTCCAAGAAATACAGGGACCCAAGTTTGGGAACCACTTCTCTAGATCACCTCCAGAGCAGAAGGGACTGTAGGTCTCTGTCCACCAGCTCCCAGGGAATGTGAGGGAATGTGAGGTGGAAGGTAGCTAATATAGGGGAACCCTGACATATAAATGGTTCAATTTACAAAAAAAAATTGACATACAAATATATATACAGTAATACACCAGATAACGATTGGATCAGATAACGCTAGAATCGGATAACGATGCAAGTTTTTTGGAAAAAACTTGCATCGGATAACGATTCTGTATAATGATCCCGATTCAATCATCTGGGGGGTGGGAGGTGCAATTGCGCGCCCGTGCAAGGATCAGCTTGTCTGAAATTACCTCCCCGGGGGGGGGGGATTTCAGGCAAGCCGATCCTTGCACGGGCGTGCGATCGCGCACCTAGGCAAGGATCAGCTTGTCCCAAATGACCTCTCGGGGGGGGGGGGATTTCAGACAAGCCGATCCTTGCCTCTGCGTGTGGTTTGTCCCTGACATCAGGGCATTCTTTTTTAGCGTTGTTCGATGCATGTATCGGGCAACGCTAAAAATCGGATAACGTCATGACTTGTGGAACCAAGTCATAACGTTATCCGGTGTTCTAGTGTATACTTGAGTATAAGCCGAGTTATTTAGCCCCCAAAATGAGCCCCAAAGGGGGAATTCAGTTTATACTCAGATCAGTGACCACAAGGGTCCCAAAACTATGCCAGATAGAGATATGCCAACAATTTAATTAATTTTACCATATTTTGATGTATTTTGATTATAGAAACTCACTAGCAGCTGCTGCATTTCCTGCCCTCTGCTTATTCTCGGGTCAATCTATTTTCCTGGGTTTTCAGGTCAAAATTAGGTACCTTGGCTTATATTCAGGTCAGCTTATACTCGAGTATATATGGTAGAAATCCTGGCTAAAAAAATTCAACATACAAATTTTTAATAGGAAAAATTCGACATACAAAAATATACGGTGACATCTAGCGGCCTCGTCTGGTAGTGCAATATGTTTTCGATATACAAATTTTTCAAGATACAAACACCCTCGTGGAACGAATTAAATTCGTATGTTGAGGGTTTACTGTACCTTGGAAGACAGGAGCAGAATTCAGAAAGATCCTGATAGGCTTAAAGCAGGGGTTTCCAACCTTTTCAAGCTGGGGGCCAGATCACGCTTTCTCAGTCAGCTTTGAGGCCCGGATGGCCATTTTGCACTGGCTGCACAATGGGGGCAGCCATTTTGTCCCAACAGCTTCAAAGAGGATGGGCATTTTGTTTCTCGAATGCCCTTGGAGGGGTGGGGATGGGCACATGAAATGGTGCCATGCGCCGCATTAGGTTGGGAACCCTTGCGTTAAAGACTGGGCTGAAAACAACAGAATTATATTTAACAGGGATAAGTGTGAAGTTCTACACCTAGGAAAAAAAATCTCAAATGCACAATTACAATTTGGGAGATACTTGGCTCAATAATACAAGGGAGAAAGATTTTGGAATTGTTGTAGAATACGAGCCAACACTGATGTGGCTACAAAAAAGGCCAATACAGTATTATTTTAGGCTACATTAACAAGAATATAGTCTCCAAAACCCATGAGGTAGTATTCGTCCTCTTCTATTCTGCACTACCTAGACCACATCTGGAGTACTGTACTGTCTTGTCACGCCTGCCACATGTCCATGGAAACATCTGCAGATGCAGACAGCGCTGGCTTTTTTGATATAAACCAGTGGCACCCAAACTAAGGCCCCGGGGGCCAGGTGTGGCCCCCGACACCAATTCATCTGGTCCGCGAAGCCCTCATTGCTCCTGGAAGCGGAACTAAAAAACCGTATGGAGACGTTTTACTTCCGCTTCCAGGAGCGACGAGGGCTTCGTGGGCCAGATGAATTGGCATTGGGGGCCTTACCCGGCCCCCAGGCCTTAGTGACCAGCTCCCTGAACCACATGATCAGCCCACGGCCCAAAAAGTTTGGGCAACCCTGATATAAACAGATAAAGCACTAAACCCTAGAGTCTGATACTACTGGCTTTTGAGCAAGGGCGACCTTTACCTTTACCTAGAGTAGGGTATCCAGTTCTGGACACCAGACTTTAAGATGCAAACAAACTAGAGCAGGTAGAGCGAAGGACAACAAGGATGATCAAAGGAATGGAAACCAAGCCCTATGACAGCCTGTGGCCCATGTGCTGGATGTGGCCTATGGCATCATTTCATGTGCCCCCCCCCCCCAATCCTGCCTCCACCACACCAGGAAGTGCCATGTGGTGGAGAAGTGGCAAGCTGTCTGAGAGAGCGTGACCTGGCCTCTGGCTTAAAAAGGCTGAGAACTCCCGTCCTATGAGGAAAGTGGAGGAACTGGGCAAGTTTAGCATTGAGAAAAGGAGTCTGAGAGGGGAATATGATATCACTCTTCAAATACCTGAACAATAATCATAAAGAGGAGGGGAAGGATCTGTTCTCCATCGCCCCAGAGTGCACGACATGTAATAATGGGCTTAAACTAAATCAGGGGTACCCAAACTGGTCTGTGGGCTGAATACGGCCCCTGACGTCAGTTTATCTGGCCCATGCTGCCCTTGCTGCTCCTGGAAGTCGGAGTAAAATGCACATGTGTAGAACACTGCCTATGGAGGAATCACGTGACTGGTCCACTGAACAACATGACTAGCCCATGGCCTGAAAAGTTTGAGCACCCCTAAACTAAAGTCAAATACAGGTTGATTCTCTCTCCCCCCCCCCCCAATTATATAGCTAGGCACCCCACCACCTTTTCCGCTAGCTTGGCTACACAGCCATAAGTAGGATTATGGTCAGTGAAACCAGGCTTGAAAGGAACGCCATGGTTTTTTTCCCCTTAATTACCTCCAGTCTGTTTTAATCACATGGTTTGTTTCTGTTGCCTAGATGTTGACGCCGCTCGCCCCTCCAGCTGGCAGGATTCGCTGTTTCTCTTCATCGCCATCTTCTTTTTCTTTTGGTTGCTCAGTGTCTGATCGGCTGAAACCTCCGTCAGATTCGCCCTGTGTGCTAAAAACTATCAGAACTGGGTAGAGGAGCTTCACTTTTAGGGATTGGGTTGGGTGGATTTATTGGGGTGGGTGGGCCAGATCGCTGGCTAAAAAACAGATTAGGCAGAAGGGAAGGGGGTCAAAACTGTGTGACGGAGGTGAAATTTGGACAACGGAGAGTCTTTCTCCGCTTCCACCCCCCCCCCCTTCATTCCTCTGCAAAATATTAAATCATAGCAGGGCTATATATATTTTTGGGACGATCCTGCAAAAGAAGGGGGTGAATGTGATTCAGCGAGGTCCCTTCCCCAAACACACACCATAATTATGTGTATATCAAGTGGACAATTGTGTGTATATCAAGTGGAGGGATGGGAAGTCCACCCGAACAGTCCCAGGGCTTGAACGGTTTCAGCCACCCTGAAGATTTCCAAAGCTTTGGCCAGGGTTGAATTCTCAAAATGGGCAGCCATTTTAAAATGGCCACCGTTAGCCCCGGGGGTGGTGGTGGTGGAGAAAAAGTCTTCCAGCTTGTGAAACAGTGTTTTGTTCTTTCCAATATATACACGTGAGGGGAACGATTATTTTGGAGAAAGTGTTTATTTGGAAGCAATAGTTGGGAGGGGGGGAGGGGTTGAATTTCCCCCTCCCACCATTTTGATTTCAGCCACATCTCCACCTTTGTGCTTTGAGAATCAGACTTCCTGAGTATCCTACAGGAATGGAAAGGCATTTCCTGTACTGAATGCAAAGATGCAACGCGTGTGAGGAGAAAATGTGTTGAAGGAGGGCTGCAAGGGGACATTTTCTCCTCTCAGAGAAAAGAGGAAGGGAATAAAAAGGCCCCATTTCGATTGACCCTCGTTGCCGCCACAAAAAGGTTGTGGGAAAGATTTGCAATTAAGGTGTAGCACATAGAAGGCCTACAGAAGATTGTGATGGGAGGGACAGCAGTGTACACAAAGTGTACAACCGATCACACAAACACGACACTGGTACACCCCTTTGCTGTTGCCAAGAACAATAAGATGCGAGGGCTTTCGGATACCTTCGTAAGAAATGCTTCCAAGGGGATAAAAAGCACCTTTTGATGCTAGTTTTTATATACCCGGGGGGGGGGGGGGAACCAAGAACAAATGACCAGAAGTGTACAAATTTAGAATTTTTTCTCTTGAAAAAAGTACAACTCTCAGAATCCTTGGCAGCTGCCCTGTTGACCAGGGGATTGTGGGAAAGGTTTTCCGGAAAAGTTATTTTGCCAAATGCCAAAAGTCGTGTGTAAGTAAGTGCAGGACAGCAGGACTCAGGTTTTCTCTGTTCCTGTTACTATGCGACTCTTGCACTTTCTATCAAGGCAGTGGTGCCCAAACCTTTCAGGCTGCGGGCCGGTCATATGGTTCAGGGAGCTGGTCACTACAGCCCGGGGGCTGGATGCGGCCCCTGATACCAGCTCATCTGGCCCGCGAAGTCCTCGTCGCTCCTGGAAGCTGAAGTAAAACGCACCCGTACAGGTACATTTTACTTCCACTTCCAGGAGCAACGAAGGCTTCGCGGGCCGCCTGGCCATAGTTTGGGAACTCCTGTATTAAGGTGTTGGGCGTAGTCAAGCGTGGGAAGGAGGTATGTGTTATTTCTAGGCTTGCAGTGGTGGGGGTGTTAAAGGATCTTGTTTGTTCTCAACAGCAGTATTTTGTGGCCCAGAAATCTGTGAGAAACCTATTTCCTCCCCTGTCTGGGGTAAGGGGGGAAAAAAGGAAAGATGTGGTTTGTAAATTAACCATTCCTGTAATTAAATTAACCTGTAATTCGTATTGTGTGAACATGGAGTCCATTTTTGCTTTTTGTGTAAGGTGAAGGTAAAGGTCACCCTTGCTTGAAAGCCAGTTGTATCTGACTCTAGGGTTCAGTGCTCATCTCTGTCTACAGCCAAAGAGCCAGTGCTGTCTGCGTCTGTAGGTGTTTCCGTGGACATGTGGTAGGCATGCCTGAACACCGGAGTGCATGGAGTGCCGTTTACGTCCCCACAAAAGTGGTCCCTATTGATCTACTTGCAATTTCTTGCTTTCAAATTGCTAGGTTGGCAGGAGCTGGGACAGAGACAGGAGTTCAGTCAATTATGCAGTACCCAGGAATCGAACGCCAATCTTCCAGTCAGCGAGTTCAGTGTCTTAACCACTTGAGCCACCTCAGTCCCTGCTTTTGGTGTAGCTGTTTTGGATTCTAAGCATACAGAACACTGTTATTTATTAAATGTTGTTTATTAGCAGAATGACATTTCTGTCATCATGGGGTGGGCATGACTAGATGCCGAAGCACACGGAACGCTATTGCCTTTCCTGCCGAAGTGATACCTGTTTATCTACTTGCAATTTCTTGCTTTTGAACTGCTAGGTTGGCAGGAGCTGGGACAGAGATAGGTACTCATTCTGTCATGCAGTACCCAGGTCTTGAACTGCTGACTTGCCAAACTTCCAGCTAACAAGGCGAGCTTATTAACCACTGAGCCACCATAGTCCCTATATTTGTTCAGTAACAGGCTTGCTTGGAACCAATCAAACATTATTCAAACAGGCTCCCATCCTTCTCTGGACACAGTTTAAATTAGAGGTGACCTTTCTTCTCCCCCACCCCAACTCTCTCATTCCAGCAGCCTTTGGAAGGATTTTCCTCCAGCCCAGAAACAGCAGGGACTTGACTGGAGAAGGGAGTTTCCTTCATTGATTTGTTTCTTTCTCCTTTAAAAGCCTCCAGGCTGTGTCTCCACTCTCAGACTCACTTCTGTAATGTGAGAAGGGAAATCTCTCCATAATGGACTGCCTAGTAACCAGAAAAACCAATGCAGTTCAGGAGGGCTGAGTACTTAGACAGCTTCGGAGAAGGAAAAACTAGACCTCAAATCTGAGTAATATAATTTTGTGTCAAAAATTATTCTGGGTTGAAAGGATTTTTGCTGAAGAAACTCCGCTCAGGGGACCCCCCCCCCAAATGAGGCTCCTTTCATGTCCCCAAGAGCTGGAACAGAGACAGCCACTCAAACTGTCATGCAGAACCCTGGTCTCAAACTGACAAACTGCCAACCTTCCAGAGAACAAGCCGCACTTAACCACTGAGCCATGGCTGCGTCAGGAGATATAATATACTGTGGAGGTTTCACTGCCCTTCCCTCATTTTGTTCCACAGTTTTGCCAGAAAAATACATTTTCCACATGCAGTTTCCCATTTTTTTTGGCTTTTAAGAAAGGTCGCCCTTGCTCAAAAGCCATTCAAACCCGACTCTAGGGTTCAGTGCTCATCTCCGTTTATAGCCAAAGAGCCAGTGCTGTCTGCTTCTGTAGATGTTTCCATGGACATGTGGCAGGCATGACTAACCTACTGGAGAGCATGGAATACTGTTACCCAAATGTAAGAGGAAATGTGCTTTTTATGAGTAAGGGAGATGCAGGCATTTGTGTTACTCCAAAGCACACTTCATGAAACTCAATATGACTTGCTTCTGCATAAGCACAGCACCACACTACAAGTCTCTGGGCCTTCTGAAATTCCAGCTACTGGTTCAAAAGAGTAAATAATAGAATTTGAGACTCCTTTAAATGTATGTGATGGAAAGACACTAATCAAAGATGCCTTACTAATCTGAATTGTCTTCCAGTGGTGCTCTACACAAAACATTTTTACCCAGACTTCTTTGGGAATTACTCGTTGCTACATTGGGTCTCTACCTCAGGTAAAAGTAAAGGTCGCCCTTGCTTGAAAGCCAGTGGTGTCTGACTGGGGTTCGGTGCTCATCTGTTTATAGCCAAAGAGCCAGCACGTTTCTGTGGACATGTGGCAGGCATGCCTAGATGCCAAAGCCCGTGGAACAGTTACTTTTCTCACCAAAGCGATACTTGTTTATCTTGCAATTTCTTGCTTTTGAACTGCTAGTTTGGCAGGAGCTGGGACAGGGGATGGGAGTTCACTCCATCATACAGGATTCAGGTTTTCCAGTTGTCAAGTTCATTGTCTTAATTACTAACCCACTGCAAACAAACTTTTGATGACAAGTTTGAAAAATTGCATGGCAGGGGTGGGGAGGAAGGTAAGGTAAGATCCCTCTACACCTCATCTGCTGTAGGCCACATAAATTTCTTGAGGCAGACCTGGCTTTCATGTATGTGCCATCATCATTTATAATTGTATACCAGTTTCCAAATCAAATTTGTAGCACTCCTGCCAAGTAGAAATGCCCAACCATCTTTGGCAAAGGAAGCCGTGGCAGTCCTTTTTGTAGTGATTTAAGTTAGTTACATTGATGTACTATGAAATAATCTTCTCAGGTTCCCATAAACGTAAAAAGATCTTTTGCAGTGCCACTAAAGGACTATGAATATAGCACTCACCATTGTTTCTGAAACAACCTCACAGATCCCTTTTCTTCAGTTTCCAACACACCCACGTTTTGTGTAGTTTGTGGGTTGTTTTCAATTGTTTTGTGGAAGGAATAATATTGTCAAACTTTGATTTTAAAAACGGCCAGCAGGGAAGGCCGATGATCATTGGCTAATGTCACACCATACAGTAGAACCCCTACTTATGTAAAACGTCTGTTCTGTAGGCTTTTGCTTTAATCGTTTTTTATGTAACTTGAAGAAAAACTCATAGGAAAAAATGAAATTTGTATGTAAATTGAAGCAAACTTATAGGGAAATGAATTGTTACATAAATCAAACCCATAGGGAAAAGACTCTTTATGTAACTCGAAGCAAATCCATAGGAAATCATGTAAATTGGGACATGATTTTAGCACAAAATCATTATGTAAGTCAAATTTTATGTAACTCGAGGCATATGTAGTCAGAGTTTTACTGTACTACTGTTTGCTACGAGGGCAAAAGCAACTGCAGAGCTATACAAAATATAATTTGCCTTTTTAAGGCATTGGTAATTCTGGCCTTGACTTCTAGACCTCTCTGAGATGCAAATCATTTTGTACATCTCATTGCTAAGCTCAAGGCATTAAACAAACTTGATTAGTAAAGGTTTCCCTTGCTCAAAAGCCAGTCGTATCCAACTCTAGGGTTCAGTGCTCATCTCTATAGCCAAAGAGCCAGCGGTGTCTGCTTCTGCTGTTTCCATGGACATGTGGCAAGCACTAGACACTGGAGCACACTGAACACTGTTTACCTTTCCACCGAAGTGGTCCCTATTTATCTACTTGCAATGTCTTGCTTTCAAACTGTTAGGCTGGCAGGAGCTGGGACAGACAGCTCATTCCATCTGTAGTACTCGGGAATTGAACTGCTGACCTCCTACCTTCCAGTCAGCATCTTAGCCATTTGATTAAATCTAAATAATTCAAATAAAACCTGTAGCCTGTCATTTAGGAAGCCAGACTGTTTCCCATGTGGAGACAGCTCCAGTTCAGGCTTATCACCTGTACTTAATACCCTTTAACAGCTGCACAAGTGATAAAAATTAATAGGCAGTCTTTATAATGGAGGCATTATGTTGGGAAAACTTCACCAATTAATTTTATTCTGCCATAAACCTTCTGTTAAGTAATTAAGATCACTTAGCCTTTATTAAACCAGCCTATAGGCACAAAAGCCAGTAAACCCCACAATCCACCAAGCCTAAATTCAGTGTTCTGGTGGTGGTATTAACAGTTGGCTTCATAAATAGATAATCTTGAAAAGAAATTTTGGGTTTTGGACTTCATTGGTAAACACAGATGTTTCTGCAGAATCCACCAACATGGGTAGGTTCCAACTGTACCTCATTGATGTTCTTACAACTCAGCTGTATCAGACCAGGGTTCAGTGCTCATCTGTTTATAGCCAAAAAGCCAGCTCCCGTCTGCACTTGCAGATGTTTTCATAGTCATGTCGCAGGCATGACTAGATGCCAGAGCGCATGGAATGCTGTTACCTTTCCCACTGAACTGGTACCTACTGTCTATCTACTTGAAATTTCTTCCTTTTGAACTACGGTAAGTTGGCAGCTGGGACAGGAACTCACTCCATTGCATGGCACTTGGGTCTTGAACTGCTGACCTGACGACCTTCTGGTCATCAAGTTCAGCATCTTAACCAACATAGTCCCTTATTTCATGTGTCAGAATTCCACCTTTTAATCCTTGTGTACAGGAAAATGGGACCATCAGGAGGAAAATAACTTAATGTACTGTACTTGTGTTTTATCGTTCAGCAACACCCAGTGTGTATGAGAAAGTATTTTTCTTCACGGCAGCTAACATTTTGATACATTTTGCTGGTATTTGAGACCAAACAGGAATGTACCAAAACTATGATCACTTGTCACTGATGAAGGAAAACAAGACTTTGGGCGAGTAGTAAATACAGGTGCTTGAAGAAACTGTCTTTGTCTTGCTTTATATCGGGTTCTCAACCTTTCAAGTCGAGGGCCAAGTCATGCTCCCTCAGACAGGTTCAGGGGTGGGCGGCCATTTTGTCCTACCTGCCACACAGGGCACTTCCAGGTGTGACAAGGGGAGGGGGGGCTACATGAAATGGTGTCACAGGCTGCATCCAGCCCTTGGGCCATAGGTTGAGAACCCCTGCTTTATGTAGTCATTAATTGTGCAACAGTAAAATAAAGTTTTTTTTTCTTTCCCCTTATTCCCTTTCCCCCAATGAATCCCAGGACACAAAAATGTGTCTTCAGTTTTATAGAAGAAAAATAATGATGATAATAAAAGCAAAGGAAAAACTAGAGCAAAAAAACCAGAACAAGTCAAATGGTCAATCAGGCAACAAGCCCCAACCAACACCTTCTGTTAAGGGAAATTTGAGCAGGTTTTTGTGGGGCAGGGGGTGTCTCCCAACAGTCCCACCCCACCCCTGGGCACACAGAGGTAGCAGGTTCAAAAGGACTCTGTCCCAAGTCTCTATTGGTTTCTTGCGCCATGAGGTAATAAAGCTATTGGACTGACTAGCAATGGGGCCCTCTGGTAAGTTGAGCGGAAGGATGAGTTGAAGGTCTGTGGGCCTCTCTTCTTCCAAAGAGGTCTCTCAACACCACCAGGACTCTTGTGCACCTCATTTATGAACATTCATTCTTGAGTTGGTGTGGGCAACTTCCAAAACCTAGACTCTTCTCCATTCCATCAATCATTCCAATTATTTTTCTTCTTGCAACATCATCTGCCTTTTGCCACTCTCTCTCGGTATCTTCTCACACCCAGCAACAGTTGTTTACAAACAAATATCCCTTCTCATGCAATGAACGGGTACTATTAAGTCCTTTTTTCTCCCTTCAATTATTTCTATTGGGTCTTTTATTCAATCTCTAGTTCTCAACCTTTTAAGCTGGGGCCCAGGTCACACTCCCTCAGATAGCTTCAGGGGCCAGGCAGCCATTTTGCCCTTCTGCCACATGGCACTTCCTGGTGCCGAGGGCTGCATCCGGCCCACGGGCCGCAGGTTGAGAATCCCTGCTTTAGAACTTCTAATGTTCTGGCATCTAATTATCCTCTTTCCACCCCATAATCCCTTTCCTCCAGTTTTTATTCTTCTAACGTAATATTCCTTTCTTCACATCTATTTAGTCTTCCTTATATTTTTCTTCCATTAGATGTGAAGTGGTACACCTTGTAGTCTGCTTTCCCATCAGGTTGTATTCCTCAATTTTCATTACTTTTGACTCTCCTCCTTAGAGAACCCTCCATTTGATCTTGTATATTTGGATTTCTGTTGGTTTTAACGAAGATTCCTGCCCACCCCAAATCTCCAATCCTATCTCCTTTATTCAGGTCATTCACCCTCCACACCCAACCAACTACACATTCATACTAGTGACTTTGCATCCTGTGAGGGAAAATACCCCTCAAAACTATACCTTCTATTAGAACAGGGTTATATTTGGTCCTCTAGAACCAGCCCTTTGTTCTGAAATGTAAGTAGTGGAAGAGGAAGAACTGACAACGGAACAATCATAAATGGCATTTCTGGGGTGTCCAAATCCAGTTTTCAGAGGGGATAAAGCAAAAATGGAAGCAGAAATTTGAATGTACACTTATGAGCTTTTCTGTACAACCCAAGGTTTTGGGCGTTTTTTTTTTAGCTTTTTCATACAGCAGACGACATCTGCTACTAATTTTGCATTTAGTCCACACGCCAACCTTCATCACTGTCCTTCTGTCTGCAAGGTGATTGTGTCACCAAAAGAATGAAACACACAGTGTACTACTCCTGGCAAAGTACAACTTCATTTTCCAATACTGCAGTAGTTTGTCTACATCTTTTTAAAGTGATGGGTAGCCTTCATGCAAATGTCATAGAAGTCCAGGGTTCTGGAAAATCTCCCATTGCACCCATTCAACTCAAATCTCTCATCTCACCAGGAGCCCTGGTGGCGCAGTGGGTTAAACTGCCATATTGTAACTAAAAGGTTGGGAGTTCAATCCTGGCCAGGAATCAAGGTTGACAGCCTTCCAAGGTTGGTAAAATGAGGAGCCAACACATTGGGGGAGGGGAAATGCTAATTAATTTGTAAACTACCCAGAGTGCACTAAGCACTATGGGGTGGTATATTTTAAATGATTGCTTTGTTCATAAACTTAATGATCACTTTTCCTTCCCTACCCATCCAACTGTAACTAACCTGTACAAAGCATTTGATAGTGGTTGGTAAACTTTCTTTGATGTTTGTCCATCATTTCCTTCTACCTACTAAGGAAGTTGGGGGGGCTGCAGTGGCTCTATGGTTAAGAAGCTTGCCTTGTTAGCTGGAAGGCCGGCAAGTTGGCAATTCAAGACCCAGTTACTGTATGATAGTTTGAGAGCCCGTCTCTGCCCCAGCTCTTGGGGACATGAAAAGGAGCCTCATTTGGGTGTCCCCGGAGCAGAATTTCTCCCACAAAAATCCTTTCAATCCAGAATAATTTCTGACACGAAATAATTATTACTAAGGAAGCTTCCAAGGAGCCACACAGGGCCTTGATTTAGTTTTAAACGACACGTGAGATTAAATGCACTATTAACTTTTGGTGTGACTGTTTAAAAAACAACTGGAGCAGTTTATCATGATCAGGACTATAGAGAGCAGAAAAAGGGATTTTAATTTTATCCCCATGCCATGGATACAATAAATATTCCTCCATCAATTGGAATCTATGAATGGGGTCTTTCCTCCTGAGGCTCAATCTGTGAAGAAAGATTTTCATTGAAACCACAAGGCGGAAAGGTTGCTATTCTTGTTTTAAGACAGAATTTTAAATGCAGTAATGAATTTAAACTAGCAATTCAACCCTGAGCTATAACATCTGTTTTCTATTATTTCTGGCCACCAACAGGCTATAGCAGTGATGGTAAACCTTTTGGAGACCGAGTACCCAAATTCAACAGGCTGCCATCCACACTGCAGAGGGGTGGGGTGAACTCTGTGTTAGGGGGAGGGAGGAAGCACTCCCATTGGGCTACTGGGAGGAGGCAGGGCAAACTCTGTGCTGGGGAGAGGGAGGAAGCGCTCCCATCGGGCAGCTGGGCAGAAGTGAACTGTGCTGGGAGAGGAAACACTTTCATTGGGCTGCTGGGCAGAGGGGTGGGGTGAACTCTGCTGGGGGAGGAAGCACTCCAATTGGGCTGCTATGCAGAGGGGCTGGGTGAACTCTGTGTTGGGGCGGTGGCACACATACCCACAGAGGACTCTGAGCACCATTCTGGCATGCATGCTGCAGGTTCGCCACCACTGGCCTATAGTGCCCCAGTTAATGGTGTCACCCAACGTGCCAACCTATTACCATGTTGTGAATTCCTTTCTCTAGTGAAATGTTACTTCTGTTCGGTTTGCACAACTCCTCCTTGCAGAGATGAACATGCAGTTTTGAAACCTGGCTGGTCTTGTTTTGTTGGATTGGTCAGAAAAGCCCTAGCTTAGTGATGATGGTAAAGGGGATAGAAAATTAACACAGAGGGAAGTATCAAGAATGACAAAAAATAGAGAAAATCAGAATGAGACTGGACAGAAACAAATGCAGAAAAGTGAAGAACAACAGAAAAGTGAAGACCTCCACATTCACAATGCAATTGTAATATGTATGACTTTAGGGTGAGCTGGGCTCACACAGCCCACTGGCCACTTTGCCCCAAAATGTATTCTAAGGAAACCAGTCCTGCAGAAGAGGAGGCAAGAAGTTTGTGCTTATTAATACTTCTCCTCTCCTCTAATACCTTGAACTTCCATCTTGGAAGCCCACCACCATTTCATCAGTAATACCTCGGATAACGCTAAGACTTGGTTCCACAAGTCTTGGTGTTACCCGATTTTTAGTGTTATCCGATGCATGTTAAAATCCTATGGGATGGATCGGATAACGTTAAAGCTCCATAGAGATACATTGTAACCGCACAGGCTTCAGCGGTTGTTATCTGATCCATCCCATAGGACCTTAACGTTATTCGATCCAATTCTGCTCCCCAGATTACTTAACATTATGGGATTTTAGCGTTATCCGAGGTAAGCGTTATCCGAGGTATTACTGTACCATATTCTGTTAGATTTGTCCCCATCCTCCCAAATGGCAGGGTACCATCAAATGGCAGGGTACTGCTCATTGAAGACAGTGGGCCAGATAAACATCTGCTTTTCTGGAATAGTAGCCGCGTTATTCTGTTTCAAGCATGTTGAAGAGTAAACAAACCAAAACCAACAATGTAGCACTTTAAAGACTGAAAACAGGGTTTCTCAACCTTTTCAAACTGGGGGCCGGGTCACACTCTGTCAGCTTTGAGAGCCGGACGGCCATTTTGCCCTGCCTACACCATAGGGGTGGCCATTTTGTCCCAACAGCTTCAAAGGAATGGCTATTTTGTTTCTTGAATGCGTTTGGGGAGCCACATGAAATGGTACCATGGGCCAGATCTGGCCTACAGGCCTTAGGTTGGGAACCCCTGCTTTAAAGTGCTACAACAGTTTGGTTTGGTTTACTCTCCGTTATCCCCTTTTCTGATTCAGACGGTAGCCATCTTCATACCCGGGGGAAATTATTCAAATGGAGAGGCAATTGTTGGGACTTTTTCATCCGAGGGAACACCAACTCTTGCCGTGACTGGAGCGAAAACGGCACTTTGTACATCCAGATATCTTCAGAGAGATTCCAGAAAGGATGTTGCTGTCCTTCCCTCTGTCTCGAGTAGACGTCAGTCTGGGTCCAAGTCTTTGATTGTTTCTCCATTTTTTAAAACAACACATTTAATCTCAGCAGGAAGAGACCCCACAGTTTGCCAAGCTGGAATCATCCCATCGTGGAGAGGCCAACTTAAGATTCATCGCACAAACATCTTTCCTTGTGTCTTACAAGAGACTTGTCAACGTTGGTATCTTGGACGGCAGCCCGTGATATGAGGCAGTGAAATGCCACCTTGGATCTCCCTCAAGACAGGTTCCCTCTTCTTCTCCTCCTGTGTCCTGATCAAACCCTGGACTGCCAAAACGAAGCCACTTTCTTCGCTTTGTTGTTGCCCAAACCCAAGTCCTCATCGGTACATGTTTCTAACAGAAATTGGCAGACCGGTAATTGAGCCGGATTCTGTATCTCTGTGAAGTGGGATCCAGCAAATTAAGGATTGCAGGTGCCACATTAGCTTATTCCCACAACCCATCTGAATAGATAATGGGGTATCCCCCCCTCCCCACCTGTGTCACCACACTGGGTCCCATTTTTTTAGAATTGCTTCTGGGTTATTCAGGGGCAGGAAACAATGTCTTGGATCATGCTGGGTGCATCCTGAATTATCTTCCCCCGCAACAACACTGCCACCTCAAACCCCTTAGAGGTGCTGTAATGTATTCCCACCCCACCTCCCACCCCCCTGGTTCGCAGTCATTTCCTGGTGGCGGGGGGGGGGAGGGATCTTTTCCCGCTCAGATAAGTTCAGTACTGGCACTTCTCTCTTTCTCCCTCCGGAAGACAGGAGGAAGATGAAAGAGACGGGTGGAGTGAGGGGATGGCTTGGAGAAATCAGTTGGAGGTGTCAGAGTGGACGCTGCCAGGACCTTCTGTTGGCGAAGTCACAGAGGAAGGGGTGGCTGCCTCCTGCCAGCCTCCATTGGCCTAGTGAAGAAGAGAAGACCAGTCAATTCATCCTCCTAAGCCAGTGGTGGTGAACCTATTAGAGACCAAGTGCCCAAGTGCTGGGGGGAAGGAGGAAGCACTCCCATTGGGATGCTGGGCAGAGGGGTGAGGTGAACTCTGTGCTGAGTGACGGCACACGTACTCACTGAGAGTGCTCCCTCTAGGATGCGTGCCATAGGTTCGACACCACTGTCCTAAGCAATAGGCAGATAATCAGTCTCACTCCTAGGTAAAGGTCAAGGACACTCTTGCTCGGAAGCCAGTCGTATCCGATTCTAGGGAGCAGTGCTCATCTCCATTTACAGCCCAAGAGCCAGTGCTGTCTGCATCTGCAAATGTTTCTGTGGCCATGTGGTAGGCATGACTAGACAGAATGCTATTACATTTCCTACCCAAGTGGTACCTGTTTATCTACTTGCAATTTATTCAGCTGGCAGGAAGCTGAGACAGATCAGAGTTCCAGTGCACACAGATATCCATTTATTTGCAATATTTCTGTATTGTGCTTTCTGCTTACTGTAGTTTTTGAAACCCTTTCAAATTCTACAATGCCCCCAGAAAATCACAACCAATTAATAGCAAAGAAAGGAAAAAAGGGAAATGTTGTTTTAAAAACAAGCTAAAACTACTTTAAAAGCAAAAATTCTTGCACAGCAGTTATGTTTTTAAAAGAAAAGGTAAAGGTCTCCTTTGCTCTAAAGCCAGTCATGTCTGACCCTATGGCAGGGGTGGCCAACTTAATTAGACCCAAGATCTACTGTTTACTGAGGAAACCCTGTGCAATCTACTACCACGCCATGGGCGTGGCCGACGTCATGACGTCATGGGCGGAGCCGACGTCATGACGTCATGGGCGGAGCCGACGTCATGACGTTGTGGGCGGGGCCAAAAATAAAAATAAATAAATAAAACAAGGGAGGGGGAAGGGGGGATTCGCCCTCCCTGACCCAGAATCAGGAACAATAAAAACCGGAGGGGAGGCTCCTCCGCTGCTCTACCCGGTCTTTCCTCTCTCTCTCTCTCTTTCAGCGCACAGAGCCAGGCACCTGGTCTCGGCACCAGCGCCCATTTCGCGGCGGCGAAAGGAAGCGCGACGGGGAGGGAAGGAGGGGAAGGGCTGGCTGTGGGGTGGACGGCCTGCAAACTCACCTCTCCTTCCCGTCTCTGCCCTACTTGGGTAGGGCCGCCGCTAGGAAAACGACTGCTTCCCTCCCTGCTCCTCCCGGTAGCCCCGGAGGGCGGGGACTCTTGGAAAATGGTGGGCGAAAGTGTGGCGGCGTCGCCAGCCTTCTCCTCCACGGAGCCGGTGCTGGCTATGAGGGCGGCGGCTCCGGTTCCTCCTGCTGCCTGCCTGCCTGCTCTGCTTCCTCCACGCCTTGGCACCTCAGGATGGCCAATGTCTTGGGCTTCCTCCTTTCCCCTCTCCTGGCGTTCTCGACTAGGCCAGTTGCAGCTCCGGCAAGCGCCAGCCACCTATGCGAGTCGGCCGGGCTCTCCCCACCCATGGAGGCTTCAGTCAGCTCCGACCGCGCTGACTTCCGGTGGTGCACAGGCCTCGCCTGCCTCTGCGGCCCCTCATTTTATTCCTCCTCCTCCACTGCCTGCAGCCCTGTGGAAGACAAGCCCCCATGCCCAGGGGACGCCCGGCGGGCCGCGCCGCCGCCTGCAACTTCCTCCTCCGCCGGGCGCCGCAGCCAGAACCGGGCCAAAAAGGCCCAAGGAGGAGGCCACAGGCACCCGGCGGAGGCGGCAGCGGTGTGCCTAGCCGGGCGTCCCCAGGGCATGGGGCTTTTCGGCAGCAGACGCCCCAGACAAGCCTCAATGTGCCCCGGGGGAGGTGCCCTCCTCTGAGGGCTGGTGGTGCCGCTGCCGCCGCCCTGAAAGCTCCAAAATCCTGGCTAGTAGTCCAGTCGATCCGGAGTCAACGTTTGAGGCGTCCGGTTCCGCCTCACCGAAAGAATTTTTTTTTTAAATCGGAGCAAAAATGGCTCCAATTGACTGCGCATGTGCAGTCAATTGGAGCCATTTTTGCTCCGATTTTAAAAAAAAATTCTTTCGGTGAGGCGGAACCGGACGCCTCAAACGTTGACTCCGGATCGACTGGACTACTAGCCGGGATCGACCGGTCGATCGCGATCGACCGGTTGGCCACCCCTGCCCTATGGGGTAGCCTCCGTCTATAGCCAAAGAGACAGTGTTGTCTGTGTTTACAGACATTTCTGTGGCCACGTGGCAGGAATGACTAGGTGGGGAATGCTGTTACCTTTCCTGCTGAAGTTATCTATTTATCGACTTGCAATTTCTTGCTTTTGAACTGCTTAATGGATCATAAACCATAGTTTAGAGCAGGGGTTCTCAACCTACGGCCCAGGGGCTGGATTTAGCTCACTGTGCCAGCTCCCGCCCTTGCTCCAGCTGCCGGCAGAATTGGCCGTGGATTCATCTAGGGCCATCTTAAATGCATTTATGATAGCTGTAAATGAGTCCGCAGCCTTCATAAATGTGTTTATAACAGCCATAAATGAGTGCGGCCTTTGTAAACATGCTTATGACAGCCGTGAATGAGTCCGTGGCCGTTGTAAATGCATTTACAACACCCACGGACTCATTTATGGTAGACATAAACAGCAGAGGGGCAACCAGGCTGGCCCCCTCAACTGTTCAAAGGAGTGTGACCCGGCCCCCAACTTGAAAAGGTTGAGAACTCCTGGTTTAGAGAGAGGGAGCTATGGGCAGCTAATGGGTCAGCATGAGGATTCCTTAGAAGCTGAACATTGTTACAAAAGATATTTGGTTTGATCTGGCACAATCCACACCGGAAAAGCATCAATTCTGTGACAATTATATCTCTTTCTGGCCCAGACTCACCCTCATTTCTCGTGGACTGTACATCTGGCTAGCGGCCATACTGTCCCCATAGCCGCCGGGACCCATGGAGTGACGCATCGATTCCACCTGGAATAGGAAACCACACAAAATGCAGTGTGACAGACTGAGCTGGCCTCTGGAAGGCCCAAATGATGTAGGTCTCCTTCCTTGCTAGCCAAAGGGAACCAGGAGGCAGGGAAGAAGCAGCTTTAAAGGCTCAGCACTATCTTTATGTTATACTATGGAAATACAGTGAACCCCCCACTTTATGGATGGCTCTCTTACCAGGAAACTCACTTCAGGAAAAGAAATCCATAGAAAATAACAGTCTGCTTCAAGGGGAAAAAATCGCTATATGGAACTTTTTTGAGCTATTCCGATGCTTCCCACAGCGGTGGGAGAGTGTTTGGAGCATTATTTGTTAAGCTAGTTTTTGGTTGGTTTTATTTGTTAAGCGAAGTGAACATTCAGAGAAAATTCTGCTCTTTAAGCGAGTTACTCTTTAAGCGAGATTTATTTATTTATTTATTTATTTAGATTTATTATCCCGCCCCAATCAGGCGAACCTGACTCTAGGCGGCTTACAGAAATTCATAAATTAAAACCTTAAGGTGCTCTTTATGGGAGGTTTGACTGCACTAAATTAATTAATTTTACCATATTTTCATGTATTTTATTTATTGAAACTCACTAGCAGCTTCTGCATTTTCCACCCCCAACTTATACTTGGGTCACTCTTATTTTCCTAGTTTTAAAGGTCCAAATTAGGTACGTCAACTTATATTTGGGACGACTTATGCTTGAGTATATACAGGTAAATAAATAAATAAACATGGGGCAGGATGTAAATGTAATTAGTTTTGCTATCAGCCTGGAATGGGAAGAACTGACCTGAGATGTAGGGTAGGAATCTCCATTTAGACCCTGAAGGCCCATAAACATGTCCCCAGAGTTGGAGAGGTTGAAGGATCCGCCCGAGCCTGCCAGAAAACAGAAGACGGGGTTGGAGGGGGAAGACAGTGGGGTGAACGGGATGTGGGGGAAATGCAGATCCTCTATATAACAAATGAAAGGTTAACAACAACATCAACAGTGCAAAGATAACGAGTTGGAGAGAGAGAGAGAGAAAAAGAAAGAGAGCAAGCCAGAAAAAAAACGACTGGTCAGCAGGAGGAACCCAAAATAGGAGATCACAAATTCTAGCGGCAGGGAAGCAGGAGGGGAAATGGGGACGCCTACGCCTTCTGCACCCAGAAAGGGGGCACTGCCTGGGAGGAACAGGATTAGAACCTCCGGTACTCGGAGGGATCTCCATGGAGTTCTCTGCCTCTCGGGCTCTTCTAGAGGACTCCTGCACCAACATGGGGTGTAGTGGAGTAAGGGGTGGTGGTGGTGGGGTGTTTTTCTGGGGGGTGGGGAGGCGATGGGGGAGTTACCCGCGGAGGAGGGGGTGTTGGGAGAGTCGCCCCCACTCTGAGCGGCGCTGACTGCCGTTTTCACGGCGTAAATATTGGCTTCCTCTTGGAACTTGCCGATATTCTTCTTATAGCGGATGCGCTTGTTCCCGAACCAGTTTGAGACCTGGAAGGAGGGAGGGGGCAAGAGGGCAAGGGCAGATCAGAGTGGAAGGAGTTGGGGTGGGAGGGCAGGGTTGGGGGGGATGAGGGGAAAACAAGGGAAGGGGAAAGCGGAGGGAGGAGGGGAATTACGTATTGACAGGTCAGCCAAACAAGAATCCTACCCCCGCCTCCTCCCGAACCAACCACGGTCCCGTTGTGTGCCGCCTACTTGTCCCAGAGACTATCCATGGGGCCCTGGCATCATCATCACCATCATCATCTCAGGCCTGATCTCTACACTTGGACTGGTACCTGTGAGACGGTGATGCCACATTTCTTCGCCAGCTCCTCCTTGGCTTCTTCACTGGGGTAGGGGTTGCTCAGGTGGGAGTAGAAATATTCATTGAGCACCTCCGTGGCCTGCTTGCTGAAATTGCGGCGCTTCCGCCTGGCAAAAAAGAATTAGAAAAGAAGTGGGCACAAGAGATACCACAAAGGGGGGGGGAGGGAGAAGGTGGCCATTTTGGAGAAAGACAGAGACCAGGGTGTGGGGGAGAGAGAGGAAAAATAAATTGGATCAGGAAGGGGAGGGAGGGGATACAACAGAGACTAGGAATAGTAAGGCAGTGTTAGTACAGTGGAACCTCAGTTAACAAATGGCTCAGTTAACATAAAAATCGCATAATAAAAGGAAATCCATAAAAATAGTGGTTCGACTTACAGAATTTTTTCAGAAAGTATTAATTGGTTTTCAATGCATTCCTGTGCAAAACCACGTTTTGTTTAAAGTATTTTGGTTTTCGATGCATTCCTGTGGGAAATTTGGTTAAAGAAATTTTTGCTGTAAGAAAGATCCCAGAGAATGAATGCATTAATTACGTTAACTGAGGTTCCAATGTAAAGGAAAAGGAGCCAGTAATTACCACAACTGGCCACTAGAGGGTGCTGTCAGAAATATGCAGAATATGCATTGAAAACCAAAATAATACCGTAAGTTCCGGAGCTCAGTAAAAGTCAAATAAATGTCTTTCATCTGTTCAAATCTCTTTATAAAGTGGCCAAAATGCAGCGAAAAATTCCAAAGTGCACTTTATGAAGAGTTTAACAGAAAAAACACGAATGTTTGGCTTTTTTCTGAGTTCCAGAACGGATTGTTTGCTTTTTGATGCATTCCTGCCGTCCCCACTGGAATCGGCCGTGGACTCATTTACAGCCATGCAAATGCATTTGTGTCAGCTGTAAATGAGTCCATGGCTGTCATAAATGTCTCTATGGCAGCCATCGAAGCATTTTACAGTAGTGTTTACAGCGGGGGAACCACCAGTCCTGCCTGCTCAACGGTCTGAGGGGCGTGGCCCAGCCAGCGGCCGAAAAACATTGAGAAGCCCTGACTTAGAGAAGGGGACCTGTAATATTTGACTTAGGAAGCAAGGCCAGCCAAACATTCTGCAGACACTTCAATGACATAACAACCTGGCATCCAGGAACCGGGAGCGCAGGATCATGACAGCCTCACACGTGCTTTGCTTCAGCTGCATCTGGATGGAGCTGAACTTCCGGTGGATGATGCTGACCATCCGCTCAATCTCCTTGGGCGACACAGGACGGGTGCGGCTCTGCTCGCGAAGCAGGTTCATCACATGGGTTGTGAACTCATTACAGGCCTGTGGAGGAGGAGGAGCAGAAGGGCAACCAGTGAGTAAACTGGAAGAATCAGGATCTGAACTGGCAGCAATTGACAAGAACTGACACAGAGGGGGTAGGGGTGTTTGCTCAGTCACATTGTTGAAATGTCCAATTTTGGGCATTCGCTTTATTATGGATACAATTAAATATGATCCATAGGGCTTAACTGCTAAGGGTAGCAAAAAAAAAAATTGGGAATCAGGATTTCACAACAGAAGTGAAAGGTCACCCTTACTCAAAAGCCTGTCATATCCAACTCTAAGGTTTGGTGCTCATCTCCGTTTACATTCAAAGAGCCAGTGCTGTCTGAGTCTACAGATGTTTTCCTGGTCATGTAGCAAGCATGACTACTGTAGATGGAATGCTGTTGCCTTTCCTGCCAAAGAAATACCTATTTATCTACTTGAAATTTCTTGCTTAGAACTAATAATAATTTTGTTTCAGAAATTATTCTGAGTTTAAAGGATTTTTGCAGAAAAAACTCCACTCACAGAACGCCCAAATGAGGCTCCTTTCATGTCCCCAAGAGCTGGGACAGAAATGGGTGCTCAATCCATCATGCAGTACCCAGGTCTCGAACTGCCAACTTGCCAGCCTTCCAGCGAACAGGGTGAGCTTCTTAACCACTGAGCCACCGCAGCCCTACTTTAGAACTACTAGGTTGGCAGAAGCTAGGACAAACAACTGTTCTCACTCCATCACACACTGTTCAGGTCTCAAACTCTTGACCTTCCAACCTTCCAGTGGTCAAGCACACAAAGTCCTCCTCAGCCCCAGGCCAGGATTGATGAAGCTACTGTCCCCCATCAAGATGGATTCAAGTGGGATTTAATCCACTTGGGGACCCTCACCTTTCCCTGTGGTCAGGTTAATTAACTGCTGTCCAACAATAGGCATTGAGTCGCTGGCAGTAGGGTCTACCCTGACCAAACTATCTATGGTGATAGTAGACCTTACTGCCCCATGCAATAACTAATCATAACTGAGGCACACTCCCTCGTTCATTCATTCATCTATTCCATTCCATTCCTTCACATTTATACCCCACCTCACCCCCACCCTTTTGATGTGAGCACCACTCCGGACGCCTTACAATATATATAAAATCCAAATAAATATAATGTGTATTTTGTT
The DNA here is from genome assembly GCA_030440675.1 of Furcifer pardalis. Lineage (NCBI taxonomy): Eukaryota > Metazoa > Chordata > Lepidosauria > Squamata > Chamaeleonidae > Furcifer > Furcifer pardalis. Next base: position 162,550,445 of record CP126893.1, on the reverse strand, counting down.
ACATATTATAAGCCACCATGAGTGGTACTTGCATCAAGAGTGGGATTTAAATGTGAATGAATGAATGAATGAGTTATTAATTAATTAGGGACAGCAGTGGTATCCAGCCAGCAAGGTTCTACTCCTGGGTTATGAATGGTTATTACTAGATCATTTTATTTTGATCTTTTTTATACATCAGGGATGCCCAAACATTTCAGGCCAGGGTCCACTCAGGTGGTTGAGCGGGCCGGTCATGTGGTTCCTCCCACTGGAAGCGGAAGTAAAATGTGCCAATGCATGTGCAAAACGCTGCCATAAATGCACCACGGCTGTCTTAAACACATTTATAACAGGTGTCGATGCTTTACAGTATTCTGTGCCTGTGTGGGCATTTTACCTCCGCTTCCGGGAACGCCGCAGGCAGCATGGGCTGGATTATTAGGCAGTGTGGGTCGGATCTGGCTGGTGGGATATATGCTTACACATACACCCCTTGGCCTTCTCCATGGCTACTTGCACACAGACCAACACTAAGAGCTGCAAACCACCTCACCTGCTCATACTTCTCCAGCTCAGAGTGGTAGATCTGGCGGATCTGTGAGAGCTTGTTGCGGTAGTCGGAGTGCTCAATTGAGTTGTCCGGAGACACCCCTCCTGCCGCCGCTGCAGCTGCCGCCGCCGCCGCTGAGCCCCCTCCTTTCTCGGGTCCAGCCACCCCTTCGGCCAAGAGCATGTTATCCAGACGCATCAGCTGGGGGTCAACCGGTTCCTCCTCCTGCGAACTTCGGATGCTGAGTCCTGAACCAAGAAGGAGAGGATGGGGTTAAGTGTGGGAGCTGATCCCCCCCCCCATGTCTTGCCCCATTTCCCTCCACATCCTTGGTGGGCTCCCCCCCTCCCCAAACCCCCTCCTTTCTTCACCCCCTATGGTGCCTCTTTCCTCTTGCTAGGCAGGAGACTAGGTCACCACCAGGTCGTTGCTATAGCGACGGAAAGGGGATGGCGGCAATTTTTTTCCGGCCTAGCCTAAGAGTTAATTTATTTTTGTGGGGATGGGGGTGGGAGAGAAGAGAAAAGAAGGGAGTGGGGTAACGAGAGCAATTCCAGCGGCTCCCAACATGGGGCCCAAGTCCCACAGAAAGACTTCAATTCCCAGAAGCCTAAGACCAGTACATTGGCTGATCACTACTTTTGGGGGACTTGACTTAGGATTCTGGGGACTGAAGTCCAACCCCCCCCCAAAAAAAAGTTGGGAACACACTGAATTAGACTTATATGCCACCCCATAGCACTTAGTGCACTCTCTGGGCAGTTCGCACGTTAATTAGCATCTTGCCCCCAACATGCTGGGGACTCATTTTATCCCCCTTGGGAGGATAGAAGGCTGAATCAACCTGGAGTCCCATCAGGTTTGAACCCACAATGTTTTGGCTTCAATACAGCAGTTTTGACTCCTGCGCCACCAGGATAAAGAGACCTGAGCCCCCCCCCCTCAAAACCCCCCCAACAGCGATCCAAAGAAGAAACCTTTTGGCCACAGACCAAGGTCTCCTCCAGACAGACAAACAAGGGGGCTACTCATTTTGGTTTTTTAGGAGCACCCAGAGGCACATACAGGGTGGCCCGTGCGTCCCTACCTGTCCATATGTATTATAATTTTGTTTCCAGAGAAATATGGCTGATGTAAGCCCATTTGCACTTGAAGAGCATATTGTGACAAGTATGTGAGTACATGAGTGCAAGAATACTGGTGACACCATGGATACAATTAAGTGGCAAATTTAGAAAAAGATTCAATAGGGACTTACAGGCCACCCTGTATATTTTTGGCAGAAGAAGTTTTTGAAAATAGCTTCCATGTACTGTATATTTAACCGTGAATGTCTTCATTGCTAGAAAGCCAGTTGTGTCTGACTCTAGGGTGTGGTGCTAATTTCCACTTATGGCCAAAAAGCCGTGCTGTTTGCGTCTGCAGAAGTTTCTGTGGTCATGTGGAAGGTGTGACTAGACACTGGAGCGTACATAACGCTGTTACCTTTCCCGCTGAAGCAGTACCTGTTTCTCTACTTGTAATTTCTTCCTTTGGAACGGCTAGGTTGGCAAGCTAGCCACCATAGTCCCCAATGTATATTTAGCAGAGCAAACAAACAAAAAGATAGCAACAAGAGCAGTTGACTCACGGAAAGTGGAAAAGAGCAACCAACAGCTTTGACCGAACTGTGTCCCTTTAATTATGTCAGAGAGGAAACAAAACAATTTTTTTAAAAAAAATCTGTCTTTTGATTTGTTTACTCTCTGATATGCTTGCACAGACTAACACAGTTACTACTTCAAAAATTCCTTTAATTATGGTTTACTACAGTGGGACTGCGGTGGCTCAAGTGGTTAAGCCGCTGAACTCGATGACTGAAAGGTTGGAGTTTGATTCCTGAGTACTGTTCTGCATGACGGAGTCAGCTCCCATCTCTGCCCCAGCTCCTGCCAACCTAACAGTCTGAAAGCAAGAAATTGCAAGTAGATAAATAGGGACCACTTCGGCGGAAAGATAAACAGTGTTCCGTGCATTCCGGTGTTGAGGCATGCTAGCCACATGTCCATTGAAAAATCTGAAGATAGCACTCGCTCTTTGGCTATAAATAGTGATTAGCACTAAACCCTAGAGTTGGATACGACTGGCTTTTGAGCAAGGGCAACCTTTACCTTATAGAGAAACTACAATTTGGGGAAAGTTACTTTTGGGGTGGCAATTCCCAAGCCCCTACAAGCCAGCTGGCAGAAGCAGCAAGCCATAGGAGCAGGGGGAGGGGGGATTTATTCATTAAAAGATAGGAGCAGGAAAGGGGTAAATATGTCCACTCCCTGTAGAGTAGTTGATCAGTGTGTAAGACAGACCTAGTTTTGATATGAGCCACTTGAAACATGAGCATGGTCCAAAGACTGCTGTTCCCAAGAGGGAGTGACGCAGGCTAGTTCAAAAGTAGGCAAATATAGTAACAAACCTGTTGGGAGAGCCTACGAAGGGCCTGATAAAAAGAAAAAGAAAAAAGCCAGGCACTGCAAAACCAATGTAAACAAATTCCCAAGTTGCAAAGAAGAGGAATCTACACACACAAGGAGAGGCAGAGAAGGGGAAGCTACAAGATCAGCCTTCCCAGTTCTATCATATCCACACTTCTCTCCCTCCTCCCTCCTCTCCTTTTCCCTTCAAAGCGAGGCAGGAGGCAAAAGGAGCCTGCAGCCACTACCCCCGATGGCGAACCTTGGCACTCCAGACGTTCTTGGACTTCAATTCCCAGAAGCTCAAGCCCCCTGTGAATCCACACAAATGGGTTTACTGTGATTCATCCGACCCGTGCTGCCCTCGTCGCTCCCGGAAACGGAAGTAAAATGTGCCCTTATGCGTTGTACTTCCGTACGCAGAAGTAAAACGCACTCCTACAAGGGCATTCAAGAAACAAAATGGCCACCCCTTTGAAGCTGTTGTGCAGGCAGAGCAAAATAACCACCTGCCCCCCCCCCCCCAAAGCTGACTGAGAGAGCGTGACCCAGCCCTTGGCTTGAAAAGGTTGGGAACCCCTGCTCTAAGATACATATTAACATGCCAAATACTGTACTGTATCGTATTGGGAACAGTTGGCTCCGCTCTTACAATACAAGGCAAAACCAATCACAGAAAGAGCCTCCTCGAAGATTGTGCTATTTTTGAACCACAACAGGGTTTACCCTAGAAACGGCAACCTTCTGTTGTTGGCTAATCTTTCTCACACTGAGTCAGGCAAAAGGAATTGCAGAACGAATTCACCAAAAGGTGCCTTAAATATGGCGGTTCCACGTCCAGCCTAGACATGGAAGACGTGCAAAAAAACACCTCATACAAAGGAAACCCATTCCCATCTTATGCTACCAGTGTCAAACATGGACACTTACAACAAAACATAAGCAAAAGTTGGTCACCATGGAAATGAGATGTCTGAGGAAGGCTGCTGGAGTGACTAGAAGGGATAAAATCAGGAATGAGATTATAAGGGAAAGGATTGGAACAGAACCAATCTTAAACTACATCCATAGACGACAAATAAAGTGGTTTGCCTATCTAGAATGTCTTGGAAGTCCATACTTTACAAGGTCTATGGGGAAAGAGGAGAAGGACAAAGACCACAAGAAAGACCCAGAGGAAGGTAAAGAGGTACCATTACAAGAACACCATATAACACCAGTAGAGGCTGCTAGAAATGTCAGTACAAAAACCATGCATCTCCCTCAAAACCCAATGGAGTAAAAGAGAAAGCAAAGAAGAGATTGTTAATGAGATACCCTATAATATAATGAGTTACAGTACTGGGGGTTACAAGACCAAGTTTCTGAAGCCAACTGAGACACACAAACACACAATCATTGGGTGACTTTGATCTAGCCACCCCCCCCCCCACTCCCGTCTTTCTCAACTTGATTCACCTCACAGGTTTGTTTCGAGAGGAGAGCAACGCAGGTTGCCTTGAGTTCACTGGATGTAAAAGTGGAGATATACAAATATAAATAAGTTAACCTGGTGTGTGATGGTCCATGGGGTTGCAAAGGGTCAGACTCAGCTGTGCGACTGAACAACAACAACCAATCAATAGCATCTTCAAAGAATAAGAAGAAAAAAAGGTGGCCGGAAGTTCTAAAAAACACCATGCATGAAAAGCAAAAACTTAAAATTCAATGTGTAAATATGGTGAGTTTTAAAAAGGAACTCCTAGTCTTCAGGTAGCTGTCGTATTCTTAACTTTCTTTTCCAAAAGCATGGAGGCTAACTAGTTGCCCTTTCAAATCTGTCCCAGAAGACACAAGGAGCTTTTTCAGTTTTTTAAAAAGCTTTTTCTTTTTGTTAAATCCATTTTTTAAACCTTTAATTAAGCCCTTGGTAATAGAGTAGACCATACTGCCGAGTGTCAGGTGGTGGTTAACTAACCTGGCATCCCTGAGGACTAAGGAGTTGAAGTCCACACGGAAGGGTGATGGACCCCAAGTGGATTAAATCCCACTTGAATTCATCTTGATGGAGGGCAGCAGCTTCATCAATCCTGGCCTGCGGCTGGTTTATTTATTTATCGCATTTATATCCCGCCCTCATCCAAAGACTCAGGGCGGCTTACAAAATTTAAAAAACACAATTAAAACACATTTAAACGTCAAACAATTTTAAAAGTTAAAAGTCCGATGAGGACTTTGTGCGCTAAAAGGGCACAGGACCAGAAAGTGACGCGCAGAACTGGATCAGTGGTACGGGGGTCATACTGCAATGCAGAAGGCAAGTGGAAGGCCACTTCCTTATATTCTCAGGCTAGTCTTCATGGTACAGATAGACAGAAAGAGCCTCCTCAAAAATTGTATTATTTTTAAACCACAATCAAGCATACCTTGGTAATGGTAACCTTGTGTTGCCAGCTAATTTTTCTCACACTAGGTCAGGTCAAAAGAGCTGCAGAATGGACTCGCCAAAAGATGGCTTTGTTTTGGCAGTTTCATGTCTGGCCTAGACGTGGAAGAAAAACACTGGAAAGAAATAATGAGTGGGATGATTTAGATCAGGAGTGGCCAACCTGCAGTCCGTAAGCCGGACCCAGCCTATGGCACCATGTCATATGGCCCGCCACCATCCTCGTTGCTACTAGAAGTGGTGTTTACAACAGTTGTAGAACGCACCCACACAAATGTGCCCGCGCCTGCATGGAGGCTGCCGTAAATGCACCTGCAGCTGTTGTAAACATGTTTACGACAGCCGTGGACACATATTATGGTGGCGTTTACAGCGAGATGAACCATGAGACCGGCCTGCTCTGCTGTCCAGGGGGCGTGGTCTGGCCCATGGTGCGAGAAGGTGGGGAACTCCTGGTTTAGATGAATGAGCAGAAGAGCTGCTAATAAAATCTGCAGAGGCTAACAAATTGAGAAGTGCAACTAATACTTCATGGAACAGATCTCATACTCATGATGATTGTATGAAATTACAGAACTAAGTCTACATGAATAAAATGAAGTGTAATAGAATTGTGATCTTAGTAGCCCTTGTGGCCCAGTGGTTAAAACAGGGATTCTCAACTTGAGGCCCGCAGGCTGGATGCGACTCACGGCACCATTTCATGTAGCCTCCCACGGCCTACACCACACCAGGAAGTGCCATGTGGTGGAGGAAGGGCAAAATGGCCGACCGTCCCCTGACACTGTATGAGGGAATGTGACCCGGCCCCTGGCCTTAAAAGGTTGAGAACTCCTGGGTTAAAACATACCGTAGAGCCGAAGCCACAACTGCTGGGGTTGTGAGTTCAATCCTTATGGAATCCAGGTTGACTCAACCTTCCATCCTTCCAAGGTCAGTAAAATGAGTAAATTGCCTTGTAAACTACCCAGAGAGTGCTTTAAGCACTATGGAGTGGTATATTATACCGTAAGAGTAATTCCTATTGCTACTAGTAGGCCACCAGCTGAATGTGGATCAGCAGTGAGATAACAGGAGCAAATATCTTATGCTGTCAAGATCAAGAGAAGTTTGTTTTTTGTTGTTCAGTCCCACAGTCGATTCCGACCCTTTGCAACCCCATGGACCACTGTCCGCCAGGCAAGAGAAGTAGCGGTATCCATTCTCCTTTCATCAGCCCTCATTGGGAGAACTGTGTCCAGTTCTGGCCCAGCAGTTTAAGGAGGACACAGTAAAGGTAAAGGTCGCCCTTGCTCGAAAGCCGGTCGTATCCGACTCTAGGGTTCAGTGCTCATCTCTGTTTATAGTCAAAGAGCCAGCGCTGCGTTTTATAGACATTTCCATGGACATGTGGGAGGCATGTCTAGACACTGGAGTGCACAGAACACTGCTTACATTCCCACCAAAGTAGTACCTATTTATCTACTTGCAAAGTCTTGCCTTTGAACTTCTAGGTTGGCAGCAACTGCTGACCTGCTGACTGCCAGCTCAGCATCTTAACCACGTGAGCCACTGCAGTCCCAGACAAACTACGATGTGATCACAGGAAGGCTTTTGTGGTGCTAAATGGTCTGGAAACAAACCCCTTGGAGGAATGTTTGAGGGACATTGGGTCTGCTTAGTCTGAAGCAAATAGACTGGTGGTATCAGAGCCATCTTCAAATAGGTGACGGCATGTCACATTTAAGCCAGAGCTAGCTCATTTTCTCCTGCCCGGAGGGTTAAAATCTAAATTACTAGAGCCAGATTGTTGAACCAGAACTTCAGCAGAATATTATCAAGATCTGAGATTGAGATTAAAGCCAGAAATGTAGAGAACATTTTGGCAGAGAGGAATGTCTTGAGGTTAAGAATGCTTTGACACTGAAAGATAAGGACATCCCTTCATTAGAGGTTCATAAAAAGCCAGATGAGCAGGCTTTTGATTTCCTACATTGTCAAAGGTGGAATTAGATGGCCCCTGAGTCATCTTCTGACTCTGTATACCTTGAGTTACGAATGCCTCATGTTATGAAATTTTCATGATTGGAATGAAAATCCATTGAAAATAATGCCTCAAGTTACAATTTTTTTCAGAACGATTTTCAATGCATTCCTATGAGAAACTGCATTTTGAGTTACAATTTTTTTGTAATACGAAACATCCCATGGAACGCATTAAATTCGTAACTTGAGGTACCACTGCATTTTCTTTATTTATTCTATTTATATTTTGCTTTTTGTTCCAAAGCAAGAAATTGCAAGTACTGTATGTAGATAAATAGGTACCACTTCTGTGGCAACGGTAACAGGGTTCCGTTCACTTTGGTGTCTAATCATGGCTGCCACATGACCACAGAGATGTCTGCAGATACAGAGAGCACTGGCTCTTTGGCTGTAAACGGAGATGAGCACCGCCTCCTAGAGTGGGACACGACTGGCTTTCAAGCAAGGGCAACCTTTACCTTTTTACCAATCAATACAAAACAGCTTATTCAGCTCTGCTTCTTTCCAGTTTTTATTTACAACAACAACAATCATGCAAAGTTGCATCGGGAGAAAAGTGGGCTATTCGCACATCAAATAAATCATGTGGAGAAGAAAAGTGACTAGTCCAAAATGTCACTCAAAGACCTTCACAGCTAGACTAGAATTAGGAATCTCCCAAGTGTTGTCCAAACACCACACAACTTCTCCACAATTGTTCACTACATTCTACTCAGATTATACTAATGAGCTTCCCAACAGAAACATTGTGAAATAAATAGATATCGTGTACTGCATGACAGAATGAGCACCCATCTCTGTCCCAGATGCTGCCAACCTAGCAGTTCGAAAGAAAGAAATTACAAGTAGGTAAATAGGGACAAAGCAATGGTATTCCTTGTGGTAATGTATAGTTGTGAGAGCTGGACCATTAGAAAAGCTGAGCGCAGAAGAATAGATGCCTTTGAAATGTGGTGTTGGAGGAGAGTTTTGAGAGTACCCTAGACAGCGAGGAGAACAAATAAGTTGATCCTAAAAGAAATAAACCCTGATTGCTCCTTAGAAGGTCAAACATCAAAGATAAATAGATAAATAAATAAATAAATAAATAAAGTACTTAGGACACCAAATGAGAAGAGAGGATTCACTTGAGAAAGCCTCAATGCTGGGAAAGGTGGAGGGCAAAAGAAGAAGGGGGCGGCCAAAAATGAGATGGCGAGATGGTATTGTAGGTGCAACGGGAACAGAGCTGAGCGGACTGAGGAAGATGGTGGAGGACAGAAGTGCCTGGCAGGCAATGGTCTATAGGGTCGCAAAGGGTCAGACTCAACTATGAGACTGAACAACAACAAAAATAGGGACCACTTTGGTGGGAAAAGATCTTGTGGATGTGAAAGGAACCTCATTCGGGAATCCCCCGAGCAGAGTTTCTTCAGCAAAAATCCTTTCAACCCACAATATTTTCTGACACAAATTTGTTATGTTTCCCATCTTTCAGAAGGGAGACGAGACAGCTTCATGTGTCCACATTCAAGCAAGATTTGACCTCACAGTTAGCTACCTCATAGAGTTTCCTGACCAACAAACTTCACTGCTACATTATATTATGCCCGTTCTCATGTGGTTAACAAACAAAATATTGTTTCCAAGTGTTGTGATAAAGCTACAGTATTTGAAACTTCACTGTTAGGTCTCCATACACATGAACACACACATACATACAGAGAGAGAGGGATAAATAAATTGAACACTTGTGTTTTAAGATTTGACTGTACAGATGTTTCCACTTAAGATCAGTTTAGTCACATGCAATCTATTCCATGGCTCTTTGACTTTGTCAGATCTAATATATCCAATATCTTTTATTTTCATTGCATCTACAACCTGGCATTTATTAAAATCCAACCACACAATACCCTTTGTGGGGTGCTTTTTTAAAAAAAATCAGCCAACCCAAAAAAGAAAGCTAGAATAAAAATAACAGACTCTAAACTAAAATTCTAACCAAATAAGAACGGAAAGTTCTAAAAATATATCCTGTGAGAAGGGGTAGAACTCTTTAGTAAATAATGGGGAATTGTTCCAAAACAATCACATCACTTTTGGAGGATTTCAGACTAGCAACTTTATGGCGGATTCCAAGCAGCCACCCTTTCAGGGGCTGAACCACATCTTCTGTAGAATACTGTCAAGATCTGGGGTTGTAAACATTTTCCCAGCCCTGCTTTTCCATACAGAGTTGTTTGAGCTCACAGAAGACCCTGTGGAAAAGACTGTACAAATAGCAGCACATCCCTAACTTTTACTTTGTAGTTTGTGAAATAATTCTTGATTTGGGGAGAGTTAGAAAATGGGCTCCATATAACGACACTCCTACATTCAGCCCTTTAGTCTCATTCCTCAATCTTACTGGAATCTGGTAAGCATCACATCCACATCAACTTTAGAATACCTTTATACGTGTCTTTTAAGTAAAGGTCATCCTTGCTCAAAAGCCAATCCTATCCAACTCTAGGATTCAGTGCTCATTTGTTTATAGCCAAAGAGCCAGTGCTGCCTGCGTCTGCAGACATTTCCGTGGACATGTGGCAGGCATGACTTGACACCGAAGTGCATAGAACGCTGTTTACCTTCACACCAAAGTGGTCCCTATTTATCTACTTGCAATTTCTTGCCTTCGAACTGCTAGGTTGGCAAGAGCTGGGACAAAGACGGGAGCCCATTTCATCGTACAGTATTTGGGTCTCAAACTGCTGACCTTCCAGTCGTCAAGTTCAGCATCTTAACCACTAAGCCACCACAGTCCCTTACTTTGATTAATTTCATTGATGTCATATTCAAAAGCTTTTATTTCTCTGTATGCCTCTGTGGGAGGTTCTGGTGCAAAGAAAAGCAGATGTATAAGGGCTCATTCTTATCCATGGTTCCATGTATTGTATCTACAGAAGGTCTCAGAAGGTCTCCTGTATACATACACTGTACTTGAGACTTAGAAGCAGGGGATGGGCTTCACATGTCTCCACCATTCTACATGCGGACTGTCAGAATGTCTACCTCTGTTTCTTATAAACATTGCAAACATTACATTGCAGACAGTGGCCTCTAGTGACCAGCTCTGGTATTGTGCCCTAGAAATGCTAGTGTGTGTGTACATGTGTGCGCGTGCACACAGAATATAAGGAAACGGTGGGTACTGAACCTGAGGATGTGTGTGTGTACGTGATCTGTAACTTTGAGCAATGGAGCAATCAAGCTTAGGAGTAAAGCCAACTCTACTGTGTGCTAGCACTGCAACAGCAAACTGCACACAGCAACAGCTGGTGGGTTACTGTGACATCAACTCATCACCACACTCTCTCCCACACCCATTCACCTCTTTTGAACTCTGGGAAAAAATTGGCTGTGAGTTCACATGTCTTTTAAATAAAACAACAAACTCATGTTTAATTGAATGAGCTTCAAAGAGAATTCTTAAGACATTTTTTTTAAAAGGCAGACAATCCTCAAGTAAAACAACAAGGGGCGAAGACAGATGTAAGGCAGATGACTGAAACAGCTTTTGAATCAGCAAGCACATCTGTCAAAAGCATTGCCAAGGCAGGGAGAAATGAGGCTTATCCCATGGGAGAAAAATAACCTTTAGTAGCTGTTATTTTGTTTGTCATTACCACTGCCATTATCAAGTACGTTGCAAAGGAATATACAGTAAATTAAACTAAAGGCAGACATTCTTACTCACCCAGACTTACAGAAAGCCAACTTGCTTTGTCTGCCTTGGCAACAGCACTGTGAAAAATCACAAGGGTGTGTATGATTCTTCCAAAAATGCAACAGAAGAATGCTACTCTACTTGAAAAAGGACTTGGAAGAATTTTGTGGCATCAAACACTAACAAGTTTAATTTGGCATAAGCATTTAATGGGCGGCGAACCATTTCTTCAAATCCATGAGGTGGAGTTTGGCAGACAGATATTTACCCAACTATGGATGGAGAATGTGAAATACTGTATAAGGGAAATTCAAAGATGTTAATGGTCTTATGTTGGATCTTTTACTGTTCCATTACATCCCCCTCCTCCTCATGTTGGCATAAACAACTGCAAACTGATGTTTGCACACTTCTGAAAAAGCAGGAAACTGTCCAAAAGGGCTTAACTTTTTAATCTCCAGGGTTTCACAAGATTTATAATTCTTTTTGCTGCCATAGACCAACACTGCTGTCCCCTTGGAAACCTGAAGACGGTTATGTATTAAATAAAATGGCCTTTACACTATGACTTGCAACCTTTTTTATCACTGTAAAGCAGGGGATCCCAACCTAAGGCCCATGGGCCGGATCTGGCCCATGCTGCCATTTCATGTGGGAGGGCCCTCCAAGGGCATTCGAGAAACAAAATGGCCACCCCTTTGAAGATGCTGGGACAAAATGGCCACCCCCATCATGCAGGCAGTGCAAAATGGTCATCCAGCCCTCAAAGCTGACTGAGAGCATGGCCCGGCCCCTGGCTTGAAAAGGTTGGGAACCCCTGCTGTAAACTCATATTTTAGGCCACTCTGTACGGACCCTAGGGCTTGTGCCTAACAGTCTCCTCTTGTAGAAAAAAAATGCATGAGTTTCTGATGAAACCCAAAATATAATTAATTGGAGGGAAAACATGAATCAGTACAAATATCCTGGATTTCATCTCCAATTTGCCTTTGACTCTTTGAAAAGGGCAACACCTAAAAAAACTACTTAATTTTACACATGCAGTGGTGAACTAGAGGATTCTGGGAGCTGTAGTTTAAAAAAGTAATGTTTCTAAGCACTGAAAAAGAATATTGTTCTTCTGCAGCCTAATGTACCTACACCCTGATCCATCGGCAAGTGGTGTAGTTACGGAAATTGCCCATAGCCCAGTGGTAGCACAACTGTATTTCGTTCCAACCCTTGCCCCTCTGCCTAAGGAGAGCAGGCAGTTAACTAACCTGAATACCCTGAGGACTAACAGTCTTGGGTGCTGATGTCCACAGGGAAGGGTGAGGGTCCCCAAGTGGATTAAATCCGACTTCAGTCCATCTTGATGGGAGGGCAGCAGCTTCATCACTACTGGCCTGGGGCTGAGGAGGACTTTGCGTGCCAAAAGGACTCAGGACTGCTGAACCAGAGGCTGGGAGTTCAATTCCCCACTGTGCCTCCCAGGAAAAAGGCCAGCCTGGGTGACCATGGGCAAGCTGCACAGTATATTAGAAGTATATTGGAAGAAGGGAATGATTAATGTAATGTGTACTGATCTACTATATGGTATTACTGTACTTTATTGTTTTGTTATACTGTATGCTATTGTGTTTTTGTCTGCACTATAATATTGATATTTGTGGATTCTGTGAGTCACTCTGAGTCGGCTTTTACTGAGTAGGGCAGCATACAAGTCAAATAAATAAATAAATAAATGATTAATTGTTTCTGTGTATTCTCTACCTAAAAAGCTCTAGGTCTGGCCAGGTTATCCTGCTGTGGTAGACCCTGCTGCCAGCAACTCAGCTCCAATTGTCAGGGAGTGGTTCACTAACCTGACAACCCTGAGAACTAATGGCTTTGGGTGGTGAAGTCCACAGGGAAGGGGTGATGGTCCCCAAATAGATTAAATCCCACTTGAATCCATCTTGATGGAGAGCAGCAGCTCCATCAATACTGGCCTGGGGCTGAGGAGGACTTTGTGTGCCAAAAAGGCTCAGGACCAGAAAATGACTTTGTGGAATTGGATCAGTGGTCCAGGTGTCACACAGCGACGTGGAAGGCAAAATGGAAGGCCACTAAATTATATTTTGCACAGGACAAATCTTCATGGCTAATTGCTATGATGATTGCCAATACAGTATTTGGAATCAGATATGGCACTCGAAGAAGAACGGAAAAGCAACACGCAACGGAATAAAGTAACACGAGTTACTTTTCGAGCACTGCTTTAAGGAAAAATTGCTTGCCAAGCATTACAATGAGTAACGGAAATGAGTGTTGTTATGTTCTGGGTGGGACATGGAGCAACAGACCAAAGGGAAGACTTCTTCACATGACACACGTCCTGTATTGAAGATTGTGGAATTTGCTTCTAAGGGATACTGCAATGGCTCCCAGCCAGAATGGCACTGAAAGGCTGTTAATGTAATTTCCTAAATGAGGAGGGCCAGAGGCTTCAAAGCCTTCTAGTTAAGATAGCTATATATCAGGGGTGCCCAATTTTTTGGGGCTGTGGGCCGGTCACGTGGTTCAGTGGGCTGGTCACATGGTTCCTCCCACCGGAAGACACACCTTGCAATCTGTTTTGCAACAGGCTGAGATAGATTTTTAGACTGCCACTTTCTCTGCTTAAACCAGGGGTGCTTGAACTACGGCCTGTGGGCCAGAACCAGCCCCTGACACCTATTCATCCAGCCCATGCCAACCTTGCCACTCCTGGAAGCGGAAGTAAAACGTGCCCATACAGGCGCATTTTACTTACACTTCCAGGAGCAGCAAGGGTGGTGTGGGCCAGATGAATTGGTGTGGGGGCTGAATCTGGTGCAAGGGTTTGGGCACCCCTGCTATATATCATCCCCTCTGTTACTAGCACCATCCCTTACAGGAGGAACATGGACTCAAAGGTGCGCCTATTGCCTTCCTGCCCTGTTTGGGAACTTCCCACCAGCATTTAGCTGGCCACGGTCGCCCACAGGCACAAAACATACCCAAACTGTAACACTACACACATGTGCCATGAAAATATAAAACTAAATAAGAAATAAAATACGTTTAACCACACAAAATCTTATGATAAATAACTACTAGTTAGTCTTGTAAGTGCTTTATGACTTGTGGTTTTTCTTTTGACACAAAAGAAGTAAGACTACTTCCTTGTTATATCATCTTTTGACACAAAAGAAGTAAGATTACTTCCTTGTTATTTAGGTAAAGGTTGGCCTGGCTCAAAAGCCAGTCATATTCGACTCTAGGTTTCAGTGCTCATCTCTGTTTATAGCAAAAAGATGTCACTGCAGACGCCTCATGCAATACTCAGATCTCAAACTGCTGACCTGCAGACCCGCTAGTCATCGTCTTAAACAACTAAGCCACCGCAGTCTACCTTTTTGCTTCCTCTTTTATCATCCATTTGGGTGTTGAGGAAGATGTGGTTCTTGTTCTGGTACTTCTAGCAGCCTCCACTAGAAGGCCATTAAGATTGTTCTGGGAACCATATAACCCAACAGCCTTCCATTTGCCCTGCATCGCAGCGTGACAGTGACACTCATATGCGGTGGGGCTTAGTGGTTAAGACGTTGAGCCTGGAGACTGGGAGGTTGGGGTTCAATAACTGAGTGCTGCAAAACAGATCTTGCAGATATGAAAGAAGCCTCATTTGGGTGTCCCGTGAGCAGAGTTTCTCCAGCAAAAATCCTTTCAACCTAGAAAAATTTCTGACACAAAATCTATTTATTTACCACTGGTGTTCTTGTAATATATCTTTAGTGTTATCTCTCCACCCTCCACTGGTCTGCCTCGTGGTCTTTGTCCTTCTCCTCTTTCCACATAAGCTTTGTATGGTTTGGACTCCCAAGACATTCGCTCCAAATGAGCAAACTACTGTACTTTATTTGTCTCTGTATGTAAGATTGGTTCTATTCCAATTCTTTCCCTTATAATCTCATTCCTGATTTTATCCCTTCTAGTTACTCCAAAAGCCTTCCTCAGACATCTCATTTCCATGGTGACCAATTTTTTTAAAAAAAAATTCTTTGTTCTAATTACAACTGTAATTCAACACAGTTATGCATTGGTGGTTACTACAAGAAACCAACCAATAACAAGTTGCTCAGTATTTGTGACTTGTTATATCCAAGTTTTGACCTGAACCAAGAGCTTGCCAGCTCAAATTCTCTGATGCCACCCAACCTGCCTTTTATGCAACACACCACTCTAAATAATGTAATTCTGCAGTCAGCCAACAGCCTTTCAAATGCAAAATATGAATAGCAGAATAGGAACAGTAAATAAAACATTGATGAAGCATACGCAAATAGACACATCAATAGAGATATGCAAGAGACAGACAAACAGGCAATTACATTAACAAAGTTGAAGGACGCTCTGCTCTAAGCAATCCAGGATATATGGGTGGCTCCCATTAATATGTCCTGGGGTCTCATGCTACCCAGAGCAATGCAGCTCCTGCATTTTCCGTTTTAAAATTGAACACACAATCCACGATCAATAATTCAAGGTTACATGATATGATGACGTGGCTGTCTGGCCGGACATTCTGCTATGGTAATGGAGTAGACCGTACAGCCAGTGACTCAATGGCGAGTGTTGGGTGGCGGTAACTAACCTGACACCCTAAAGGGGTCAATGGCTATGGGCTGAGCCCTTTTGGGTGGGGTGACAGTCCCCCTCAGTGGAGTAAATGCCACTGGAAACCATCATATTGGGTTCAATGGCAACATGAGCAGAACAACTCTGATTCCCAACAGCCATGGAGGTGAAAGAGGCCATGCCAGGTGGACTGGCTGTGAAGGCGCACCTTGATAATATAATATCCTCAAGGCTGCAGCAGTCCAGGTGTTACATTCTGGATGTTGCGTTTCATATGTGCTGCAGGAGATGGCTCCGTGATCATAACGGTCATTTCATGGCAAGCTGGGATCCACCTGAAACAAATTCATGCCAGTGGATTTTTCCTGCTTCAGGAATTTTTTCCCCCCGGATACAAGTTGCAGCTGATGATACAATGACATACCGAATGAAACTAGAATGGGTCCCCTTCCCCAGGCTATCTTTCTCAATTAAAGGTTTGCGAAGACAGTAAGACAACAACAGCCTTAACCCCATACACTTTGAACAATAATAATTCATGTGGGTTACAAGTTGCCCCGGTGGCCCAGTGATTAAACTGCTGTCCTGCAGCCAAAACACTGTGAGTTTGACCCTGATGGTGTTTAAGTTTGATCCTTATCCTCCCATCCTTCTGTAAAATGAGTACCTAGCTTATTGGGGGCAAAATGTTAATTTAACTTGTGAACCGCCCAGAGAATGCACTAAGTGCAGAGGTACCCAACCTTTTCAAGCTGGGGGCCAGGTCACATTCTCTCAGTCATCTTCGAGGGCCGGACACCCATTTCGCCCTGCCTGCACAATGGGGGTGGCCATTTTGTCCCAATAGCTTCAAAAGGGGTGGCCATTTTGTTTCTCAAATGACCTTATAGGGATGTGAGGCACCTGAAATGGTGCCGTGGGCCAGATCCACCCCTGTGCTGTGGGGTGGTATATAAGTCTGATTGCTCATTCCCCTGCTGAAAAAAGTACTACTCCTGCCCTGTCTTGCTCACTCACAGAACCAGTAGAAATAATGAAGATTTTAACCAATTCCTTCCAACCTCTGACCTCCCAGAAAGGCCATCCCTTGCAGGAGGGGTGTGCTATGACTAGACTAGGCTTGAGTCCCATTTGCCTATTTCTGCCTGAGCCATCATGTCAGACATTTCAAATTATTCACATCTGATCACACCCTCCAAATTACAGACCTATGGGACCAGTTTAATTTGACATAGAAAGAGTTACAATGATTTAGGCAAAGGTCGCCCTTGCTTGAAAGCCAGTTTTATCCAACTCCAGGGTTCAGTGCTCATCTTTGTTTAAAGCCAAAGAGCCAGCCCTGTTTGGATCTGCAGAGATTTCCATGGACATGTGGCAGGCATGACAAAACACCGGAGTGCACAGAACACTGTTTACCTTCCCATCGAAGTGGTACCTATTAATCTACTTGCAACTTCCTGCTTTTGAACTGCTAGGTTGGCAGAAGCTGGGACAGAGACAGAGGCTCACTCCGTCATGCAGTGTTCAGGTCTCGAACTGCTGACCTTCCAGTTTTCAAGTTCAGCATCTTAACCACTAAGCCAACACAGTCCCTATCGGGACCAGTTTAATTTGAAATAGAGTTACAATGATTTACCAGCCCCAATTTGCATTTAGGCCCAACTTCGTAGTTGATAGATCTCTTAAGGGGCACAATTTCAGGACTGGGTCTATATAAGGACATCATTTCAGCTATCAGATTTCAGCAGGGTATGGGATGATTTTACCAAAAAGGTTGCAGGGAGTGAAAAAATCCAGCAAGATCCAGATTCCAACTCTTGGATAGACACAAGATTAAGCTTCAAAGTTGAGTATGCAAACAGTGAAAGAAGCAAACAAATTACAGTTCATTGAGAAGTTCTAATGTACTATTAGGACTTTGCATGAGATCACATTTACACCAGAGTATTATTGTTGATCTATGTTTGTGTAAGGGAAATTGTTCACATGCTATGACCTCTTCAATGAGTGACAATTTGCCTCCAACCTACATGATTTCCCTTAGTAAGTGGACATTATCAAGTCAATTGTGACTTATGGTGACTCTTTCCAGGGTTGGTTTTTTTTACATAGCGAATACTCAGAAGAGGTTTACCCTTCAATCCTTCTGGGATCACCCTGGGATTCTGCAGTTTACCTATAGCTTCACAAGCTGACTCTTCTCCTGGGAAACACAAGTGGGGAACTGAACTCCCAAACTCTGGCTCTACACTCAGGTACTTAAACTACTGAGCTATCCAGCCTTCCTGATGGTTTTATATCTGCAACCCTTATGCAAACGTAAACCATTAAAAGGATTCTGTCCTATATATATTAACTGCTTTACCTAGTGCTAGATTTTGGTGTTATCAGTGACAGTTTTATGAGAGTTAGGTTAATAAGAGAATTGTCACTATCAGTGCTATCGGCTCCCTTGACAACCAACCAGGTAAAAGAGGAAACAAAGAAGTACTATCTGCATGTTGTCATTCTCTGTCCTCACTGTACCCAAATCAATCTACCTAGCCACAGTAAACGAGGGATACTCAGCCTGCAGCACCATTTCCTGTGGCGCTACCACCAGCTCCACCACACCAGGAAGTGCCATGTTGTGAAGGAAGGGCAAAATGGCCATCTGCCCCCCAAAGCTGTCTGAGGGAGCATGACCCGGCCCCTGGCTTAAAAAGGTTGACAACGCCTGCAATAAAACCTTGAGTTACAAATTATTATTATCATTATTATTATATTTCAACTTGTATGCCGCCCCACTTGCAATGCTACTCTGGGTGGCTAAATGACTCTACCTATGAAAAACTCACAATAAGAAAAGAAATCTCAGGGGAAATGTGCTTCAAGATACTTTTTTTTTTTTTTTGGGGGGGGGGGGTCCTTCCGATGTTTCCCACAGCAGTGGGAGGGTGTTTGGAGCATTTCCGCTCCATTTTTGGATTTTTTGTTGTGTTTTGGCACCATCAGAAGTTTCCCCCGCAACCAGGAAATGGTGAAAATGCTTCGTCTCCTAAACAACAGATTGTCAGTACTGAGCCAGCAATTACCAGAGCTGGCCACTAGAGGGCACTGTCAGTAATGTTCCGACTATGCATTGAAAACCAAAATACTGTACAGTAATACGTTCCGGAGCTCAGAAAAAAGCCAAATAGACATTTTTTATCTGTTCAAAACTCTTTATAAAGTGGTCAAAGGGCAGCAAAAAATTCCAATGTCCACTTTATGAAGTGTTTTGAACAGAAAAAAATACGTTTTTGGGTTTGTTTCTAAGCTCCAGAATGTTGTTTGTTTGTTTTTTCTTTTCAATGCATTCCTATGGGAAACCACGTTTTGCGATACAAATTGTTCAAGATACGAAGAACCTCGAGGAACAAATTAATTTCTTATCTTGAGGTTTTACTGTAGTGTGCCTGTGAAATTCTGAATAACACTTAACACCCTTGACAAGGTAGGCTATAATGCACAAAACTCATAGTATCACAGAGTTGGAAGGAACCTTTTAGGGTTTAGGCCATTGATTCCAAACCCCTGCTCAATGCAGGAATCCAAATCAAAGCAGATCTGACAGACGGATGTCCAACTTTCTCTTTTATACTTCCAGTGTTGGAGTGCTCATCACCTCTCGAGGCAGTTGGTTCCACTGTTGTACTACTCTAACTGTCACGCTTTCACACGTTTATAATGAACTTACTAGTCTTTTACACCCCACAAAATTCAATGCTATCTAGGAAATTCAGGAAGCTAAGTTCTCAAAAAGAAACTTTTCCAGACTCTGACTCAATTATATAGAACAGAGGTGCCCAAACTATGGCCCATGGGCCAGACCTGGCCCACAGCATCATTCCATCCAGCCCGCACTACCTTCACTGGACCTGAAAGGAGAAGTAAAACATGCCCCACATGCACAGGAACGTTTCACTTCCGCTTCAGGTGGAACCATATGACCAGCCCACTCTACCATGTGACTGGCCCAGTTCGGTTGCTTCTCCGGCCGCCCTCCGGATTCCTTTTCCGGGCAGCCCAAAATGGCTGCTCGGAAGTGCGGATGCGTCAAAACACCATTTGATGCATGTGCACTGAAAAATAGAAGTGTGCATGCGTCAAATGGTATTTTGATACATGCGCACTTCTGAGCATCCATTTTGGGCTGCAAGGAAGGGCACAGTGGCTGGCTCTTTGGAGGAGTGGCGGTCTTTCCTTGGTGCACTGCCGGCCGCGCTGCCAGTCCGCGCCATGCTAGGCCACGCCACGCTGCCAGTCCGCTGATCCGCTTTACCCCCGCGCCACCGTTGCTGCTGATGCCTCCCTGCTGCTCCCCGACTCCAGGGTGACAGGTTTGTATTTTAGAGTGGGTGGGTGGTTTGAGGTGTGTGTGTGTATTTTATGTAGTGTTTTTATGTGTATTTAATGTCTATTTTAATTTGTGTTTTTTATGTTTTTATTTCTATTTAATGTCTATTTTAAATTGTATTTTTATGTGTTTTTATTTCAATTATTATATGTATTGTATTTTTTATTTTTACTTTGGCTCTACCCATGTCATGACATCATGACGTTGGCTCCGCCCACAATGTCAGCTCCACCCACGTTGTGGTAGTAAAATTTTTGGTAGCCCACCACTGAAAGTATCTCTACAAATGTTTGGATGATTTAGGCTCTAATTCTACAGTACCAGAGAAAAGATAGTAAAGGTAAAGACTGCACTTGCTCGAAAGCCAGTCGTATCTGAATATAGGCTTTGGTGCTCATCTCTGTTTATAGCCAAAGAGCTAACACTGTCTGCATCTGCAAACGTTTCTGAGGACATGTGGCAGATATGCCTAGACACCAGAGGGCACAGAACCCCGTTTATTTACTTGCAATTTCTTGCTTTTGAATTGCTCGGTTGGCAGGAACTGGGGCAGACGACAAGCACTCATTCCATCACACAGCACTCACAGTACTGGCTTCAGACGTAAAAACATGCTATAGTTTAAACTAGCCAAGATCCAACAAAAATCACTCAAGCCGATGTGATACTCAGATAACGAGTACAACCCAACAGGAATTTAGAATTCAATAAATGTCTAAACCAGCTGTTTATTAGCTACATTTATATTCTTCATTAACACGAATGAGCTCAAGGAAGCACAAATAAGGCTTTCCTTTCTCTTCTGCTCATGACAGTCCTCTGGAGGTAAGGCAGTGATGGAGGGCCAAGCACACTCAGAGGTTTTTGTACTTGAGTGAGGATTTGACCCTAGATTCCACAAGTACTGGAGCAGTAATATAACGATTGCATTCCTCTGGTTCCCAACTCAGTACATAAACATACAACTGGCTTAAAAATATGGACATGGAAAGCTAACATTACAGACTGTGGTGGCTTAGTGGTTAAGATGCTGAACTTGACATCTGGAAGGTCAGCCGTTCGAACCCGGGTGCTGCACAACAGAGTGAGCTCCCATTGTCTGTCCCAGCTCCTGCCAACCTAGCAGTTCGAAAGCAAGAAATTGCAAGTAGATAAATAGGTACTACATCAGCGGGAAAGGTAACAGCATTCTGTGTGTCTAGTCATGCCTGCCATATGACCATGGAAATGTCTGCAGATGCAAACAGCAGTAGCTGTTTGGCTGTCAACAGAGAGGAGCACCGAACCTTAGAGTTGGATTCGACTGGCCTTTGGGCAAGGGAGACCTTTTAAGCTAACATATCAGAAGAGGTCAACTGATTTAAGAGTTAGGGACCTAAGGCTCATGGGCTGGATCCGGCCTACAGCACCATTTCATGTGGCCCCAGCCCTCCAAGGCCATTCAAGAAACAAAATGGCCACCCATTTGAAGCTGTTGGGACAAAATGGCCACCCCATCATGCAGGCAGGGCAAAATGGCCATCCGGCCCTCAAAGCTGACTGAGAGAGTGTGACCCGGCTCCTGGCTGGAAAAAGTTGGTAAGCCGTTATCACTTGACCTTAAATTCTCAGGAAGGAGGGTTGGGAAAGGTTGGGGAACCCCTGTCTTGAAGCCAAAGTAGGGTTAATTATAATAAAGAAGCGAGATTATGAACATTTTTTTTTGATTCAGCTTTTCTTGGCATAGAACGAAGATATCTAGGAGGGAGGTCTAACAAAGAGTACACACAGTGTTCTCTTGAATATGGAAAATTTAAAAATGCCTTACAGGGTGGGGCCAGGTTTCAAGCTCCCCGGAGGGTAACGGAGAGGGCTGGGCGTAGATTTAAAACATAAATAAATATATGTGCAATTACCTGTGGCAGTTGGGGCAGAAGGAAGGGGGGGAGGAATAATAGATGGCATGATTTGGCACGCACATGCAACAAGCCAGAGAGCAGAGAAACACCAGGTGACTTGAGCAATTTGTATTAAAATTTTAATTTGCCAGCCACTGCTTAATTTTATGATGGCTTACAGCAAAATTAAAACCACAATTATCACCTGTACAATAAAATGAAAGTCGTAAACTACAGAAGGATACAACCAACAGATTACTTAAAAGAAAGAGGGAGGGGAAAAAAGGGGGGGGGGACATTCCTAAGCAAATCAGCACTCCTAGGAAAACAGCTAGATTTAATAGAACAGTCTGCATTCTTCTTCTTTGAACCAAGCTAGACTAGATGCCATTCAGAAAGCTAGTAAAAAAATTAATTAATTAATTAATAGTATAGATAGGAGGATTTGGATTAGACTCCGTGGGGAAGGTAAGGTTAATATCTTGCTTTCTGTTGTGATCTTAATCCATAACGGGGCACTGTAGCTTTTTGCCATAGAAGAAAAACGTACAATTTTGCCCCAACATTAGTCTTCTTTTTTTTTAATACGACAGCAAATGTGCCCCCTCTGATCAAGATTAAAACCAGAGCAGGACCCAAAGCATAAATGCCTCCTTACTGTCCAAAGTAGGGTCCCAAACCAGCTTAGCAGGGTATGTGTCAGACTTACATTTTTAAAAAAAGCTATATCCAGACTTGATTACTGTAATGCGCTCTACATGGGGCTGCCCTTGACGACCATTCGGAGGCTTCAACTGGTCCAGAATGTGGCTGCCCGGGTTGTGATGGGGTGTGGGCAGTATGCACTTGCCTCGCCTCTGCTTCCGGAGCTGCACTGGTTGCCGGTTTGCCTCCAGGTGCAATTCAAGGTGCTGGTTATTACCTTTAGAGCCCTACATGGCCAAGATACTTAAGAGACCGCCTCACCCCAAAAACATCTGCCTGTCCCAGCAGAGCGGACCGGAGAGGCTCCCTAGTTGTTCCATCAGCCAGGGAGGCACATCTCTCTGGCACCAGAAGGAGGGCCTTCTCTGTGTCTGCTCCGGCCCTATGGAACCTCCTGCCTACGGAGCTACGTCTCCAGACAGAGTTGCTGCCCTTTAGGAAGAATCTAAAAACATGGCTGGCAAGACAGATATGGGGTATGGAAGGTATAATGACCCCAGCACATTGGTTGATCTGAGTCCCTCTCTTTTTCTACTTTTAACTAGTAGCTGTAGCATCTGGTGTGTTTTTAATCTGTTTTTAATCTTTCTCAGTTTTTAATTTTTAATTTTTAAAAAGTTTTAAGGTTTTTAGATGGAAGCTCCCACTTCCTAATCCTGGGCCTTATCTGCCCAGGGAAGGAAAAGACTAACGTCCTCTGGCCGGAAGGAGGAATGGATTTTAGTTGTTTGTGTTGTGTGTGAGTTATTGTCGTTTTGTTTTTGTTTGTTTTTTTCCTCCTGATTGTAAACCGCCCTGAGTCGCCACGGCGAGTGGGCGGTGATATAAATCTAAATAAATAAATAAATAAATAAATTCACATGTTTGTTAGTTGACTGAATGGTTTCTCTTGAAGGAAAGGGAGCTAACACTGAAATAGTTCTTCCCTCTCCTATTCCCCCCCCCCCAAAAAAAAGGCAAGACTATCATTCATAGACTACACCAGAAGTTTCCAACAGAAGGCCCGGGAGCTGGATCTGCCCCGCCCCCAGTGCCATTTCAGAGCCAGCTGTGTGGACCAGCTAGCTCAGCCATAAAGACCTTGCTGTCTCTCTTGACTGTATTGTATTTTTACACTGTATTTTATTGTATTGTTTTTTTCTTTTATGTAAAATTTATTGTGTTATCTGTGCTGCATCTGTTGTTATATTTTTATATTATGCTGTATTTATATTTGAGATTGTGATACTGTATATGTTTGTGTTATGTGAGCCCCTCTGAGTCGCCTCAGTGAGGTGAGTAGAGGGGCATATAAATCTAATTTAATAATAATAAATAAATAATAATAATGTGACCCCCATTACCCCTCCAAGGGCATTCAAGAAACAAAATGGCCACCCATTTGAAGCTGTTGGGACAAAATGGCCATCCCGATCATGCAGGCAGAGCAAAATGGCTGTCTGGCTCCCAAAGCTGACTGAGAGAGTGTGACCTGGCTCCTGGCTTGAAAAGGTTGGGAACGCCCGGAATACACCCTCAGTAAGCCGTTATCACTTGACCTTAAATTCTCAGGAAGGAGGGTGTTAATATAGGAAAAGATGTTTCCTCAAACAACTAGGAAACAATATACCCTCTTGTTGGTATCACTTCAACTAAGATAAGGAGAGAAGTAGCAGTGGACACTAAATTAAAATTTCATGTCAGAAATTACTCTGGGTTGAATGAAAGGATTTTTTGGGGAGAAACTCCGCTCAGAGGACGGCCAAACGAGGCTCCTTTCATGTCCCCAAGATCCATCGTGCAGCACTCTGGTATCAAATTCCAACCTTCCAGTCTCCGAGCTCAGCATCTTAACCACTAAGCCACCGCAGTGCTCCAGCAGTGGACACTGCAAGAACTTAACAAGAGAATGACCCTTGGCACCCTCTAATAATAGCAATAGCAATGGTATCAGCAACAATGATGATGATGATGGTAAATCAGAAATTATTCTGGATTGAAAGGATTTTGAACCTCAAGTCCTCCGGTTCAGATCCAGGAGGAACTTTATGGCAAGAACAAATGTTTGCAAGAGCAAAATCGAATTAGAAGATGGAGGAAGGAGCTCACTGGGCATGGAACAACATTAACGGAGGATATAGCTGAGGAACTCGACCTCTTCTATGTCACTTGAAGACCCTGAATAAGCTGAGGGTCCGAGTGCTTAAATGTAAGAAAAACATGATGAGAACTTAAGTTTGGCCAATGACAAAGTCAAGAAAGTGGCTTCATTTTGGCATTCCAGGATTTGACCAGGACACAAAAAGATCAGAGATGACATATTATTTCCTATAAAAGAGGTTTTCTCTGTTGCAAGAAAAGCAGCCTTACTTCATATCCCTGCCTAAAAGAGAAATGCATATCTATTGGTAGAAGGTTGGCATTTTGTATCCTTGACCGTACACACTTTTAATAAAGAACAGCATAGGTTTTGTATGTAGCATTCTTTCACAGACACAATTTCCATGTTATTTCTGCAGAGTTACACAAAACATACTGCTGACAGAGAAACCACAAAGGGCTTCATGTCATCTTTAAAAAATTTAACCCAATTAACTACCTAATCCTACCCATGTTTATTTGAAAGTATCTTTGTGTGGTTTACTTTGAGGAAAGGTTGCAAATATTCAGCCCTGAATCACACTCAAGTTTTATGCACATTTGCTTTGAGGCAAGGTGGAGAAAATCACAGTGAGATCAGGAGTATTTACCGCAGTATTTACCATACTTCTGATCAGAGGATAGTAAAAATTAATATTTTTAGACAATAATTTCTTGAATCTCCCAAGCTCCATGGTCTGCTAGGGGGTTTCTGAAAAATACTGTTCAGAAAAGGTAACATTTCCATGCCCTGGTTCTGAGTCTGCCTGGCCAGGTTATCTTGCTATGGTAATAGAGTAGACCAGGGATTCTCAACCTGCAGCCAGTGGGCTAAATGCAGCCCACGGCACCATTTCGTGTGGCTCTCCACCACCTCCACCACACCCGGAAGTGCCATGTGGTGAGGAAGGGCAAAATGGCCGTCCAGCCCCCAAAGCTGTTTGACGGAGTGTGACCCAGCCCCCATCTTAAAAAGGTTGAGAACTCCTGGAGTAGACCCTACTGTCAGTGACTCAACACCGATAGTCAGGTGGTGGTTAATTATCCTGACAACTCTGAGGACAAATGGTTTTGGGTAGTGAAGTCCACAGGGAAGGGTGACGGTCCCCAAGTGGATTAAATCCCACCTGAATCCATCTTGGAGGGCAGCAGCTTCATCAAACCTGGCCTGGGGCTAATGAGGTGCCAAAAGGGCTCAGGACCAGAAAGTGACTCCTGGAACTGGATCAGTGATGTGGGTGTCACACTGCGATGCGGAAGACCACTGCATTATATTGTCCCCAGGACAATCTTCATGGCTGATCACCATGAGGAGCGCCAATATTCGTATTTGGATACAGGACTTGAAGAATGTTCTAAGAAATTAAGGCTGAACTCGCTTCAAATACTAACGCTGGATAGGTGGAATAAACAATATAAAGAGAAATTACAACCTACAAGACAGTTGACAGACTTTGAGGAAATGATATATAAGATAAGAAAAGATTCAATAGGGATAAAAGGGGTAGTAAGTAAGTTATACAAAATGATAAATAGTACTGAAGAAACTCAGGATGTTCTTAAAAGATTGTGGGAAACGGATTTAAGTATTAATATTTCGGATCAGAACTGGAAGAAAAAATGGAAAAATAAGATTATGCGAAATCTGTCCACAAAAGTTAAATAACATAATTATAAAATTTTGTGGCGGTGGTATTTGACGCCAGTTCGGCTAAACCAAATAAATAGTAGCAACTCAAAAAAGTGTTGGAGATGTCATCAGGAAATTGGGACATACAAACATATGTGATGGGACTGTAAAACTATTTCCAATTTCTGGCATAAAATGGAAAAATAGAAAAAAAATTAAACTTCAAATGAAAAAAATGTTTTATTAACAGATTTAGAGGAATTGAATTTAGAGGAAAATAAAAAAGTTATTATCTATTTTTCTAACATTGGCAAGATAACAAGTGGCCAGAAACTGGAAAGGTGATATGAATTTAGAAAATAGTAAATGGCATACTGATGTTTGGGACATAGCGCTAAACGAAAAACTTACATGGGAATTAAATATAAAAAAGGGGTTAATAAAACAAAATAGATTTTGGGACATTTGGAAACCTTTTTTGCAATATACATTGAGGGGAAATAAAGGTGAAAAACCTGCACCGAATACA
The DNA here is from genome assembly GCA_030440675.1 of Furcifer pardalis. Lineage (NCBI taxonomy): Eukaryota > Metazoa > Chordata > Lepidosauria > Squamata > Chamaeleonidae > Furcifer > Furcifer pardalis. Next base: position 162,523,471 of record CP126893.1, on the reverse strand, counting down.
ATGTACTTTTGGCAGAATGATTGAATTGTAAAAGGGAGGACTGGCAGACTCAAGGACCTTAGTGCACTGGGTGATATATGTATTATGTTTAAAAAAAACCAATAATAATAATGAAGAAAGAAAGAAAACATGATAAAGTGGTAACACCATACTGATGAGGATATTTGATATAAATGTGAAAGTATACAGTATATATGAATATAAATAGTATGGTTAAGACATTGAATGTATTGAAAATAGCTGAATTAATATGTTATTACTTTTAATTTTTTTTCTTTGTTTATCTTTAATATTGTAGGATGTAGTTGGTGATTGTTTTTTGTTTGTAACTGTTTGTTGTATTGTTTTTTTTAACACTTTTCTTTTTGTTGTTAAAATTTAATAAAAAATCTATTAAAAAAAAAGGACTTCAAGAAGGTTCTGAGTCATCTTGCCTAGGATTGGGCAACTGACCAGCCAAAATCCTATTGTTGATTGAGCAAAGTCCGCACAACTTGTCACAACCGTGTCAAGCTGGAAAAGTAACCAGGGCACATCTCTGCTGAGCAATCAAGTACAGTACCAAGTACACAACTGAGACATGCCCTTCACCTCTCCAAAGTAGCAATGCCAAGTGGTGCCAACCTTATACCAACAGCCACAGGATTCTAGTCATGGTGGCATAAAACAATGATCCACAAGAGCTTACTTTATCATAAGAGGTCAACCTAATTTGACATGTATACTCAGAGACACAGAAAGGAACATGGAGGAATACAGTATAAGGGTAATGATACAAACTGCAGAGTCAAAAGTCTAGTAATTAAAAGAGGAGCCAGTTAAACTTCTCACATTTCAACACAGTGTCCTCTCTCTTACTCACTACCAAACCAACATCTCAAAGAACAGGAGTCGCATAAACTAAGTTGTTTACCCACCTCTTCAAGACAGGCATCTAATAACCATAATTGAGTCTCTGGATGCTGGTTTTCAGCTAACAAAGTTGGCTTTTCAAGTTTTAAATATTTTTAATCATTCAACTTATTTTTAATAATAATTGTCTTTTTTTTTATTCAACCAGTGTAGTATTTTTTATGTACACAATTTATGAGCTACCATACATACATCATTATTGTTTATTGTTTTTGCCCATAATTTTCTTGTTTCGTTTATCGTTTATGTTTAATTTTGTATTGTTACTTGTAAAAATCTTTTAATTTGTTGTATGCTGCCCAGCATGGGAGAATATCCTGGATGGGCTGAATGTATGTGTAATTAACTAATTAACATGTAATTAAAAAACATATTAACACCATAAACTACCTTGAGTCTCTTTCACAGGCAGAAAGGCAGCTGACAAATGATACTAAATTAATTAATCTCTGGATACAATGCCTGAGACGTATGGGAATTATAGTCCAAAAATAAAAATATAGGGAATGCAAGGTTGCCTATTCTTGCTCTAAATCAGGGGTTCTCAACCTGCGGCCTACAGGTCAGTTGCGGCCCGTGGCACCATTTTATGTGGGCCCCCACTGCCTCCTCCACACCCAGAAGTGCCATGTGGTGGAGGACGGGCAAAATGGCCATCCGACCCTTGAAGCTGTCTGAGGGAGCATGACCTGGCCCCCAGCTTTAAAACGTTGCCTACTCTTGCTCTAAATTAAATAGGCAATCTGGTGCTTATTAGATTTCTGGACAATAATTTCCATACAATCCAAGCAACATACAGTACAGTAATACCTCGGATAACGTTTACCTCGGATAATGCTAAAATCGCATAACGTTAAGTAATCTGGGGAGAATTGCATCGAATAACGTTAAGGCCCTATGGGATGGATCGGATAACAACCGCTATGTATCTCTATGGAGCTTTAACGTTATCCGATCAATCCCATAGGATTTTAACATGCATCGGATAACACTAAAAATCGGATAACACCAAGACTTGTGGAACCAAGTCTTAGCGTTATCATTACTGTACTTGGAAAACACATAGCACGGGAGGATCTATGTAAAGGGTTGCCAATATTATTAAGTTAGGGGTCGGGTCACGCTCCCTCAGACAGTTGAGGGGGCCAGACTGGTGGTCGTCGTCCCCGCCGTTTACAGCTGCCGTAAACATGTTTATAACAGCCTAAGCAAGTCCGCAGCTGATTCTGACGGCAGCTGAAGTGAGAGCATTGGCCAGATGATTTGGCACCATGGGCTGGATCTGGCCCACATGCCTTAGGTTGCCTATCCTTGATCTATGTCTATACCAGGGGTTGGGAAACAGCGGCCTTGAGGGGAGCCTAGACTTCTGGGAATTGAAGTCCAAGTACACCTGGAGCCCCAAAGTTGAGAAACTCTGGCCTAGAGGGAGCAGGCCAGTCCTCCAGGGGTTTTGGAACTTTAATTCCTAGAAACCCAGATTCCCCTCATGGCCACAGGTTCCCCACCCCTGGTCTATGCAGTCCCAGAAATCTAAATACAGTACAACCCCTACTTATGGGGGAAAAGTCCACTCCGTTGCCTTTTGTTTAAATCAGTTTTTTATGTAACTCAAAGCAAACCTATAAGAAAAATGAAATTTTTATGTAACTCGAAGCAAACCCATAGGAAATCGTGTAAATCAGGACATGGTTTTAGCACAAAATCATATGTAAGTCGAATTTTATGTAACTCGAGGCATATACAAGTCAGGGTTTTACAGTAGTACCAAAGTGTCTTTCCCTGGTCTTAAGCCAGGCTCAGCTGAGGGAGATGCAAGTTCAGTCTCTCACCCTGCCATAAATTCTATCCGGTCAATTGCTCTTGAGTCACACATGCCAATCTTGAGCTCCTTAAAACAGCACAAAAAATACAATGGCCCATTCAAAATAAAATAGAAGTACTCTTTCTCTGCTAGCAGTCCCAGACTGCTATATCTGCACAGCAAAGCACATAGCCTATTAACACATACCAAGAAGAAACATTCAGAGAGACTTTTATAAAAAAAAAACCACAATTAATTTTTGTACTTTTAAAATCAGTTTTAGACTAAAGATGGCTTCTGGGTCTGAAAGCTTTATTGAACTTCCAGACCCAAAATGCCATCTTTACTTTCAAATCTGTAAAAATGGGGCTCACTGACTCTGTCCCTGCTGTTCTGCTCTTGATTTTTTTCTCTGAGGAAATCCTAAACACAAATAACAACAGAAGAACAGAGCTGTGTTGCTGGTGACGCGACTCAACCTAAAGTGGATTGTTGACCAAGTTGTGGGTCCTGAAATCACTAGCTGCAGACCAGCAACATACGCAACGTCTTAAAGCAAACACATCAGAATTCACTTCCAAAATATGATTTTGTGCTATTTATAGACTTGCTCCTATTGACTTCAAGGGAACAGAGGCCACTGCAAAATGCAAATGTGTACAGGGGCTGTTTGGGGGGGGGGACGGACGGAAGTGCTCCCATTGGCCTGCTGGGCGGGACAAACTCTGTGTTGGGGGAGGGAGGAAGCGTTCCCATTGGGCTGCTGGGCAGAGGGGTGGGGTGATGGCACACATGCCCACAAGGAAGGGTATGAGTGCCTCCTCTGACACTCATGCCACAGGTTCACCACCACTGAATTAGATGAACTTTCAACGACAGCCCAGGCTCACAATTCACTCTCCTTTTTCCACTAATCCTCTTGAATGCACCATGGCTTATTCACTTTTTCATCTAGTCAGTCAGAGCGCAGATTCAAGGAACTTGAGATATAGGTGCTTCTCCTTTGCCTGCAATTCCCTCACACACAAACAGACATGCACACCTTTTCCGACAGACGTCTCTCAGCAAAACATCCCTCCCATCCTAAAAGCCAGCATGTTTGGTGGCTTAGTGGTTAAGACGTTGAGCTTGGAGACTGGAAGGTTGGGGGTTCGTTAATAATAATAATAATAATAATAATAATAATAATAATAATAATAATAATAATAATAATAATAATAATAATAATAATAATAATAATAATAATAATAATAAGTCAGAAATTATTCTGGGTTAAAAGGATTTCTGCAGAAGGAGTACAGCTCAGGGAACACCCAAATGAGGCTCCTTTCATGTCCCCAAGAGCTGGGAGAGAGACAAGCACTCAATCCATCATGCAGTACCCAGGTCTTGACTTGCCAGCCTTCCAGCTAACAAGGTGAGCTTCTTAATCACTGAGTGCTTCATGACGGATCTTGGGGACATGAAAGGAGCCTCATTCAGCCGTCCCCTGAACAGTTTCTCCAGCCAGAATCCTTTCAACCCAGAGTAATTTCTGACATGAATTTTTTTTATTCTAAAAGTCAAAAATCTAAGCCAACTAGTCAGCAAAGCAAAAAGCAATCACACTTATATACTGCCCCATAGCACTTAGTATACTCTCAGGGCAGCTCACAAGAAAATTAGCAAAAAACAAAACAAAACCCCAGCATGCTGGGTACTCATTTTAACAACCTGGGAGGGATGGAAGGCTAAGTCAACCTTGAGCCCTGGTCATGATCAAACTGACAACCTTTTGGTTGCAGGACAGCAGTTTAACCACTGCATCACCAGGGCTCTATGGTGGAGAGGCAGTGGAAAGGGGATCCTATAAGCATAGGATCACGGAGGAGGCAGTAATGCAAATTTAAGATTAAAAAAAAAAGATGAGGGGGAAGAGCGGGGGTTAGTTATTGTTATGGACAAAAGATCCAGGATCACAGACCTTGCTCTTCTGATCACCCCAAAGGAAATGGTGTATATCCACACAAACACACACCCAAAAAAGGGGGAGGAATCCGCTTCCCACAAAAAACACCCCACAACAGCAAAAAGAAGAGAGAGAAGGATGAAGGGGAAGAAGCGTCTACAAAGAAAACCCAAGCAGGCAGGCAAAGAAATTCCAGACCCGCCAAGATGGCGGGGAGACGACAGGCCTCTGGCAAAACCTCTTGAGGGAAAATACTCTTCTTTCTCCGCCTCGGCACCAAACTCTCCCCAAACCCTTCCCCAGCAAAATAATGTTCTAACTAATCGAAATGTGAAGTTCAATTTTTTTAAAAAAGAAAAGAGCAAAGGATTTCCCCCACCCCACCCCCTTTTCCTCAAACCCCCAGCCCAAACAATACCTGTTTTTTCTTTGATTTCACAGAGGACAGTGAACAGGGCTGGCTTCATACGGTGGCAATTCAGTGCGTGTTTCCTGCAGTTTAAACAGTGGGAGAGAGAGCAGATAAAGCCGATGTTTGGGGAGAAAGCGTGTGGAGGGTGCAATTAAACCAAAAATGTTCTAAATTAATTTATGCCTGCTTCTGCCAGCACTAGCATATCTCAGCCTAGTGAATAACCCACCCTTGGTTTATTCAGGCATATAATGTCCTCATTACCACCCACCTACACACACTTTGAGCAATCCCAGTTTAATTTTATCCCCTGGACCACCAATAATAAAAAATGCCATTGGTTGTTAAACAGTTTGCCAAAATGACAGGGGAAATGTTATGGGTATTGTGAAATGGACCAAAGTTTGTTCCAAGTTCGGAGAGGAAAGCAGCTTTTAAATGAAATGTTTACATTTCTTGGGATAAAGGACAGACATCAATAGCATAAAACCAATATTCTGTCTCCATATTTTTGTTTCCATCTCTTTCTCTGTCTCTTTGGTTATACTGTACATGCAATAATTTAAAAACACAGCCACTTCCTTCAGGTTCATAATTGCACCCATTAAAATGTAAGATTCTCCATTTTGGTTATACAACTCATCCTATTTTTAAACACTAACCCAATTCACTAAACACTGGAACTCATTCTGCATTTTGAAGCCATCTAGATATGGAATATAACTTGAATGTTAAACATCCAAGTCTTCTTCTTCCGTGTCTAGAATTTAAACACACAACAGCACATACACATTTTCAAAGAAAACTATCCACAAAGAGTTAACATCTTGGCAGCCCTGAAATACAGCCCCTACATTTCAGACCAACACATAATTCTGGGCTCTAGCAACCAACCCTACTCCCTTAAAACTCAACTTTTATACTCAAAACTAAAAAACAACAATATTCAGAACCTGTTTGTTTGTTTACAGTCCTAAAACATCAACCACATGGCAACACAAAATCTCTCCACACCATCTGTCTATTCAACTTACAGTTCACCCCACATTGTGATTTAATGCACACACAGCCACATGGATTTCAGAAAAATACACCCCTAAAAACGTTAACTTTCTGAACACACAATATCTTTCCTTCCAGACCCCCTACCTTGCTACAGGGAAGCAGCATTGCCCTTGTGTTTACTCACTCGCAGTGACAATTCCCAAGTCAGTAACATTTTCTAGAAACTGAAAACATACTTTCCCATGCAAAACCACAACTTTTTGCCCATAACACAGCATCAAGATATCTCTCTGAAACCACGCACTTGATCTCAAAATGAAAACTATTCATCATTACCAGTCAATATAGTTAGTGCTGTTTTTCAAAATCTAAGTACAAAAACATATACAAAGTTAACAAAACTTAAGAGTTCATCAATTGCTTTTTTAGAACCAGTCAAATCACTATACAGTATAATAAGTATGCATGTTTTTGAATTTTCTGAGTTCCTCGGTTTTAAAGCTTCATGTTCTTTTGTGGCACAGTGGTTGGTTATTCTAGTAAAGATAACACACCCTAAATATAGTTACAAATATGACTGCACAACCCAAAGACTCTACACAGTCTTTACATTATAGCATAGGAAATTAAAAGTGCAAGTTTTGTGCATTAGACATAAAATTCTGGCAGTGGGTGGGGGAGCAAAATTTTAAATTTTCAGGGAGAGGTTTAACTGGTTGAAACAAAAGGCACAGAATGATAAGTTTTTATGGTTAATACTTATAATTTTATCCTGCTTGTTTATTCTTTATGTTTAATCTCTTATTATTGTGGAGAGATTTTTAATATGTTGCAAGCCACCCAGAGTGGGAGAATATCCCAGATGGGCATGATATAAATGCAATAAAAACAAACAAACAAACAAACAAACAGAGTGCATGACTAAATGGGGTCACTTCTTGGAAGCAGTGTACTGGCTCTGCCTCCCAACGAATTGTTAAATACCGTACCCCTCTCAGAATAGGTTGGGTGCATGCTTCAAAGTAGAATAGTTAGACCTATGCTAATAGATTTGCCAGGACTATCTTGCCCCACTGATGTGTATCCGTCTGCTCCAAGCATGTCTGGATCCAATCCTATAAAATACAATCCTTAATGCCACTCTTTTATCCTACCTAAACCAATTCAATACCTTCACCCTGACCTATAAGAAAAACCAAACTCCCTTGAATCTGCAGCTTGCCTGATTCTTCTTTTGGTCCTGAACCAGGTCCGTAGCCAGGATTCTAGATTTGTGGGGCAAAAATATTTCCAGGAGGGGCAAAAAAAAATTCCAGGAGGGACAACTATGTAACACTTACATACTGTATATAACATTGACACCATGGGGTGGGGTGGGGGGAAACTGTTAGCTCAGGAGGGTTTTTGCCCCCGCCTGGCTACACCCTGTTCTGGACCCCAAGTTAAACAGGCCATCTTCTTGCCTATTATCCAGCAAAGAGGAAAAAATAAACATTTACTCCATACTACTAGGCCTCTGGCTATTCCCTAGAGCAGGGGTGCCCAAACTTTTTGGGCCGTGGGCCAATCATGTGGTCCAGGGAGCCAGTCACTAAGGCCCGGGGGCTGGGTGCGGCCCCCGACGCCAATTCACCAGGCCCGCAAAGCCCTCATCGCTCCTGGAAGTGGAAGTAAAACGCGCCCGTACGGGCGCGTTTTACTTCCACTTCCAGGAGCGACGAGGGCTTTGCGGGCCAGGTGAATTGGCGTCGGGGGCCGCACCCGGCTCCCAGGCCTTAGTTTGGGCACCCCTGCCCTAGAGGCCCGGGCGAGGTCCTTCCATAAGTAATCCTATGCCCTAAAACTCCATCTGCACCCCATAAAACCAGGGACCCACCTCCCCCACCACAACTTCCCCCTTCTCAAAAGCACTTTGGCCTCTCCAAAGAGTTGCTGAAGTAACCTCATAAAAAGTGACTCTCTTTTGGTCCCTAGTGGTTACAGCGGCCAACCTATAATTTTCAAGCCTGTGCCAACCGCAAGTTCCAGCTGGCGACCCAAACGTCCCCTACAACCCCACGCCTCCCCATTCAGACTCTGGGGTGCGGAGGTCCCCTCCACAGTCTCCTTGGGCTTTTTCTCCCTATCCACCGTCGGCCAAGAGTTGTCAAGGAAGTGCCCCCTTCTTCCCCACTGCAGTCCCACAAAGGCAGACCCTCCTCCGACCCTACTTTCCAAACCCTCCCTTGACACACACACACACACACACACACACACACAAGTGGTGCGCGCAAAGACGCACGAGCGCGCACGAAATGCCCAGGGCCGCGCAAAGAAATGGAGAAAGGGTAACCAACTTTGCCTGCGCTTCGTCCAAGCTTTGGTCGGTGATGGTCATGATCTGCTGGAGGATGTCGCCGATGTCTTGTTTCCGCGGCTCCCCATTATCCGAGGGGGGCTCGTGGAGAGGGTGGGGGGTCATCGTCTGCACTCCTGGGACGGGAGGGTGGCCCGGGATGCCCACGGTACCCCGAGCTTGGATCAGCCTCCCTGGATCATCCATTCTCAGCCAAAAAAAAACCCACCAAGGCGAACTCTCTCTCTCTCTCTCTGATCCTCTTCCTTCTTTCCTTCCTCCTCCTCCTCCTCCTCCGCCCGCACACACAAACACAAAGGGCCGAGGATGTCCTATTTGTTTCCAGACCCGGCGGCGTTTGGCGAGCCTATTTCATCTTGGAGGTGCGCTTTTCCCACCAGTTCCTTTCCTTGGAGACTTTGGGACTGGGAAAATGGAGTCCCACACAAGGGGTGGCGGTGGCGGCGGAGGCGGAGCTGGAAAGGGGGAGGGAAGAGAAGGAGGAAATAAAGGAGGAGAGGAGATCAGCTTCTCGGCGGCTGGATGGCTTGCTTGCTTTCTCTCTTTCTTTCTCTATTCCACCCCCTCCTCTCCTTTCCCTAAACCTGGGCCGCCGTTGTGCGCGCTTTTGTCGAGACTCGCCTCTCTGTTGGCTGCCCTCAGCTGGAGGGTGGGAAGGAAAGCACCTAAAAAAGAGAGCTAAAAGGAATAAAATCAAATTAAAAACAAAACCCCAGTGGAACAGGACCTCAGCCTGTTTGTTGTATGTAGGGGAAAAGGGAGAACCAGCGGATAGGATGGAGTGAGCTAGGGTTGGCCTGATCATGTCCTTCTTTTAGGAAAGAGGTTTTTCCATTTGGAAAGTGCTGCTTCTGGTGATGTGGCCCAAAACCGAAGTTTGGTGTAAAGACAAAGAAACAGACGGAAGGGAGATCGTCAGAGACCTTGAAGTTGCCCACCCACAACTTGATCTAAAGCAGGGATTCTCAGCCTGCGGGCAGGATGTCGGCAGTGGCACCATAAAAATGCCATGTGGCGGAGGAAGGGGAAAATGACAGCCCGCCCCCAAAGCTGTCTAAAAGAGCTTGACCCGGCTTCCAGCTTTAAAAAAGGATGAGAACTGATCTAAAGCCTGGGCAGAAACGTACAGGTCACTGGTGTCATTGTTTTCCAGGGCACTTTGAGTGACATTGTTATAAAAGGTAAAGGTCTCCCTTGCTCGAAAGCCGCCAGTTGTACCTGACTCTAAGGTTCAGTGCTCATCTCTGTTTACAGCCAAAGTGCCAGCGCTTTCTGCATCTATAGATGTTTCCTTGGTCATGTGGCAGGCATGACTAGATGCCTGAGGTCACAGAACACTGTTAACTTTCCTGCTGAAATGGTACCTGTTTATCTACTTACACTTTCTAGCTTTCAAACTGCTAGGTTAGCAAGAGCTGGGACAGACTATGGAAGCTCACTCCATCTTGAACTGCTGACCTGCCAGCCATTGAGCTCAGCATCTTAACCACTAAGCCACCTGTTATAGCCCTACTTAAAATCTAACATCGCTCTAGCACTAGAAGGGGGGCCTTCTCTGTGTCTGCTCCGGCCCTTTGGAGCCTCCTGCCAACTGAGCTGCACCTCCAGGCAGAGCTGCTGCCCTTTCGGAAAGGTGTAAAAACCTGGCTGGCAGGGCAGTTTTGGGGTACTGGAGGCACAACGACCTCAGCCTGCTGGTTGGTTTCTCTCTCACGCACACACATGCACACACCCTTAAGTTTTAAATTAAAGATTTAGTTGTAATTTTTAATTGGTTTTAGTTATAGATTTTAAGAACTTTGAAAAAAAATTTTATGATGTGTTAAACCGCCCTGGGTCGCCTTGGTGAGGAGGGCGGTATAGAAATGTAAATAAATAAATAAACACTAGTTTCTAATCCTGCATCTCTACATGTTTCTATTAATACGTGCCATTTTATGAAAAACAATGCTATCCTTTTTTGGTATACAAGCCGTGGGTTTCCAACATGGACACACACCCCACGGGGGGGGGGGGGATTTGAGTTTTAAGGGGGGGGGATTTGAGAAACTTTGGAAGCTTGTTTAGACCAAGTTAATGGCCTTTTAGGCTTCCTCTATGTCAGGGATTCTTAACCTGGGGCCAGATGTGCCCCATAGAATCATTTCATGTGCCCGCCACCTCCACCACACCGGGAAGTGCAATGTCGTGGAGGAAGGGCAAAATGGCTGTCCAGTCCCCACAGCTGTTTGAGGGAGCATTTCTCACCCCTCCCAGCTTTAAAAGAATTATATGTCTCAGGGGGAGGGGGACATCTGGATTTAAGATATGCTTAGGTAGGGCATGTCCAAAAAAAAAGGTTGGGAACCACTGTTCTAAAGGGGAATTTAAGAGCTGTGTTGGTTTCCGTGACTGGGAGGAGAAGAAGGGGGTGAGGGGGGAGATAAATATAAAATAAACTAAGGAGTTGTAACCATCACCTAAAGCAAGACCGTGAGTGCCTGTCATTTAATGTTTTAATGGAACCAAAGGAAACAGTCTCAGCTCCAGGGCTGCCATTATTAAGAGGCTAAGTGAGAGAAACAACAAATGGCAGAGAATTTACTCTCCCACATCCAAGACACCCACACACAAATATACCTAGGTGACATTTTATAGTCTCTCAACCAGCCAAATAGGACTGTGGTGGCTTAGTGGTTAAGATGCTGAACTTGATGACTGGAAGGTTGGCAGGTCAGCGGTTCGAGACCCAAGTGCTCCACGACAGAGTGAGCGCCTGTCGTCTATTCCAGCCCCTGCCAACCTAGCAGTTTGGAAGCAAGAAATTGCAAGTAGATAAAGAGGTACAGCTTCAGTGGCCAGGTAAACAGCATTCCATGCATTCTGGTGTCTAGTCATGCCTGCCATGATATGTCCATGGAAATGTCTGCAGATGCAGACAGCGCTGATCCTTTGGCTATAAACAGAAATGAGCACTGAACCCTAGAGTCGGATACAACTGACTTTCAAGCAAGGGCAACAACTAAGCCAGCCAAATTATTTTGGCACCTAAAGAAGAATATTCCACAAAGTTATCCCGACCAATAAAAAATACTAGAAAGAGAAAGCAAGTAACTAGCAACCTCCTGCCTGTTTGAGACACCCAGGATCAACAACTTGCCTCATGAGAGGACAGGCTCCACATAGATTAACTCTAATTGGAAGGTTGTAAACTGCAGAAAGACAGTGAAGTCCCCAGGGCTTAAAATTGGGCAGTAAGGATAGTCTCAAGGAAATACAATGACTTAGTGGATAATATGCTGAACTTGAAATCAGAAGGTCGGCAGGTCAGTAGTTCTAGACCCAAGTGCTGCATGACAGAGTGAACACGCATTGTCTATACCAGCCCCTACCAACCTCGCAGTTTGAAAGCAAGAAAATGCAAGTACTGTACTGTACTAGTAGATAAATAGGTACAGCTTCAGCAGGAAAGGTGACAGTGTTTTGTGCTCTCCGGTGTCTAGTCATGACCACGGAAACATCTGCAGATGCAGACAGTGCTAGCTCTTTGGCTGTAAATGGAGATGAGCACCGAATCCTAGAATCGAATATGACTGGTTATTGAGCAATGGAGACCTTTACCTTTTATAACATATGTCACTCAAAGTGGCGGGAAAGCAATGACCCCGGAGACCTGTGCACATCTGCCCAGGATGCACATCCAGATGTGGAGGGAGACCTTTACCTAAAGCAGGGATCAGCAAACTTGGCTCTCCAGATGTTCTTGGACTTCAATTCCCAGAAGTCCTGATCAGCAGGCATACTGACTTGGGCTTCTGGTAATTGAAGTCCAAGAACACCTGGAGAGCCAAGTTTGCAGATCCCTGACCTAAAGTAATCACCAGGAAAGGGCTTTTGAAATCAAGTTTAATAGCTTCATTCTATCAGGATTATTGAGCCAAAGGATTCTAAACAACCTGTGGTCTTCCGGACATTTTTAGGCTGTTATAATCCTTCCCCAATGGCTATTTGGATGGATGGTACAGGCCAAAACCATCTGCAAGTCACAGTTACCCACTGTGGGGGTGAAACTGAGCTCACTGTTGGCTAGGTATAAGGCAGCTTTCTAAGTTTCCCCCTTGTGTATATCTGTGTATGTTCTGTCTTCCAGTCACTAACAAAGACCTCTGTGAGGAGCCAGGTAGTAAAATAAATAATGTATTAGGAGCTAGTTGTTACTTTTTATGAAGTGCTTTGCAAGGCTGACATAAGTATACAGGCAACGACAAGAGTAAAAGACAAATACAATTTCACAAGGTTTTGATTCATACATAATAGCCCATTAGTTGTAAGCCTGTGGCTTGGCATAGTTAAGTTGCAGTAGTGTAGGGGGGCCAGTGAATCTGTAGGGATTTAGTGAGCCAACATTTCCATAGGTCCCCTTCATTGCAATGGGTCTATTCTAGTTGTGCCTTACACACCAAGCAGCAGGATTTTAGCTTTTGTAACACCTCTTTCATTTGAATCTAGCTTGTCAATTGAGATGTCCCATGTACAGATTGAATACCTTCTTACAATGGATAAATCAATTGATGGTAAAAATATGAAAACCTGGAAATCCTCCTGCAAGTTAATCTCAATTATTGCTGGTCTCCCATCAGCATCAGCCAAGGTAGTAGATGCTCAGTTCTGGCCAGGTTATCCTGCTATGGTAATAGAGTAGACCATATTGCCAGTGACTCAATGCTGAGTGTCAAGCTGCGGTTAACTAACCTGACAACCTTGAGGACTAGCGGCCTTGGTGAAGACCACAGAGAAGGGTGATGGTCCCCAAGTGGAGGATAGCAGCTTCATCAATACTTGTCTGGGGCTAAGGAGGACTTTGCATGCCAAAAGGGCTCAGGACCAGAAAGTGACTCATGGAGCTGGATCAGTGGTATGGATGTCACTCTACAATGCAGAAGGCAGATGAAAGGCGACAGCATTATATTTGCAGGACAGTCTTCATGGTTGATTGCCATGATGATCGCCAATATTCGGAATGGGATACAGTAGAGCAAGAAGAAGTCCAGTGATGGTGAACCTTTTAGAGACAGAGTGTCCAAACTCACCCTTGCCACAGACTCAACAGGCTGCCATCTGCGCTGCACCCTTATGCCACATGTGAGCTGCCTGCCTTACCCCAGGCAGGGGAGGGAGGGAGGAAGCACTCCTATTGGGCTGCTGGGCAGGACAGGGCGAACTCTGCACTGGGGCAACGACATGTGTGCCCACAGAGAGGGGTCTGAGTGCCCTCTCCGGCATGTGTGCCATAGGTTTGTCACCAATGCTCTAGTCCATAGCTGAGATATGTTCTCCATCCCATCTATACCTTCATAATTAGACAGCTGAGAACCTCATGGATAAGCTCTGTGTCTTCTGTAATAGTACAAATAGACATTGAAAAGGTTAGTTTTGTGGACTATGGAAGAGCTGTGCTGAATGTGACCAATGTTTTACCTAATCCAGTATTGTGATTCAGGGCCACCAGTTGCCTGCAGAAATTCTACCAGTGGGACATGCCAAAGTTTAGACACAATTGCCCAAAATACATTGATACATAATTATGTTGTGAGCACCCCGACACCCTCAACCGGTGATGGGGTGGTGGGGCTAGGGTCAACAGAGGTGTCTTCCATAGGCTCAGGTCATTGACAAGTTAGTTGCTTCAAAAACAGGATTCACTTGGTCCAATCCTGAGCTCAAACTCACCTTTACTAGCCCAGGATTTTCCACTTTCTCCTTGGAAGTTCTCCATTAGCTCCACCAGGGATGAAACAGACCACAGTCCAAGTCAAACTCCTCACACCTCTCATTGATGTCTTCTACTCATGGGCAGTCATTGGATAGATCAAGGGTTCCCAACCTAAGGCCTGTGGGCTGGATCTGGCCCATGGCACCATTTCATGTGCCCCTGCAAGGGTATTTGAGAAACAAAATGCCCACCACTTTGAAGCTGTTGGGACAAAATGGCCATCCCTATTATGCAGGTAGAGCAAAATGGCCATACAGCCCACAAAGCTGACTGACAGAGTGTGACCCGGCCCCCAGCTTGAAACCAGTGGAATAGACAGTACAGTACTTTGAAGTCTTCCTGAGGGCACAGCTGTCTCTCCTTCCAACATATCCACCTCAACTGCCTCTTCTGGGGCAGATGTTTGGTTGAGGGTTGTTCTCCCCACCAATGCCATGGACCAAGTCAAAGCTAGCAAGGGGTCAACTCAAAGCTCCTGCTTCATACTTTGGCCATGTGAGAGCCCAAGCTCATGTCTGGTCTTTGGCAAGGGTGTATAGTTGAAGACCACTTCTTTGAGCAAAGTCTCTTCCTCCACAAAGCATTCAATCCTGTTCATGACTCCTCATCTTCACAATATCTGATACCCACTCCTATTCTTCCCCTTCTACCTTTCTCTCTGCCCAACCTAAGGCCCGTGGGCTAGATCCAGCCCACAGTGCCATTTCATGTGCCCCCCCCTCCAAGGGCATTTGATAAACAAAATGGCCACCCCTTTGAAGTTATTGGGACAAAATGGCAACCTCCATTGTGCAGACAGTGCAAAATGGCCGTCCAGCCTTCAAAGCTGACTGAGAGTAGAGTTACCATATCTCAGGATTTGTCCTGAGATATGGTAACAAATCCTGAGATATGGTAACCCTAACTGAGAGAGCATGACCCGGCCCCCAGCTTGAAAAGGTTGGGAACCCCTGACCTAGGTGATTCCCATAATCTGTCCATCCCTCTTGCCTCTGAGCCAGCTATAACCAGTCTCCATGCCCACCCAAGGTCTGGCCAAAGGTGACAACAGTGGGCTTGAGGTGACTACAGAGGCCTCATCAGGAACTCCAGAGGTGACCTTCTTCTACACTGGCAAATCCTATTGCAGTGTAACACACACAAAAAAAATCGTAGTAGCAAACTGAAGCAAGTTAAGAAAATTTTGTTGGCATTATCTGTTACATGCTAAGTCATGAGACTCAGTAAAGGTCCCACTTGCTTGAAAGCCAGTCGTATCTGACTTTTGGGGTGTGGTGCTCATCTTTATTTACAACCCAAGAGCCAGCGCTGTCAGGCATGACTAGAGCACATAAAACACTGTTACCTTTCCTGACAAAGCAGTACCTAGTTATCTACTTGCAATTTCTTGCTTTTGAACTGCTAGGGTGGCTGGAGCCGGGACAAGCAACAGGAGCTCACTCTGTCATGCAGCACTCGGGTCTCGAACTCTTTCAGTGTCTTGTTTCACACTGTCACGAGAATCAGTAGGCAACAGATAATGCCTATAGAGCTTGAACATACATACAGAAATTTGCTGCTAAAACATTATGCTTCTTCTGTAACCGCATAGCAGGATTTCAGTGTATATATATTTATAATATAATATTGTACTGTGATTGTGATTTTATTTTTAATTGTCAGGCACCTTTCTACTTATTTATGCAGTGAATTTTCTGTCTCCTTGTTCAGGCTGCTGTCTCCCACAGCAGTTCAATGTGAGCTATAATATAAAAATAACCAAATACATTATGTAGTGTAACAATAATAAAATGTATCAGAAAACAAAATAAAAAACACTGTAGCACTTTAAAGACTAACTGCTATATTTTTATTGTTAACTTTCATGGATCAAGTCCACTTCGTCACGAAAGCTAGCAACAAAAATATAGCAGCTAGTCTTTAAAGTGCTACAGTATTTTTTTATTTTGTTTTCTGATATGCCTGAGCCACAGACTAACACGGCTACTATTCCAAAATAATAATAAAACGGAATACCCTGGTGTATCTTTAAAAGGTATGAAACAGCAGCAACAGGAAAGCACTTTAAACAATTTTGTTTCTTTAAACATTGAGAAGAATTTAATTCAGAGCTGTAACTTGGGTACAGTAACCAGAGCTTTGACAGAGGACACGGATATTTAAAAGGTGAAAAAAAATGCTGATGGAAGAATACAAACCCATCCTGTTGAAAGGGCATGAACCCATCTGCTAAAACAGAAGTTCTCAACCTTTTAAAGCCAGGTCAGACAGTTTGAGGGGCAGATGGCCATTTTGCCCCTCCTCCACCATATGGCACTTCCGGGTGTGGTGGAGGCAGTGGAGGGGGGCACACACATGAAATGGTGCCATGGGCCGCAGGTTGAGAATCCCTGTGCTAAAGTATGTAGGGTTCCTCTTGCCAGGTAGAAAGAAACACAAAATTAGTAGGCTCGGTGTGGAACCAATAAGGTTATCATCTATTCAGTCCCAGGCGTTCCTCTGCATTCCTCCATCTTCTTGTGTGTGTGTGTGTGTGTGTGTGTGTGTGTGTGTGTGTGTGTGTGTGTGTGTGTGTGTGTGTGTGTGTGTGTGTGTGTGTTTTGTGTGTGTGTGTGTGTGCCAATCTTATTGATCCAAGTGGAACAAAATGGAGAGAGATACAAATTGTTCATCAAATCTCTAATAAAATCAATTAGGAAACATGGGTTTTGTTTTTGTTTTGTTTTTTTGCTTTTCTCAAGCTCATGGTTGAGGATGATGCCTGGGATGCCTGGGCAGTCCTTCACACTCCCAACATTTTGTTGTAGGTCAGTAAAACAAAGTAAAGACATCACCCTGCCAACAAAAGTCCGCATAGTTAAAGCAATGGTCTTCCCAGTAGTCATGTAAGGCTGTGAGAGCTGGGCCATAAGAAAGGCTGAGCACAGAACAATAGATACTATTGAACTTTTAAGTTTTTAACTAGATTTTTTAATTGGTGCAGGTGGGAGGTAATTTTTTCAGTGTTTTTAAGAATTTTAAGAGTCTCTGTAGTTTTAAATGTCAGGGATTTTTATGTACCCTGCCCAGAGTCGCATGTCAATTGGAGCAGCTATACAAATTATTATTATTATTATTATTATTATTATTATTATTATTATTATTATTATTATTATTATTATTATTATTATTATTATTATTATTATTATTATAAGGTAGAATGGTTATTGAATTGTATTGTTAAAATTGGTGTTGTAACATGGTACTGTATCTTCTCTGTGTTGAGGATTGTACTTGTTGGATTGATATTATAGTATTATTATATTTGATTGAGATATATTATACTAAATTATATATATTGTATTACTGTGCATTTATTGTATTTGGGGTGCTTACCTGTGATCTATGTGTGATGTTGTTATGATTGTGTAACTGTATATTGTGCATTCCTGTAAGCCACCCAGTCGCTGTATGCGAATGAGGCGGGTTATAAGTCTAAATAATAATAACAATAACAATAACAATAACAACAACAACAACAACAACAACAACAACAACAACAACAACAACAACAACATCATCATCAGCAGCAGCAGCAGCAGCAACAACAACTTTGGTGCTGGAGAAGACTCTTGAGAGTCCCCTGGACTGCAAATCAATCAATCCTAAAGGAAATCAAACCTGACTGCTCCTTAGAAGGACAAATACTGAAGATGAAGCTCAAGTACTTTGGCTACTAAATGAGAAGAAAGGACTCACTTGAGAAGGCCTTGATGCTGGGAAAGATCAAAGGCAGAAGGAGAAAAGGACAACAGAGGATGAGATGGCCAATATTTTTGTTTTCAGGTGTGGTAATTAGTTGCCTGACAAAACTGTTCTTAAGATTGCAACAACAATTTTTAACAATCTTCTCTCATTATAATACACTATAGGTAAAGGTCTCCCTTGCTTGAAAGCCAGTCATGGCTGACTCTAGGGTGCAGTGCTCATCTCCATTTACAGCCCAAGAGCCAGGACTATCAGTGTCTACAGACATTTCCATGGTCATGTGACAGGCATGCCTAGGTACCTAAGTGCGCAGAACGCTATTATCTTTCCCTCCAATGTGGCACCTATTTATCTAACTGCAATAAGAGCTGTGGTGGCTCAGTGGTTAAGAAGCTTCCTTTGTTAGCTGGAAGGCTAGCAAGTCAGCAGTTCAAGACCTGGGTACTGCATGACAGATTGAGTGCCCATCTCTGTCCCAGCTCTTCAGGACATGAAAGGAGCCTCATTCGGGCATCCCATGAGCAGAGTTTCTCCCTCAAAAATCCTTTCAACCCAAAATAATTTCTGATTAATAATATTAATAATATTAATATTAATATTAACATTAACATTAACATTAACAACAACAACAACAAAACAACAACAACAACAACAACAACAACAACAACAACAACAATAATAATAATAATAATAATAATAATAATAATAATAATAATAATAATAATAATAATAATAATAATAATAATAATAATAATAATAATAATAATAATAATAATAATAATAATAATAATGCATTTCTTTCTTTTGAACTGTTTAGCTTGCAGGAGCTGGGACAGATGATGGGTGTTCACTCTGTCACTCAGAACTCAGGGCTCGAACTCGTGACCTGTCAATCTTCCAGTTGTCATGCTAAGCATCTTAACTTCTAAGTCACCATGGCCCCTTATTATAATATAGCGCTGGGTAAAGGACAGCTCCCGGACCCTCTTTCACCCTCCCCTCTTGCAACTTTTTGAAAATCTCGAGCCAAATCTTTAAAGGTAAATGGCTCAAAAGGCCCCCTCATGCTACAAGGTAGCATGGGAATACTTTTGACATGCCTTGACCCTGCCCAAGCATTTTTGAACCCTCCTCTACAATACTGTACAGTACAGTATTTGGATTTTTAAAACATGGCCACTAGAGGGCATATGGATAATTTTTTTTAAAGTAAAAAATAGTTTATTAAGAAAAATATTGGGGGGGGGGAGGACTGATAACATGTGACTGCAGTGGCTTAGTGGTTAAGAAAGATGCTGAACTTGATGACTGGAAGGTCGGCAGGTCTGGACCTGAGTGCTGCACAATGGAGAGAGCTTGTATCTCTGTCCCAGCTCCTGCCAATCTAGCAATTCGAAAGCAAGAAAATGCAAGCAGATAGATAGGTACCACTTTGGTAGGAAGGTAAACAGTGTTTTATGCACTCCAGTGTTTAGTCATGCCTGCCCACAGAAACATTTTCAGACACAGACAGTGATGGTTCTTTGGCTATAAATGGAGATGAACATTGAATCCTAGAGTTGGATACAACTGGCTTTCAAGCAAGGGCAACCGGATAACCCGTAGCCCCTGAATATCTGGAACTTGGCCACAATTTTCTTACAGCTTTGAAAATATTGCCTTTGGTAATTATTTTGAGAAATGTTGGTGGGATCCCATTTTGTATTTATAAGTGCATTTTAAAAAGAACCTACAAAGTGATGACAGATTTGTATGCCAAATAAGCATTTCCTGCCATTTGGTACCTCCAAATAAATGAAAGCTAGAATCTTATTATTGTGCTTTCTTCCTCAGGTACAAAATCTCAGAGGCAAATTATCATCCAGTCAGAAGTCTGGTTGTAGTTCTTTGCTGTTGGACCATAATTTGTGTGATTTAGTTCGTAACAGCAAATGCCTATAATGACTTCTCACCTTGGACTCTAGTTGGACTCAAGTTGACACTTCAGCTGGGGAGGAGAGTGAGAACACTCTTGAGCAGGCGTGCCTAAACTTTGGCCTGGGGGCCAGATGCAGCCCCTGATACCAATTCATCCAGCCCGCAAAGGTCTCGTTGCTCCTGGAAGTGGAAGTATTTATTTATTTATTTATTTAAATTTGTTTATCGCCCTCCTCCTAAAAGGGACCCAGGGTGATTTACAACAATTATAAAAACATTTAAAAAATTAAAAACTCTAAAAACTCTAAAAAACTTAGTATTAAAAGCCAAAAATTGCAACACAGGCATACTGGGGTCAAACCCACCAACTGGCTGGGGAAGTTGAACCATCCACTCCCCACACCAAACCTGCCAGCCAGGTTTTCACCATACAGGTGCATTTTACTTCCGCTTCCAGGAGTGATGAAGGCTTCATGAGCCAGAAGAACTGGCATCAGGGGTCGCATCTGGCCCCCAGGCCTTAGTGACTGGTTCCTTGAACCACGTGATCGGCCCATGGCTGGAAAAGTTCGGGCACCCCTGTTCTTGAGGGTACACAAGAGGAAAACCAAAATAGAAAATGGAGGAAGGCGCTCACTGGGCAAGGAATAACATTAAAGGAGGATATAACTGAGCAACTCAACCTCACCTACATGACTTGGAGGACCCTGAATAGGCTGAGGGTTAGAGTGTCCAAATGCAAGACCAACATGCTCAAGTGCGGGCTGCTAGCAGACAACAATACGAGGTGTAAATGTGGAGAGATACAGAACCTGGCTCATTTATTGGTCTGTCAATTACTATCAGAAACATGTACCGATGAGGATTTAATTTTGGCCAATGACAAAGCCAAGAAAGTTGCTTGATTTTGGCAGTCCAGGGTTTGATCTGGACACAAAAGAAAAAGAAACTACCGTATCAACTTCATAGTGTATTAGGCAGCCTCTGAAAGGTGGAAATCCTTTGCCTTGGTGAAAACACTCACCATGGTCCACTCTGCCCTCTTTCGCACATGGGAGTGCTTGCACGCTTGCTCTCTCACACACACATCTGTGTCGTGCAAACACCTGTCTGTTCATAAGCTTATCCTTGTTCTCTCTCTTGTCCTCATGTGTGTGTGAGAGAGAAAGAAAGGGAGGGAGAACCCCTGCCCCCTGGCCCTTTCCCATTTTCTCTTTCTCACTTCTAGGAGTGACTGTCTGATCAGTCTCTAATGCTCCTTTCTTGCACAATTGCTCATGTTACTGCACAATTGTTCCTGTGTTCTTGCATAAACATGCACCACCCACTCTGTTGAGCATGCTTTCTCTTTCACTCTCAAACCCCCATTCCAGCTCTCTCTCCAACACATGCTGCCACACGGGCATGCACACAGGCCTTCTTCATCACACCCACGTGCAAGCGACTGACAACAGCACACTGACTCTCACTGTTGTGTACTTCCCTATAATGCCTGCCTCCTTACTGTATCTCTTTTATTTCTCCTTCATTCCCATTTTCCTCCAGTTCCATAAAGAACGAGATGAAGCAGTAAAAAGATGGACACAGTTTGAATTGACTTTTTCTTACCTTTTCGCTGGTCAGGGGCTGTGGTGGCTCAGTGGTTAAGAAGCTCACCTTGTTAGCTGGAAGGCTGGCAAATCAGCAGTTCGAGACCCGGGTACTGCATAATGGATTGAGTGCCCATATCTGTCCTAGCTCTTGGAGACATAAAAGGAGCCTCATTTGGGTGTTCCCTGAGCGAAGTTTCTTCCACAAAAATCCTTTCAACCCAGAATAATTTCTGACACACAATTATTATTATTACTAGTCAGGCCGCTTCCTACCTCCTAAATGGGATCATGCAGTCACTTGTTCTCGTTCTTATTCTGTTGCAAAAGTAGTAAATTCCAGCCATGCTCACAAATAAGAAAACAAAAGTAACTGTGCCCCACCCAGTTCCTTTACACCAGGAGTTCTCAACCTTTTAAAGCTGGGGGCCGGGCAGCTTTTAAGCTTGGGGGGCCGGACGGCCATTTTGCCCTTCCTCCACCACATGGCATTTCCTGGTGTGCTGGTGGGCCACATGAAATGGTGTGGGGGCTCCATCTGGCCCATGGGCCGCAGTTTGAAAAACCCTGCTTTATACAGTAACGTATTCCAAATGTAATTTACTGGAAAAACGAGTTATTCCCTGGCTTCAATTTATCATATTTGCAGAATGGAGGCTGACATTTGTGTTTTATGACTAACTGTAGGATCTTAAGAGTCTGAAAGAAAAAAGGCGGGAACGAAACAGATTGAATGACAGTGCGTGTCCAACAAAAACAGCTTAGCAATGAGATTCTAAGACATGCAGGCTCATTTTTCTTCTGCTAATTAATCCCCTAATTACTTGGCTGTTTTGCTTAATTAAAACCAGAGAGAGACAGGAAGGGGGGATTTATTAGGGGTTCCACTCCTTACTCCCAATCAGTGCTAATTAATATCATCTCCAACTGCACGCTTAATGAGCTGCTAATTACCCATGGAGGGAGAAAGATTTATTCATTCATTCTCCCTCTCTCACCTACTTAGCCACCCACCCCATGAATAATACAGAATGGCTGATGTGCCCCCCCCCCTTGAAAAAGTTAAATTTTTTTGGATCATAACTCAGAATCCTGCAACCAGCACCTAGTAGATATGGGGTTGTGGTTATTGTAATTAAAACAACAACAACACAAACACACCAGAAATTAATCAAGGTCTCCTTGAGTTCCATTTTTGTGAGCTCTGGCAATATCCCTGATTCCCAAGCTAGTCTTTTGCAAACGAAACTTTCCCAATCAACCTTGGCTTTCTGTTTATACAGGGCAAGTGGATTTCCCATAAATCACATGGCCTCTTTTCCCAGCATGAGGGAACTGGGCAGCAGCAGAAAAGCTGAATAATCTAGAGGCCAATGTCCAATTCAGTTGCGGGGCACATTCTCTGAAGGATTAATCTTGGGATGGACAGGAAAGACAAAGCATGCCAAATTTTCAAAACAACAAGATGTCTCACAAATACCTCAAAAACTGAAAAGTTTTGTTGGCCACAAACTTTTGATGGCTTGTAGCCCATTCTGTCAACTGGATGTTGGGCAACAGAAGAGCAGGTCTACAAGTTTATGAGTTGTTGTTCAGTCACATAGTCAAGTCCTACCCATTGGGACCCCATGGACCCCTGCAGGCCAGGCACCCCTATCCTCCACCATCCTCCGCAGCCCGCTCAGCTCTACACCCATTGTGTCAACAATGCCATCTAGCCACCTCATCCTCTGCTGTCCTTTTCTCCTTTTGCCTTCGGTCTTTCCCAGCATCAAGGCCTTCTCAAGTGAATCCTCTCTTCTCATTTGGTGGCCAAAGTACCTTTTAAAATATTTGTCCTTCCAAGGAGCAGTCAGGATTGATTTCCTCCAGAATCGGCTGATTTGATCTCTTTGCTGTCCAGGATACTTAAAAAATTATCCTCCAGCACCACATCTCAAAGGCATCTATTCTTTTGCACTCAGCCTTCATTATGGTCCAGCTCTCACATTCATACATTACTAATGGGAATACCATTGCTTTAACTATGCAGACTTTTGTTGGCAGGGTGTCCCAAATAAAACATCTTTAACTTCAATGGAGTCCATAGGACTCCTTGATAGTCCATCTGAAGCAGATACCATAGTTTATGCCTTGGTAGTAATTTCAAAAATTGATTACTGCAATACACTCTATATAAGGATTCCTTTAGAGATGGCATAGAAGTGTCAGCAGGTACAAAATGCAGCTGCTTGGTTTTGTCAACGGTGTAGATATTGATCATTTCTCCTGAGCCATGGCTGGCCTGCATTGGTTGTCTGTAGATTTCCGTGCCAGATTCAAGGACATGGGCTTAACAGACCGAGATCTTGGTACCTGACAGACTGCGGTGGCTTAGTGGTTATGACACAGAACTTGATGAATGGAAGGTTGGCAGGTCAGCAGTTCAAAACCCGAGTACTGCACGATGGAATGAGCCCCCGTCTGTCTCAACTTCTGCCAACCTTGCAGTTTGAAAGCAAGGAATCGCAAGTAGATAAATAGGTACCACTCCGGTGGGAAGGTAACAGCATTCCATACATCTCCGGTGTCCAGTTATGCCTGCCACATGTCCACAGAAATGTCTGCAGATACAGACAGCAGTGCTCCTCTGGCTATAAATGGAGATGAGCTGTATGAAATGTCCTGGAGAACACATGCCCCCACCCCTCAAAGGGCATTCAAGAAACAAAATGGTCACCCCTTTGAAGGTGTTGGGACAAAATTGTCACCCCCGTTGTACAGGCGGGGCAAAATGGGCATCCGGCCCTGGAAGCTGACTGAGAGAGCATGACCTGGCCCCCAGCTTGAAAGGTTGGGAATCGTTGATCTTAATTATTAAGCCACCACAGTCCCTTCATCTTCTTTTTACCTCACCCTAGCATTTTTCTCTGTTGATCTTTCAACATCCCTAATCTTGGATTAAACTTCCCATTCACTGATTGGATATTATGGAAGAGCTCTATTATTTCTTTCTTCTTGGTGTTCTTGAACTTTTTCTTTGCAGTGATTACCAAAATGGTTTGCTTTGTCCTTATGTATTTCACAGTCCAGTCAAATTGTGCCTCAGGCATAGGCAGACTATTCTGAGGTTTTCTGTTTCCTTTCTTGTCACTGGAGGGCTTCCAACTGTTTGACTCAACAAGTACCTCCTTGAAGGCAGAGCCTTTGGTCATTAGTTATTGACAGAACAACTGACAAACAACCCACCCCCACCCACCCTGTTTAACCCTGGTACTAAATTGCAAAACTTCCTTCCAGCCTCAGAAGGAGAGAGAGATCCACCCTGTGCAGAAGCAATTCAGAGATGCCTTCTGGAACCGGATTACCTCTCTGGCTAATATGGATGGGTTTTTTGATAGCCCCGAGCTACCAAGCTCCAAGGTAAATATGCTGGGAAGGGGGAACAATAGCTTCTCTCCACATCCAACATCTGGCTTCTCTCTTTTGTTAACCTTTTATTGATTAGTTCAGGGATTCTCAACTCACGGCATGTGGCCCAGATGCGGCCCGTGGCAGCATTTCATGGGTTCCCCTACCACCTCCACCACACCAGGAATTGCCATGTGGTGGAGGAATGGCAAAATGGCCATCCGGCCCCTGAAGCTGTCTGAGGGAGTAATACCTGGCTCCGGCTTTAAAAGGTTGAGAACCCCAGGATTAGTTAGTTAGTTAGATTGATTAAAAGGTGTCAGACTTCATTTTATTTAAAAAGGTCTATCAGAGTTTCCCAGGTAAAGGTTAAGGTCAGTGGTGGAATTCAGCAGGTTCACACCAGTTTGCCGGAAACAGTAGCAGAAATTCTGGCTGGCCCCACCCATCCAAATTTTGAAATAAAGTACACTAGTACCTTGGATAATGATTAGACTTGGTTCTACAAGTCTCATCATTATCTGGTTTTTAACTTTGTGTGATGCATTGATCACACAACGTTAAAAAAAGCCCTGTTCCCTTTCTGAAGAGGAAAGGGAACAGGGGGCCGATCCACCTGCCTCTTTGGGAAGGGCAGTAGGGAATCCATGAGTGGAATCCCCACTGCCCTTTCCAAAGAGGCAGGCGGATCGCAGCGTGTGATTGGCGCTTGGGTTGGGGGTTGAACCGGGGCGCACGCCCGTTCAACCTCCCAACCCAAGCACCAATCGTGCGCTGCACTCGCAGCGCCTGGGTAGGTCGGGGGACGTCGGACACAGTGTGGATCGGGTCCCCTGACCTTGCCAGAGGTGGCAGGGTCGGCAGAGAGCCCAAAATGGGCAAAAAAACCTCTATCATGACAGAGGGTTTTTTAAGCCCATTTTGGGCTCTCTGCCACCCCTGCCACCTGCCACCTCTGGCAAGGTTGGGGGACCCGATCCACGCTGTTTCCGATGTCCCCCAACCTACCCAGGCGGTTCTGCAAGGCAAAACACTTGGGAAAGAAGAAGGAGTTTTCCCTGACCTTTTGTCTTGCAACACTGCCTAGGATGGGCAGGGGACATTGGAAACAGTGCAGATTGGCTCCCCCCCCCCCGACTCTCACAGAGGCGGGAGGAGCGGCAGAGAGCCCGAAATGGGTGGAAAAAACCTCAGTCACGACCGAGTTTTTTCCGCCCATTTTGGGCTCTCCACCGCCCCTGCTGCCTCTGCAAGGGTCGGGGGACCTGATCCATGCTATTTCAGACAGCCAGGGTGTTGGGGGAGAGAATGCGCATGTGCACAGTTTCTCCCCCAACACCCCGGGAGTTCCAGCATGTGATCAGATCGCCAGTTTGATTGGGGGGAGAATGGGCACGCATGCTTCCCCCCCAATCAAACCGCTGATCTGAGTGGAGATCTCTGCACCAAAGCCCGCAGGGCAGGTCTCCAGCCCTGCGGGCTTTGGGACAGAGATCAACATCTGGGAATTTGAGACAAAAGTTTGCATTGTACAACGTTATGTTAACATTGTACGATGCAAATGTTTGCCTCAAATTCCCTGACATCCGATTTTAGCGTTATCCAGGGCAATCGTTAACCAAGGTATTGTAATGTGGTCCTAATTCGGGTGCAATGCAGGGCTTTCCCCCTGGCCACACCCACCATACCACACCCACAGAGTAGGTAGTAAAAATTTTGAATCCCACCACTGGTTAAGGTTGCCCTTGCTCAAAAGCCAGTTGTATCCGACTCTAGGGTTCAGTGCTCATCTCTGTTTATAGTCAAAGAGCCAGTGCTGTCTGGACACATGGCAGGCATGCCTCAACACCGGAGTGCATGGAACACTGTTTACCTTCCTACTGAAGTGGTCCCTATTGATCCACTTGCAATTTCTTGCTTACAAATTGCTAGGTTAGCAGGAGCTGGGACAGAGACGGGAGTTCACTCCATCATGCTGTACCCCGGAATTGAACTCCGACCATCCAGTCAGTGAGTTCAGTGTCTTAACCATGTCAGCTGCCGCAGTCCCAACCTCTTTTTTTTTTCTGGACTTCAATTCCCAGAAGGCTAAGTCAATTTCCCCAACGCACTGATCAGTCACTGTACTGACTTAGGCTTCTGGGAATTGAAGTTCCCCTGTGGGGCCTGGGCCCCATGTTGGGAACCAATGGTCTACATGGAGTTGGATTCTTCATTACTTTGACTGAATTGATATAACTGTGTTACTTTTTCAATTATAAACCCCCAGAATCCTTTTGGGTATGATAACAGGAATTCTGGGAGTTATAGCCAGCTAATGTTTTAAACTCTGCAACATGAAATACATGGAAAAGGAAAAACATTTATCATCCTTTCCTGCTAACTATTGCCCCTTCTTTGGTTTTCAAAATCGAAGTTCCTTCTTTTTATTGCCTTCTTTTTATCTGATAAGGCAATATTTTATATAAAGCCACAAAACAAGTGGAAAGAATGTGACATAAATTAAATATTGCCTTAGGATTTCTTAAACTGCTTTTAGATGTTTAGCTAATGCAAAGGATATTTCTCTTTTGCAAACATTTTTAACGCTGCTGAAGTTTTATTATTTTTGCACAGCATGGCAGAGGGCTTAAGCCTTAAGGTGCTGTGAACTGTAATATGAAGCATGTTTACTCAGAAGTAGACATTATTTAAGTTGAGTAAGATTTACTCATAAATACAACTGACTGAGGTTATAAAAGCCTAGCTACGTTATTAAAGACTGCCAACCTTTGAGGGCTTGCCTGACAGGAAACCCTATTTTACATAAGTGAGATTTACTTCCAAATCATGTGGATAGGACTGCTATTATATGAGTCTGAGGTTAGTTCTTTACAAAGTCATAAGTCTCCTGCTATACTTATGGGATGCTCAGTATATCACCCAGTTAATTGCTGAGGTTTCCCAGAGTTGAGTGAGCTGGGAGGGTTATTTTGACAGGGCAGGATGTTTAATAGCACAATCTTATACATATCTGTTCAGAATAACTCCCACTGGGTTCAGTATGAATTAGTCCCTGGCAAATGCAGTGGCTTAGTGGTTAAGAAGCTGAACCTGATGACTGGAAGGTCAGCAGGTCAAAGGTTTGAGACCCGTGTGCATGAAGGAGTCAGCTCCCGTCTCTGTCCCAGCTCATGCTAACTTAGCAATTTGAAAGCAAGAAATTGCAAGTACTGTAGATAAATAGGTCCCACTTTGGTAGGAAGGTAAACAGTGTTTTGTGCACTCTAGTATCTAATCACAGTATCTAGGATGCAGGCAGCACTGGCTCTTTGGCTATAAATGAGATGAGCACCAAACTCTAGAGTCAGATACAACTGGCTTTTACACAAGGGGGACTTTCATCTAAGCAACTGCATTGCAGCCAGGCATGGGCTGGGCCACCGAGACAGGGGGACTCATTCAGTGGTGGGCAGCAACAGGTTCGCACCCCCCCTGGCCGGGAGGTGGGGTAGCAAAATTGGGTGGCCTCTGGGCAGAGGGGTGGCAAAATTGAGTGCCCACGCCCACCTCCCTGCCCTGCCCCATCAGGTTTTGTCCCTGCAAGTGGTTCAAGGTCTCCCTTGCTCAAAAGCCAGTCATATCTGACTTTAGGGTGTAGTGCTCATCTCCATTTACAGCTGAAGAGCCAGTGCTGCCTGTGTTTGGAGATGTATACATGGCCATATGGCAGGCATGACTAGATCGCCCATGACGTAAGCTCTGCCCATGACATAGGGTCCACCCACGACATAGGCTCCGCCCACGGTATGGTAGCAATTTTTTTCCTGCCCACCACTGGACTCATCCCAGTGCACGCTTGCCTCTGGCACCCTGGGGCAAAAATAATAATGTTATTATTATTTTATCCACTCAGCATGCTGCACTTTAGATTAAGCTGTTGCTCCAAGCTTCCTCCTTCAGCTTGGAGCAATGATTTATTCTAAAGTGCTGTGTGCTGAGAGGAGCAAGCGAGGGATAGTGACCAAGTGGCTTGGGCGGAGAAAGCAAGGGGCAGAGACCAAGCGGTTCCTGGGGGCAGCCTTCTCCCCCATTGCTGGGTCGCTGCCCCTCACCCCTGTCTAGCGCACTCCTATGGTGGCCAGCACACTCCTGATTGCAACCCCAGGTTTTGATCCTTAAAGTGAATTTGGACAAGTACCTGCAGATTACAATGTGGGAATTTTTTTGTAGGTATATTATAGAAGCAACCACCAATATTCTTCCTCCCCTCCCCATTAAATTGGAATTTTTCCTTGTAAAAGTAGGACTTTGTGCAACATTAGACATTCCAAAATCGTTTCCTTTTGGCTTTAGTGACTGACACAAGTCAGAACAAAAAGGTCAGGAGATGTAGCTTCATGGATTCCAGCCAGTGTTAATATTGCGAAAGAGTGGAAATTCATGATTCCTTCGTCTTCTGAAATCCTCTTGTTTATTTTAGAGAGAGAAAGCGGAACAGAAACATGCTCTATTTTCAGACAAGCAGAATAAAGCAGATTAAGGTTTTAGTATTTTTTAGAAAGAATTCATGCCTATCTGGCTATTACCTGGTATTTTTTCACCTGGGGTTTTCCCCTAATTCTTCCCCCCACCCCCAGAGCTTGGAAATGCCATCTCTCTCTCCAACTGATTTCATGTTTATGTATATTTGGGAAAAAATGCAAAAATATTTCAGTCATTGCAAAGACTGTATGTATTTAAACAGATTTTTGTTGTTCAGTCACACAGTCGATTCTGACCCTTTGCAACCCTATGGACCATTGCCTGCTAGGCACCTCTGTCCTCAACCATCCTCCTCAGCCCACCCAGCTCTGTGCCCATTGTCTCTACAATACCATCTAGCCATCTCATCTTGGGCCGTCCCCTTCTTCTTTTGCCCTCAACCCTTCCAAGCATCAAGGCTTTCTCAAGTGAATCCTCTCTTCTCATTTGATGTCCAAAGTACTTTAGCTTCATCTTTACTATTTGTCCTTCTAAGGAGCAGTCAGGGAAGGAGGGAGAGAGAGTTTAAATTTTTCATAGAAAATGGACACATATGATCAGTTGTGGACTCAAAAAAAAATTACTACCACACTGTGGCCATGTTATGGTGGGCGTGGCAAGGGGGAAAACCCTGTATTGCACCCTAATTAGGACTACTTTATTTCAAAACTTGGATAGGCAGGGCCAGCCAGAATTTCTGCTACCAGTTCTGGTGAACTGGTGCAAACCTGCTGATGCCCACCACTCCATACAGTATATGGGAAGAGGCGTCATTC
Organism: Furcifer pardalis; assembly: GCA_030440675.1. Classification (NCBI taxonomy): domain Eukaryota; kingdom Metazoa; phylum Chordata; class Lepidosauria; order Squamata; family Chamaeleonidae; genus Furcifer; species Furcifer pardalis. The sequence goes on along the minus strand of CP126893.1, from coordinate 162,493,360 downwards.
TGGGATGAAAACCAGCAAGAAAAAATAGTTCCCTATTAAAAAAACACAATGTAATCTGACAATAAAATGTAAAAGCAATAATATTGAAAGACCTGTCTGTGAAGTAGCTGGTTGGGAAATCCTTGCCCCATGGCCTAATCCAGTCCAGAGAGGTTTCTCCATAGGGCTTTCCCTAGAAGCCTTTTCTCTCTACAGACTGACATCTCCTAATTTCACAATTGTCAGTATTCTCAAATCTTTCTCAGTCAGTGAAGATGTGAAGTTTGTGAAGCAAACGTCTATCAAAGGTGCATGCGTGCATGCGTGAGTGTGTGCATGTGCATGTGCATGTATGTGCGTGTCTTCTTTTGTGTCCAAAGCAATCCAGTGGTACTTCCAGAATGGAAGGATAGGCTAATAATTACCCAAGGAGGTACCCTTGACATTCTTCCACGTCTAACTATATGATGTCTTTTCTTTTCCCCTAACTTCAGGTTGCTGATGATCTCTCCCAGTGTGGTGACAGTGGGCGTAGAAGTGGGGGTCGTGCTTCAGGCCGAGGGATCCCCGTCTGGGATATCAGGGACATTATATTTTCAGAATGAGAATAATGGTGTGCAGTGCTCTAAAGTGGTCCCATTCAATCTTCCATCTGAAGGCTCTGTGCAAAAAGTTACTGTCAAGGTAGGTGTGGCAGATGAGAATTGGCAGTTCACCCCACGAATGCCACCTGTTGTCCTCTGTTTGGTAGAGCAAAGTGGCAAGGGAATATTCTTTTTATCTTTTGTATTTTTGTAAATATTTGCAATGTGTAATATCAGAGTGGAGCACTAGGGGGACTCAGGCACAGTGGTGGGCAGCAACAGGTTCGCACTACCACCCCGGGGAGAGGGGGGGAAGCAAATGTAGGTGGCCTTTGGGCAGGGGGGTGGCGGAATTGGGTGGCCTTTGGGTGGGTGGGGAGCGAAATTGGGTGGCCACGCCCACCTCCCTACCATGCCCAGACTAACATAGCTACCATTTAAAAAGTGTTATTCTGTGCAAGTACATCAGAGAGTAAATAAAACAAAAAGACAAAATTGTTGTGGCACCTTAAAGACTAACTGCTGTACAGTACAGTACAGTATTTTAATATCAGCTTTTGTGAGTCAAGTCCACAGGCTCTTTGGCTATAAACAGAGATGAGCACTGAACCCTAGAGTTGGTAACGACTGGCTTTCGAGCAAGGGCAACTTTTACCTAATAACAGAAGATCCCTGATTGGTATTCAAATTTGATGTCAGGTTTTGCCCCTGCAAGTGGTTCAAGGTCTTCCTTGCTCAAAAGCCAGTCATATCTGACTCTAAGATGCAGTGCTCATCTCCATTTTCAGCCAAAGAGCCAGTGCTGCCTGTGTTTGCAGATGTAAACATGGTCATATGACAGGCATGAATAGATTGCCCACGACGTAGGCTCCGCCCATGACATAGGCTCCGCCCATGGTGTGGTAGTGAATTTTTTTGCTGCCCACCACTGCTCAGACAGTATTTCCCTTAAAAAAGGGGTTCTCAACCTGTGGCCTGTGGGCCGGATGTGGCCCATGGCACTACTTCTTGTGGCCACGCACTGCCTCCACCACACCAGGAAGTGCCATGTGATGGAGGAAGGACAAAATGGCCGTCTAGCCCCCAAAGCTGTCGGAGGGAGTGTGACCTGGACTGGTCCCCTGCTTAAAAAGGTTGAGAACTCCTGCTTTAAAACAACAGCACAGTGTGTTAATAATGTGATTGTAAGTAAGTCATAGCCTGGGACTGCTGTGGCTCAAGTGCCTAAGACGCTGGCTGGAAGGCGGGAGGTCAGCAGTTTGATACAGTACTTGAATACTGCAGGAAGGAATGAGCTCCCGTCTTTGTCCCAGCTCCTGCCAACCTAACAGTTCGAAAGCAAGAAATTGCAAATAGATCACTAGGGAGCACTTCAGTGGGAAGGTAAACAGTGTTCCATGCGCTCCGGTGTCTAGTCATGCCTGCCACACGACCATGGAAACGTCTGCAGAAGCAGACATCACTGGCTCTTCGCTGTGAAACAGAGATGAGCACTGAACCCTAGAGTCGGATATGACTGGCTTTGGAGCAAAGGTGACCTTTTCCTTTTCCTTTAAGTCAGCCTGAATATGGTGAGAAATCAATTTTACAACATAGACTCATGCATCAAAATAGCTGGTGAAAATCTGTGCAGAAATGCTTGAAATACATTCACCTTAACAAGCTTACACCATTACCATGAGTGACAGTGTTGAGAAGGAAGTTCCTCTCATCACAAGAAGTTTTCTAAATAAGTTGAGTTCTATATATATGTACAGTATCTATGCAGACCTTCACATTGAGCATGTGAAGAAGTGCAGGTGTGGGGATGTAGAAGGGATGAGATTACATGCACATGCCATCCTTTGGAGAGGGACTGCAGTGGTTTAGTGGTTAAGATGCTGGACTTGATGACTGAAAGGTTGGCAGGTCAGCAGTTCAAGACCTGAATGCTGCACAACGGAGTGAGCTCCCATCTTTGTCCCAGCTCCTGCCAATCTAGCAGTTCAAAAACAACAAATTGTAAGTACAGTAGATAAATACGTACCATTTTGGTAGGAAGGTAAACAGCGTTCTGTGTATTCTGGTTCTAGTCATGCCGGCCAGATGTCCACGGAAACATCTGCAGATTCAGCGCTGGTACTTTGGCTATAAACAGAAATGAGCACTGAGTCCTAGAGTTGTATACGACTGGCTTTCCGAGCAAGAGCAACCTTGACCTTACCATCCTTTGAGCCGCACAGGCTTTCAGCCTGAATGCTTGTACAGTATATTTATTTAGGAATCGCACTAAAATAATATTTCAGTTCGCATTGACCTTAGTGTTTAATTTATACAGCCTGCACTCAGAGGCTGGAGCTTTTGAATATAAATCTGCCAACCTAAGGCTACATTTCACCTGTCTGATGAAATGAAAAGTGCCTGGAAATGCTTATGCCGTGATACATTTATGAATCTTTAAGATGCCACAGGCCTATTGTTATTTATAGGGTTGTACTGTTAGCTGCAGCCCCCGCTGTTCGGTCATTAGGGAAGGGAGCAGAACCCATATGCATTGAAGGGCTTTTACACTAAACACAGAAACATAACAATCTGGAGAGGCTCTACATGTGAGCCACCCATCTGAACTGGAGTTCTACATGGAGAAGCTACTTGAGCACGGATCCTCAATCTTTTCAAGCCAGGGACTGGATCACACTCTCTCATTCAGCTTCGAGGTCCGGGCAGCCATTTTGCCCTACCTGCATACTGGGGTGGTAGCCATTTTGTCCCAACAGCTTCAAAGGGGTGGCCATTTGGTTTTTTTAAATGGCATTGGAGGGGCCAGGGACCACATGAAATGGCACTGGGGGCCAGATCCAGCCCACAGGACTTAGGATAGGAACTCCTGCATTTGAGTATCACAACCTCCTTCAGATTGTTGCCTTTCCTATGTCTAGCCCAACAAGAGAGAAGGCTACTGTATTTTCTAATTGTGTGTGTGTGTGTGTGTGTGTGTGTGTGTGTGTGTGTGTGTGTGTGTGTGTGTGTGTGTGTGTGTGATATATGAAGCAGCCCAGTGATTCTAATTGTGTGTGTGTGTGTGTGTGTGTGTGTGTGTGTGTGTGTGTGTGTGTGTGTGTGTGTGTGTGTGTGTGTGTGTGTGTGTGTGATATGAAGCAGCCCAGTGATCCCTGACCTGGGTTCAGTGGTGGGCAGCAACAGGTTTGCACCCCCCGGAGGGGGGGTAGGAAAATTGGGTGGCCTCTGAGCAGGGTGGTGGTGAAATTGGGTGGCCTTGGGGCGGGGGTAGTGAAATTGGTTGGCCACGCCCAACTTCCTGCCCTGCCTCATCAGGTTTTGTCCCTGCAAGTGGTTCAAGGTCTCCCTTGCTCAAAAGCCAGTCATATCCGACTCTAGGCTGCAGTGCTCATCTCCATTTACAGCCAAAGAACCAGTGCTGCCTGTGTTTGCAGATGTATACATGGCCATATGGCAGGCATGACTAGATCGCCCATGAAGTAGGCTCTGCCCATGATATAGGCTCTACTCACAATGTAGGCTCCACCCATGACATAGGCTCCACCCACAGTGTAGTAGCAACATTTTTTGCTGCCCACCACTGCCTGGGTTAGACAGCAAGGGTACAAACCAGGACAATTAGGTAAAAGTAAAGGTCACTGTTGCTTGAAAGCCAGTCATGTCTGACTCTAGGGGAAGTGATGGGCTGCTACTGGTTCGGACCGGTTCGCCTGAACCAGTAGCAGGTTTCCAGAGGGGATCACTGGGTGTGTGTGTGTGTAGAGAACCCCCAGGTGACCGGTTCGGTCGCCTTTCCAGCCGCCCTCCGGAAGTGTATTTCTGGGTAGCCAAAATGGCTGCCCGGAATTGCATATGCATCAAACCTCCATTTGACGCATACACACTAAAAAATAGATGTGTGCATGCGTCAAATGGAGGTTTGATACATGTGCAGTTCCAGGCAGCCATTTTGGCTGACTGGAAAGGGTGCAGGATGGCCTGGAGAAGCGGCGGTGGTGGCCTTTCCTTGCCGTGCTACCAGGCCGTCAGACAGCTGCAGCGGTTTGCCATCATGGTGGTTTGCCGCCACGCCACCGCGCTTCCTGCCTGCCTGCCTAGTGCATGCCTGCCTGCCTGCCTAGTGCTTGCCTGCCTGGCTGCCTAGTGCCTGCTCCCCGACCCTAGGCAAGGTAAGTGACAAGTTTGTGTTTGGGGTGGGTGGGTGGGTTGATTATTTTAATTTTAATGTGTATTTTTATTTAATTTTTATTTAATTTTTATTTAATTTTTAATTTTTTTTATTTGGTTCCATCCACACGTCATGACATCATGATGTCATGATGTTGGCTCCGCCCATGACATCATGACATCATGATGTTGGTTCTACCCACAATGTCACCTCCGCCCACGGTGGGGTAGCAAAATTTTTGACAGCCCACTACTGTCTAGGGGTCAGTGTTAATCTCCATTTGCAAGCAAAGAGTCATTAAAAAAAAGTACTGGTGAGAAAAAGCACCATCATTAACAGAGCCTACAAGGCTTGGGGTATGGGAAGGACTTATTTGAAACAACAGGAGCCATATTAATTACAAATATTTTAATATGAGGGCTACAATTTACGGAACCACCAACATAGTTGAACACTTCAAAACAGCTAAAAATTATCAACTATGTATGTCAAGAAATTGCAAGTAGATAAATAGGTACCACTTCAGCAGGAAAGGTAACAATGTTCTGTGTGCTCTGGCATCTAGTCATGCCTGCCACTTGAGACCTTTAGCTTTATGTAGGCTTTCTTGCCTCATTGTGCAAGCCTCACTGAATTGACATAAAATATTGCACATTTATGTCAAATATTTATATTAATGTAAGAGACTGGCTCACTAAAAATAATAATCAAACATTACACATGTGAATCAAGATCACTTCTTCAGGCATGCAGTTCAGGAAAATTATCAACGAGTGTCCCAATGATTCATGGCAAAATAATGTGCCAGGTTTTGTTTCCTAAGAGTAAGTAAGCAGGCCGGATCTGATATTATTTCCCATTCCATAAACTCAGGGAACCACACACTTTTGTGAATTGCAGGCAACCCATTGCTGAAGATGCTTCCCCGATCCATTGTTGACAGGGCAGAATTTAGTTTGCATTTGTTTACCCTGCTAAACTGAATTGCCTTGCAAAACTCAGAGGGGGAACTTGAAGGGAAAAACACATGGTTAGTACATGCAGGACAAACAAAGGCATGAAAAAGGGGAACCACAACTCGAAATACACAAACATTTTCAGTAAATGACTAATTAAAATTGGCAAACTGATTCGTGTTCCATGGAGAGACTTCCACTTTTCATATAAATGCTGACACGGACATTTATGGGTTGGTCATACATCTTCTCAAACATTTTTACTGCCTAAAATGTTTTGAGGTTCAGAAGGTGGCTTGTATTATTACTGCTGTGCCGCTATGTATTATACTACTACTGTACTACCAAATCTATATTTCAAAGATATTGAAGGTAGCCATTTTGATCCATAAAAGAAAAATAAAAGTGTTCTGGAGAAAGGAAAAACATTTTATTACAGAACCACAGCTGTTCCTCATAAAGATATGGCAGGATGTACCAGATAACCCGAAAGATTTGACCCTTACCCCTGCGTGCTGGGCTGTGAAGGATTCACATCAGGGAGACATTACTGGGAGGTTGAAGTGGGAACTGGGAGATACTGGGCAGTGGGATTTGCAATGGAATCGGTGAGAAGAAAAGGAGAACTTGTCCCAAGCCCTGAGGAACAGATCTGGGCTCTGCAACAATGCGGGGACTATCTTGAGGCGCTGACCTGCCCCATCACCAGCCTGACCTTGTCCAGGAACCTCCGGAGGATTCAGGTATTTATGGACTACGAAGAGGAGCAGGTGGCATTTTTTGATGCGGACACATCAGCTCTGATTTTTCTTTTTTCATCTATGGTTTTCAGTCATGAGAAAATCTTTCCTTGGCTCTGGGTATGGCCAGGAACTGAGCTAAGGCTTTACCAGTGAGATTTCATCCCCATATATTATTGGTGTAGTTTCAGTGTAACTGAACAAAGACATAAGCACAACTTATCTAGCCTTGCACAGTTGTTGTCTCTATGGCCTGGAGCATGGGTGCCCAAACTTTTCAGGCTGTACGCCAGTCACATGGTTCCTCCTACTGTAAGCGGAAGTAAAACGCCCCTTGCAATATGTTTTGCAACAGGATGAGATAGATTTTAAGGTGCCATTTTCTCTGATTAAACCAAGGGTGCCTAAACTATACCCCATGGCCAGATCTGGCCCCTGATGCCAGTTCATCTTGCCCACGCTGCCCCTGTTGCTCCCGGAAGCAGAAGTAAAATTTGCCTGTACAGGCGTGTTTGCTTCCGCCTCCAGGAGCGACAAGGGTGGCGTGAGCTGGATGAATATTTCTGTTTTTCATAATATTTTTGTAACCTTATGACATATATTGGGGCTTTATTTTATTGTATGGTATGTTATGATATTTTATTGTTTTGAATTATTGATGTATGATATCTGATTATACTGTGACATTATGCTGTTCTATTGAATTGTAACATTGTATTTGATTGTATGTTGTGAGCCGCCTTGAGTCGGTTTTACCGAGTAGGGCGGCATATAAATAAAAAATGATGATGATGATGATGATGATATGGCCCTATAAAGTTTGGATTAAATTTGTATTTCTTTATTAGTAAACTGGGCTTAGTTAAGACGCTGAGCTTGATGACTAGAGGGTTGGCAGGTCAGCAGTTGGAGACCCGGGTGCAAGTAGATAAATAGGGAGAACTTTGGTGGGGAAGGTAACAGCGTTGTCATCCCTGCCACATGACCATGGAAATGTCTGCAAATGCAGACAGTGCTGGCTCTTGGGCTGTAAACAGAGATGAGCACCACCACCTAGAGTAGGACATGACTGGCTTTTGAGCAAGGGCAACCTTTAACTCATGTTTTCCAACCCTCCCCATGCTTCTTATTTACCTCCAATAGTGGGGGAAAATGGGCAATGCTACCCTCAAAATTTCCCCATTCCAGGCCAATTCCAACCCCTCCTATAACAAAATAAAAGGTTGTGGTCCCAAAAAATGGCCTTTTTCACCTCCAAGAGGGTTGAATTGGTCTTTTGGTAGAAAATGTAAAGAGGTTTAAGGTACTGTATTTGGATAGGTGTGGCTCCTGGGAGACTCTTATGCCAAGGGTGCCCAAACTTTTAGGTCGGGGCCTGACCATGGACCGGGAACAGCTGAGTAGGCCAGACCATGCCCCTGGAACAGGACGTGTTTGCTCACGTGCAGCCATTTCACTTCCTGGTTTGGCACGGATGCCTCTATGCATGAATGAAAGTGGCCATTTTACTTCCTGCTTTGGCGTGGACACATCAGAGCAGGCATGCCCAAGCTACGGCCCACGGTCTGAAGGCATTCCATCGGACTCACAACGCCCTTGCCAAACCAGAAAGTAAATACGGATGCTTCTGTGCATGTGTGAAAAGTGGCCATTTTACTTCATGGTTTTGCACAGACGCTTCTGTGCATGTGCAAAAGTGTTGTGATTCCAAAAAACCCCATATTTTCAAACTCTTATATCCAATGAGTTTAAATGCAATAAATTTAGATTCCAAACATTTATATCCAATATGCCTGGATGAGGAATTTTAAATTTCTAACTGCTTATGCCCCAGTGATGGGCACCCAAAATTTTTAATACCACACCATGGGCGGAGTCAACATTGTGGGTGGAGCTGATGTCATGGGTGGAGCCAATGTCTTGGGTGTAGCCAACATCATGGGTGGAGCCAACGTTGTGGGCAATCTAGTCATGCCTGCTATATGGCCATGTACTGTATACATCTGCAAACACAGGCAGCACTGGTTCTTCGGCTGTAAATGGAGATGAGCACTGCACCCTAAAGTCAGATATGACTGGCTTTTGAGCAAGGGAGACCTTGAACCACTTGCAGGGACAAAACCTGATGGGGCAGGGCCATGCCTGTAAGTTTCACTCTTTGTCTGAAGACGTGGACTTGATCCACAAAAGCTAACAATAAAAATAAAGCAGTTAGTCTTTAAAGTGCTACACATTTTATTTTGTTTTGTTTATTTTATTTTGTTTTCTGATATGCTGTAAACAGATTGATAGATAATTGTGGTTCTGGTGATAAGATGGGTAACACTCTTAAAAGACATTCCAAACCCAGACCATATCTCCTTGTGTTTCAACTCACGGCTAAACAAGATGAAAAGAGCAGCAAACAAAGAGCTAATGATTTCTTCATTTTGTTGCATTTTGCTGCATTACTTATAATGCTAACATAAGTGTATGGTGTCCTTGAAGTACTGTATATTATAGTATCTCCAAGATATAGAGTTCCACTAAGTAATGAATAAATGAACATGGTAGGCAATGTGTAAATATATGTACTAAGCAAGCATAAGAGTAAAGACTAGTGTTGAGATTATATACAGAAATGACATAACTTCTATATGTTTAAGTGTACAGTATAAACTAACATGTTTATAAACTTACTATTATATGAGGCTATTGTTATATAGCGTTGATAGAGCCTCCTTGAAGATTGTGGTATTTTTGAACCACAGTTGGGTGTATCTTGGTAATGGCTGTAAGGTATTAAAATAAATTCTTTATGGGGAACTTAGCTCTGGTATAAGACCTCATGGAGCTCCTTTGAAGCATTACAAGGACCAGCTAAAACAAACCATGAAGTTGTCAGGTATAAACCCACAAACTTGGGAAGCAGTGGCCGTAGATCGCCCACTTTGGTGCCAAACCATCTCTGCTGCTACCAATCACTTCGAAAGGGAACCCCACAGACATAAAGCGACAAACACGAAAACTTCATCAAACCCAATTACTGTACTCCCTCTACCATCTATTCAGTGTGCTGTGTGTGGTTGCATGTTTCATGCCAGGATCAGTTTACTGAGTCATTAGAGACACATCCATCAACTGAGAAAGTGACCTTTCCAGGAAAAATGTGTGCTCCGATACAACTCGCAGCCAACAATTAAAATAAGGGCTTTTGCTTTTAATGAGTAAGGTCATTTCTTTGAATTCTTACTGAAGGAGGTTTCCCAGGGTTCTCTAGCTTTGCCCAAGGAATTAAGAATTCAAAGAAACTACTTTATTCATTAAAAGTCCTGATGTCCTCTGACACCAATTATTTTTATTTTATTTTAGTTTAATTTAGTCTATGATGTATTTGTTGGTGGTGGGTTTTGATTTTTTGTGGGTATTGTTGTTTTTTATTTTCTATTTGTTCACTGCCCAGAGTGGGATAACACCCAGATCGGTGGTATAGAAATCCAATGAATAAATAAATAAAGCAAAAGCCCCTATTTTAATTTCTTACAATGGCAACCTGATGTTGCTGGCTAATCTTTCTCACATTAGGTCAGGTGAAAGGAACTGCAGAATGAACTCACCAAATGGTGCCTTCCTTTTGGCAGTTTCACGTCATGCCTACACACTGAAGAAAAAGTAGACTAAATGAAGAAAAATGTTTTATTACAGAGCTGGAATTTGCCCTCAGTTGCCCTCAATCTGACCGTTGTCAAAACACTACACTGGCTCATAACACTGCACTGGAAAACTGACTTTTTGGAAACACCGCTCTGAGCCAATGCAGGCAGCAGTTTCATCTAAGAGATGTAGTCTGAAAAATATTATCCCCCCACCCTGCCTAAAGTGTGCATTTAAGATACATTTAACAGTAAGGTTTCTACAAATTCCTGCAAATTAAAAGCTGCCATTGAATTCCAGATATTGGTTCAACCTGTAGATTACACATATTTTAGCAGTGTGTATGTCTGAATTGCATACAGTTGTACTGGTTTTGTGTAGTGTAGTGGATTGAATGCCAGACTCTGGAGAAATGGGTTCAACACCCTACTTGGACACAGAAACTCACTAGGAGGAGGGATTGGTAAAGGAAAGCCATCTCATATGCCTCAGAAATCCTGTTATGGAAGAAATTTGCTGGCAAATAAAGACAATAGAGATGTTTGATGCAACATTAACTGTCATGCTCCATACTATCTTACTGGCACTGTTGTTTAGTAGTAGTACTGTACCTAGAATTCCCTTCAAGAGTTTTCTGGGCTTCTCCTCCTTCATCTTCATCTCCACCACCACCACCACCACCAGATCAAAGTTTAGACAGCCAAAATGAAGCCATTTTCTTGGCTTTGACACTGGCCAAAATTAAATCCTAATCAGTACATGTTTCCAGTAGTAGTTGCCAGACCAGTAAATGAGTTGGATTCTGAATCTCTCCACATTCACACAGCATGTTGTTGTTTGCCAGCAGCTTCCACTTAAGCATGTTGGTCATACAGACATGTCAGTTAAAGGGAATCAAATGACATAATTGATCCCCTTTATGTATCTGTAGAAACCCGCTTTAGGAATGAGAAGTGGCAAACTGTTTTGAGGCCACACCACTTTGGGAAACAAGTAGATGGTTCCTCATCCATGCCAAAACAAACAAACCCCTCTATAGCAGTTCAAAACTAGCCCTCACTTTCTCCTTCCATGTCTAGGACAAACGTGAAACTGCCAAAATGAAGCCACCTTTTGGTGAGTTCATTCCGCAGTTCCTTTCGCCTGACTCAGTATGAGAAAGTTTAACTGGTAACATAAGGTTGCCCTTACTTGGGTACACCTGATTGTGGTTCAAGAATACCACAATCTTCAAGGAGGCTCTTTCTGTGTACCCTTGCCTTGTGCTTGACAGGCTGTGTTTCATTTTCAAGGTAGCCCAGGCCATTTTATTCAATGGTTCTATTTCACTTAGCCATTTTAACTATGTCTTATTGTAGAAATCTTATTACTTTGTTCAGCATAAGTTCTTCTTTTTCTGTTTTCATTCCTTTCTCCTTCATGCAGGTGACTCAGCAGCTCTTCACCCGATGTGGTTTGGCTCAACAGCGACGGAATCCCTACATCCAACTGGTTGCTCGCATCACAGGACTTCCTTCCCCTGACGGGATTCAAACCCTCAATCTCCGCTGGAGCACCCGAAGAGGGTACCTCTTGGTACAGACGGACAAACCAATCTATACCCCTCGGCAGAAAGGTGGGCCTGTTCACTCTCTCCCACTTTGAAGCTTATTTATATGGACTTGCTTATTTGGAAGTAGAAAACCCTTTTTCGGGTTTTGTAAGTTAAAGGTAAAGGTTTCCCTTGCTCGAAAGCAAGTCGTATCCGATGCTAGGGTTCAGTGCTCATTTCTGTTTACAGCCAAAGAGCCAGTGCTCTCTGCGTCTGCAGACATTTCCATGAACATGTGGCAGGCATGCACGGAACATAGTTTACTAAAATGGCCCCCATTTATCTACTTGCAGTCTCTTGCTTTTGAACTGTTAGGTTGCAGGAGCTGGGACATTGACAGGAGCTCACTCCGTCGTGTAGTACTCGAGTCTCGAACTGCTGACCTGCCGACCTTCCAGTCATCAAATTCATGATTTAACCACTAAGCCACAAGGGCCAAATTCCAGTTTAGAAAGAGGTGAAGAAGTATCATTTGAGGCGTGGAGGCAACCAAAAACATAGGGCAGAACTGGAACAAAATTGCTTGTGGGATGAAAATGAGGAGATCTAACTCTCAGAAGTACAGTACAACCTTGTACTCAATTTGACTATGCCTTCTCAAAAATTAATGCTAGCAGAAACCATTCCCATTTTCCAAGCCAGAATTCCTGTTTTAAGGAAAACCTTCCTCTGCCTCTTTCCTCTGTTCTGTGTTGTCGATAAGAGCAGAAGAAGATTGCAGTGGTTCTTTTTTAAAATATAGTTTATGTTTAAAATGCTTTCTCTTTGTTATAGTCCAGGGTGAGGTATATATTTTAGAGCAGAGGTTCCTGACCTTTTCAAGCTGGGGGCCAGGTCACGCTCTCTCAGTTAGCTTCAAGGGCCAGATGGCCATTTTGCCCTGCTTGCACAATGGAGGTGGCCATTTCCCCCCAACAGCTTCAAAGAGGCAGCCATTTTGTTTCTCAAAGGCCCTTGGAGGGGTTGGGAAAATGAAATGGTATCATGAGCCGGATCTGGCCCACAGGCCTTAGGTTGGGAACCCCAGTTTTAGAGTCACCTTAGGTCTTGACTGAGGGGAATGCAGTGGCTTAGTGGTTATGTGGCTGAACTTGAAGGTCAGCAGTTCAGCAGTTCAAACTGCGTGGCAGAGTGAGCTCCTGTCTTTGTTCCAACTCCTGCCAACCTATCTGTTTGAAAGCAAGAAATTGCAAATACTGTAGATTGCAAGTAGATAAATAGGTACCACTTTGACAGAAAGGTAACAGTGTTCTGTGCTCTTTGGTGTCTAGTCATGCCTGCCACATGACCAAGGAAGCATCCTCAAATGCAGACAGCATAGGCTCTTTGGATGTAAATGGAGATGAGCACCTTCCTCTAGAGTCAGATATGACTGGCTTTTGAGCAGGGGAGAGCTAGACCTTTTCCTTTTCCTTTAGGTCTTGACTAACTTCCCCTTAACTCTTCCACTTTGGAAATACATTGCAGTGTAACAAATGACCCAGTTGAGAGGAAAGGACCTTTCATTGATGAGGGTAATTAGGATTGTTCTGGGACCAGAAAGAGTCTTACATAGTGATCAAACTGTACTTTGGCCCCTTCTGTGTCGTCCTAACACAGGGTTTCCCAACTTAAGGCCCATGAGCTGGATCTGACCCATGGCGCCATTTCATGTGCCCCCCCGCCCCCCCAAGGGCATTTGCAGTGATGGGCAGCAGCAGGTAGTAACTTTTCCCAGTGTAGTGGCTTTTGGAGGGGAACCGGTAGTGGCTTTTGGAGGGGAATCCCCTCGAGGGCTTACCTTTTTTTTTGGGGGGGGGGGATTATATATTTTTTATTTATTAACACATATATATTGCAACAAACATGTAAAACAATAATATAATAAAAAAAATAAAATAAACAGTGAACAGAAACTAAAATTGTACATATAATGACATCTGTGAATACACCCACCCATTCACATACACGTGGGTGCACACTAACTTTTAAACAAAGCGCATAAATCATACTAGCTCATATTGTACATATGATCCCAGATAAGTTGAGTATCTTGTAGATGTTAATATCTCAATTGTGGAGGGCTTACCTTTTCACCAGTTCCCCCACTGTGCATGTGCGCCAAGAGCTTGGTATGCATGTGCGGCCTCCTTGCTGTCCTCCCAAGCAGGGAGGAGGAAGAGAAGGTGCTAGCCTGCTCCCCAGGGTAAATGACTCACCTTTGGGTGTGGGATGTGGGTGTGTATTTTAATGTGTATTTATTTTTAATGTGTATTTTTATGTGTTTTATGTGTATTTAATTTGTATTTTTATGTGTTTTATGTGTATTTAATTTGTATTTTTATGTGTTTTTATGTCTGTTTAATGTGTATTTATTTTAATGTGTATTTTATGTGTTTTATGTGTATTTTTATGTCTATTTAATTAGTGTTTTTCTGTGTACTTATTTTTATGGGTTTTTTACATTGGCTCCACCCACATCATTGGCTCTACCCATGACATCATGATGTTGGCTCCGCCCATGATGTTGGCTCCACCCACAGTGTGGTAGTAAAAATTTTGGCTGGGCATTTGAGAAACAAAATGACCACACCTTTGAAGCTGTTGGGACAAAATGACCACCCCCATTGTACAGGCAGGGCAAAATGTCTGTCCGGCCCTCAAAGCTGACTGAGAAAGTGTGACCCGGCCCCCGGCTTGAAAATGTTGGGACCCTTGTCTTAATACATGTGGACAAAACAGGGTTGGGGAAACTTACCAGGTAAACAATATTCAGCTTCTGTTTCTAGCACACTTCCAGCTTACAGAAAGCAAATCTAAATATTTCTTCACACCCTAGCATCAGCAAATGGCTTTAGAAAAATAATTGACCCTAATTCAGCCTATGAAATGCCACAAAGAGATTTACTGCGTCTCTAAATATACCTTGTTATCTTCTTCTTTTTCCTTTCTCACGGTTCACAGTCAATTTCCGGGTCTTTGCCCTTGATCACAAACTGAGGCCTACCGTCGAACCTGTCCGTATCACTGTGAAGGTAAAGAGCAGCAAAGTCAGAATAAAAGGAAGTTGTGATTGTGGCATAGTGTAAATGGCTACGTGTAGTAAATATGCTGTTTTTAACAATGTTCTTTTTAAAACTTTTCAAAATCCCATGATCTGTTTTTTTTAATCTATCAGAACCCACGAGGTCTTCAGGTCCGGAAAGTTGAGCGTATGCCAGAAAATTTCATTATAAAAGATCACCTGTCAATTCCTGACATTGCTGAGTAAGTTCCACCAACAGGTGTTATCACATCTGTCCAGCAAGGCTGGTCAGAGCGACGAGATTTGCAGTTCCCAACATTTGGATGATTTTACCGTTTCTGTACTGCCCATCTTACCTTACGGTCACTCTGGATTGTCCACAGTAAAAACAGGCATCAACATACAAAAAAATATAAAGTACATCATCAACAATTACATATTTCATAGAAAGAACTGACAAGCTTAGTGCTGTTCTCAATGAAAACAGGAACTTAGTGCAATTCTGTATATGGTTTAGTCAGGGGTGGTAAACCTAATAGAGGCTGAGTGCCCAAACGGAGGGGTGGGGTGTACTCTGTGCTGGGGGGATGGAGGAAGCGCTCCAGTTGGGCTACTGGGCAAAGAGGCGGGGTGGACTCTGTGCTAGGGTGACAGTGTGCATGCCAACAGAGAGGGTTGATCCCCTCTGACATGTGTGACATAGGTCTGTCACCACTGCCTTGGTCTAAGTATATGACTTTGAATAGCAAATAAAGCATTTACTAGCTTGATAGCCTCAAAGCAATACTATGAGGACAATTGATCACTCATATGATCATTGTTCTGTAAAGCAGCAACAACAATCAACACAACTTTAAACATGATAAAATGTAAACATTTAAAAGAGGCCAAGTTGCCGAAAGCTCATGTTGATGAATGCCTAGCATTAAGACTTTAAAACTTCTGGGGCAGTGCAGCTAACAAGATTTTTCAAAGGTTCCTTTTATCATGCAATATTTTGATATAGAACAGGCAAGAGGGGTTAAGATCAGGAAGACTGTTGATGAGGAACAATTTCTACCTTGTCTGAATTTGTACACTGCAACTTGAAAAGGAGAAGGCAAAACCTGATTTTTCACATAGTCAGCTAAGACAAGTGGGGCATTGTTCAATCTCTGAGCGAATTCTTTGCAAGTGAAAGGTCCCAGTTTCAAGTCTTGCCATCTCTAGGAAAAGGTGGAAAGGCAAACTCTGAAGATTCATGCTCGTCAGAGCTGACAACATCAGCCTAGGGTCAGCAAAGATCTATAGCAGTGATGGCCAACCTTGGCACTTCAGGAGTTCTTGCACTTCAATTCCCAGAAGCCCTGATCAGCAAGAGTGTTGACTTGGGCTTCTGGTAAGTCCAGGAACACCTGGAGTGCCAAGGTTGGCTATCACTGCTATAGACCAGGGATACTCAACTGATGGCCTGTGGGCCAAATGCAGCCCTCAGCACCATTGCATGTTGCCCCCACCACACCAGGAAGTGCTATATGGTGGAGGAAGAGGCTGTCTGAGAGAGCGTGACCCGACCCTTGGCTTAAGGTTGAGAACTCCTGGTCTATAGGAATGTTAGCTGAGACTCTCCCAAACACTTCCCTAAAGAGGTGCATTTTCAAAAGCATCTGAAAGAATTGAAGGAAAGAGGCCAGGCATATCTCATGAAGCCAGGCGTTGTGTACCATCTGAATGGCAGTCAGAATTTCTGCATTTCTTTGAAATGTACATCCTTGTTCAGGGATCAACAGTCAAATTTGGAGAAGTTGCAGTTCTAAAATCACAACATGGTCCAAGAATCTCCTATTTGGGAGATGTAATCCAAAAAGCATAATTGTTCCAAGCTCCACTCATTCAATAGGATTGTTCACTTCTGTTTCACTTTGGATGTAGCCAGGAGTCTATTGAAGCACAGGTTCTGCGATACAGCAGGAACATGTTCTCACACAGGCTTCTTTACATCTCCTAGCTCAGAGCTTGCTGATACTTGATTGGCTAAGCTATCCCACCGCTGCCACCATCTCATGCACCCGGTCGTCCCAATTCACAAGGGCACCTCCTTACCGTTCCCGAGCCTCTTGCTCTGCACTGGAACTTAACCCTTGCATCACCACTTCTGGGAGAACCAGGGAGGTTAAAAGGAACTCTTACTATGCTCAGGCAGTAAGGCCTTTGAACATAGAGCAAAACAAAGGAGGCTTCTGGTAACGTAGCAAGCTAAGCTTCATGTGTGTGTGTGATAAGAAAAACAACAATCTTCAAAGAGAAACAGCTGTTTTATTCCATCAGGTTCATGTAGGAAAGTTCATGGAAAAGCAGAAATCAAAAGGTTATGTCCATAAGATCAGTCCAGTAAACAGTCCAAGATATTTAGGTAATCATAATGAAAACATGCCAGCAGACAATCCGGGGTCCTAACTTATGGAGAAGCAGAGTAATCCCACACCAGCAAACAGAGTTACAGTCCAGGGTCTTACGCCATTGAAAATCCAGACACGTACTAACTCTCACTTCTCTGGAGAATGGAGAATCTGCCATCAGGTGGGACAGCTTAGCCAATCAAGTATCAGCAAGCATGAGAGAAAACTTTCTCACAACAATGGTTGTTTACCTTTATGAAAAGACACAACACGGCTAGGCTCT